>CAMZMU010000111.1:24727885-25327885 GCA_947311845.1 Poa pratensis
AATAAAGAGAAATTGCACTTAATAAATATGAACCATGTGATTAAAATTACAATGTTATGAGCTTGACAAATGTCTTGGTGGAGAGTTAGCCCAAATGCTGTCATGGCAAGCTTTCAACATTGCACTTTATATATTTAGTTGTTGTCATGTACTTTTGTTTATGGATGCTTACCATGGGTGAAATAAATGTGAAAATGAGTAGGTTTAAATGAGTTTGTATAATGGTTAGAGAGACGCCTGGGTGCTAATCTAAGCCATGCATCATTCATGGTGGAAATTTACTTACATGCTATGGTGAACCTTCTGTGATACACCTTACAATAAAAAGCTATCCAATGGTAAATAAAAAGGGTGTTGAGATTGTTCATTATGTTTGTTTGTCTTGTCATTTTGATATGGGCTTGTTCCATATCCTGGGACAAGAGGTACCCCAGTTGACGATCTTGATGATACTATTTTACTTACAATGATTTAAATTGAACTTGCTTTGTTTTCGAGTGTGTAAAACATGGAGTAGGTACTCGTATTCAAGGGGCATGAGACTTTCAACCCATACTTTGTCAAGCACATTACTCATATTTGCTTTCACTTTAAACTTAATCATGCAACATGCTAAGATCAAAGCATGTGAAAAAGAGTATGATTCAATCGTCCAACATACATGATTATTTGCTTTCAAATGTAAGGGGTGGTTGCTAGAGCTTCTACTTATGTTGCCCTCATGTGTATGAGTTATAGTTCATTAATCTTACATTTACAATTGAATATGATGATGATACAATGCTCGTATTTTTTATCAACCACAAGTCCATTGATGCATATAATGATCTATGTCCTTGCTTACTCGAGACGAGTAAGGTTTAAGCTTGGGGGAGTTGATACGTGCATTTTATATCATCATTTATAAAACTTTTAGCATCATATTAGAATGTTATTTGCACTGTAATATTATTATTTTTACATGTTTTTAGACGATTTATGGGACTTTCTTACAAAGTCCCTATTTTTTGTATTTAATTTCTGGGAGGCAGAAAACCTCCTTTTTCTTGTTTTTAATGTTTCAGGAGCTACAGGGATCCAAATAATAAAAGGAAAATTGCACAGCCATTTTTTCATCGAGAACAAGGCAGAGGGAAGAAGACCGAAGAGAGGGAGCCTCGAGGCCCAAGAAGTGTGGGCCCACGTGGCCAAAAACCTAGGCCGCGTGGGACCCACCAGATGGCGCCTCGAGCACTTTCCTCGCCTGGGGCTTTTTATGCACGCCATCGTCCTCCCCGAAAAGTTACGCCCTAATTTTTCCAAGTCCATCCGAGGCCGTGGCGGGCGGCGAAACTCCTGATTCTCTCCGAGGGGGAATCAGACTCTGCTGTTCCGGAGCTCCGGAGGAGGGGGAAATCACCGTCATCGTCATCACTTCTCCTCCTTGGCGTGGGGGGGGCCTCTACATCATCACCACCACCAAGACCAGCCCATCTCCATCATCATCTCCGTGATCCACTCCGTTCCCCTCATAGTTTGAGAGTTGCTATACCTAGATACTTGTCTTGTGCTACTATTCATGTTTGTGATTGAGTACTTGTCATTATTTGGAGGTGAAGTTTATTTTCAGATTGCGTTGTACCATTTATGCCACTGAATATCATCATGTTTGCATGTTGTGAGTAGTTCCCGTATGTTCCTGAGGGCATAGGATGAATTGGCAATGATTTATATATGACATGTGTTGGTATTTTGTCAAGTGTTTATCTTTTATGTGATTTTATGATGGTGTTGTGCGAACGTCGACTGCACAACACTTCACCTTTATGGGCTCATAGGGAGAACACGTAGTGCAATGAATTGAGGGAGACTTGGGAGGACATGTAAACCCTTGACCGAGTCATGAAGTTGCATTATGAGGGTATTAGTATCGGGGACCTTAGAGTGTAATGCTATGGTGGGACTTTTTGTCTTAATAATTCTTGTGCAGTCATTTACTTGGCCACATGATCCATCATAAGGGGTTTAGTTTATTTATTTAGCTTTACCTAACAGTGGCTCCGTCCAAGAAGATTAAAATTTGACAAGATATTCAACGTGATGTTTAATAAATCTCTATGCCTAGTGAAATCCATGCCGCCCTCGGGAATGTTTTCCACTTATAAGAAGCACACACTTGAGCTTGTCCTCTTGCCACATAGAGGATTGGGCTTTCTCTCTTTGAGAGCTTTGACTTGCTACTGTTTATTTTCTGCATTGTAACTATACAAACAAAAATACCAAAAACATTTGCATCTTTTATTGTTTTATTTATCAATCTTGCGAACCAATACCTTCAGCTCCTCGTGGGTTCGACAACCTTTTCTAATCGAAAGGTACTACAATTGATCTCCTGCACTTGGGAGTCATCAAATAGTTGTGAGATTTGTTAGGGCATGGTGCCTAATATCCATCGGTAGTACTTTATGTCATTGTTGCAACTTGTTATGCCTAATGCTTGACATTTAGGGCCCGAGTGCCATGATCTCAGATCTGAACATGTTATTGAACCATGAGAATAATCATTGTTTTGGATCATATCTACAAGTTGTATACATACGTTATTGTCCGGAACCCGATGCCCCAAAGTGACAGAAATTGGGATAACCGGAGGGGATGGTTTTGACGTGAAGATCACATGTGTTCACGGAGTGTTAATGCTTTGCTCCGGTGCTTTATTAAAAGGAGCACCTTAATTACCAGTAGTTTCCCTTGAGGCCCCGCTGCAAACGGGCTGGTAGGACAAAAGATGTTGTGCAAGTTTCTCATTGCGAGCACGTACGACTAAATACGGAACACATGCTTATGATGATTATTACTTGGATACCTTATTATCATTTATCTGCAATTGCCCTATGTATGAATATTTCATGAACTATCTCATCCATGCAGCGCCCGTTCATCCATCCCTATGCCTACAGTATTTTAATCCTGCTGTCTACTGCAATTATTACTGCTGTCTTTATTTTACTGCTGCTATTATTTCACTACTGCTATGTCATAAAACTGTTGCTATGATAAACTGTGTCGAGCAAGTCTACTTCCAGGTGCAGCTGAACTGACAAATCATCTGTCAAGGCTTATAAATATTCTTTGGCTCCCCTTGTGTCAAATCAATAAATTTGGGTTTTACTTCCCTCGAAGACTGTTGCGATCCCCTATACTTGTGGGTTATCAAGACTATTTTCTGGTGCCGTTGCCGGGGAAGCATAGCTCTATTTATAAGCTCACCAGGGAGTCATACTACTCGCTACAATTCATTCATCATGGGTAAACCTCATGATGATAAGGTTTGCATATTGCCATCCACTACGAGGAGAGGTACAACTCTCAACACTTCTGCTGCTCTTGATTCACCGTCTGTTATAAGTCAACTTGTCACACCACCACATACACATGCTTCACATGCTGCTACTTCTGCTGAATCTGAGAATGTTTCTGATAAATTTGATGATGCTTCTACTGTACTTGATGAAAGAGGTTCGCTAGGTCCTTTTCTAGACGCTACAATTGCTAAATCTAAACAACTTGAAAATACTGAAACACCTAATGAAACTCCTGTTACACCTGCTTATTCTCCTGAAACGAGAGAAACTACTAGTGATGATCTTGAGGAAACCTATGTTGAACTTGATGATGACTTTATTGATGAATGCATGAATTGTGACACCTCTAAAGATGTTAATGCTATTAAAAATCTTGTTCAAAAACGAGCTGTCAATTATAAACTTTCTCCTGATGCTAAGTTTGCTACATCTCCCATAAATATAAAAGATAAAGATTATGATTTCTCTGTGGACCTATCTTTTATATCCATTGTTGAGAAAGAACCTGACATGGGTATGACTATCGGGTACCCTACCATGAGGGTACCTGGTGCACGTATCAACTGGGTCTAACTATCAAAGCCTACATGAAGCCCATGAAGGAAAAGCCCAAGAAAGATGGAGTATCCTCCAAGACTGGCAAAGACATAGGTCGGTTTAGGCTTACCATATATGTAAATCGAGTCGGTTACGAACACCCGAGACCCAGCCTATTATTTAAGGACTGGGAGGGCCGTCGGACCAGACCACGTACTTTCAGAGCCACCAAAACCCTAGCGAGATCGACATCTCGCCGGGACCCTTGTAACCACCATATTCGCAAAGCAAGAACAGACAGGCAGGACGTAGGGGTGTTACCTCCACACGAGGGCCCTGAACCTGGGTAAAATCTTTGCCCTGCTTGTCAGCCGACGTAACTTCCAGCTCTACCACGTTCTCTCCCTCATATTCACAACCTAGGGACCTTGACTATGGGTCTTGATGAGTCTACCCCTCGTCAAGTGGCGCCGTCTGTGGGAAAGAATAGCGCTGGACTCGAAGTTTCACCGGTTCCATCAGCAAACGGCAGCTCGCCGATCTCATTAGCAAACGGCAACTCGCCAATCACATCTGCCAACGGCAACTCGCCGATCGAAACTGCACACGGCAACTCGTCGACCATATCAGCAAACAGCAACTCGCCGATCCAGGCGACACACGGCGATTCGCCGATCCAGTCGAAAAGCGGCAGCCTGCCCGCTTCACCTGCAAAAAGCACATCAGCTCCTCAGATGAACTTCAGTCCGCACTCGCCGGATCTTCAGGAGGCGTTTTCGGTCTCGAGTCAGGTTTGGATTTACAAGTTGGAGCATTCAGTTTTTTCGTAAACAATCTTGGCACGCAGGACTTGACAGATCCGCAACAACTCGCGCGAGGCGCACCCGAGGCACCGTCGACTGAGTTCGCCCCGTCGTCAATTCCTGAAGCTTGCTCACCAGCAACAACCATGTCGACTGGCGAGATCGACAAGTTCATGATGGCGGAACTCCAAGGAGGAGGCTGAATCAGCATACCGCACAAGCAACGTCGACTTTGACCTCTCACTCGACGACACCTTCGACTGCGGGATCTCCCTCGACGACTTTTACGAGCCCGCGGTTCATAACGACAGCAACGTCGACTCGGAGATCTTCACCAACTCCAACCTCGACTCAGTAATCCATACTGGCTTCGCCAACACCGAGATGAGCATAAGCGATGAGCACGTCGAGACGAGATTCGCCTAGAAGATCTACTCGATGAGCATACTGGCTCTGACATGAGCCTAGATGACGACGTCGAGTCCATGACTGGAATCGACAATGCATACACGTGCCCACGGGTCACGCCCATCAGGTCTACGTGGCCTTTTCCGCAGAATCATCTGCAGCCGCAGCTGCCCGCAGGCCTACACAATACCCATGTACGGTAACCATGCCGGATGGGGTCACAACCTTGACAATCACGGAGGAGATGGCAGCAAAAGTAGATAAAGTCATCAGGAGTGCACAATGATGCCGACAAACTCGACTCCGGAGGAGATGCTAACTTACCAGTACTTCAACTGGCAGGAATCTCTTCGACTGAATAACTACCGGGCGACACTCGAAGAGCGCAGAAGGCAGGCTAGCCTTTCGATTGCACGAAGAAAGGAGCAATCCCTCGGATCCACAAGGCAACCAACCCCAAGGCAAAGGTCGAGGCTGGCGAGCCTCCCAGAGCATGAAAGAGCACAAATCACCCGCAACCTGTCATTCATGACAGAGGACGCTGACGGAATCCCAGTACCCAAAACAGCGCGGGTGCGCTATTCTCCGTGGGTGCTTATCTGAAGGCACTACAACCTCCGGCAGACGATCCCGCTGCCGCCCTGCATCGCCAACAACTCAAATCGCTAGCCCTAGCAGCAAAGGCTCTACAGCCAGAAGACAACTCCAGCAAAAAGTCGAGATCGCGACATATTCGAATCTCGACACGCAGAGCATAATCGCAGCGGCCGCAGCCGCCACTCGGATGAAGGAAGGAGAAGCTCGCGCCGGCACAGGTCCAGCAGAAGCAGATCTCGAAGGTCATACAGCAGTGATTCATACTCTGACCGCGAACCAGAACCATGTGGAGCATTGTGCTTCACTCGACGCATTCGCGAGACGCGGATTCCCAAAGGGTTCAAGCTAACAGGTGAACAACCCAAGTACAACGGTCGCCAGGAACCTTCCGGGTGGCTAGAAGATTACAGACTTGCCGTCGCATGCCAGCACGGCACGAACATCACAGCGATGCAGTACATACGACTTATGCTCGAAGGCACAGCCCGCGACTGGCTCAACGCGCTCCCTCCATCATCATACGACTCGTGGGACGATTTCCGCCGAGATTTCATCAAAAACTTCGAGCCTCTTTGTGAGCGCCCGAAGACATTCGAAGAGCTAAGAGCATGCAAACACGATCAGATGAGTCGTTGAGGTCATACATACGGAGGTGGACCGAAATACGCAATTCGGTTGGCACGATATCAGAAGATAGCCATGGACGCCTTCACAGAAGGCCTAGCCAGGAAGGACTTCAGGGAGGCACTTGGCCGCGAAAAGCCAAGCTCTTTGGCTCAACTCATAAAGATCGCGACTGAGTGGGCAGATGGAGAGGATTCTGTGCGCAGATCCCGTGCCTCCCCACCACGCGACAACCACGACAGCGGCAGTCGAAGCCGCAGAGACTCATACAGAGATGATCGCAGCGCAAACGGTCCAAACGTCCTTACGACGATGACAGACCCGAGTTCATGGCGGCTGGGTACACGCAATCCCGTGATGATCAAGATAGGAGCAACCGGCGCTCGACGATCGACGGGACAGTCGAGACCACGATCAGCGGAGCGACAGAAGGCAAGAGTGGCGCAAACGCAGCGACGCAAAACCCGAGCGGTCATTCGAAGAAAAGATGGACGACTGGTGCAGATTCCACCTCTTTAAGGGGAACGACGGAAGGCTGATCTCCAATCACACCCTAAGGAACTGCAGGGAATTCGACCAAATGGCGACTGACTACATGATGCGACTCAAAAGGCACGGCCCTGCACCCGCTCAGCCCACGCCTGCACCAGTACCTCAGCAAAACACTATGCCTGCTCTCATGGCACCACCGCAGCCGCCACCGCAGCAACCGCCACCACAGCCTGCTCCAGTGCAAATATCGCAGGTGCCATACACCCGTGCATCGGGTAGAAGACGACCAATACCCACAGCCCCACGGGCAGATGTACATGATACAAAAGGGTCGCCCCTCCAACAGGCAGCAAAAGCTAATCACTCGACAGGTAAACATGGCTGTCATGGCACCCCTGCTGTACCTGAGTTCCTGAAGGGATCGGAGACCACCGTAAGCTTCAGTCGGGAGGATCATCCCCCAGCTGTAGTTCGACCAGGGCACGCTGCTCTGGTACTCGACGCACAAATTGGAGGCTACGCCATGACCAAGGTCTTCATGGATGGAGGCAGCGGCATAAACATCATCTTCGCGGACACGCTCCGCAAAATGAACAGGTCAGTCGAAAACCTCCCAAATCTTCAAATACCTTCCACGGTATCGTTCCAGGCAAGCAATCAGCCCAGAAGGCACCATACAACTCGACGTTACGTTCGGGGACAAGAGCCACTTCAGGACAGAGTCGATTGAGTTCGAGGTCGTCGACTGGAAATCACAATACCATGCTATTCTTGGGCGCCCGACGTTCGCTCGATTCATGGCGGTGCCACACTACGCTACCTCATGCTGAAGATGCCAGGGCCAAAGGGAGTCATCACTGTCCGCGGCAACTTTCAAAGGTCCGATGCTTGCGACCGCGAGTTCAGCAAAATCTCCGAGACATTCGGCATGGAAGAGTCACTCGCCGACCTGGCGATCACAACGACCGCACACTCCTTCCGGAGCATAAAAAGTTGGCAGTCGACAGATCCTTCAACGCTACAAACGACACAAGGCGCATCAGGTCCACCCGACCGATCCGTCCAAGACAGTCAACGTCTCTTCGAGTCTGCCTATCGCATAGGAAAGCGCGCTCGTCGAATTCCTCCGTGAGAACTGGGACATATTCGCATGGTGTCCAGCCGACATGCCAGGTATTCCCAGGGAATTCGCCGAGCACTCTCTCCAATTATTTCCAGATGCAAAGCCAGTCAAGCAAACGATGCGTCGCATCTCTGGAGCAAAGCGAACCGCAGTCGAATCTGAAGTCGACCGGTTACTCGCAGCAGGGTTCATCAGAGAAATCAAGAAATCAGAATGGGTTGCCAACCCCGTACTCGTGGAAAAGAAGCATACAGAGATGTGCGTGGATTTTACAGCACTGAACAAGTGCTGTCCAAAGGATCACTTCCCTCTACCTCGAATCGACCAGATCGTCGACTCCACCGCCGGATGCGCACGACTGTCCTTTCTGGATGCCTACTCAGGCTATCACCAGATAAGGATGAAGCAAGAAGACGAAGAAAAAACGGCGTTCATAACCCCACTCGGGGTCTACTGCTACACAACTATGCCCTTCGGGCTCAAGAACGCTGGTGCAACATACCAGCGCATGATGCAAGACTGCCTCAAAAAGCAAATCGGACGCAACGTCCAAGTCTATGTGGATGACATCGTCATTACCACAAGGGAAGAGCATACATACTCGACGACTTGAGGGAGACATTCGATAACCTCAAGCGTTTTCATATCAAGCTCAATCCCAAGAAGTGCACGTTCGGCGTCCCAGCCGGCAGCTCTTGGGGTATCTAGTCTCTGCCCGAGGAATCGAAGCAGATCCAGAGAAGATACAGGCCATCCTCACAATGCAAAGGCCTTCAAAACTCCATGACGTGCAGAAGCTAGCAGGTCGAGTGGCAGCGCTCAGTCGATTCATCAGCAAACTTGGCGAAAAGGCGCTGCCGTTCTATCGACTGATGAAGAAGGCGGACAAGTTCGAGTGGACGCCAGAAGCTGAAGCAGCCTTCACAGATCTCAAGCGGATCCTCACAAGCCCTCCAATCCTCGTCGCACCCAAGGAACGGGAGCCACTATACCTATATGTCTCAGCTACAAACAGGGTGGTGAGCACCGTGCTGGTAGTCGAACGCATGGAGGAAGGGCACTCGCAAAGCATACAACGTCCTGTCTACTACCTGAGCGAGGTTCTCTCCATATCAAAGCAGCGGTACCCGCACTATCAGAAGCTGGCCTACGCTGTATTCATGTCCTCAAGGAAGTTGACACACTACTTCACAGAGCACCCGATCACCGTGATAAGCAATTCAGCAATCGGTGATATCCTCACAAACCCCAATGCAACGGGTCGGTCGCAAAATGGCTCATCGAGCTGGCACCAAGGGACATCAAGTACGAGCACCCGAAGGCCATCAAGGCACAAGTCCTACCTGACTTCACAACCGAGTGGATTGAAGCCCAGCTGCCTGCTGTTCCAGATTTATCCAATTCATGGACCATGTACTTCGACGGGTCCAAGAAGCACGAAGGCGCAGGAGCAGGTGTCATACTCATATCACCAAAAGGAGAAGCTCGTTATGTTCTGCAGATGGGATTCAAACTACCCTCCAACAACGAGGCTGAGTACGAAGCTTGATTCATGGCATGCGGATGGCAAAAGCACTTGGGTGCACTCGATTGATGATCTATGGCGACTCGAATCTTGTGGTGCAGCAAACAATGAAGGCCTGTGACGCCATCGCGGACAACATGATCGCTTACCGCGACCTGTACAACACACTGGAGGGCAGCTTCGATGGCTGCGAGTTACGGCACATAGGAAGGGAAAGCAACGAAGAAGCAGACATGCTAGCCAACCTTGGTTCGACTGGCGCACAAGTTCCACCTGGTGTCTTCCTCGAGCGCATCGAGCACAGGTCCATCAAGGAAAAACGGCTCCTCCTCCATCGACTACGCCAGCCAAGGACAAAGCGCCAGCACAGAGGACCCTCCAGTCGAGGTGCTCCTCATCGAGCCAACTTGGACTCAACCTTTTCTGGCCTACATACTCCGCGGCGAGCTACCAGATGACATAACCGAGTCCCGCGCGTGACTCGAAGATCAAAGGCATACACCGTCATCAACGGCGAGCTATACAAGCGCAGCATATCAGGTATGTTCCAAAGATGCATCGCATTCGAAGATGGTCAAGCCATACTTCGAGATATTCATGCAGGTACCTGTGGGCATCACGCCAGCAGTCGATCACTCGTAGCCAAAGCCTTTCGAGCAGGGTTTTACTGGCCTACAGCACTCAAGGACGCGGAGGACATAGTCAAAAGGTGCGTCGGCTGCCAGAAATTCGCAACAAGGCCGCACGCACCCGCATCAGCGTTGAAGACCATACCGCTGGCCTGGCCTTTCGCCCAATGGGGGCTCGATATGGTTGGGCCACTCAAAAAGTCATCGCATGGCGGGCATACTCACCTACTGGTGGCAGTCGACAAGTTCACAAAGTGGATCGAGGCGGTCCCCATCACAAATTCGACTGCTACTACGGCAGTCAACTTCATAAAGAGCATCATCTATCGCTTCGGTGTCCCAAACAGTATCATCACTGATAATGGCACAAACTTCACGGCTGAGGAGTTCAAAACTTTCTGCAAAGAGCAAGACATTACGCTCAACTACGCATCCGTGGCACATCCACAATCCAATGGCCAAGTCGAAAAGGCCAATGGACTTGTGACGAGCGGAATCAAAAAGCGCCTCCTGGTGCCACTCAAAAGAGCTGCGGGTGCTTGGGTCGAAGAACTACCATCTGTGCTATGGAGTTTACGCACAACTCCCAACACTTCTACGCAGTTCACTCATTCTTCATGGTCTATGGTGCAGAGGCAATACTGCCATCAGACGTGCGGTTCAACGCACCACGAGTTGAAGCATACAATGAAGACGACGCAGAGGAAGCACTCGAAGATGCAGTCGACTTACTCGATGAAGCGCGAGACACGGCCTTGGCCCGCACAGCTGTTTACCAGCAAGATCTCCGCAACTACCACAGCCGTCGACTGCGCACCAGGTCCTTTGTTGTTGGCGACCTGGTTCTTCGACTGAAGCAAAAGAAGGTGCACAAGCTCGCCTCCCCATGGGAAGGCCCCTTCATCATCACTGAGGTCTTGGTGGAGGCGCATATCGATTGAAGCACGCGAAGACAGGCGAACTTTCTCATAATCCTTGGAACGTTGCGCATCTGCGCCGTTTCTATGCATAAAGTGCTCACAATGATACAATGTAATAGGCGATATGTCGGATGGCTGCAGGTTTCAGACGCGCTCTTTTCCTTACCAGGGTACCTAAGGGGGCTGGAAGGTTTTTAATGAGGCGGCCTGCAGTCTAACATTCATAAGTGGAATATAATCAATGTTCCTCCTATTTCTCTGTGTCTACTCGCATAATTCATAACTTAACCGCACCCGACGCCTCGGGGGCTGCGTTATGTGTCACACGGCTCTCGCTCTTGCACAAACATAATACCTTAGCCGCACCCGAATACTCGGGGGCTGCGTCACAAGGATCCAAGCTAACATAAAAGCTCTGTAGCCGCACTCGAATACTCGGGGGCTGCACCGCCATTGCTTCACAATCAACATATATTTCATAAACCCCACTCGATCGACTCGGGGGCTGAGCAAATACAAACATGATTAATTCATGTACAAAGAGTTACAATTTACACTCGGGGGCTGCCCACTCTACAACAATTATACTAGCAACTCACTCTAGTCCTCAGGCTCGTCCTTAATAGGCCGCTCGGGACCACAAAGCTGTTCGCGAGTGCACTCGATTAGTGTCTCCGCAGCTCGAATTGTGTCATTCAGATCTCTTTGTTCGAGAACCTCTCCGGCTGCGGGTGGCTGCAACACCAATCTTGGTCTTCGACTGCGAACATACGCCATCGCCGCGTTGGTTCCAATCACCAGTCTCTGAGTCAGCAACTCTCGAATGGGAGTTGTTTGACGGAAGAGGTTCAGCAAAGCGCGGATTCTTTGTGAGCGTCCGAAGACATTCGAAGAGCTAAGGGCGTGCAAACAACGGTCAGATGAGTCACTGAGGTCATACATACGAAGGTGGACCGAAATACGCAATTCGGTTGGCCCAATCTCAGAAGATAGGGCCATGGACGCCTTCACAGAAGGTTTGGCCCGGAAGGACTTCAGGGAGGCACTTGGTCGCGAAAAGCCAAGCTCTTTGGCTCAACTCATAAAGATCGCGACTGAGTGGGCAGACGGAGAGGATTCTGTGCGCAGATCCCGCTCTTCTCCACCACGCGATAACCACGACAGCGGCAGTCGAAGCCGCAGAGACTCATACAGAGATGATCGCAGGCGCAAACGGTCCAAACGTCCTTACGACGACGATAGACCCGAGTTCATGGCAGCTGGTTACACGCAATCCCGTGATGATCAAGACAGAAGCAACCGGCGCTCGGATGATCGACGGGACAGTCGAGATCGAGATCAGCGGAGCGACAAAAGGCAAGAGTGGCGCAAACGCGGCGATGCAAAACCTGAGCGGTCATTCGAAGAAAAGATGGACGACTGGTGCAGATTCCACCTCTTTAAGGGGAACGACGGAAGGCTGATCTCTAATCATACCCTAAGGAACTGCAGGGAATTCGACCAAATGGCGACTGACTACATGATGCGACTCAAAAGGCACGGCCCTGCACCCGCTCAGCCCACGCCTGCACCGGTGCCTCAGCAAAACACGATGCCTGCTCTCATGGCGCCACCGCAGCCGCCACCACAACAACCACAACAGCCTGCTTCAGGTGCAAATATCGCAGGTGCCATACATCCCGTGTATCGGGTAGAAGATGACCAATATCCACAGCCCCGTGGGCAGATGTACATGATACAAAAAGGTCGCCCCTCCAATAGGCAGCAAAAGCTCATCACTCGACAGGTAAACATGGCTGTCATGGCACCCCCTGCCGTACCGGAGTTTCTGAAGGGATCAGAGACCACCATAAGCTTCAGTCGGGAGGATCACCCCCCAGCTGTAGCCCGACCAGGGCACGCTGCTCTGGTACTCGACGCGCAAATTGGTGGCTACGCCATGACCAAGGTCTTCATGGACGGAGGCAGCGGCATAAACATCATCTTCGCGGACACGCTTCGCAAGATGAACAGGTCAGTCGAAAACCTCCCTAAATCATCAAATACTTTCCACGGTATCGTTCCAGGCAAAGCAATCAGCCCAGAAGGCACCATACAACTCGACGTTACGTTTGGGGACAAGAGCCACTTCAGGACGGAGTCGGTTGAGTTCGAGGTCGTTGACTGGAAATCACAATATCATGCTATCCTTGGGCGCCCGACGTTCGCTCGATTCATGGCGGTACCGCACTACGCGTACCTCATGCTGAAAATGCCAGGACCCAAGGGAATCATCACGGTCAAGGGAAACTTTCAAAGGTCCGATGCTTGCGACCGTGAGTTCAGCAAAATCTCCGAAACATTCGGCATGGAGCAGACACTCGAAGAACTTTCGATCTCCAACGACCGCACACTCCTTCCGGAGCATAAAAAGTTGGCAGTCGACAGATCCTTCAACGCTACAAATGACACAAGGACCCATCAGGTACACCCGACCGATCCGTCCAAAACAGTCAATGTCTCTTCGAGTCTGCCTATCGCATAGGAAAGCGCGCTCGTCGAATTCCTCCGTGAGAACTGGGATATATTCGCATGGTGTCCAGCCGACATGCCAGGTATTCCCAGGGAATTCGCCGAGCACTCTCTCCAATTATTTCCAGATGCAAAACCAGTCAAGCAAACGATGCGTCGCATCTCCGGAGCAAAGCGAACCGCAGTCGAATCTGAAGTCGACCGGTTACTCGCAGCAGGATTCATCAGAGAAATTAAGAAATCACAATGGGTTGCCAACCCCGTACTCGTGGAGAAGAAGCATACAGACATCCTTCGGATGTGCGTGGATTTTACGGCACTAAACAAGTGCTGCCCAAAGGATCACTTCCCTCTACCTCGAATCGACCAGATCGTCGACTCCACCGCCGGATGTGCACGACTGTCCTTTCTGGATGCCTACTCAGGCTATCACCAGATAAGGATGAAGCAAGAAGACGAAGAAAAAACGGCGTTCATAACCCCACTCGGGGTCTACTGCTACACAACTATGCCCTTCGGGCTCAAGAACGCTGGTGCAACATACCAGCGCATGATGCAAGACTGCCTCAAAAAGCAAATTGGACGCAACGTCCAAGTCTATGTGGATGACATTGTCATTACCACAAGAGAAGAGCATACATTACTCGACGACTTGAGGGAGACATTCGACAACCTCAAGCGCTTTCATATCAAGCTTAATCCCAAGAAGTGCACGTTCGGCGTCCCAGCCGGGCAGCTCTTGGGTTACCTAGTTTCTGCTCGTGGAATCGAAGCAGATCCAGAGAAGATACAGGCCATCCTTACAATGCAAAGGCCTTCAAAACTCCATGATGTGCAGAAGCTGGCAGGTCGAGTGGCAGCGCTCAGTCGATTCATCAGCAAACTTGGTGAAAAGGCGCTACCATTCTATCGACTGATGAAGAAGGCGGACAAGTTCGAGTGGACACCAGAAGCCGAATCAGCCTTCACAGATCTCAAGCGGATCCTCACAAGCCCTCCAATCCTCGTCGCACCTAAGGAACGGGAGCCACTATACCTATATGTCTCGGCTACAAACAGGGTGGTGAGCACCGTCCTGGTAGTCGAACGCATGGAGGAGGGGCACTCGCAAAGCATACAACGTCCTGTCTACTACCTGAGCGAAGTTCTCTCTATATCAAAGCAGCGATACCCGCACTATCAGAAGCTGGCCTATGCCGTGTTCATGTCCTCAAGGAAGTTGACGCACTACTTCACAGAGCACCCGATCACCGTGATAAGCAATTCAGCAATTGGTGATATTCTCACAAACCCCAATGCAACAGGCCGAGTCGCAAAATGGCTCATCGAGCTGGCACCAAGGGACATCAAGTACGAGCACCCGAAGGCTATCAAGGCACAAGTCCTACCCGACTTCACAACCGAGTGGATCGAGGCCCAGCTGCCTGGAGCTCCAGATGTGTCCAACTCCTGGACCATGTATTTCGACGGGTCGAAGAAAAATGAAGGCGCAGGCGCAGGCGTATCCTCATATCACCAAAAGGCGACAAGCTGCGCTATGTTCTGCAGATGGGATTCAAACTACCCTCCAACAACGAAGCTGAGTACGAAGCCTTGATCCATGGCATGAAGATGGCAAAAGCGCTTGGGTGCACTCGATTGATGATCTACGGCGACTCGAATTTGGTGGTGCAGCAAACAATGAAGGCTTGTGACGCAATCGCAGACAACATGATCGCTTATCGCGACCTATACAATACATTGGAGGGCAGTTTCGATGGCTGCGAGTTAAGGCACATAGGACGAGAAAGCAACGAAGAGGCAGACATGCTAGCCAACCTCGGTTCGACTGGCGCACAAGTTCCACCTGGTGTTTTCCTCGAGCGCATTGAGCACAGGTCCATCAAGGAAAAACGGACTCCTCCTCCATCGACTACGCCAGCCAAAAACAAAGTACCCAGCACAGAGGACCCTCCAGTCGAGGTGCTCCTCATCGAGCCAACATGGACTCAACCTTTTCTGGCTTACATACTCCGCGGCGAGCTACCAGATGACATAACCGAGTCCCGGCGCGTGACTCGAAGATCCAAGGCATACACCGTCATCAACGGCGAGTTATACAAACGCAGCATATCAGGTATGTTCCAAAGATGCATCGCATTCGAAGATGGTCAGGCCATACTTCGAGATATTCATGCAGGTACCTGCGGGCATCACGCCAGCAGTCGATCACTCGTAGCCAAAGCCTTTCGAGCAGGGTTTTACTGGCCTACAGCACTCAAGGACGCGGAGGACATAGTCAAAAGGTGCGTCGGCTGCCAGAAATTCGCAACAAGGCCGCACGCACCCGCATCGGCGTTGAAGACCATACCGCTAGCCTGGCCTTTCGCCCAATGGGGGCTCGATATGGTTGGGCCACTCAAAAAATCGTCGCATGGCGGGCATACTCACCTACTGGTGGCAGTCGACAAATTCACAAAGTGGATCGAGGCGGTCCCCATTACAAATTCGACTGCCACTACTGCAGTCAACTTCATAAAGAGCATCATCTACCGCTTTGGTGTCCCAAACAGTATTATCACTGATAATGGCACCAACTTCACGGCTGAGGAGTTCAAAACTTTCTGCAAAGAGCAAGATATTACGCTCAATTATGCATCAGTGGCACATCCACAATCCAATGGCCAAGTCGAAAAGGCCAACGGGTTGGTGACTAGTGGAATCAAAAAGCGTCTCCTGGTGCCACTCAAAAGAGCTGCGGGTGCTTGGGTCGAAGAATTACCATCTGTGTTATGGAGCCTACGCACAACTCCTAACACTTCAACGCAGTTCACCCCATTCTTCATGGTCTATGGTGCGGAGGCAATACTGCCATCAGACGTGCGATTCAACGCACCACGAGTTGAAGCATACAACGAAGACGACGCTGAGGAAGCACTCGAAGACGCAGTCGACTTGCTTGATGAAGCGCGAGACATTGCCTTGGCACGCACAGCTGTCTACCAGCAAGATCTTCGCAACTATCACAGTCGTCGACTACGCACCAGGTCTTTTGAAGTTGGTGACCTAGTTCTTCGACTGAAGCAAAAGAAGGTGCACAAGCTCGCTTCCCCATGGGAAGGCCCTTTCATAATCACTGAGGTTCTTGGTGGAGGTGCATATCGATTGAAGCACGCGAAGACAGGCGAACTTTCTCATAATCCCTGGAACGTTGCGCAACTGCGCCGTTTCTATGCATGATATGCTCACAATCGTACAATGTAATAGGCAATATGTCGGATGGCTGCAGGTTTCAGACGCGCTCTTTTCCTTACCAGGGTACCTAAGGGGGCTGGAAGGTTTTTAATGAGGCGGCCTGCAGTCTAACATTCATAAGTGGAATATAATCAATGTTCCTCCTATTTCCCTTTGTCTACTCGCATAATTCATAACTTAAACGCACTCGAGGCACTCGGGAGCTGCGTTGCCAGACATATGAGCTCTCGCTCTTGCAAAAACATAATACCTTAGCCGCACCCGAGCACTCGGGGGCTGCATTTCAAGGATCAAAAATAACACAAAGCCTGCAGTCGCACTCGAACACTCGGGGGCTGTATAGTGATTGTTTTACAACTAACACATATACTTCATAAACCCCACTCGATTGACTCGGGGGCTGAGCACATACAAATATGATCAACTCATATACAAAGAGTTACAAAATGCACTCGGGGGCTGCCCCCTCCCGCTGTTCAAAAATTATTTCACAAAGCTATTCTAATCCTCAGCTTCGCCTTTTATGGGTAGCTCGGGCCACAAAGCTGTTCGCGTGTGCACTCGATTAGTGTCTCCGCAGCTCGAATCGTGTCGTTCAGATCTCTCTGCTCGAGAACTTCTCCGGCTTCGGGTGGTGGCAACACCAATCTTGGTCTTCGACTGCGAACATACGCCATCGCCGCGTTGGCTCCCATCACAAGTCTCTGCGTCAGCAACTCTCGAATTGGAGTGTCTGACGGAAGAGGTTTAGCAAAGCCCGGACACCTTGTGGTTGCGGCCCCGCAGGAAAGAGAGTCTCGTTCAGGCGAATAAACGCCATCCGGCATAACTCGAGCAATTCTGCACTTCGCCAGGCCCGGTCCTTCAAGGTAGCAAGAATGCGGGCATGATACCTATCATTCCAGAAGTGTTGACGCCCAGTCGTAGGGTCGTCAGTCGCACTGTCCAAACGCCCTTCCACGCGCGCCCTCTCGCCTCGAAGTCGTCAACAAAACCTGCGAAACAGGCATGACAGTCAAATCGACAAAGGTTCAGATTATGCAGCACAATTTTGTCGACAGAACAAGACTCAAACTCACAGTCGAGTTGTCTGTTCACAAGATCCATCTCTCCAAGCACATAACGCTCGCGTTGGGTAGCCACGCGGGACTCGCCCTCAGTCGATTGAGCTCGTCCTGAGCATTCTTCAGCTCCTGCTTCATCTCTACATATTTGGCTTTCGCATACTCCATCACCTTGGCATCGTTCGCCACCTGACTTTGCGATCGGGTGGTAGCTGGAGCCTGTGAAGAACCGGTGCAGGAGCAGTTTCTCGCGACTGTTCAAAGAGCATAATCACAAACACAAAGTTTGTGTCAGAAGCAAAACACTCAGATCATAAAGCATACAGCTCTTCGAGCGAAAAACAAAAGTAACAAAAGACTATTTTGCATAAACAAGGATAACATAAACAAAGCGCATACTCGCGCAGTTCAGAAGATGGCATTACAAGGCATAAAAATAAAAAAGGGCACAGCTACTCTAAGCCTGCGAGGTTGATTTCTTCTGCAGACGAGCGGCAGTCTCGGCTGCCCGGCGCTCCATGGTGTTCATAAAAACTTCAGCCAATCGCGTCGCGGCTGCGCTCACCCCCTTCAACGATACGGGCTTCCCATCTGGCTTCCTCGGGAACTCAGATAGTGCGCCCTCATAGTCACAGGCTATGCCATGACCCATAAGAAGCTTGAGGGTGGACTCAGATCCGCGTACCGTGTTGGCGCGAGCGAAGTTCGCCAAGGTGGAGGTCCCGGGTCCAAAAAGGTCAGCGAAGCCATCTGCAGTCGAAGGCACTACGCCAGTCGGGAAGACCACCCCATACACAGCGCCAAGTGTGCTTGTCGACTTCCAAGTGCATCTTTCGCTTGGTCGCACATGGCATTTAAGCTACCCACGGCTTGCTCCAGCGAAAAGTCGTCACTCGCCATATCTGCCGAGGCTGGGGCGCCAACAGCTTCTGCACGATCAACGAAAGCAAAAAGTCATTTCGTGACACTCGAAGCTATCCCATCAAAAGCACAAAGGGAGTACTTACCTCCCATGGCCTGAGCGAGTGCTGCGAGCTGGTCAGCATAACCTCGCTCGCGCGCAGCAGCTGAGTCGATGGCGGCAGCCAGTTCCTTCTGCGACTCTTTGCGCTGTGCGGCGAGTGCATCGTCCAACTCCTTCTTCTCGCCTGATTCAGCAAATCACACACATACTCGATAGAGTTATGTACTGCAAAAAGAACTTCAGTACACAAAAGCAAAAAGAGAACTCACGACAGAGCCGCTCTAGCTCGGCGCGCATGGTGTCCCTCTCCTGCTCCATCTGGACATACGCCTTGGCGGAACCAGCCAAGTTATGGTAGAAGGGCTGCGAGAACGCGAATCAGCAAAAATTTCACGTTCTCATAGACCTAACACTAAGCGGGTCAAGCAAAAATTTGCTTACGTGATTCATCCATGGTTCCAAAGCCGCGACTGAAGTCCCAACCTCTGGAGCTGTCACCTTGGTTGCTTCAGTGGCTTTACCCGTGGCCGTCGGCTGGGCAGTCTCAGGTGCAGTCAGGGCAACGGTCGCCTGCTCCAAGATCGGCGCATTCTCGACTGGAGGAGTTGCAGCCTGGTAGTTATCAGCGCTGCGAGTGGCGCAAAAAGAAGAAAGGAATCAGCATAAATGTGCAACAAGCGCAACTTCTCAAAAATCATACTCAAAAAACCATATACCTGTGCTCCTCGTCCTCCTCATCTTCAGAGTCGCCAAAGATTGGGCCTCCAAAGGCTGGGGTGCCACTCGACTGAAGGAGGTGAGTGGAGCTTGTGGAACACAGACGCAAAGGAGCATCTTGGAAAACAGGTGGTGAACCTGATTCCTCGTCATCCTCCAAGTCCTGCCCCTCTGCGGGTGCACTCACAGCAGATGGCGATTTCTTGGCCAGTCGACGTCGCTTCGAGGGCGCGGCGTCGACCTCCGGGTCAGCTGTGGTCTTGTCCTCAGACTGGACCTCTTCCGCTACTTCCTCATTAACCTCCTCCGCTTGCGAGGTGGTGGCGGAAGGAATGGGTGACTCGACCTTCTTCGGGTCCACCACCTGCACCTGAGTCTCTTCAGTCTCACCATTTTCTGGCAAAGGGGGAAGAGAGGTGGCAGTCGAGTGGCCCTGCATCACATACATTCAAAAAATGCAAAGTCAGAAGCAAGAATCGAAAAATGCATAGCACACAAGTGGTAATTCCTCAAAAATGCAAAAGCACATCAAAAGCATACATACCTCAGGCAAAGGGTTTTCCAACCCATATGGCTCAATCGGGCAGTTGACATCACATTTGTGGCTACTCGACAAGTTAGTGATGTGCCGCACTTGTCCTAGCAGCTCATTTGTCGACAGCTCCTCTGCGTGCATCCGGGTGACGTCATCCGCGCCTGCATACTCCCACATCGGGTGTGCTCGAGCGCGGATGGGCCAGACCCGTCTCTTCACAAAGGTGGCAATCAGATGGATGCCTGTCATCCTGTCCAGCATCTCGCCGATTCGAGTCAGCAAAGGAGCAACTTCCTCCATTTCCTCGACTGAGAGCTGGTGATCCCACGCCTTGGTCTTGGCAAAAGCGGTGGTCGAGTAAGCGGCGACTCCGTCTTGTTCGACGCTGACGTAGAACCACCCTTTCCTCCAGCCTTGGGCAGAGTCGACTGTCTTCAGCCGGAAGTAGCGTGTGTCGCTGCGCACTTGAATGCCGCAGCCGCCCACGGGGTAGGTGCGACCACCTCCTCGATTGGGTCGCACCATGAAGATTGTCTTCCACAACGCCCAGCTAGGTGCGACGCCGAGGAAGCACTCACATAGCGTGATGAAACACGCTATGTGCATAACGCCATTCGGGGTGAGATCATGGATCTGCACCCCGTAGGCAAAAAGGAGCCCACGAACGAAATCGTGGAGGGGAAAAGCAAAGCCCCTGGAAACGAACTCCGCAAAACAAACGCGCTCGTTCGCGCGCGGTTCGGGGCATACCTCCTTGGACGGTGGAGCGCGGACGGCGAGCTGTTCCGCGGGCGGCAGGTATCCCTGCTCGCGAAGCTTGGTCAGATGGGCGTCCTTCACAGTGGACTTCGCCCAATCGCCGCTGTTCTTCTTCAGGGCGGCGGCGGCAGATGAACTCGCCACGGTCTTCTTGCCCTTGGCCGCGTCAGTCGCAGCAGAGGCACCGGCACCACGCTTGGCACCTCCTTTCGCCATTGCTATGGTGGGGAGCAGAGCGCACAAGAGCTCGAGCGCAGGGGCAATGGAGATGGGCGCGAGGAAGAAGATGAGCCAAGGGGCGGCGCAGAGAGCAAATGGCAAGTAAAAACTCTGCCAGCGCCGCCCCCACTATTTACCACAGATCGCAAAACAATCCCAACCGTCAAAGCAAACCCAAACGCTCCGCGCGAAATCTAGCCGTACACGTGGCGGCCGCGGAGGGCAACCGTCACCGGCCACTCCGCCCACTACGCACGGGAATCCAGGAAACCATCATCACGTCCCGTGAAAATCGCGCCAGAACGGTCAAATCCCGTCCACGCGGCGTCATCCCTGGTCAGCTCTGCAAAAACGGGCCCACAAAACAGGGTCACGTCCTATCAAACATAACCAAGCACGCCACCTCTTGTCAGAGATGGCAGTCGCAAATTGTGTCATCGCTGATGTCATTCATATTGCATAACTGGCATACAAGTCACTCGATGATATCTTCGGGTGTTCTCTCACAAAACTATCGAGTGGTTCTCTAGCAAAGGTCACAGATTCCAGTCGATAGACTTTCGACTGAGCCATCGTACTCCCATCGGGAGCGTATCAAAAAACAAATTTCATTAATTAAAATATGCAAGGTAAGGATTTTTGAGATTATCCTCCATTGCAAGCAATAAAGCACAATCTCGGGGGCTACTCCCATCGGGAGCGCTGTCGCGCACCCGATAGAATTATAGCAAAGTATCAGTCAACGAATCATTCGACTCGGTTCATAAGCATAATCATACTCAAAATATTCTCGAGTTGATCTGACGATCCTCGGATGCTGCATGCGTAATGCAAAGGTAAGACCCGCCGATCCGTCGAGCTGGGCTAAGGACCGCTCCGGCAGCGTTATCCTTAAATGTACCGTGTCAGCAGACATGATGAATAAATCCCCGACGGACGCGTTGGGTTGATTCAAAACTATACTGCAGTTCGATTTAGTAAGACCTCCACGGCCGTTTCGAGTCTGTCCAGTTTGTTCCAGATTCGTGTCCGGGGACTCGAGTCTGATTGAAAGCTAGTATGGTTTTGCCACAAATGGTAGTTAACCGGCCTCGATCCGTCGAGTGTGCTGGGCCTGCTAAGCTAATATCCCTTGACTATCATAAGCAAAAAATTCATAGTCGATAAAGCACTCGACATAGCCAACATGTGCTATTTCGTACAGACATTTCAGAATCATACAATACAGGTACAAAAAAGCATAACGTGCATAATGTATGAGTCCATGCCCGACTCTTCGAATCAGACAAGTACTCGGGGGCTACTGACATGGGAATGCCTATCGGGTACCCTACCGTGAGGGTACCCGGTGCACGTATCGGCTAGGCCCAATTGGCAGAGCCTACATGAAGCCCATGAAAGGAGGCCCACGAAGATGGAGTGTCCTCCAAGATTGACGAAGACATAGGTCGGTTTAGGCTTACCATATTTGTAATTCGAGTCGGTTACGAACACCCGGGACCCAGCCTATTATTTAAGGACTGGGAGGGCCGTCGAACCAGATCACGTACTTTCAGAACCACCACAAACCCTAGCGAGATCAACATCTCGCCGGGATCTTTGTAACCACCATATTCGCAAAAGCAATAACAGACAGGAAGGACGTAGGGGTGTTACCTCCACTCGAGGGCCCTGAACCTGGGTAAAATCTTTGCCTCTGCTTGTCAACCGACGTAACTTCCAACACTACCACGTTCTCTCCCCCATATTCACAACCCAGGGACTTCGACTATGGGTCTTGATGAGTCTACCCCTCGTCACGTCCTCAGTCGATTCAGCTCAGCCTGGGCGTTCTTTAGCTCCTGCTCCATTTTTACATGTTTGGCCTTCATATATTCCATCACCTTGGCATCGTTTGTCACCTGACACTGTGAGTGGATGCTGGAGCCTGTGAGGAACCAGTCGCAGGAGCAGTTTCTCGTGACTGTTCAAAAAGCATAATCACAAACACAAAGTTTGTGTCAGAAACAGCAACTCAAAATCATAAGCATACAGCTCTTCGAGCATAAAGACACACTAGCAAAAGACTATTTGCATAAACAAGCTAGCACAAACAAAGCGCATACTCGCGCAGTTCAGAGGGTATCATTACAAGGCATAAAAAACAAAAAGGGTACATCTACCCTAAACCTAAGAGGTCGATTTCTTCTGCAGACGAGCGGCAGTCTCAGCTGCTCGGCGCTCCATGGTGCTCATAAAAACCTCGGCCAGTCGCGTCGCGGCTCCGCTCACCCCGTTCAGAGACACGGGCTTCCCATCTGGCTTCCGAGGGAACTCAGATAGTGCGCTCTCATAGTCACAGGCTATGCCATGACCCATAAGAAGCTTGAGGGTGGACTCGGATCCGCGTACCGTGTTGGCTCGAGCGAAATTCGCCATGGTGGATGTCCTAGGACCAAATACGTCGGCGAAGCCGTCCGCAGTTGAGGGCACCACGCCAGTCGGGAACACTACCCCGTACACGGCGCCAAGCGTGCTCGTTGATTTAACGAGTGCGTCTTTCGCCTGGTCGCACACAGCGTTTAAGCCGCCCACGGCCTGTTCCAGCGAAAGGTCGTCACTCGCCATATCTGCAGAGGCCGGGGCGCCAATAGCTTCTGCACAATTCAAAAATGGCAAAAGTCATTTCATGACACTCGACAGCTACATCATCATATCAAAGGAGTACTTACCTCCCATGGCATGCGCAAGTGCTGCGAGCTGGTCAGCATATCCTCGCTCGCGTGCAGAGGCTGAGTTGGCGGCGGCGGCCAGCTCTTTCTTCGACTCTTCACGCTGCGCGGCGAGTGTATCCTCCAGCTCCTTCTTCTCGCCTGGTTCGGCAAATCACATACATACTCGACAGAGTCAGGCATTGCAAAAAGAAATTCAGCAAACAAAGGCAAAAAAGAGAACTCACGACAGAGCCGCTCTAGCTCGGCGCGTATGGTATCCCTCTCCTGTTCTACCTGGACATAAGCCTTGGCGGAATCTGCCAAGGTGTGGTAGAAGGGCTGCAAGCACACGAATTCAGCAAAAACTCACACTCTCATAGACGTAAAACTAAATGGGTCAGGCAAAAAGATACTTACGTGGTTCATCCACGGTTCAGAAGCCCCGACTGATGTCCCGACCTCTGGAGCTGTCACCTTGGCCGCTTCAGTGACTGCATCTGTGGCCGTCGGCTGGGTCGCCTCGTTTGCAGTCGGAGCAGCATTCGTGTGCTCCAGGGTCGGCACATTCTCGAATGGAGGAGTCGCAGGATGATAGTTCTCAGCACTGCGAGTGGCACAAAAAGGAGAGACAAATCAGCACAAACATGTAACAAGCACAACTTCTCATATCATACTCAAAAATCACATACCTATGCTCCTCATCCTCATCATCTTCGGAGTCGCCAAAAAT
This sequence comes from Poa pratensis, assembly GCA_947311845.1. Taxonomy (NCBI): domain Eukaryota; kingdom Viridiplantae; phylum Streptophyta; class Magnoliopsida; order Poales; family Poaceae; genus Poa; species Poa pratensis. The sequence goes on from CAMZMU010000111.1 coordinate 24,752,314, forward strand.
TGGGCCTCCAAAGGCTGGAGTACCACTCGACTGGAGAAGGTGAGTAGAGCTTGTTGAGCACACACGCAAAGGAGCGGCTTGGAAATCAGGTGGTGAGCCCGATTCCTCGTCATCCTCCAAGCCCTGCCCCTTCGCGGGTGAACTCATAGCAGAAGGCGCCTTCCTGGCCAGTCGACGCCGCTTCGGTGGCGCGGTATCGACTTCTTGGTCAGCGGTGGCCTTGTCCTCAGATTGGACCTCTTCCGCTGCTTCCTCATCGACCTCCTCCACGTGCGAGGTGGTGGCAGAAGGGATGGGCGACTGATCCCTTTTCGGGTCCACCACCTGCACTTGAGTTTCTTCAGTCTCGCCATTTTCCGGCAGAGGAGGCAGAGAAGTGGCGGTCGAATGGCCCTGCATCGCATACATCCAAAAACTGGAAAGTCAGAAGCAAGAATCAAACAAAAGCATAGCATACGAGTGGCAACTCTTCAAAAATGCAAAGCATATCAAAAAGCGCACATACCTCAGGCAAAGGGTTTTCCAACCCATATGGCTCAATGGGACAGTCGACATCGCATTTGTCGCCAGCCGACAAGTTGGTGATGTGCCGCACTCGCGTCACCAGCTCGTTCCTTGACAGCTCCTCTGGACTCATTCGGGTGATGTCATCCGCGCCTTCATACTCCCACATAGGGTGCGTTTTAGCACGAATGGGCCATACCCGTCTCTTCACAAAGGTGGCGATCAGGTGGATGCCTGTGACCCTGTCCAGCATCTCGCCGATCCGAGTCAGCAAAGGGCTTACTTCCTCCAACTCTTCGACTGAGAGCTTGTGGTCCCATGCGTTGGTCCGGGCAAAAGCTGCAGTCGAGTAGGCGGCGACTCCGTCTTGCTCGACGCTTGCATAGAACCACCCTTTCCTCCAGTCTTGGGCGGAGTCGACGGTCTTCAGGCGGACATAGCGCGTGTCGCTGCGCACCTGGATGCCGCAGCCGCCCACGGGGTAGGTGCAACCACCTCCTCTGTTGGGTCGCACCATGAAAATTGTCTTCCATATCGCCCAGCTGGGTGCGACGCCGAGGAAGCACTCGCACAGCGTGATGAAGCACGCAATATGCATAACACCGTTCGGGTGAGATCATGGATCTGTACCCCGTAGGCAAACAGAAGACCACGCACGAAGTCGTGGAGGGGAAGCGAGAAGCCCCTGGACACAAATTCCGCGAAGCAAACGCGCTCGTTGGCGCGTGGTTCGGGGCATACCTCCTTGGGCGATGGAGCGCGGACGGCGAGTTGCTCCGCGGGTGGCAGATATCCCTGCTCGCGGAGCTTGAGCAAATGGCCGTCCTTGATAGTGGACCTCGCCCAATCGCCGCTGTTCTTCTTCAGGGCAGCGGCGGCAGATGTCCCCGCCACGGTCTTCTTGCCCTTGGCCGCGTCGGTCGCGGTGGCGGCGGCAGCACCGCGCTTCGCACCTCCGCCTTTTGCCATTGCAGCAGAGGATGCAGGTGGTGCAAAGAACTGGGGCGCAGAGCAATGGAGGGGCAGCGCGAGGAAGGAGACGAGGGGCGGCGCAAGGAGCAAATGGCAAGTAAAAAATTCTGCCAGCGCCGTCTCCCCTATTTACCGCAGATCGCAAAAACGATCCCAACCGTCAAAACAAATCCACACGCTCCGCGCGAAATCTGGTCATACACGTGGCGGCCGCGGAGAGCAATCGTCGCCGGCCACTCCGCCCACTATGCATGAGAATCCAGGAAACCATCATCACATCCCGTGAAAATCGCGTCAGAACGGTCAAATCAAGTCCACGCGGCGTCATCCCTGGTCAGCTCTGCAGAAACGGGCCCACAAAGCAGGGTCACGTCTTATCAAAGCCTCTCCAGGCACGCTACCGCTTGTCAGAGATGGCAGTCGCAAATTGCGTCATTGCTGACGTTATTCATATTGCACAACTGGCATACAAGTCACTCGACGATATCTTCGGGTGGTCTCTCACATAAATGTCGATTGGTTCTCCGGCAAAGGTCATAGATGCCAGTCGAAAGATTTTTGACTGTAACATCATACTCCCATCGGAGCATATCAAAAATTTCTTTGACTAAAAATGTGCAGGGTAAAAGATTTTGAGATTATCCTTCATTGCAAGCAATAAAGCACAATCTCGGGGGCTACTCCCATCGGGAGCGCTGTCGCGCACCCGATAGAATAATGGCAAAAGTATCAGTCGACAAATTACTCGACTCAGTTCATAAGCAAAATCACACTCGAAACATTTCCGAGTTGATCCGACGATCCTTGGATGCTGCACGCATAGTGCAAAGGTAAGACCCGCCGATCAGTCGAGCTGGGCTAAGGACCGCTCTAGCAGCGTTATCCTTAAATTTTCCGTGTCAGCAGACATGATGAATTATCCCCGACGGACGCGTTGGGTAGATTCAAAATTATACTGCAGTTCGATTCAGTAAGACCTCAACGGCCGTTTCGAGTATGTCCAGTCTGTTCCAGATTCGAGTCCGGGGACTCGAGTTTGATTGAAAGCTAGTATGGTTTTGCCACAAATGGTAGTTAACTGGCCCCGATCCGTCGTGTGAGCCGGGCCTGCTAAGCTAATATCCCTTGATTATCATAAGCAAAAATTCATAGTCGATGAAACACTCGACATAGCCAACATGTGCTATTTCATACAGATATTTCAAATCATACGACACAAAATACAAAAGAACATAAAGTGCATGATGTGTGAGTCCATGCCCGACTCTTCGAATCAGACAAGTACTCGGGGGCTACTGACATGGGTATGCCTATCGGGTACCCTACCATGTACCTGGTGCACGTATCGACTGGGCCTAACTATCAAAGCCTACATGAAGCCCATGAAGGAAAAGCCCAAGAAAGATGGAGTATCCTCCAATACTGGCGAAGACATAGGTCGGTTTAGGCTTACCATATATGTAAATCGAGTCGGTTACGAACACCCGAGACCCAGCCTATTATTTAAGGACTGGGAGGGCCGTCGGACCAGACCACGTACTTTCAGAGCCACCAAAACCCTAGCGAGATCGACATCTCGCCGGGACCCTTGTAACCACCATATTCACAAAGCAATAACAGACATGCAGGACGTAGGGGTGTTACCTCCACACGAGGGCCCTGAACCTGGGTAAAATCTTTGCCCTGCTTGTCAGCCGACGTAACTTCCAGCTCTACCACGTTCTCTCCCTCATATTCACAACCTAGGGACCTTGACTATGGGTTTTGATGAGTCTACCCCTCGTCAGAACCTTTTCGAGGAACTGAAAATGAAAGTGCTGTAGAACATATGAACACTCTCTCTACTTGAGTAGTTTGTTTTCTGATGATATTAAGAAACGCAGTTACTTTGTTACTAAAATTTTCCCTTTCTCATTGAAAGATGAAGCTAAAACTTGGTTTAATGATTTATCTCCTGGATCTATTGAGAGCCCGATGGGTTTAGTCAATGCTTTCTTTCAGAAATATTTTCCTGCTAGTGCTCAACATGCTGCTTTACAGAAAATCTTTAACTTTAAGCAAAATGAGGGAGAGAAAATGCCTGAATCTTGGGCAAGGTTTTGTTCTTTACTTAGAGCTCGGCCTGGACATCAACTAGCTAAAAATGAACTTCTTGATATATTTTATAATGGACTAACTGTTGAATCTAGGACATACCTGGATAGTTGTGCTGGTTGTGTTTTCAGGAAAAGAACTCCAGATGAAGCCGAGGAATTATTGGCTAAGATAAGCCAAAATCATGATGATTGGACCCTGCCTGAACCAACTCCGGTACCTACGCCGAGGAAAAGAGGAGTGATTGAATTGAATGATGAAGAAATGAGAGAAGCCAAGAAATCTCTTAAGGAGAAAGGTATTAAATCTGAAGATGTGAAAAATCTTCCACCTATAGAAGAATTGTGTAAGCCAATTCCTCACTCATCTACAGTTGAGGTACACTCTCTCCAACGCTTTGATGATAGAGATATCCCTTATTCTAAACCTCCTGATCAATGCTTAGATGAGTTTGATAATTTCATTGTTAAGCAAAACAATTTCAATAGGAGAATAGAAAATAGCTTCATAAAGAATTCTCATGTCATTAATCATTTGCATGATGTTTTGGAAAGAACTTCTAATGATGTTAAAATACTCATTAAACATTTTCATATGGTTCAAACTCAAATTGAGCAATTGACTAAAGTGCAAAAAGATTTGCTATAATGCTTCTAGAGAAAATGATAAACATGCTTTTGGTATAGCAACTAGAGGTGGTGCTTCCACTCAGGATCCTTTGTATCCTGAGGGACATCCTAAAAGAATTGAGCAAGATTCTCAACTAGTTAATGAAACTACTACTCCTTCTAAGAAAAAGAAGAAGAAGAAACATAAACATGTTGAGGAATCTCCTGAACCTATTAAAGACAATGAGCATGTTAATAATCCAAATAGTATATCTATCTCTGATGCTGAAACTGAGAGTGGTAATGAACATGCTAATGATAAAGATAAGAATGATGCTTCTGATAAAGAGGAAAGTGAAGAGGAACCTGAAAAGCATTCTAAAAACAAAAAGTACACTAAAGAAGATTTTCTTGCTAAGAAACATGGTAATGAAAGAGAACCTTGGGTGCAAAAACAAATGCCTTTTCCTACTAAGAAACTCAAATCTAAGGAAGAAGAACATTATAACAAATTTTGTGAATGGATGAAACCTTTGTTTTTGCAAATTCCTTTGACTGATGCTATTAAGTTACCTCCCTATTCAAAGTACATGAAAGATATTGTCTCTAACAAGAGAAAGATTCCTAATGAAGAGATTTCTACCATGCTTGCTAATTATTCTTTCAATGGTAAGGTTCCAAAGAAGCTTGGAGATCCAGGTATACCAACTATTCCTTGCTCAATCAAAAATAACTATGTTAGAACTGCCTTATGTGATTTAGGTGCAGGGGTGAGTGTTATGCCTTTTTCTCTTTACAAGAGACTTTACTTGGAAAAATTGATACCAACTGATATATCTTTGCAAATGGCTGATAAATCTACTGCTGTTCCTGTTGGTATATGTGAAGATGTTCCTGTTCAAGTGGCTAATAATTGCTTGATATTAACTGATTTTGTTGTGCTTGAAATGCCTGAAGATGATAATATGTCTATTATTCTTGGAAGACCTTTTCTTAACACTGCAGGGGCTGTTATTGATTGCAACAAAGGAAAAGTACTTTCCATGTTAATGACAAAGAGCATACTGTTTATTTTCCCAAGAAGCTGGACAAATATTTGGAGTTAATACAATTACCAATATTAAAAGTATCAAAGTGGGAAGTATTGATTGCCCTATATATGAACCTCATGAAGAACTTCAATATTTATGATTGGATCTATAGCTATACCATTTAAGGTAACATGATTGTTCAATGTGGTTTAATTCTTTTATGTCATATAAAATGTATTTGGTGGCAAGACTTGATCAACCTTGTTAACAAATATGTTTTACATGCATAAAATTGCTAAACAACATTTTTCTTTCTCCTTTGTTTTACCTACTGTTTTGCTACTGTAATTTGCAAAGTTAAGTAATTTGGTCTTTACTAAATTCATTTTGTCTAGTTTTCATTGTTTAAAGCACCCAGAAAATGTCAGAAATAAAAGTTTTCAAAAAATTCTGAAAAATATTTAAAGTCCTAGTTTTTAAAGAGGAACGTGGGAGTACCAGAGGATGACCAGGGGGACCCACCAGGCCACCACACGCCACCGGCGGTGGAGGGCAGGCCGCCCTGCCCTGGTGTGGGGTCCACCTGGCCCTCCACTCACTCATCTCTCCCACTCCTTTCTCTCTCCCGACCAACACACCACCATTGCTCAAACTCGTGTTCTTGCTGCTCTTGCTCGAATTTTTCGATCTACTTGCTCAGCCCATCTTTGCTGCTGAAATTTGGATCAATTGCTCTCCGGTATGTGACTCCTCCGATTATCCAAATAGAATTTTGTTTAGTTGCTTATATCTTTAGCATTTTGGTACTGTAGGTGACATGTTATTAGAGCTTGCATGCTTGTTCTTGTTTAGATTAACTAGTTTTGATGCATGTTTAGTCCCTAGCAAGTCTCCCTAGTGTTTCCCTTGATTTAACCACTCCAAAATCATTTTTTATGAGGTTTGTTTAAAATTTCAGAAAAGGAAGATGGATAAACACACTTATGGAGAAATCTTTGAGAGGCAAACACCATCCTCCTCAAGGAAACAAGGGCTTCAAGATCAAGAGGTGCACCTAGGCCATCATACAATGAGGATCTTTTGGCACCAAGAATGGTGAAGAGGAAGATGATGGTGTTCCTCATCCATCTATTTTTCCATGCTTTAACTTTATGAGAGATGCAGGGATTTATGATGACTTCATAAGGATGATTAACAATGTTGGCTTGATGGAATTTATGCAGGATGAGAGGCCACAATATGCTAACCTCACTAAGATTTTTGTTGAAAGCTTTAAGTTTAATAACTCTACTTTTAACCCCACTGTTGAGTTTAAGATTTATGATCGTGCATGCAACATGGACTTGAAAAGATTTTGCAGGGTCATAGGTGTTGCTCCATCTGGGACAGCGAGGAAGATCACAGAGCCGCGCGAGTTGTGGATCTTTACCATGAGCTGAGCTATGATGATCTCCGTAGAGTGCAGCGGTAAGATAAGGAACATTCAATTTCCAGCCATCAGGTACTTCACATATTATCTTGCCACGAGTGTGCTTGCTAGAGAGAACACTAGTAATATTTCTTGCTATCATCTAGCTTTTCTTGCTCATGCACTTAAAAATGATAAAACCTACAACCTTGGTGCCTTGATTGCTCGCCGCCTTGCCGCCAAAGGTCCCATCTTTGGAGGCATTATTGCTGCACGTGTTTTAGCTGATCTTGGTCTTCTGTGATCCTTCTGATGAATTGTTGATTCCAGAAAGACTTGATCTTGCTGCCATGAAACTTCATGATTTTGTTACTACTAATTCATACTGGACATTTGATGTATAGAGTTGTTTTTGCTAATGGACCTGAGCTAGAGGTCCGGCTTCCACAGCCTAGTTTGTTCAGTGTTTTCAGGGGTCCTCTATCATATTCGAGGGAGGATTTGGACAACCACCTCGGTGCACCGGATTTCCATTTACAGCACTACCCTGAGCACCGACAGGAGACCTTCGTGGCGCCCCCTGAGGACTACACCGTGTACTACGGTGGTGCATCCTCGAGCTTTTACCGGACGAGGAACCCTCCTCGTCACACTGAGGGCGCGCCTAGCTGGCAGCCATGGGGATGATTGTCTCCCACTTAGGCCAAAAGCCTAAGCTTGGGGGGAGGTATGCCGACAAGTTCACTCATTTTATCATATTCATATCATGTCGGTACTTTGTATATCCATGTTTTAGTTTGTTTCTTTTCTTTTTTTTGTTTCTTGTATCCATTTTATTTTCGCAAAACACCAAAAGACCAAAAATATTTCCTTTATTTCTCTTGCTTTTGAATTTGTAGTGCTAGTTTACTTTATTTTTCATTTCGGTTTATTCAAAAATCCAAAAAGATTTTGCTTTGTTTGCTTGTTTCTTTCTATGCTTGCTTTAAATTCGAAAACCCAAAAATATTTGTTGTTCTTCTGCTTTTGTATAGTTGTTTCAGGAGTTCAAAAATTTCCGTGGTTCCACTTGGGCTTGGTTATCATTTCACATCATTCAAGCCACACAAGTGAAAAGCAATAATGACGACTACGACAACGGATGTGGTAAAAGGCTGGTATGAACTCTATTTGTTTTTCATTTTTGTAAATATACCTACTCATGTGAACATGCTTAGCTATCATGGTAGTGGTTATGTTATTTAATGATTGCTTAGTAGTTCATGTCTTCTTATGTCAGTACCAAATTGCTAATAGTAATAACATGTCATATAGATATTTACATGCATTGTTCTATTCGTAAAACGGTATGGCAGGATGGTATCCTCCTCTGAATAATTCACTTGATTCGACTTGGCACATGCTCACACATGTTATGACTGAAAAATAAAAGTCAATTAAGCCTTGATGATCTATTTTGCCTCAGAGTTTTAGTATCATCTTTATGCCTCCGTTAATTTTATTTTGTCGCAAGCATGATTATGACCGTTATCGCTCTCGTGGTTGTCGCTTCCCAGTCTATTGCTAGCCTTCACTTGTACTGAGCGGGAATGCTGCTCGTGCATCCAAATCCTTTAAACCAAGTTATCCCAAAGAGTCCACCAAAAATTCCTATGCATGGTATTTCAAGCCATTCCAAGTAAATTTGCATGTGCTACCTTTAAAACTTCAAAATATTTCCCTTTTTGTGTCAATGTTTACTAGCTCATGAGGAATTAGTGTGGTTATTCTTTATTCTATTTGTCAAATGGACTTTTACACCTGGACTAGCGGCATATACATCCGCTTATCCAATAATTTTGCAAAAAGAGCTGGCAACGGGGTGCCCAGTCCCAATTAATTACAACTTTAACCAATTAATTCTCTTCACACTTTTGCCCTGATTCATCAGTAAGCAATGACAAACAGTGAAATACCTGAATGTGTGTAAACCAAAGAGAAAGAGGGATGATCTGCCTTGCTGGTAGAAATAACGTCCTTCATGGGAGCCGCTCTTAAAAGTCCGTTTGACAGGTAGAATACTGTTCTCACCCGCTACCATTCGTTGACAATTAACAAACACCTCTCAAAACATTTTTACCTCTGTTTTTAAAATAAAAAGCTCTAGCACGTGTTAATCCCTGCTTCCCTCTGCGAAGGGCCAATCTTTATTTTTATGTTGAGTCACCATCCTTTCTTTGAGCACCTCTTCGAGAGCATAACTGTCGTTCTTAGTGTAATGTGCTTGTCCCAGATACGATTAATTGAGGTATAACTATGATACTCTTATCTTTGATATTTTATATCTAGTCTTCACTTGAACTTCAGAGGTGCCTTGGCATTTATGTTTTGCCCTTCAAACAAAGGCAAGCGAGATACCACTTTGTCATATCTTTTTACGAACATTGCAATTCTTGTGGATAGATATATGCTATGTTATTCATTCTTAGTACTTTGGTATCTTTTCATGATTTGCATAACTACTAGGTGTCATTATTTGCATGGTTCCTATTATGAATTGCTAAGTAATTGATCATATAGTAGGTATGTATACATCATATGAAGCAAATGTGTTCGTAAAAGTTTCTTTTATCGCACTCAGTTGTTAACTGAATTGCTTGAGGACAAGCAATAAGCTAAGCTTGGGGGAGTTGATACGTCCAAAACGTATCTACTTTTCCGAACACTTTTGCTATTGTTTTTCCTCTAATTTGTGTGATTTGAATGCAACTAACACGGACTAACGCTGTTTTCAGCAGAATTGCCTTGGTGTCTTGTTTTTGTGCAGAAAGTCAAAGTTTCAGGAAAATTCCAGAAAAATTCCAGAAATTCTATTTTTCCAGAAGACCCACGGAGCCAGAAGACGAAGCAAAGAGGGGCACAGGGGCCCACACGCACCCAGGGCGCGGTTGGCCCTTGCCGCGCCCAGGGGTGGTGTGGCCCCCTGTGTGGCCCCCAGCGCTCCCCTTTGGACTACATAAGCCTCTGACCTAAAAACTTCGGGGGATCGACGCTTTTTCCAGAAAACTTCCAGAGCTCCGCCGCCATCGAAAACCCTATTTCGGGGATCAGAAACTCCGTTCTGGCACCCTGCCGGGACGGGGAATTGGAGGAGATCATCGCCATCATCATCACCGCCGCCTCTCCATCGACCATCCATGACTCCCCCATCCATGTGTGAGTAATTCCCCGCTGTAGGCTGAGGGGATGGTAGGGATTGGATGAGATCATTCATGTAATAGTTGTGAGATTTGTTAGGGCATGGTGCCTAGTATCCATCGGTAGTACTTTATGTCATTGTTGCAACTTATTATGCTTAATGCTTGTCACTTAGGGCCCGAGTGCCATGATCTCAGATCTGAACATGTTATTGAATCATGAGAATAATTATTGTTTTGGATCATATCTATAAGTTGTATACACACGTCACTGTCCGGAACCCGAGGCCCCAAAGTGACAGAAATTGGGATAACCGGAGGGGATGGTTGACGTGAGGATCACATGTGTTCACGGAGTGTTAATGCTTTGCTCCGGTGCTTTATTAAAAGGAGCACCTTAATTACCAGTAGTTTCCCTTGAGGCCCCGCTGCAAACGGGCTGGTAGGACAAAAGATGTTGTGCAAGTTTCTCATTGCGAGCACGTACGACTAAATACGGAACACATGCTTATGATTGATTATTACTTGGATACCTTATTATTTATCTGCAATTGCCCTATGTATGACTATTTCATGAATTATCTCATCCATGCAGCGCCCGTTCATCCATCCCTATGCCTACAGTATTTTAATCCTGCTGTCTACTGCAATTATTACTGCTGTCTTTATTTTACTGCTGCTATTATTTCACTACTGCTACTGTCATAAAACTGTTGCTACTGATAAACTGTGTCGAGCAAGTCTACTTCCAGGTGCAGCTGAACTGACAAATCATCTGTCAAGGCTTATAAATATTCTTTGGCTCCCCTTGTGTCGAATCAATAAATTTGGGTTTTACTTCCCTCGAAGACTGTTGCGATCCCCTATACTTGTGGGTTATCAGCCGGCTAGGGTTGGAGGAGGTTGAGGGCCGGCGGCGGCTAGGGTTTAGGGTGCGGAAGCGGTAGAGGATTTTTAAGCTGATATCATGTGAAAAGATTGACCACACATGGGCCTTTTCCATTGTATGTATATATAGACAAAATTACAATCCTAACCATAAATGGGAGATCACAACAAATAGGGAAACTCCACAATTTAGGGAAACTAGGGGATATGTCATGGCTAACAAGTTCATATATGCGCTACGAGTTTTATGTATACTCTAGCTAGTTTATGTATAAATCTCCAAGAGAACGTCGGTGTTCCATAGTTGTTCTAACCTTACTATCTCTGTATTTGAGTCACATGTTAGATCGGCGGTCTCAGCGGCTGTCGGATACGTCTAGCTCGCAGTCAACCGGCGGCGGCCCGACAACACGCACACAAATTGGGGGTGTAACAGTTGGATGCAGCCAGATCGGGGTCGGCCAACGTCGTCCAGATTGGTGGTGACGAGGTGTATGCGAAGATCGACATCTACGACCAAATGAAAAGGAGAAATATGTTATTGGGGGGATGCCACCACCGTTGTCCGCTGTCAAACTGCCTCTTATAGCGGCGGCGAGATGAACGTAGTCGGCAGGGGCGGGCCTGTAATGTTGGGGCGGCTCGCGACTAAGAAAACTATTTAGTTGTGGAAATAAAAGTTCCTCGCACGTTAAGAGTGTCAATTTTGACACGTTAAACAAATAAACAAAAAATGTACTCACTCCGTTCCATTTTACTTGACTTGCTATGCATCAAATGTGGACATATCTAGACATGTTAAATGTCTAAATACATTCACATGTGGTGCATAGCAAGTCAATTAAATTGGAACGAAGTGAGTAACCCGTAAGAATAGGTATAGGCGAGTCCATTTATTTTTATGTTTTTTAATTTCTGGATAACCAAAGGCAGTTCAAGAGTGTCGGAATAAAAAGGTAAAGTACTGTACTAGCTCAAGTCAAACAGAAGGCAAACACAAGAGAAATTAATAGTCGTTCAAAAAAAAAAAAACCCCGAACGCGCCAGCACGGAGTCGGACATCAATCGTCTCCGATCGCAATGATCACGGCCAGATCGATCGACTTCTTTGCCGATCCGATTCCGAGCCGAACCTGAACTCACGGAGTTGTACTTTTTTTTTTCGGGCCACGTCCTACATATACATATCTCTCCCTCTGGAGCATACGCAACTCCGCACTTCCCACGCTCACACGATCTATCGGATCCGGTTCTCATGGCGTCGACTCCGGAGTGTCCCCATTGGTCCATCCTCCTGCCGGATCTCCTCGGCCAGGTGATCTCCCGCCTCCCGCACATCGTCGATCGCGCTCGCTTCCGCGCCGTGTGCCGCTCGTGGCACTCGGCCGTGCGGCTGCACCCCGCCCGGCAGCGGCTGCCGTGGATCGTCCTCGATGACGGCACCTACCTGACGCCCTCGGACGGCGGCATCCATCGCCTTCTTTTCCCCAAGAACGCAAGATGCGTCGGCTCTACCGGAGCCTGGATTGCCTTCGACTGCACCGACGAGGTCGCGCAGACGCACACATACACCTTGCACAATCACTTCACCGGCGTCACCGTGCCGCTCCCGGAGCTGGACACCATCATCGGCAAGGCTCCTGAGAGGTTCCAGATACGCAAAGTGCTCATGCGGTCGACCCCCGATGATGTTATCGCCGTCACAGGCAACATCTGGAAGTACCCTCTGATGCTGTGCAAACCTGGTAAGGGAGCATGGGCCGCGAGGCCATTAGCCATGCCATACTTCCGTATCATCGACGTCGCGTTCCTCGGCGACACGCTCTATGCCATCTCCAAAGCTGAGGACCTTTTCGCCATCAACCTTGGCGAGGACGACCACGGCAAGCCCATTGTCACTGGTGTCAAACGAATCATTAGGCATGCCCCAGGCCATCTTGATGATGTATTCGATGAGGGTGTGTACGGGACGACCGACATCCATGTGTCAAGCAATGAGGACACTGAGGAAGAGATAGACGACGAGACAAACTTCTATGATGAAGTGGGTCAAGATGATGCATCCGATGAATTGGTTAGTGACCACACTGCAGATGAGGACACCGAGGAAGAGTTGGACGATGAGATAAACTGCTATGATGCAGTGAGTCAAGATGATGAACCTGATGAATTGGTCAGAGACGACACTGACAACGATGATCCCCATGAACCCTACGTCTTCAGCGACGAGTACGCACTTTCTGAATGTGAAGATGGTGTGAGAGAAGGGTACAACTCCATCAACACCAGCAGATACCTTGTTGAGTCGCGAGGTAAGTTGATCATGGTAAAACGGGTGCTGGAAAGCTCACCCTTTATAGGTAAGGTCGATCTTACTCGCAAGGTCGAGGTGTTTGAGGCAGACATGGAAACGGGCGCATGGGTACCCGTGAACAACGGGCTAGGGGGTGGCCAGGCAATCTTCATCAGCAATCGCTTTTGCAGTACCGTGTCTGCTTCCGGAGAAGTTGAAGAGGACGTCATGTATTTTTCTGATACGAATGACGTTTTCGACATGAGATCCAGGAATATTAGACCGGTGACGCCCATGGATCGGTTATCCCACAAATGGAGGGCGTGGGTTTTTCCACCGGACCTAGTTGTGTGAATGACAACTATCCAGAATTTTTTTTTTGAAATATTACGCGGCACCATCGACAAGATCCATTTCAACCCGTTGATATAATCATATTTATATCAAACATATGCACCCCTAAACCATAACAATCTATAAATTATACAATAGACATACAGTCCAAGCCTACAAAATTTAGCCTCTTTATTGCCATGACAAACTAAATCTTGCATATTTCTTTAGTCAAAATCAGGTTTCATGTGCTTTATTAGATTTCTTAAGAGGTATCCGCTGCAACGCGAGGGGTGTCGTTCTAGTCTTCTTATAAAGCAAAATCCCACTAACATGCATTAAATTAGTTTATATGTACATGCAAGGTGTCCACATCATCCACTATTTGAGCCATTCATTTATCCATATCATCACCACATCATCCATTATTTTAGACATTTATTTATCCATGTCATCCCATATTATATTAACAATATTCATCCATACATGCAAGCTATTCACATTATCAGTAATTTTAGCCATACAATTTTCAACGTCATCAATTTTTAGCGGTTAAATATATAAGCATTTAATATTGATTAAATCTAGATTTTTGACTACCGTAGTTAATCAAATCACTCATATTTCTGAGTTTTTTTCTATTTTGTACATCAAATATATTTTAATTTATAATATAATTTGTTATGGTTCCACTACAACGCGCGGGGTATATCTTTTTTTTTTTTGACACACCACTCCCGGAGAACCCACGTGGTGGCCCGGTAATAATAAACCTATGAACACGTGGTGGCCCGGTAATAATAAACCTATGAACTGCCTGCCTACCGACGAAGAGTTACAGAAGTACGTGTTCACGCGTGATTCGGTACTAGACTTACGGACAAAAGCCTACGGAAATAGACTTACATAACTACGTGTTCTCATCTAATTAGCATACACTCGGCCATCTCCAGAAATTTGGGGCCCTAGAGCGAAATGTCAACTGGGATCTAAATTTTACAAAATTCATAACACTATATAAGGAAATCATACCACACTTAATCATTTAACTTCAAAACGTGTTATTTTGTACAATATCTAGAAATTTATCAAACATTAATACGGAAAGTGTAAAGTTAACAAATAAGTTAACTTCATGTTCCTCCATAAATAAGCGTTCATGTTCTACTTATTGAAATGGAACTTTTCTAGTGCTTGCAAAATTAACACTTAACCACAAAAACCACCAATAGTTTGTAACATTTGCCAACCCGGTCTGTCCAAGAAAAAAAAAATCCACTTACTAACTGAAAATCCAAAACAGCTGATCGCCAATAAGCCATATGCATATTCTTTTTCACCTATGAATAACATGAGCATGTGAATTATTTTTCTTATTTAGTTGACACCTGCAAGCAGAATTAACCTCCTAATCTAGCAAGCGGTGATGATGATGTTTAGCTTACACTGAACCACGCATCGTAGATCCTTCCGCTAATTCCAACTTCCTGATCTGACGTGTGCCATAGGAGCGAGCGAGTTACTACCGTAACTGTCTTATTCAGGCATGCAGGATTAACAGACGGGCCTACAACTGCACTAAGCTGGGCCTTTTTTCTCTACGGTTATTGCTGGATTGATTAGTGTGCCCCACAATTTCGGGGGCCCTGAACGCTCGTGCACTTCACGCGCCCTCATCAACGAGCATGCATACACTAGGAAAGAAGAAACATCTTACTCGCATTGCAATACAAAATATATAGGTATATAACTTTTGGTACCACAACTTGCACGTGTTGTGCATTTTAGTCCCACATCTTGCAAAGCGTGCACTGCAATATCTAAACTTGTTTAGCCGGGATTTTTTAGTTCATGTGTGCCACGTGTCAATGCTGACTGGATGGAAAACATTTGCACTTGAATCCCGCAGAGAAGAAGAAACCGTTCCCAAGTCCTTCCACGCGTGGTAGTTTGGGGTGGACAGAAATTTTGTAGTTTAGTCCACAAAATCTCAGGATTCATTTCTTTACTTTATTTCCTTTTCTCTCCTTACCTATTCCGTCTGGAACCGGAACACAGAGGCAACAAACACCTTGAGCTCTTCCGCGGAGGCGTAGAGACGGCGAGGTCGTTTCCGTCGGAAATGCACTACGGCGAGCACCACAAAGACCCGCCGACGTACGGTATGTCCCGCCACTGGTTTTTTCTCTCCCAACCTATGCTTCTCGAGGTTGCGGTGTGGTTTTTGTAGGGTTTAAGTGTGTGTATAATGGGGAGTAATTGAGTGATTTTTTAGCGTCGAATTAGTGGGGAATAGTTTTAGTACCACGGGCACAATGTTTTTAGCCGTATAAAGTCTGGAAATTATTAGCACTGGCAGATTCTAATACACCTCGGTTGTCACCGTGGCCCAGCCGTTGATGTCCCCGATGTTGGTTCTCCCTTCGCCCCCATGCCACCGCGAGCTCGTCTGGGATCCGCCCTGAAATTCGAATCGTTCCCATAGGACTACCTCCTCGAACCGAGTAAATGACAAAAAACCACCACATTTGGAGAAACTGCGACAAATACAGTCGTTTTACCCCAAATCTGGTGGTTTTTTTACACACGGGTGTCACAGTTTCCTCAAATGTGGTGGTTTTTTGTCATTTACTCCCTCGAACCTCTTTCGCCCCTGTCTGACACTCTCCGTCTTCCGCTGCATGCCCTTAATGGTAACCGTGCGCCGCTGGGAGAGCTAGCTTTGATTCTGACTGAGGAAATCGCCTATGTTTTTTATTTTAACTGATTACGAGACATCTTTTGCATTATTAATAAAGTACAAGGGCACGGCGCGTGCCATTAGCTGCCTTGTATTACACGTGTCGACACCACAACTAATCGGGACTAGAAAATCCCGACTAGAGAAGTTTAGGTACCGTCAGTGCACACTTTGCAAGATATGGGACTGAATTGTTCAGGACGCGAAAGTTATGGTACCAAAAATGTATATACCTCAATTCAAAATTGTGTGTGGATCCTCCAGTTCCGCGCCTTGTCATTAGATGGCATGTTGCACAAGTCACAATTCCCATAGAATAAATTTGGAAGTTTACATCCAGTTAACCAATGAAATCACATGGAAAAGATTTTGAGAACATACTACTCGTAATTTACACAACTAGGTCTAGCGGAAAAACCCACACCCTCCAACAGTCATCTAACGGACACATGGACCCTAAAGGCCTAACAATCCCTGTTCTAGTGTCAAACACATCATTGGTATCAGGAAAATATATGAGATCCGGTTCCACTTCTCCACGAGCAGAAACAAAGCGGCTGAAGCATCCATTGATGAAGATCGCATGGCCGCCAAGCCCATTGGCCACTGGTACCCATGTGCCGGCATCCACGTCTGCCACAAAGACCTCAACCTTGCGAGTGTGGTGGGTTGGAGTGAAAGCCGAGCATAGCCACTCCCGTCTAACCATGAACAACTTACCATTCGACTCGACAAGGTGTCTGCAAGTCAGGATGATATCGTACCTTTGGTTCACACCATCTTCACATTCAGATAACATACCATCGCCCGCCGATTCTAACTGGCTCTGCACATCCTGGTTGTCTTGTTCGTCTTCATCATCCAACTCTTCCTCATTGTCCTCGTCGCTCGACGCATCGATGTCGGTCGGCCCCGTCCACACTCCGTCGTTGTACATGTCATCATCGTGGCCTGGAGCGTGCCTGATGATTCGTTTGGCGGTAGAGATACTGGGTCTACCGTCGCCGTCCTCGGTAATGTGGAGGGCGAAAAGGTCCTCAGCCTTGGTGATGGCATAGAGCTTGTCCCCCATAAACGCAACATCGATGATACGGAAGTACGGCATAGCTGATAGCCTCGGCACCCACGCTCCCTTCCCAGGCCGGCACAGGATTAGCGGACACCTCCAGATGTTGCACGTGACGGCAACGAGGTCGTCGGGGGTCGACCGCATGAGCACCTTGCGGATCTCGAACACCCCGGGGACCTTGCCGATGAGGGAGTCCAGCTCCGGGAGCGGGACGGTGGCGCCGGTGAAAGGGTTGTGCAGCGAGTATGCGTGCGTCCGGGCAACCTCGTCGGTGCAATCGAGGGCTAGCCAGTCGTCGTGGAGCCTATGCACCTCGTGTTCTTTGGGAAGAAGGGAAGACGATGGATGACGCCGCTGTCCAAGGGCGTCGAGAAGGAGCCGTCTGAGAACACGATCCAAGGTAGCTGCTTCGGAGGGGAGACGTGCAGGCGCATGGCCGCGCGCCATGAGCGGCACACCGCGCGGAAGCGGGCGCGGTCACCGGGGACAGGGAGGCGGCGGATCACCTGGCCGAGGAGATCCGGCAGGAGGTTGGACCATTCTGGAATCGATGCCATGGGATCCGATCGGTCGTGCATGCAAGGTAGGCGAACTGCGAAGGATGCTGCGTCCCTGGCGGCCTGGGGAGAGATCTATGTATAGCGCGTGCAGGCTTGGGCAGAGTTCAGGTTCTATTCGAAATCGGATCGGAAACGACCGATATCCGACTCCGTATCTGCTGGCCGGAAGCCTGTCATCCCCGTCCTTGAGTCGACGTTTCAGGCGACGCGGCTCCTGCATTTGAGCTGTTCGTATCGTAAGTGAGTCCTAATTTTCCTTTTCTGAACCTGACGTGCGCTTCGGTGCTCAACAGTCCACATGTAAACCATTGTCTTGTAGATCCCCTTATTTTTAGTACTTTTTTACATGGCATGTAATTTTGGGTCCTCGTGTAGGTCACTAGCCATTTGTTTTTTAACGTATACCTATGATATTCTAACAGAGCAATGTGCATTTTATTACAAAAATCTTAGATAACTGTGATCTTCTAACAGAGCAATGTGCAAACCATATTTATATTATTACAAAAATCTTTCCATGCTCGTGCAGCGGGCCGAACGTTCCGTTTTGGAATGATCATACAAGTTAAGTGTGGTATTTTGCCAGCGGTTTCCTCGTTTCAAAGATCATTGAACAACTAATCAAATTTCCTTTGTTTCAAAATTTCATGCTGAACCTGAAGCAGGGACGCATCTTCTGGGTGGTTATTTGATCCTTGGCGATCTAAACCGAATGCAGTCCGCATGCAGTTTGACTGCCGATGACCCTCTCTGTCCAGCTGCTGGCTGCCTAGCCTGACTGCTTGCGGGTTGTTTGTCCACCTAGATCGATTCAATGCATTAGCAAATCGCAACGAATGGTGGTCGCTGGAAGGAGAGCAACGAGGTTACCCGTGCGCCTTTTTTTTTTGACATTAACACAGAACTTTATTGATCAAATAGTATCAATACACAAAGCCTCCTGGATCAGCTCCGGAGCAAAATCTGAAATAAAAGCTGGACTAGAAAACGAACAAGACCTAGCCATTAAATGTGCCGCTTCATTGAGAGAATGCTTAATATGGCGAAACGTGGCTGAAGAAAACCCCGCTGCCAAAATCTTGATGTCCTTGATCACCACTCCAACCTGAGAACGGTCAGGGACCGAAGAATTTAGTCGTTGAATCAGGAGAAAATTGCACATAACGCCATGCTTTGGTGCAAGAGTTGCACAAAACACAGAAACAAAGCTCTTGTTGCAGCAAACCCCACCTTTTTGTTTAAAACGTTGCAGCTAGCACAAATCAATGTTTTAGGGGCCTTAACACGTATCTGACTAGTGGGCCTGCATCTCTGTACCATATTGATACGTACGAAGCCCAGGCTACAGACTAGAAACCAACCGAGCGATCTCCCGAGCGAAGAACCAGAGGAAAAAAGAAGACGAAAAGAACTCACTCGAGCGGGCGGGAACTCAGCGCACGGGAGTGGGAGATGAGAGGCGGCGGCGGTGGAGGGCCGACGGAGGGGGGTATGGATTTGGAGTCTTCGGTGGCGCCACCCATGTTCGGAGCGCGGCGCCTACCCGGAGATGAAGGAGTCGACGGCGGCGGCGGCGCGCCGGCGACCGAGATGAAGGATTCCAACGGCCTCTCGTTCAATGGGTAATTCCTTTCCAGTTCACGAATTTTGTGTCAATTTGACATTGTTTGCTAGGGTTTAGCAGTGTTGGAACCCTAGGTCGTCCCCCCGCCCCCCACCCTTCCTCCCATAATTTTTGGGTTCTGATCGACGTATGAGTGCCATGAATTTCTTAATTTTGTGATGTGCTATTGTCAGTAGAAAGAATTGTTACATGATTATGCAATGTGATGAAAGAAATCATGCAGATTGGAGGAGATATTTGATTTCAGGATTCGTACTGAATAAGAGTTGTTGCTGCATGCGTTATTTGTTAAATTTTGAAGTTGTGGTAGTTTGTAAACTGAAAGGACACAGATACACCACTTGTACCAAACCTTTGAAGACTCATCTCGCAATTAGGAAGGCAGGACATAGGGTAAATATCTTTTATGCATTTACTGTCTCCCTTTTTGCTATTGTGTTGCTTTATGTTGATGATCATAACCGTGTCTTGTTTTTGTAGAGCAATCGAACTCGTCCTGATGCCACTCCTGTACCTCCACCTCCGCCTCCACCTCCTGCACCAGCACCCACACCACCCCAACGCCATCCTACAGCAGCTGCACCACCACAGAGCCATGCTACAACAGCTGCACCACGGCGACAACCTCCACCACCTCAAGCAGCAACACACAAACTTCCATCTGTTCGTGGTCGTGGGATAGGAGCCGGCAGAGGATGGCAACAACCAAGACAAAATGAGCCCAGCTCCCCAGATGGTAGGTTGTATGGCTACTTCACAGCAGGCCATGATGCGCAACGACAGGAGAATGAAATGCAAGAGAGAGAGAGCAATGAAGCATTATGTCCTCTACTTTGTATCAGATGATTTGAGCCATGTAATGATTGCATAATCTAAAGACTCTGTATATTTGTACCACGAGACACTTTGATTTGAATTTGTGAAGTGCCGTGAGGCTTAAGTGAACTTGTAAACTCCATTTATTGGAACTAGTTATTCTCTCTATACTTTTTATTGGAACTAGTTGATGCTCTCTATACTTTTTGAACAGTTATGCTGCCCATTTTGACATGTATAATCTATATATTTTGTACAGTTATGCTGCCCATTTTTCATTTTTAATTTTTAATTCTCAAAGATATCGTATAATTTTTGGTATACGGTATAAAAATCCAGGCCCACATGCCAGATACGTATTAGAGCCCCTAAATCACCTATTTGGGCTGGCTGCAACGTTTTAAACAAAAAGTTGGGGTTTGCTGCAACAAGAGCTTTGTTTCTGTGTTTTGTGCAACTCTTGCACCAAAGCATGGTGTTATGTGCAATTTTCTCTTGAATCAGGGACAAACAATCAGTAACGAAAATCGTGCGCCTTGAAGAGCAAAGCGCCAAGTCTTTCTTAGTGGGCCGAAATTGGTTTTGAAAAAAAAAGATTCAAAACAGAGCCCAAAGCATGAAAGCCTTTTTTTTGGTCAACAACACATAAGTTTCACTATGTCAAAAAAATGTTACAAATAGATATTAATAAAAATAGTTCACAAGTAGAAATGTAACGATGCTATTTATACAACTCAATTCATACACTTCTGAAATAATTACATATTTAATGTCATGTGATACATTTTTATTTAGAAACTGGCAGGGGTCATGCATACACCAGATGATAAATATTACACTGCACAAGAGCATATCAAATAACAAAATTAGCATATGCAAACATACCAGAATACACACCCCTTTTTATATTTATTGGTGATTATGCTAAGCAATGTTGTTTCAATACCATGTCTAGAGCATGCACACTTTGTTAAATTTTGACTTGCTAGACAATTCTGACCATGAGGAGTAAACAATAACGTTATCCGTTCATTTTATGCTCTAAAATCCTTTATTAAATATGATTTACTTAATCGCAAACTAGAAACCGCTATTGAGATTTTTTAAGATCATAATCATTGTAGATATTTACGATAAATATGTATAAATTTACAGATTATGCATTCTAAAAAATAGTACAAGGACAAACTCTTTTCTACCAAATACGATTTACTATCTTCCAATGATATTTCTAAAGACAAAAAACACACCAACTAATGCTTCATAGTGTTGCTAAGTTATGTGGTTAAACTATGCCAACAAAAAAATTATACCTGTAATACTGTAACATGTTACTATAAGATTTGGATAAGTATTGAAATTTAGTAAAAATATGTATTCATTGTTATTCACCTAGGTCTCCAATTTTCATTTGAGCATCCATGCTTGGAAAAAACTTCTTCTTTTACTCGATCGGTGGGAAAGAATCCACACATTATACAAATCCATGAGACCATATCGTCTGCATCTTGATCCCTCTCTCAATCGTCGAATCATGTTCGGCCCCGCGTGTCGAGCCATCTACCGATCGATATGAAATGGTTACTTATGTTGCTGGAGGGTAGGAAATATGGTCAGCACGTGGGCCTCGGTGTGGGTTTGTAGGGTTCCTGGCCGTTGCCCCTGCACAAGTTCATACTTATTTTTCTTTTGCATATAGAACAAACTTGTATTCAGTGTTGGCCACCTCTTCGGCCATTCACAATATTGTTCTTTCATTTTTATTTCCACAAATCTTGGAGTAAATACGTACTTTTTATAGATAAGTGTAATAACAAAAAAATCGTATAGTTTTAAACATGAATATTTAAATATACATAAATATGAAAATAGAGTTAATCCATTATAAATGGTGTTTCCTATGTGTGATTACAAATGTTCATATGGATAAAATTATATTTTAATGGTATGAAAACATACGGTACGTGAAGAGCTTAGTTAACTAAGATTTAGTGACGTAATTTAAATCTCACTTACAACTCATGTGCATCTCAAAGGCTAGTAAATCACGACGCAAATCCAACTAGATGGGTAGTTTTTTCTCAGTCGCAACCCACATGTAACAACAGAATCTTAGTTGCGACACATATACAACTCATAGGACAACACAAATCATGACACAATCTAACTACGTGGGACTCGGCTGCGATTTAGCTAAGTCATGGTCAACCCAGGATTAGCATAACCGAAGAAACGTAGGTACGGGTGCAGGCTTCCCATGAATGTTCAGTCCTGCTCGGAGTGAATAAGTCAGATTGCATTTTCCCTGACCCTTCCCAAGAGGCGGCCAAGGCGACAACCACTTAGGCAGCGGATCCCTGCCTTCTCTATTCGCCGTTCTGTTGACGGCAGGGGAAGGGGAAAGGGACCTCAGTCTTTGACTTTGGCGAGTAGGTAGGGTTGGCCCAGATTAGCCAGGTGTGTCACATCGGTGGTGGGGACGGCACCACGTAGGAATAAGGTGCCCCTTGTTCTCACCCAGCTTGGCGGTGTGCTAATCGGCAGTGTCTTTAAGAAGGTGGCTTGGTCCTCTTCACCGTTCCTCAGATCTGGCGAGAATAGTTTGTCAGTGTTTCACTTGCGTTTGTGTCCATTCTCGACGTCGCTGGCGGCCATCATGAGGCGGATGCTCTGGAGTAAGAGCATCTCTAGCAGAACCCGCAAAACGCGAACCCGCAAAACAGTTTTGCAGGTCGCGCAACTCGCGTTTTTTTGGCTCGAAACGCGGCGCGGCGGAGCAGAACCCGCAAAGCAGAACCGCAAAACAGAATATGCTGTAGAATATTCCTTCTTCTTCTTCCTCACCCCGTTCAGCCATTGATCTGCGCAGCTTCCCCGTTTGAGCCATCGATCTGTGCAGCTAGCTAGGTCCGGTAGCTCGTACTAGTAGCTAGCTCATGCGGCCGGCGGCCGGCAGCTCGTACTAGTAGCTAGCTCATGCGGGGATCGATCTGTGAGCTAGCTAGGTAGCCTCGTACAGCTAGCTTCGGGAGCGGATGAAGCCGGCGGCCGGCGGCCGGCGGCCGGCGGCCGGCAGCCGGCGGGCAGCGTCCACGAAGCTCCATCCAAAGCCCTCGGGCGTCGCCGGCGAACTCCGGCCGGTGAACGGCGGCGGTAGGATGAGGAACACACGGTGGGGATTCCATCTCACGAGCGTTGACCAGTTTGCAGGCACCCTCAAATGCACCCTCAAATTGCCTCCAAATCTTCATGTTTGCAGGTCTGGGCTAGGATTTCACGGGCGCCTGCAAAAGTTTTGCGGTTTGGACCAGTTTTGCGGGTTCTATTCGGGACGTTTTTTCAGCAAAAACTGTAAATTTGGAGGTTTGACCAGTTTTGCGGGTTCTGCTAGAGATGCTCTAAGGATGTTGGCCTGAAGATGTTGGATCTGCTGTTCTTCCACGACTTTGTTGTTGGGATGCAAGAGATCCTGGTCCAATGTAGCATGGGGACGTCCCCGGTTGACGTGCCACGGTGACATATGCCTCGCTATTTGAAGCGAGTATGTTCATCAATTCATAAAACCTCGTTGGTAAGGACGATTTTATCTAACAATGGTGGAGGCATGGTGTCTCTTCCGGCCTGCGCCTCAGTGGGGCTTGAGTTAGGCAGCGCCCGCTGGATTCGGTGTGTGCAGTAAATTCTAAGGATGGTTCTGTATTTTTCTATCCTTTAGAATTTTGATCTAATTTTAAGGATGGTTCTGTAAATTCTAAGGATGGTTCTGTAAATTCTAAGTTTTTAGGACATATGTTTTTTCTGCTATACTTTTTAGTTTCCAGTACGTGTGTTTGTTCATTCATGTAACTTTGTGTTCTATTATTGAGAAATACGTCGTTGCTCTCAACAAAAGAAGTCCTGTTCGGACCCGGATGAAGCTGCTCTGGTTGGCCTTGACGATCCGGATGGAGACGAGTGTCCGAGTATATACAATACGTTTGTTTTTGGGACTGTCTAACCAACAGATGACTGAAATTACAATTCGGCATCAGACAGTTTTTGTGTGTCATTACTCTCCGTATCCTCTTTGTCTGTTCCTTTTCAGTCCATGACCAGCCCACCCTAAAAATTCCACGACCAGCGCACCCTGAAAAAAGACCCATATCAGTCCGGTTTTTCCTTCTAGACGGTTTTCTCCTACTTTCAACACATCATACTAATCCACTCTATTTTCAGCCCAGCGTGACAGGCAAACAAAGGCCACTTTCCGGTTCGTTCCTGGGCCTGACTTGCGCATGTGCTAGCTGACAGGAAAACAACGACCATCTTCTTCCTCGTCACAAAGCATCCCCCGAGACAAAAACCCCCAGATCAAGAAACAACCTGACGCTGCCAAGAGGGCGAAGAAGAACACAAGAAACCAAGAGAGATATGAATATCTAGCAAGAAATAACACAGCAAAAGGAGTAATGGAGGGGAAGAGTGAGGAAGACAAGATCCTGAAACTGATGAGGGATGCAAGTGATGTACCTGGTGCACATCGAAAGCCACATGCCCAAGTACGCTGCAAGATGAACACAAAACCTGCTTTCTCTCTGATTCTCCCCTCGTACAGATATAGTAGTGCATCAAACATTAGATGGCAGAAAACCTTAAAGCTTGTTGTGGCTCCTGCACACAAATCAACAATGAAAAGGCTAATCCATGCCATTATACAAAAATCTGTCAGCAATGTGTGTCATAGAACTCACAGGCTAATAAAGAACTTGACAACTGACAGATTGATGTTATCACTGATGTATAGAATGAGCTACAGACAGATTGAAGTTAACATTGATTTAAAATATCACTGCTAAATACAAAGAGCTAAGAGACCAAGGAAAACATTATGACTGCGAGACAAAATTTTATCTGAGAAACTAAAGAAAGCAAATAAGAACTAGGTGACTGTGATACGAACTGAGAAACTGAGAGAAGCAAATAAATATGCAAAAATGAGAACCAAAAAACTGGGCAGAGACTGAGAGAAGCAAAGAATTGAGAAAATGAGCAAAGACTGAGGGACCAAAGAAATAAGATAGCAACTGAGAAACTGAGCAAAGAATGAGAAATCTGAATCAAGAAAGACTAAGCAAAATCTGAATCAAAAAATGACATAATAAATGAGGACTAAAACTGAATTACTGAGATACGACTGAGCAAACAAAACTGAATACTGAATGATTGACAATTAATGGAAGACTGAGAATAAGACTGAGCAAACAATACTGAATAATGAATGAATATGACTGACAATTAATGGAACACTGAGAATAAGTCTGAGAGAATGATAAATGACTGAGCTAATGAGACTGATATAATGAAAAACTGAAAATATGAGACAAACTGAAAACTGAAGAATGACTTAGCAAATTAAAATGAGGGAATGATCAAAATAAAATGACTAACTGAGCAAATAAGAAAATGAGCAACGTAAAGCAGCAATGAGATAATGAGAGACTGAACAAATAAAGGACTGAGTGAGAGAAAATGAAAATGAAACAATGAGAGAATGAATTAATGGATCAAAACTGAGATTTAAGCTGAAGCACTAAGATATATAAATGAAAAAAAGATAATGAGAGAATGAATATGAAAATAAGAAAGAGATAATGAGAAGAGAAAAAAGGATATGTTTAGCCTCATGCGCCTCCTTCCAAAACCTTTTTTGCCTTTGTGATCTATATCAGAATATGTTTTGATCATATCGCCACACCAAGAGACATACCCTGGAACTCCAAAACCAGCAACATGAACTCCAAAATCCAGACAGTCTAGATACTACACCTACAAGATAATTATAAGAATGCAATCCAAAAAGGATAGAATTCAAAAAAAAAGGTGAGCAAAAGGACTGATGTGAAACAAAAAAACCTACCGCAAGTCCGAACGGAATTCAAACACTTCGGGTTTCCTTCCTTTCGATTGTATATAATTCACTATGTTTGACACTCCAGTCATCACGTGTTTGTGAACTAACGAGCATAGATCAAAATGCCTAGCTCGTTCGGGGTCACCCAGCTGCCCAATGTACTTGGTATCTAGTGAATCACACTTGGACGGGCATAGAAAGCATGGAAGAGAAACTTGCATGAAGCAGGCAAAGACTTGCTTGTCAGTAAGGGGATATTTGGAATTTAACTTGTTACCAAAAAATGTGATGTGAGGAGTCTCTGACAAGTTAAATAATGACAAAATGAACTCCATTCCACCGGCAGTGTCATCCACCAGGGAGAACCAGATTTGGGTAAACCCACAAAATGAAAAGCTTCTTTTGGAAAATACAATGTGTTGTCTCCAACGATAATTTCAGAGCAAACAGGGTCAACACGCAATGCAAGCCAACGGATAAACGAAGAAGGCAAACATGTTTTGCATAGGGAAATGAGACATCCAAAACCAAACTTTTGAATAATTGTCTTCTGCTCCAAGGTGAGCCAGTCCAACACTTGGAAAAAGTACTTCGCATGATACACTGCATACATAATTAAATTTGGGCTTTTTGTTCTGCATATCAATTTCCGTAAAAAAAGCTAAAGCCATAGATCAAGACAACCACCACACACACAAAAAAGGCTGCTAAAACAACAATAATAACTGAAACTAAAGCATAAAAAATGGAAAAACTTATGTCCTCTTTGAAAAAGTCACATTCACTGCAGAGTTTAGATAGATCCCTCTTCAAACTACTAATAGCCTGCAAAAACAAACTCAAGTCAGACATAAAAAGTGGAAACAAATGCACAACCTAAAAAAGGGGGAAAATGTCATAAACAAAAAGGTAAAAAAGATAAGATGAAACATTTTACTTCTTGCTGAAATGATCAAACAAAGCATTGTCTAAGGCCTTCTTCCTTTTTGTATTTCCAATACCCTGAAAGCACAAGCACAAAAGCAAGAACAAAAAGGATGTCATTAACTATGGGTGGTATAGTCGAGGCAGAAAAAAGCAAATACAAAAACATTAGGATAGCAGTGATCGTACATAATCGCTGGATGAGGTTTCTTCATCATAACTATCAAATCCAGATGATGCAAAATCAGAAACGTCGTCCCAATGAGCGTGCAACCGCTGTCCCCTGCAGTGAACACAAATGCATGTAAAGACAAGCCTTGCTGCAGCAGAAGAATTAACATAAATAAATACACACAGTTTGATAGGAAAGAGATGAGCAGCTGATACGAAAGATGAATAAAACAACAATTTGATACATATTAACACTGATACTAAATGGAGACTGACAATATTGATACTTATCAAAGGAAAAGACAACCGAAAAACTGCTCCACAAAAAAAAAAAACTTGAACTGTAAGTCAGACACTGATGCCACTAAGCTAGATTATTGATAATACGATGCAAGTCTAGATTTCTTAACCCCTAGAATGGGGAACATAGAGCCACCCCCAAAAAAATCGTTCACTAATAGCTGCTACTGCAACCCGGCCAAAGCAAACAAAATTTGAACCCTAACAAACACCTAGTGAGGGGACACAGAGTACAGAGCAACAAGATTCGCGCCGGGATGGAACAGACGGGCATCGATCCATCTGATGGCCAATTGCAAAATCAGATGGCTGAAAATTAGAAAGTGTGTTGTTTTTTTGTTTTTAGAAGAGACATTCCCAGGGGCGGAGTCAGGATTTGAACATGGGGGGGGGGGGGGGGGGGGCGCGATGATGATCACATGTGTTGTGTAATGTATCATGATTTCAAGTATAAAGAAAAGAAGCATGTCATATTTTTTCAAATAAAAAGCCTATCAAGTTATTATTAATATATGTTCGGCAATAAGCCAATAACACTAAAAATGACCGCAAACTTTAATATTTGTAAGAAAAAATCGATATGTTTCCGCCTATTCGCATGTTTAGATATAGCCTACTATCATCATTCACCACCAGTTTAATCCAAGTTTTCAACCGTACGTCACCAGATTCAGTATCAATAAAGTTTGTGTCAAAGATCATATGCTTTTTCGAAAACATATAGCTTAATCAATGCAAGTAGGGAATTAGGTCAGATTACAAATACTTACATGCATGTACCGCGTACATACCTTGAAATCCAGATGTGCGGACATACGGCAAGAAAGCTGCGGCAGCCGGCATAGGTTTCCGCCGGCGGAGTACTCGGCTGTGTGGCAAAGCCAGCGATCAGTTTCCGCCGCCGGCCGGTGTCCTCGGCTCCTTGCAAACTGGTAGTCAGATCGATCGATCTGATCGACTGGTGAGACCAGATAATGGCCAACGACCAGGGTCCACGATCATTGTAACTGGTACATGGGCTGTCTGTGTGTGATGGGCTTGGGTGTGTGCATAGCTACGTTAACATTGGGCTTAAATATTACTAATTAGCTGATAATATATGGCCATTAACGCATACCTAAACACATACTATTACTGGCACATGTAGTATTTCTATGGGGGGCGATCGGTTGTGCTTAAATATTACCCCTGCTAGCACCCCCTGGATCCGCCCCTGGACATTCCCGTGCTTTCGTAGACAGTTGAGGCCTCGCGCCTCAAGCGTTTGAGCTGTTGGTACGCGCGTGCGTCCAACACAGAACCATTCGTGGACCTGACAAGATCCCGTGTCCACCCGTGCCAATGATTTGGCAATCCACCCGCCAAATTCACTGCGGCGACTGAGGTTTAAAGGTAGCTCACGAGCTCCCCGTGATGGCCCTGTTGGACTCGGAACCACCCAGCGCGCGCGGGCGTTACACACCCAACTACCACTTCCGGCCCCATCCCTCGCTCGCTAGCTGGGCCGCATTTTTCGTACCAAAACCGCATGCATGCGAAATTCGAAAAGGTTCTGTGAATTGTGATCGACGAGGTGCCGTAATTGTGTTCCATGTGTGTGTGGGTGCATGAATTGAAGCTTTGACCTACCGTCGGTCCAACACTTGTCATTTACATGTACGGATGGAGGCAAGGCCTACGTGCGAAACGGTTTTGAACTGCACCGCCGGGGAGAAACAGATACGTAGGTCCCGGATTTG
Source organism: Poa pratensis (assembly GCA_947311845.1). Lineage (NCBI taxonomy): Eukaryota > Viridiplantae > Streptophyta > Magnoliopsida > Poales > Poaceae > Poa > Poa pratensis. The sequence goes on from CAMZMU010000111.1 coordinate 24,781,454, forward strand.
TATTCTGAAACTGAAAATACAGAGGGCGGGGAGGCAGCCACTCACCGTATATCTAGAGTCATTTACCAGGCACGCCCAACCGGTATCGTTAAAATGCCCAGTAATCTTCCGTTTTCACAAGGACCGGCATTACGTACTCTGTCTCTATATCCAACGAGTCCACGACATGCCATGAATCTAGCTCAATGTTGCAAATGCTCTTCGCCGGACATTGCGAGGAGACGGCGGAACGTCGCCTTGAGAAGAATGCCAAGTCTCGACGAGGAGACTTTGCCCCATGCTGACGCACAAAGAGCCGCCGTAGTAACTTATTTATGAGATCACCAATGCCACTCCGAATCGAGATAGTATCATCGTGGTTGATGACATTCCACTTTTTAGATAAAGGGGCAATGTCCGGACGTTATATAACTCAGCTTACAAGGTAGGACTGCACACACACAAACGACAGGACACCGGAAGAGTCTACGACAACCCATAAAAAATGGCACGAAGAAAGCAAACTATGCCGAGGAGGGTGAGGAATTGCATGACGGGCACAATGTCCGGCTGGAGCTCACCCTATAGAATGGGAACACCAACAAGCACGTCACACCGCCGAGCACACTACAGCCTCGCAGGCAACGCCACCAGGCCCACGCACTGCAGCTAGCCAAGATAAGCAAGAGAGACCCAACAGAGAAACACCAGGGTGCTGAACAAGTTCTAAACTTTGCCGAAGAAAGCACTGCGAAGAAAACCTCCAACGCACAGACTTCCGAGAGCTGATGGGTCGCAAGATCTAGAGGTGGATGGGTCGATGGGCTCTGGCCCTGGGGCCCCTGCCCCTGCCCCTGCACGAGGCAACGAGGCGGCCAGAGACCCCTTGTCTGCTTCAACCCGACAGATCATTATCAGCGAAAACAATCCTCGTGCGCCTCGCTGCAACGCCGGAACTAGCACGGACTAGATCAGGACTACCCACGTGTATGGAGATCCAAGGTCACCCTGCCTCGCCCAGCGTCAAAACTAGACGCCATAAGCGAGGCAGACTGGTAGAATGTGCCGGCGAGAATGCGGGTAATGTGGTAAAATCTGCCGTTGAAACCAAGTATGGGGTCCTCGGAGAATATGATGTTAATGGTTTCTACATATTTTCTCCTTGAGCACGTTCTTCATTTTTGTACATGTGGTTTACGGATGGCACCCGCCGGGTACGGGTACGGATTTGGCACCCCCATACCCGTACCCGCACCTTCTACCCGCCCCCGCCACCCGCCGGCGGGTACAGAATTTTCCCATACCCGCCACCCGCCGGGTACCCGCCACCCGCCGGGTACCCGCCAAATTTGGAGAACTACTGCAATACATCTAAAATTCGTCTATTGAATCAACAAGCCTGCAACTAAAAATTCTGGGGATATAAGGTCATCTAAAAAACAACAACTATTCTGCAATACATCTCTGAAATCTGAATGAACAAGCCAAGCAACTAAAATACATCTGAAATCAACAAATCTGCAACTAAAATACACCTCTGAAATCTGAATGAACAAAATAGAAAGCTGCAATGGACGCCATGGCCTCGGGGAGCTGCGCCACAGGAGGGGCAGCGGCGTAGGAGGGCCGCAGGAGGGGCGGGGCGGCGCAGGACCTCGGCGGAGGGCGTAGGAACGGCGCGTCGCGGCGAGGACGCCGACGCGGCGGGGCGGCCGCACATCGGCGGCGGCGCAGGGGCGGAGGGCGCAGGGGCAGCGCGTCGCGGCTAGGACGCCGACGCGGCGGCGCGGCGCAGGGCGAGGCCCCACAGTGGCGGAGGGCACAGGGGCGGCGCGGCGCGACGGGGACGCCGACGTGGCGGCGCGACGCGACGAGGCCGGCGAGTTCCTCGACGGAGGTGGCGACGACACGCGGTGGGAGAGGGGCGGAACAGTGGCCGGTGGTGAGGGAGAGTCTTGCTTGTTTGCCGGCGCGGAGGGAGAGGCCTCCCGTGCTGTGTGCTCGGTGAAGAAGAGGAAAATGGAGATAAGGTGCCACAGTGCGTTCAGAGAGAGAGAGATTGTGCTTTGGAGATTGTGTGGCTGAGAAGAAAGATTCCAGCGGGGTTGAAGGGATAAGGTGCACAATTTTTTTCACACGCTGACAAGTGGGGTTGCCGGGTATGCGGGTTCGCGGGTACGGGTTTGGTATCCCCATACCCGCCTCCGCCAGACCCGCCGGGTATAGATTTTTCTCGCTAAGCACACCCGCGGGTTTTTTTCTACACCAAACCCTCCCCATTTAAGGCGGGTACCCGTCGGGTTTGCGGGTATCGGGTACCCATTGCCATCCGTAATGTGGTTCTACATTTCAATCTCACGTTCTTAGCTGTTCCACCCCACCTCCTTTTGCAATTGCATGAACATCGTATTTACATCGTTGTAGTATGATTTGAGACTATGGATTGAGCCGAACCCATCCAATGTGACATATTTGGTCTCGGGGGATGACGTTCACACTGAATATAGCGATCTAGCTAGTGGATTCGCTTGTTCAACAATTGTCCTTTTTTTTTTGTCTTGTTACATTTCAGCGTTCTGGAACAACATCATAGTACATCCCGATCACATCTTTAACACACACCATACATAAAATCCAAATTCGCATAACCTTTTCACCAAAATTTGCACACCTCATTTAGAAGTGGCTGAAGCGAGAATAGCAAACGTGATTTAAATTAATATATACTAGTATCCTCCATAACGTAGTCGTCCTCGTCGTCATGACAGCGTTTCTTCAGAAGGAAAATGAAGCGTGGTTTGGTCAAAAGACATGGAAGGTTTTAACGCCCATTAAACCCCTCACTCCCTCCCATTGCCCCACGATTTCCGCCTCCTTATAAATACACGCGCCTCCATCACACCCATGGAATCAATCTTCCAAACAATCCTCGATTTCCCTCCGGATTCCCGCATCATTCCGTGTCCAGGGTCCAAATCCATCGCAGATGGCAATGGAGAGCAGAACGGCGCAGCCACTGACATTTCCGCCGCGCCTCTCGGCATCTTCCACTTCCTCGCCCTCCACCGTCGGCGCCCTCCTCAACAATGCCGCCGCTGGCGCCAGCGTGGCCCCGCGCGAGTGCCGCTCGCCGCGGTCGCTGCTGTCGCGCATCCTCGGCAGGGGCGGCGGCGGGTTCGGCTGCCGCCTGCGCCTCCCACGCTACTGCTCCAGCGGCGCTGGCGCGGCCGCCAAGAATGATGCCGGAGAGGAGGTGCTGGCGAGTAATCGAGCAGAGCCCCGCGAATCGCCTAGGAGTTCCCTGCAAGGTAGTACGTGTCTATAGTGATCGCGGTTACTGAATGTAAAACTCGGCATCATTGGCTTGACGTGGGCACGTGGCCTCAATGACGGGGGATGGTTGTTTGCGCAGAGAAGAAGGCTGCCGCGGCGTCGGAGGTGTCGGCGGCGAGCCTCGGGCTGGGCGCGGGCCTGGTGCTGCTGCTGTCCAAGGGCGCGGCAGAGCTGAGCAGGATGGCCGAGCTGCGCGCCCAGATGGAGCGGCTGGTGATGGATGTCCAGGCGGAGGCGCGTGGCCGCGGCAGCCGCTCCGACGACGGCGGCGCCAGCGTCGTCAAGGAGCGCATCGTCTTCGCCGACGCCGGCGACGAGAGCACCTTCTCGTCCCGCGGCTCGCACACTGCCACCGCCTCGGCCAGCGAAAATGCTGGCGCCGCGATGGATCAGATGGAAGCAGAGCTCGAGGCGGAACTGACGCGCCTGCAGCTCGCATCGGACCAAGACGGCGAGGAGTGCGCGACGCCGCGGCGAGATGACCAGCTCGAGGTATCGTCCTGTTTCTTGGACCTCCCAATTGCTCTCTGCAGTCCAATGAAATTTGCCAGTTCTGTCCTAAGTTCCAACCGATCTTGGCAGTCCGAGGCGAAGAGCGATGTCTCCTCGGAGAGCGGCTCCCCTGCTCGCGTCGACCACGACGGCATTGTCATCGACTACGGAACAGGGGAATGCAAGGAAGACGACGACACCGACGTCGATGAGGAGGAGGACGAAGCAGAGGATGTGGAGGAAGAGAGCCTGCCTTGCCACGGCGGCGTGCCGGCCCGGGTGCTGGAGCGGAGGCTGCACGAGCTGCTGCAGTCGCGGCACGAGGAGCGGATCGCGGAGCTCGAGACGGAGCTGGAGCGCGCGCAGAGGAAGCTGCGAGAGAAGGAGCGCGAGGTGTCCCGGTGGCGCGACACCGCCAAGCTCGCCTCCCGCCACAAGGACGAGTCTCGGCTCAGGTAGAAATCAAACAAACAACCATGGACTCGCACCCGACATAAAGAAGAAAATCAAATCACCTCGATTTCAGCGCGATCTATGTATTCTTGCTTCGATCATGCAACTACTACTAGATGATAATTTTGAATGGACTTTGAATTCCCTCTGGCCAGGGGACAAAATATACTCGTACAAGGGTATCCGGCGTGCCCGCGTGATGATAAAAATGCATGATTACTCAACATATATTATCGTCACTCCTCTTCGTTGAGTACACTCTCAGACTGCGCGCACAATCAATATATCATCGCGCGTCACTCCTTTTATTTTCAGACCACAGAACCTGGTCCACCATAGAAGATACTCATACCAGAATCGTCAACTCGAAAACTGTCGACCGTATACAAGTTGGAGTTACTTGTGCCATACTGGACTTTGAAGTTATCCTCCGGGGTGATATACTTGTTGTTCTCGTCCATGATCTGGACGTTCCTCACGTAAGCTGCTCTTTTAAATCCTTCCGAAGCGAAATGCCCGCTGCCCATCTGCGGGGCGTTCGACGAGGCGGTCGGCCCCTGAACTATTCCTCCCCAGAATGCGAAATCGCCCTTGTCGTTCATGAAAGTGAACAATGCACTTGGCCAGTATCCAATCGGCGTGTTAGTGTTACCATACGTCAACCACCAATTCTTTGTCTTTGGGTCCTAAATTAAATCAAGATTAATTGTCAGGTAAATGCAAAATCTGAGTCTGATGATATAAAACCCTCATTGCTCTTTGTAAAAAAAAATTAAAACAAAAGGCAAAAACTTTGCCTTATATATTTTGTTTTGCAATATTGTAGTACGAATTTTCTTTGTTTCTTTTGCGTTGGTTATGCACATTAAGTAAATCAAATGAATACTAATTTGCGCACACATCATTTGTACACAGTACTTTAGAAATCACAACAATAAGAGAATACCTTGAAAATATGAAGTTTCATTACAAATTGTGGTCCATCATAGACGGAAACATGTTGTATTCTTGCTCCAAGACCAAACTTGCGGTTGACTTGCACGAAGCCACGACAACTGTTATCAATGCACGACTTCTTCTCTAGGCCTTCAGTCTAGAAAGTTTGTGCGAAGGTCAACAAAACACCATATAAATTTTATTACCAAAATTCATATAGACCATAATAGCTTGTATCAAAAAAAGAGAGTATGCATTACCCAAGCAATATGAAACCTAACAAAGGTATCACCACTCAGGCTTGGATTTACTTCAAGACCAACACCTATCCTGTCCGTGTGTTCTCCTCCTCCATTATTAATCTGCATCCATGATGCACTAAAATCCTTACTATCTTTATTCACCTTTGGCTCAAAAACATTTATTGTAGCACTTGAGCCATATACTTCATCCCTGTACTGGATGCCTGCCACCTACAGTAAACAAAATTAACATCGGTAAATGAGAAGGCTGAATATTATGTATACATAAAACCTTAATAGGATATAACCCCTCTTCTCCAACGTGTAAGGGGCCCAACTATAATTATAATATTAAAATATGGGTTATGTGAGATGTACGTAATGATACTGGATTCATATTCAAAAATATTTCCAACGGTGCTTTTTGTGTCATATTACTCACCCTTGGTTAGCATGATTGTTGATAAAGCTTAAATCTGAAGGTGTGTGTCCGCCTCACATTTTTTAACGAAAATAGTAACGTCCAATGAGATTTTTTGAGAGTTTTGGACAAGATCAAACTCTCCAATGGATTTTTGGCACTTGGTAATGAAAATTGAATTCCTTCACATATCATTACAAAAAAATTATAGACAACTTATTCAATGGAGACAGGGAAGAATGAGAAGTTACAGAAAAAATTACTTACTACCAAAATATTTCAAATTGGGAGGCCTTTGATTTACTCTACATGTGTACTCTTTTTCTTACATCAATTCATTGTGCCATTTAATAATTTAATGACCCGGAACCATATAGTATATAATCTAGACAGTTAAATTGTGGAATTAAATGTTAACCATCAAATATGACTTTTCTGTTGGAATATTTCATTAGAATACAATTATATTATTAAAATTGTCTATGGTAGATTCTGTAGCCAACTATGTAATGAATTGGATGTGCATCATGCATGTGACAACTCTACGCCAATTACCATAATAAGCCTTGATGTAAAAAATAAATCATAATCAATCTAATGTTAAGAAAATAACATCAAAATATTATACAAAACTTACTTCTCGTTGTTGTATATCCAGGCTACTCGCTCCATCAACATTATGTGCTTCTATGGTACCACTTCTATTGTTACGTAATATTGGAACTGTTCCAGCCGGGCATTCAATGATAGATGGTTGTACTTCTAACACAGAATGTGGAAACACATGTTCGATATTCAACCCAACAGGGAAAGAACTTGGTTGCATCTGCTTGAAAATAAAACTTGGTTACCTTATAATCAATCATTCGAATACACGTAGAATCCATACAAAACATGGTGAAACATAATTCATTACTACAAAATATATTGCAAAAGGTTACATGTTTCACTTTTATTCCTTTTTCAATGTTAAAAACATATAAATAAATACTGAAAAAAGAAGGAAAAAGAACAAGCTAATTTAAATAATGTAACCAAATCAAAATAGCCATGACAAAAGTAAGATTATCTTATACTGCCTACCACCCATGGATTTGAGTGAAGGCAACATCCAATTATGTACCAAAACATGAATCAATAGTAAATTTAGAAAATCTTGAAAGTATAATATTTATATGAAATTCATTTACCTGGATTTTGTGGTCTTTCAACAATGGATGGTTAAATGATGGTTGCGCATTTACATCAACGCAGTCATAAACATCTCCACCTTCAATCTATTTTTACATTTCATCTGCTTGTTAGCCGCCAAAACGATGCAAAATAAACGAAATAAGATGCATACTATACTTCATACCTGAATGGTTTTATTAACTTGTATGTGCTTTTCATAGCTTATACCTTTTGCTCTGGCGACTAGAACAAGAAATGACAGAAGAAGGATCATTCTAATAGCTTGCTTTTCTTTCATTGTGAAAAAATGAATTGTCCATTTCATAATGTTTATACCACCATATATATATGCGTCATATCCCATCAGGCATTTAATGGGACAAATTATTATAATGATTGCCGAAAGATTTCATATATTGTAGTACATAAAAAATATTAATTGCTTGAGATATGATTAATATTGAATTTAATTATAAAATATTCAAGATGTTAATAAAAGATTTGGTGCATTTGATGCTTGGGAAATCTTCATAGGTGCCAAGTTTGGTATGAAAATTCTATTACAAATATTTTTGTTGATTATTGGGCTACATAAATTAAACGAATTTGTTTGAGCAACCGGGCTATCCACGTAGTTTCAAAGGTAGGACTTTGTAAGAGGAATGGTCTTCTTCGTAATCGCCATGGTCGTCGGCGCTCGTTGAGTCCCGGCGGCAGCGAGTCGTGGCGGAAAGGGCTAGTCAGATGCACATAGCATGGCTCCCCCTGCGGTACGTGGTTGTTGGGGTGTCGGACATCGTCAGGATGCAGGAGTTCTTCTACACGCAGGTCACCGGTGACATGAGGGACATCGGGCTCAACTGAGTAAACATCAGCATGCTCGGCATCCGGAGCCTCGTCGGCGCGATGTTGGTCTCCGCCATTGAGGTTCAGATGACCCCCGGGAGGCACGCCTGAATATCTACTGGTTCTTGGCGTACCAGGATAACTACGCACCTATGATGATTTTAGTGGGTGAAGCTCTGTTTACCTTTAACTAGAGCTGTCTCCGTGACCTCTCACTACTGATTTCGATGCAATTTGTTGACACTACAGATTAGATTGACTTTTGAACACATGGCGACACGAACAAGCCATTTTATGTTTCGTTTGTTGCTAAAAGACTACTACTTTTTATAAATTTTAGGTTTTTAGCATCTTTCTATATTCATTTCCATTCTTTACCGGCTTATGGTGGTTAAGGATATCTTATTTTTTCATGGATATGCAAGCTTAAACATGTAACTTAATACCAGGGGGGTCAGAGATCGTACTCCTATTGTTTTCACATTGTAGGTGAGGTTCAACATTATTCAAGAGACATCTTGTTCTCTGAACCAGCTTTTGCCAGTTTTCCTCATTTGGATAGGGACCATTTGACTGCTTTCCGGGTTATTTTTTAGCAACATATTATGAAGTAATACAAGCTTAGCACAACTGAGCAACTGCAAACTAAGGTTTTGTTTGTGTTTTACATGAATATAGGAAGTATTCTTTTTTATAAGTTTTACGAATATGAGAAGTATTGTCTTTTTTTTTGTATAACCTCATGATGGATTAAAAATGGGGGGACTATTACTGAGAGGAACTGAAAGTCAGAAAGTTGTGCCATGCAGAAAGCAAGACTTGATTTGAACAATGTTACGGTTGCCTTAGTTCCATCCATCTGTTTTCGTATGAAAGGTCATGTGTTTCATGCACAACTCTTCAGCGAGGCCTGACGCAACAAAGGTTGCTATTGCATGCCCATTAACATCCCTTAGGGGCATGGTTGAAACTCATTATTGTTTATGGAGTAGAATGATATTTTTGATTGTCATATGTATGAATGATTCTGCAAATTTTATTATTCCGTGGCAACGGATGGAATTGAGTTTCTAGGAGTACATTCTCGGTCGGACTCCCACCACCTGGTTACCATAGCTCATACACATATCACAGTACTCAACTCCATAACCATGGATGGGGTATTTCTACCGTGGCGAGGAAGTAAGGATGTTGCAAGTGGACCAAAAGTTGAGTTTTTCACGACAATAACAACATGGTGTTTGGTACTTTGGTAAGCAATTTTCTTTTAGAATATATAAACAAGCTATTGCCAAAAACATTTTGGAAAGGGCCGGGTGTATAAGCAAAGCACCTCCATCTGCTAGCGTGCTAGTCGCCCTAAAAGAAAACAAGTTGGCCAGCCAGAGATGACGCCCTGGAGCAGAGCAACCGAAGAAGGTTACAGGGCAAGGCATGAAAAGACCAACCAGCGGGCCTACACGGGATCAAGTAAGTGGATCGAGCTGTTCTAATACTTGGGGTACCTCCAGATCGCCATCAGTGAGGCACTTCCGTCTCTAGAATTCAATTTTGGTCCTAAATCTTTCCATGCAATGCTCTGTAACCCTGAAATTCCACACACACCGTTTGTGTGTCAATTTCATTAGGATTGGGAAACCGTTATATGTACAGACGAAGAAAACTAAGAAAGTCATGACCAGCTCATGCACAAATGCTGCCAAGACTTCGGACTATTCTGCGTGAATCCTCGCTGATTCCCGCCTCTTCTATGAGCGTGATTTAGAATCGGCCCCTCCTCTAGCGAGAGAATATTGCAAAGATCCATCACAATTGGGGCTAGGGTTTCACGGATCCACGAGATCACGGAACCACCACAATTGCAAAAAGCGAGAGAATTTTTTAAAGTGGTGGTTCTGTGAAACGCTAGCCTCAGTTGTTGTGGTGTTTTACAATTTTCTCGTCTTGCGACAGCGTGATGAGTTGGAGGCATGATCTGACCATATCGATCATGATGCATGATCCGACATAGTAGAGAAATCACTGAAAGTGATGCGCCAGCTTGGGTCTGCTCCTAGGGAGACTGAGCGATAGCTGAGGCGTGAGATCTCAAGCAACAAGGAAGCAATCAGCACCAGGGAGAGGATTCTCAAGTGCGACCAATGTGATGGAGAGCTGCAGAAACAAGCCATGGGGATTCTCACACAACTATCCATGGACACTTGATCGGAAAACATAAGACTATCCATGGACAACATAAGAACCTCTTCATTTCGTTCTAGCCAGATGAGTTGGAGGCCGTGAGAGTTGACTGTTGAGTGGCCAACGCTTCTCCGTCAGCATGGCCTGAGATAACATATTTCATCTGCACCCAGAGCTAGCACATACTTCCATGGAACAAGGCTTCATAGGATGACTTTGATGAGAAGACACAGTTGCTACTGAATTTTCAAACGAAGTCGTCAGCTCTGTCAAGGTTCAGGTTTCATCTGAGCGATTCGTTCCCTAAAAGCGTAGGAATGGTCAGTTAACCCGTTCTATCTGCAATCCAAGTGTCCTGATGGCTGATGCAGTGCTTCTGCCGTTGTTCTATTTTGTGCTGCTTTGCTAACAAACTGCATAAGATTAGGGACAAAGTGTCTCATTGCATTGCTCTCCAACCAACCCGTCGCCCTTCCGGAAGAACTTTTGTTACCATCGCCAATGATGCAGCGTGTAGTGGCACACAAAAGATCTTCAGACGTTGTAATCATTAGTTAGATTTATTCATCGCCAATGAAACCGAGACCCCCATATCACTACAAGGTCTATCACCTGATCGCTAATGGACAACATGTGGAATCTGGAATACCATTGTCGATTCTAACACTAAGGCTCCGCTTAGTTCATCTCTTATTTTTCCGCCGGGTGGAAAACGACGGAATGCTTCAGAAGATTACGGACGTTATTAGGTCCGTAGAAATATACCCGTCATTTCTGGCCCGATTACCCCGTATCCAAGCGAGCCCTAAATCTGTACGGTCCTGACGCCCTCCACTCCTCATAATTGTACTTGATGCCTGCCACCTACAGGAAACAAAATTAACATTGGTAAATGAGAAGGCTGAATATTATGTGTATAGATAAAACCATAATAGGTTCTTTCTCGTTATCCTAGACTTGCCGGTATCTTGTCCTTTTGGTGTCGATGTAACCAGCCTGAACCCGTTTTGGTTTCATTATATATAATGTGGCTGAAAGGGGGGGGGGGGGGGGGGGGGGGGGGGGGGGGTTCCCTGTTATTCGAAAAAAAAACATAATAGGATATAGCCCTCTTCTCCAACGTGTAATGGTGAGGTTAAAAACACCGGGGATTTACATATTGTGACCTATACCAAACCGGCAGCTTACAAGAGTTATATATAATGGTGGAAACCTCACGACGGGTCTCGCTTCGCTCGTCCGAAGTTAGCTTTATCTTTATATCTCCATACGAATTTAGATCAAATCAAAATAACAATGTCGCAATGACCGCGGAATCATACCGACGGAAACGTCCGACAGGTTGGGGGATTAAAGCGAGAGACTGTTGCAGGATGAAAAATGAATTTCAGTGAAAGATAAGATAGAGAAATGATTTCTTCGTCTAGGAATGAGTAAGACAGAGAGTTCTAACTGACGAGTAAGACAAGGCAAATGCAAGAAATGTTTTCTTTACTGAAGTAAATATACGGAGACCAGACTGATGTGATATCAATCCCTACGGAATAAGAACAACGAACATATTGCCTGCGGTGGTGGGATATTCGTTGCCAGTTGAAGAGAAAACATAATTGCACGAAGGACAACATGGGGAGATGAATTTCATTGGCAAAAGAATAACATGTGGTATAACGTGAGATCCACACCAATAAGCTACTCCCTCCGATCCGGATTTAGTGTCATAGTAAACTAACTAACGACGTATAAATGGTAGCTCAATGAGCGACAATCGTCTTTTAGCATCAGAGGGAGTAGTAATATATCCAACAACAAATGGACGTGCTGCTGACACAGTGGTCGTAATTTTCCTCTATTGCAACAACTGTGCCGCTTGTACTCCACATTAAAGAAGCAAAATCACCGCAATGATATCATGTCACTTCAGCATGAATCACGATGATCTTGATCCCTCTGGGGACCAAACCAAATTGTGGGTTTACGGATATTAATTGGTGATGAAAGTTATAATCATACATTTTGACGCTTGTTTTCTATGCTCGTTTTCTCATGTGAGCATACCCCGAGGACTTGATCAACCTTACACCACTGAAAACACATCCATGCATGATGTATAAGTGCGATTATATATCAGCTAGATAGCATGTGACGACTTTATTGAGCGTCCAGCGTACATTCTTAGACTAAATCACCTGGACCACCGTAGTATGTATGCATACCATCCTTCTCGATTTCATAGCCATCGACCGTATATTTGGATAAATTGGTGGATATGGCAAGAGGTTTCTTGTCTCTAGGATTAACAAGCATGTTGTTTTCATCAACAATTTTGATGTTTCTTACAAAACTTGCTTTTCCATACCCTTCGGAAGCAAAATGTCCACTACCAATTTGTGGCGAGTCCATCAAGGCCGTCGGTCCCGAAACATGCCCACCCAGAATGCATAATCACCTTTATCCTTCATGTAAGTGAATAATGAATTTGGCCAATATCCAATCGGTGTATTATCTTCACCATATATCACCCACCAATTCTTAGTCTTTGGGTCCTGCAAATAATAAGAACAAGGATTTAACAACCTATTGGATACGAGGATGTAAGTAATAATGTTCTAAGTAGAATGCATTTGTTTTTTCCCTTATAATATATACAGTAGACATTTCTATCGTAAATTTTTCTCGGAACAAGGTATGTAAATCAATCAAACATATTTGTGTATCCTTGGTGTTAAAATGGTTGTTGCGCTTGAAAGTGTTTTGCAATCTTTATTATTTGATTGGTTTCGAAGTAGTAAGGCAAGAAATCAACTTGATTATGTTAATTGCGTTACTCAATTGATATCATAAAACTACCTATTTTTTGTACACATAAACTAAATCAAGTAATATGATTTTTACGTAAACATCTTGTACAACATATATAAGAAATTTAAATTAGAAAACAAGAGAATACCTTGAAAATAAGAATGGTTATTATGTATTGTTGTCCATTATAGACCGAAACAGGTTGTAATCTGCCTCCAAGACCAAAGTTAGGGGAAACTTGCACGAAACCAGGACATATGTGATCATAGCACGACTTGTTTAGTACGCCTTCATCCTAGTACCCATGTTACTCAAAGGTCAATGCAAAACAGAAAAAAGATGATATTTGTATTTGCCCTTTATAATATATCTATTGCTCATGGTCGAACATGTGCCAATAAGAATATAATGCTTACCCAAGCAACATGGAACCTTGCGAAGCCATCTCCACTAAGACTCGGGGATACTAAATAACCAGCACCGATTGTGTCTACCTGACTTACTTCTGGTCCATTATTAATGTTTATTGCCGATGCACTAAGATCCTTACTATCTTTCTTCACCTTTGGCTCATAGACATTTATTATGGCCCTTGTCCCATATATAGCTTCGTCCCTATATTCGATTCCCGCCACCTACAACCAAAAATTTAGTTAAACAAGACTAAATATTAAGTAAATGAAGATAAGATTAATATAGGACATCATATATCATCTGTGAATAAAAATTATTTTTTCAAGCATGAGATGCGACCAATATTGACCAATAAATTTAAGTAACTTGATAAAATTACTAAAATTCATTCATGTACAACTGAAATAACATACATATGGACGAACAAGAGAAGGTATAGTATAACATTCATCACTAAATATACTATTTAAACTTTGGAAGCAATAAATATACATCCATTTTCCTTTCTATGTAACTGATTACATTTAATAAGTTTATGAACTGAACCACATCTATCACGTTACAGACCAAAATTAAAGGTTGATGCTAGCATTCAAATATGACTTTGCACAAAATGTTGGCCATGCACTTAATGTAATTATCATAGGGCACAGCGTCTATTTTAAATTATGCCTTAGACATGCGTGAAAGAATCCTATGCCGATTGGGATAATCAACTTGTGACTACATATGTATGTAAACTCACATCTTGTTGGTTATCTGTGCTCATCACCTCGTAAATACTTTTTGTTGCTATATGGTCATTCCTATAACTGCGTAGTATTGGGATTGTTCCTGCTGGGCATTCCACGATAGGTGGTTGTGCTTCAGATACAACAACTTGTGACGGATATTTGATATCCACCCCTGACGGCAAAGAACTGGGTTCCATCTAGTTGACAGAAAAAAACTACATCAGCTTATGATAAAATATTTCCAATGAATATTAAATTTTATAAGAACCTACGTGATTTGACTCATTATAGGTAATGCACATATATATAATTCTGTGTCCAAAAGGTAAACATATCAAAATATCGTTTATCTAGTTCCCTTCTGTTGTTTTATAGGGATTGCAGAAATAATACAAAGAGAGAAACAAGAAGGGCGTGAAACGAGAAAAAATGAAATATGGTAGCCAAACCCAAATAAGTCATAAAATTATGATACACTTTGATAGATTGCTTCCTATCTAACAACAATCTCTGTGAGATAAGTCACTCCTCACACATTTCTGTATTTGAAGATGATTTAAGTTTTGAATTGACCGAACCAATGAATATAAACTTTCTTATGAATTTAATTTACCTGGATTTTGTGGCCTTTCAACAACGGGTGGTTAAAGGTTGGTTGCAGATTCACGTCAATGCAATCAAAGATATCTCCGCTCTCCATCTTCCTTGATGTTTCATATGCTTGTTAACTAGCCACCAAATATGATGATGTAAATAGAAAAGAATATAAATACTTATTCATACCTGAATGGTTTTATTAACTTGTCGTTGTGTGATAAATTGACTATTATTTTCTCCTTGTTTTATAGATCTTATGTCTTTTCCTATAGTGATTAGAACTATATATGATAGGAAAAGAGCCAATGTAATAGCTTGCTTTTCTTTCATTGTTAAAACCTGGAATGGTCAAGTCTGCAATTTGTATAGCACCTTACTTATAAGCTTATGATCCTGACATGGTCCCATCAATATAGCCAATAAATTCAATTAATGGCCTAAAGATCTAATTTATTATTTATGTACAAACCTATTATTAATTGCTTAAGATATGATAAGTATAGAATTGTCTGCTTCTCTTTGATTATATAAATATAAAGGTATTAATTTCGTATGAAAGATGTGATTCATATAATCATAGGAAATATTCATAATTATGCCAAGATTGACAGGTATAATATTATTACTTTAGTTTGATTACTTTGCCGCTACTCTACTCCATATATCTCTAAATTTATTTGATTCCAGCATTCAAATCTTGTCTCTTAATGCATGTGTTTTAATTCTATGGGACATGACCTGCAAGGAGCTATTTCAGAGAGAGTAAGCCTAAGCACGCTCCGAAAGTACAACGTCCCTAGTTCCCACGACCCAAATCAGCTCGCTTAACGATTAGAAAATGTCTTTGTGCTACGAAAATGTACTTCACTTCATTTTTTTAAGATAAAGAGTATATATTAATATCGCGAAGATACCAATTACACCCAGCCTATGCAACAACGCATTCCCCTGACGGCACTTCACTTCATGCAACGATGAATCTGCCGTTGCAACAAGACGATGCCTTTTTTCAAAGGCATTTAAATTATTGAGGTATGTTAATCCCCATTTTGAGTTGCTTCCGGAGACATCGACAAGAAAATTTAGACAAGGTGTGTTGAGGGGTAAGCTCAGATATGAAGACAAGCTATATATACCTAACTATATTACGGAGGTGCAGATCGCTGCCCTCCAGCGTCCCACGTCAGGTTACTGTTCAAAGAACAGTAACCGGCGCTTATCTGGCCGTCCACTTTTCATCTGACGGTCAGAAGCCTCCCCGTGATCATTTCGCAAAAACACCCCTCACAAGACGAGAAATAGCTCCACAGCCCACATCTCCCCACTACGAAGGACTTACCTATAATTTCAGGAAACAACAGGGTCCTCGCTGCAAAAATGCCCACAGATTCCCCTCCCTCTCCTTCTCTCTCCGCGCGAGCCCGACGTCACCGCCGGCGCCGACGCGCGGCGCCGCCTCTCCGCCCCTCCCCCCACGTATCCAAGCACACGGCGAGGTTCGTCGTCTTCTTCTCCACCTCCTCACCGACGGTCGCCTGCCGGAACGACCGGAATCGGCGCCGCCGTGCTCTCCTTCCCCAACTCCGGCCGCCGCCCCGTGAAGCTCGATTCGCTCCACTCCGACCTCGCCTCGCCTCCCCGACCTCTCCATCGTCCTCCTGGTGATGCGCTGCTCCGGCTAGACCTCTTCCCGACCTTCCCCGTGCCCTCCTTCACCGTGCCCGTGCTGCTCGCCGCCCGCCGCCGCCGTTTTAGTCGTCGCCGGCGACTCCGGTGACCAAATGGTCCAGCTCCGCCGCCACCGGCTTCCTCCCGCGAATACGCGCGGCCCCAGCTTCGCACGCGCCCTGCAGCGAGCAGAGCGAGCTCGCCGGAGCTCGGCAGAGCTCGCGGTGACCGCCGTCGCGTGTGTGCCACACACTGACGTGTGGGCCCCCTTGCCAGAAATTTAATAATTTCGTAAACGATTTCCGTAATTAATAGAATCCTGAACTACGGGTCCCGACTGTAAGATATTTAATAATTATAGGAAAAGCTATAAAATTCGTGAAATTCATATCTCTCGATTCGTAATTCACAAAAAAGCAAACAATATACCAAAAATTGCACAAAAATGAGCTCCTTGCAACTAACACATTACCATACATGATTAAACAACTTTAAATAATTTAAATTAGAAGAACTAATATAACCTTTTATTTTAATTATGGAGCATACAAAATTCGTAAAATTTATATCTTGTGATCCGTAATTCAACAAAATACAAACAATATATCAATAACTTCAAATCTATCCGTTGGAAAAACATGAAAAATATATCAACATGATCACAACAAAAAATGCTGACTAATTATGGCGTACGATCAAATTTCAAATTTAAGTATTCCTAAATTTTGAATGCCTTTCAAATATGAGCATTTTGTGAACGTGAAAAGCATTCAAATACGAATAACTTCCTAATTTTACCAATTTTTGAAATCTGAACAATCGACAAATGCAAACTTTTTTTGAATTCCAACAGTTTTTAAATCTGAACAATTTTTTAATGTGAAAATTTCCAAATATGAATTTTACACCACGGGCGCGGCGTATGCCGTGCTCAAGAATTCAAATATGAATAACTTCCCAATTTTACCGAATTTTGAAATCTGAACAATCAATAAATGTAAGTTTTTTTGAATTCCAATAGTTTTAAAATCTGAACAATTTTTTTACTGTGGACATTTCCAAATATGAATTTTACCACACGGGCGGGAAAAATATGACAAACATATCAACATAAACACAAACAGTAAACGTTGCCCATTTATGGCAGTTAAATTTTAAAAATGGTTGATTTACTAAATATTTGGATAAAACCATCGCCACTCAAAATGCATTATTGGACTACACAGCAAGGAAACAAACTTTATCATAAATTCTCGCCAGGGGCGCGGCGTGCCGCCGCGCTGAAATTCAACTAGTATAACTTGACGAGGGCCAAGATTCACGCCGGGAGCCTGACTGCCTGAGACATGCTAGGCATCAAACTAGACGTGCATTCGCAAAGGCAACGCTAACCTATCGTACTACAGATGGCTAACCTGTTCTTTGATCTTGTTCCATTTCCCTTGCCTTGCTTATTGTGCTAGCTCCATCCAATCCATCTCAGTCTTTCACCCCAATATTAATACATCTCGTCTCTAATTATGTTTGCTTTTTAATTGTGTCCTAGGCATATAATATTATGAGTGAATCCTGGTGGGCTTGGTATGAAACAGAGGGAAGGTAGATTAGGAGTAGCACTGGTGGATCGGATGCCTGGTCGAAGAACATTCATTGTATAGGCCAATCGATCGATAGAGAAGCAGAAGCAATGCTTCTTCCTTGGGCAAGCTCTATCTCCTTGTGTAGTCCTATTTTTTTTTTTTGACAAAAGAAATATATGAATATCAAAATATACGAATTATACCTAGTCTCTACACCAATATAATATCAAGACATGAGAGATTAATAATTCACACAACTAAAAAGAAAAAAAAATACCCGTCACAGTCATCAATCATTCGAAGCAGACAAACCCAAACTATCAATACAACACAGAGCATTGTCGTTACCCAATTTTTTTGTGTTTTTGTGTTTTAGCGCGGCGGAGATAAAATAAAATAAACTAAGCAAGACAAAAAGTAGGTGAACGGACCCTCCCGGGCTAGGGTTGACGGCGGCGGCGTCTCTGGAACTTTTCGTGGATAATGGCTCGGGTATTTTGGGTTTTCGCATCGGGGGGGGGGGGGGGGGGAATAAGTAGGCGAAAGGGCGGCGGCTGACGACCCCGTGGGGCCCACACCACCCCAGGGCGCGCCCGGGGGGGACCCGCGCCCTGGGTGCGTGTGGGGCCCACGTGGCTCCTCTTCGTTGCTCCTTTGGACTTCCTGTTGTGTTCTGAAAAAATAGGTCCCTCCGTGAAGTTTCGTCCAATTCTGAGAATATTTCCTGACTAGCTTTTCTGGAATACAAAAACAGCAGAAAACAGGAACTGACACTTCAGCATCTTGTTAATAGGTTAGTCCCAAAAATATATAATAGTGACATAAAGTAGATGCAAAACATGTAGCAATTGGTATAATATCAGCATGGAACATCAAAAATTATAGATACGTTTGAGACGTATCAGTGAGCAAGCACATGAATTGGTTGGTCACAAACATGACTGTTTGTTCATCTCATGACATTATTTTGTATTGGCACCATCGATCGTACTCACGTGACTGCTAGAGTGCCGAGAAGACGGTCTGCATCATACAAGGGAAGAAAGCACTACACCAGGCAGAATGTGCTTGCTGCTGTTGATTTGACCTCAAGTTCATATATATGCTAGCTGGTTGAGAAGGATCAACACATGATGCAATCACTCTGGCCTGATGGGATAAATATACCCGAAGGTAAGTTTTACCTTGGAGATCCTGGATATGCTTGGCGGAACTGAGATTCTTCCACCCTTACGATAACGAGATACCATCTAAACGAGTTCCCTGCCAGGAATAGTCCGCAGAATGCCACGAAATTGTTTAATCTCAGACACTCGGGTCTTAGAGTTACGAGTGAGTGGGGATTTGCCACATTGAAAAATAGATTCAAAATCCTTGACAAAATCCTTCCACCATTTCAAAACCCAAGTAAATCTTGTTCTTGCATGTTGCATTCTTCACAAATAGATCTTAGGGTGGGGTCTTGATGACCTTTTCCTGGCTGAGGACGATCCCGACGGTTGACTTAGGCCAGGACTTGGACCATGATGACGAAGCTTGAAAGAATAGAATCATATAGTGGACAGAGGCAATGTGGGATGACAAAGGTGTCTCCGGGATCTGATGAGAGGAAGAAGAAGGTTGAACTCCCCACTCCCTTGATCGTCATTCTCTATTGGTATACTGTTATTTTATTCTTAATATTTAGGATTATAATAATGAACTTCCATTCTTAGCATCTAAGACCGCATTCCTTCTCTGTAGTAACTATGGATGAACTGACGTGTGATGGTGGTGTAGTATGGTACGGTCACCACCGGAGAGAAGAGGTGACCACAAACATAGGCTAGGTGCAACCATTCATGTGATTCCATTATTGGAGCGTTTGTTAACAAAAGATAACATTGCAGAGCAAGGTTGAAGAAGGTGTAAGAAATGTGTTTTATGTGATATGGATGAGTCAATTGATCATATTCATTTATATTTTGTCTCTTTGCTCGTAACATTTGGAGATTAGATTCATTTTACTTTTAATATTTCTCCTCCAACCAGTATTACCAATTTGTTTGGTAGGTTCTTGAAGGTAATTGATATCCAAATGAAAGACCGCACTCGTGTTGGCGTTTGTGCTTTTTTTGGGCAATTTAGAATTGTCAAAATGATGTTGTGTTTAACAAGATTGGAGCGTTGCATTCTTTCTTTTCTTTTTCTTCAGTTTTCTCCAACTAGTGCAGTGTATGGCGAACTGTACCCCGGCATTAACGAGTTCAAAGACAGGCGTGACCATGATCTACTCGTCGTGGACGACGTCCGTGTGGCCGTCGCGCCAGACGTGAAGAATGGCTGGTTCTTTTGACTCAGAGGTGTGCATCATGTAGTAGTTTATTGCAGGGTGTCAGGGTGAAAACACACACATCATGGAGGCCTCGCTGCCGGTGACAAAGAAGAACGTACGGCAGTGGCTTACAAATTATAGATGAAAACAATTTGCAAACTAATGATTCTCTTGTCCGGCTTACAAATTAACTGCACACATGAATAATATAACTCTTATAAGAACAGCACTTTCTCCTTAACCCCTGTTTTGGCAGCCGGTCAGCTTACATGCATGGTGCCGCCCGGAGAGATTACGCGCCGAGTGGAGCTTCTGGCAGCGGCGCGTTGTCCTCCTCATCGTCGACGGGGTGCACGCCGCGATTCTTCCTGGCGGCGGACCGGCGCCGCACGGCCACACGGCAGCAGCTGCTGCAGGCGACGAGCGTTACGATGATGGCGAACGAGACGACGACCACCAATCCACCAGGCCGGAGTACCCGTCCTCCATGTCGGCAGCGTGGTTCGGTGCCATGCAGCAGGAGAGCGAGGCGAAACCGCGGAAGGCAGAGCTAGGCTAAGAGTTGCGGAGTGTTCGTGTGAGGGACTGACAGGGACGGAGCCAGGATTAGCAGAAGGAGGGGGCCAAATAAATACTAAACTATTTGGAGGGTCACTTAGTCAATTTCTTACAATTTAGGGTCAAAACACATATTATATAGGGGGATTTTCAAAAAAAATTACCAGCATAGGGGATGGGGAGCATGGCCCCTGCCCGCACCCGCTGGCTCCGTCCCTCGGGACTGAGAGGCTCTGCGTCGTCACTACATGGAGTGTGTGTGTGAGGGACTGAATTTCTCCGCGTCAAGGTCAGTCGTAATGTATTTATAGTCCTAAGAATCCTCTTTCCACAAGTCTAAGGGCCTCTTTGGATGTAGGATTGAAAAGCTATTCTTATGATATTTTCTGATTAACAATGTTTTGTAATACAGTGTAATTGTTAACTAAGAAATTGTTGTCGCTATTTGGTGGAAGAACTGTTCAAGGCTGAATAAGTGAAATTTTATTTAACCAAAATTTATTTTAACCGGCACAAGTTTTGCATTTTCATTGAATAAGATGAGAGTTCCAACAAGGTCTGTGGCCAAAAATAAATAAATTACATGGGGTCTAATCGCCCGGGACGAGGTTCCCCAAGTTGTTTCGCACCGGCGATCACTCGTATGGCCACAACTTGCCTGAGCTATTCCCATTTTGCCAGGATCTGGGCTATTCCTATTTTGCCTGGATCTGGTCTCCTCGGCCCGGATCTGGGCTATTCCTATTTTTTGGATTGTTGTCAACTTCGATTTTTCTTCCTCCGCATGACCTGTTGGGCTTGATCCATTTACTAGCTAGGTAGCTCCTGCATGCGCTGGACTGGGCTTGGCTTCTCCTATACGACTGGTTGATTTTTTTGTTGTTTTTTTTGTGATGAGGAAATAATTTAAGTGTGTTGGGTTTCTTTCTTAGATCCAGAACACATTTTGTCAAGTTTATTGGAATCGTTTAGATTTAGGCCTGTTTTTTGGGAAATTCGATCATAGGTACGAAGCAGTGCTATTTTTCAAGATGCATGTATGAACCTGGTGTGTGCAGTGCTATTTTTTCGGATATGGGCTCGAGACTTGTGGTGAATTATAGGTTCGAATTTATTTGTGATTTTTGGATCTTAAAATTATTCTTGTATATTTTGTTACCAGATTTCTTGTATAATTTTGGATATGTAATTTAGCCCAGGTCCAATCGGGATCCATTGATTTTTTTTTTCTGTACTTTTTTACTCTCATATTTTTTGATTCAATCTGATATCAATGAGGAGCCACAATCCTATATCACAAAATATTACAATGGTTTGTTTGGCGCACCAGAGGAAGGACAATCTGCTTTCGAAAACCCTAACAAAAGATATCACCCAGGTATCCGATGAGAAGAATACTTTTCTCACCGAACCTTCTAGTGAGGAAAAGGTAAGAAAGGCGGTTTCTAAAATGGAGCTAAACAGGGCCCCAGGTCCGGATCGCTTCCCTGTTGAGTTTTCCAAAAACTTATGGGATGTCACTAAATCGGACCTTCTAGAATTTTTGGCTATCTTCATACCAGACAAATAGACTAATTACTTCTTCAAAATATTCACTAAGACCGCAACTATTTGTCTGATTTCGGTGGCAGCCATGTGGTACAACCGAACCATACAATCTTCATGCAATCAATAAAACTCCTAGATGGAGTTGTGATCCTTCATATATGAGACAGTCCATTAACTTCACCGAATCGGGTGATTTTTAGAATTGACTTTTAAACGGCATATGACAAGGTCAAATGGTGTTTTCTTCATCAAACTTTGTAACTGGAGGTAGTATGGCCATTAAAGGTAAAGATGATGTGTAGTGGGTCATTACTTCCAAACGAACAAATATAAAATATTTGGAGTATTTGATTGCACATATAGAATTTTCTTCAGGGTAACAATGATCAAACATCACTACCAGATGAGACGGTATCATACAAATAGGCATATATTCGTGCAAGTTCTTAGTAATATATCATTCTTCATGGAGATAAAGCAGGTTCGTAAACTGTAGCAAACTACGTATGATAGTATAAAAACTTTGTGTTTATATAATTGCAAGAATCGTGCATTGCACGTGCGCAATTACTAGTATACTAAAATGACTGGTGCTTGGACCAAAAACACTTTTCAGCATACAACAACTCATTTCCCAAGAAAAGAAACGAAATGGCACCGGCACTCATTTCCGATGCATGTCAGGACTCAGATGTTTGATATCGGCCCTAGGATGCTCGAATGCTGCAGTGACAAAAGATACGGGCCAACCAGAGGCACTACCTGCTGTCTCGCGGCATTTCCCAAGTACGGATGCATTTGGATCCAGAGCGCAGACGAGATACTCAAAATGGTGGCGGGCGGTGTCTTTCCGCTCAAAATTCTTATATGCTGGAGAGAGGGAGGGCGCGGGCGCAGACATGTGCCGTCGGGCAGGGACGGAAGAAGATGGCGCCGGGACAGGATGGAATGAACGGCAGCAGAATGGATTAATCCCTGCACATCGGAGCATCACGGGTATGGGGTTGAGATACGCTGCCGCCCACGTGGCCGGCGCGGGGCGGGGCGGGGATATGACACAGATGTGCGGCAATGCCTGAATCTAGTCCTGGAGTCTAGCCATGTGTTGTTTGTCAAGGGGTCATACAGTGCCACCACACTACAATGGCCGCTACAAGAGATACAAGATGTGTCAGTTGTTTGGTAAAATACTAAAATACCACTTGGAGGCAAAGTGGATTTAGTCCAGGACAAGATGGAACCTATGGTACTCATCGTATGTTTGGAAATTGGTCACCATGGATTCGAAATTGTTTCAGCACTACACACTGTGAGCAGCTAAAGGTGGGAATAATGCAGTCATGGAGGCGTGGTGGTTTCAGTCCTGGTGTTCACGTGTGTGCTTTTATAACTGAAACAATAGTGTTCTGTCTACAGGTTTGGATCAAAGGTTTACTCGAGGAATTCTTAGTGCATGTTTGCATTGCTCTGTTTTTTGTGACATCTATCGAGGCAGTAAATCATGGTTACATGTCCATTAACCTGCATTGATATTCATGTGAACACCGTTCCGTACACTGAGATCTTGATGGACTGCAACATATACGATGTGGCACCTCACATTGCAAGGTAACCTATGCTGTTACACACCGTCATTTACCAAACAGTCTGCCCATGCTGGACTTTGCAGCACTAAGAAGTTGTTTCTATCAGCCAGATCTTTGTTGTGACAGTCTTCATACTACTGAAATTTTGGTTAGGTTGGAGCTGCAATGGATCGTGGTATTGGACTGAACCATGAGCAGAACGCTTATGTTAGTTATGGGTTGGTGGTCATTCATGCACTTCTGTTGTCACTACAAAGACTACAGGGGCTTGATCGTTTCACTGTTCCCGAACCTTAAGGTCTGTACTCGACAGCTATCATGCATATTGTCACTTGGGTCGAGTACGTGGATGCACACGTACAATGGGATCCCGGCGGATTCTGGTTGACCATGAGGTCATGTCAAGCCCAAGCGATCTCAATGTCAAAATGGGAGTTACAAAAAATCGCGACCTAAGCACGCCATTGCTTGGGGACAAGCAATGTTTTGGCGGAGCGGTAGTGTAACATCCCTACCTGGTGGCATACTGGGCTTGCCAAACTTGGGCCGTGGGCCAGCTGCACTGAGCTTGAGCGCCGCGTCTTCCCCTAGCAGCAGGAATCATTCAAGCATAGAAGAACTGAATTGAAAATGTGTGCATTGTCGCACCCCAGCTACCCATGGATACCACGGTTCCGATAATCATGTAAGATTGATGGGAAAAATTAATCGTGTGGGATAGGCTGATGTGTACTAGTGTGCACAAAGGATGATATAGGGAGGACATGATTGCCACACGAAAAAAGATTTAGTAGACCACGAGATACACATGACGAAGATAATACTCACTCTTTGATATGGAGGGTGTAATATTTAAGATCCAACAACACATGGATGTGTACAGTCCGCAGTTGCAACGATCATGCTGCTTTTACTCTGCACCAAACATGTTCTTGTAATGCTCATTAACTCATCTGAGCATCACCTTCGGTACTTGATAAACCACTAACAAATAAAACACATTCACAAAGGATATATTTTAGCAATTATTATATGTCCAATTTATTTTAATACTTAGCGTACATCATCATTTATCAAACAAAATCACCTGGTCCACCATAGTAGGCACGCATACCATACTTGTTGACTTCATAACCATCAAATGTAAATTTTGATAAGTTACTGCTACCAGGAAAGGCTTTTTTATCATTTGGATTAACAAACTTGTTGTTTTCATCAATGAGTTTGATGTGTTCTATAAAAGCTGCTTTTCCATAACCTTCAGAGGCAAAGTGACCACTGCCAATTTGTGGAGAGTCAGTTGAGGCAGTGGGTCCCGAAACATGCCCACCCCAGAAAGCAGAATCGCCTTTGACCTTCATGTAATTGAATAATGAACTTGGCCAATATCCAACTGGAGTATTATCATCACCATATATCACCCACCAGTTCTTCGTCTTTGGGTCCTAGAATAAACAAATACATGGATTGACTGGACTATTGAACGCATATGCTGATGAAATTTTTGTTGTTTAAGCGTTACCATCAGAATTTACTTTGCTCCTCATAAGATATATAGTAGACATTTTTCTCTCATAAACATTTCTAATAACAAGGGATTTAAATCAAAAGAACAATTTTTTGTGTCATAGGTGTTCATTTTTTTACTAAATATGTACTATCTTATGGTGTGCTAATTGGTAAGTTCATTTCCGCCCACACTTGTTGATCTATACGTCAAATGTGTAGAACATATTATGGTATTAACTTACAGCCATAAGTGAGTAAATATCATAGTGTACTACCTGGATTTTTGTGTACATTAAATAAATCAATTAATGACAAAAAAATTACATGCACGATTTTGCAGGCATTTAAAATAGAAAAAAATTATACCTTGAAGATAAGAACAGTTATGACATATTGTGCTCCATTATATACTGAAACAGGCTGCAGTCTTCCTCCAAGACCAAAGTTGTGGCTAACTTGCACAAAACCCGGACATGAGTGATCATAGCATGACTTCTTTAGTATGCCATCATCCTAGTACAAAATAAGGTCGATCTATGTAAATATATATTATAATATATCTAAAGTTCAACATGTGTGAAAAGAAAAATGATGATTACCCATGAAACATGAAACCTAGCAAAGCTATCACCACTTTGTCTCGGGGATACAGAATAACCTGCGACGATTGCTTCTGCATGATCTGGTCCATTATAAATTTCTATCGCCGATGCACTAAAATCCTTACTACTATTCTTCACGCTCGGCTCATAAACATTTATTATAGCTCGCGTCCCATATATATCATCATGTCGATATTGGATTCCCACCGCCTATAAGCCAAAACTTGTATGTTACCTGAGAGTACAAATATTAACTACATATGTAGTTGTAAGTCTTATATCACGTTACATATCACGTTAGGAATATATAGGCCAAACCCTTCAATGAAGTGTCATCAAAGCATGGTAAGAAATGAGATTCATTCATGTAAGGGTACATGGAAGAAATGTGAAGGTGTAACTACTCAACATCTAAACTTTGGAAGATTTTCATATGCTTTAAATATCCTTTCTATGTAACTGATTCCATCTAATAAACTGAATCACATATTTCATCAATGTTGGGGATATCGCTTATCGGGAACTTATCCTTCGACCCAAGATAAGGGGTAAATCGGCCGGTTTACCGGCGGATTTATCTTATCGGTCGAACACTGGTAAGTTATAAATATGCCGGTTTATCGGAATATTGCCGATATCTTGAACAGTGATTTCATATTACGACCCACAATCAGAGATTAAACGATAGTATTCAAATATGACTTTTTACGAGAGTACTATCCATGAACTTAATTAACTTATGATTGGAAAATGTTAAAAAAAGCACGCGCTCCCCGGAAGCACGCTCCCGTCGCATGCGCTGACAGCACGTGGCTGAGCCTGGCGCGTCCTTTTCCCTCCCGCACTTGCCTTCCCTGTTCGCCACGTGTTGGCCCATCGTGCGTCCCTCCTTCCTCGCTTGCTGCATGTCCGTGTCAGGTACGGTGAGATGAGCTGATTCTGTTTTTCGTTTCTGATTCGAACACAAAAAATGCAATATCTTTTGAACCAAATTTCAAAATCATAATCTGTTTTCAGGAATGGGTTAGTCTCATCGAGATCTTTAAAACTAGATCTCATATTGATATGTTTTGACGAACTTTTTTTTGCACTGCCTGGAGTGTGTATGTTGCACTGCCTTTCTTTTTACTGGATGCAGTGCACTGCCTTATCTTTTGCGGTGCACTGCCTCGGATGGGCAGTGCACTGCCTTTTTTTACTGTGCATTGACTCGAATGGACAATGCACTGCCTTATCTTTTTCAGTTGCACTGCCCCAGATGGGCAGTGCACTTTGGACCGGGCAATGCACTGCCTCAGTGGACAGTGCACTGCCTTCTTTTTTGTGATGCACTGACTCAGATGGGGTATTTGCACTGTCGTGGATGGGTGCACTGCCTTCTCTTGTTGCGGTGTACTGCTTCGAATGCGGCAGTGCACTGCCTTTTTTTCGGCAGTGCACTGCCTATTTTCCGGTGCACTTTATGAATGGTAGACGCGCCGAAGGCGCCGTGCTAGGGCGCAGCCCGTTGCACGCGTGACAAGACATGCATCGACGAAATATAAGGGACAACGACGAATGTACCCCTTCAAGATCTTTATTAAAACTTTTTCTCTTTTTTTTTTGTCTTGTTCAAAGGGACGAAAAAGAGAAAAAAAAAAGGGATGAAAAAGCTAGCTGGCTAGCGCGGGTGGGATACGATCGATCGGATCGATCAGCTAAAGTGCAAACATACGTACAGTAGTAAGCTAACACGCAAACAGCTGGATCGAGTCAGCTAGCTCGCTCACGATCACTAGCTCGCTCACATCGCTCGGCGCTCACGTTGACTCGGCCGCTCGCTCGCGTGCTCGAGCCGTTCATGCGCGCTGTCCTAGCGCCACGTGGGAGGCTGGGAGCAGCTCTCGCGTGGGCTCGCGCGCTCCAGGTTCCGTGCGTTACGAACGCACGCGCGTAGGCTAGTCATCCTCTACTATACATGGTGCGTTTTGACTAACCAATGACTACTACATTTTTTATAAGGACATATAAGAAAACTCACCTCTTGTTGTTTATCCTTGCTAATAACTTCATCAATACTTTCAGATGCTATATGGTCTCTCATCTGGTTACGTAGTATAGGGATTGTTCCTTTTGGACATGCAACAACAGGAGGTTGTGCTTGTGATACATCATGTGGCAATGAAGCTTTGAGATCCATCCCTACTGGGAAAGAACTTGGTTCCATCTGTTTGACAATGAAAACTTCATTATTAAATAATGATATGTATAACAAATTATGAAATTTGATATTTTTGGAAAGGAGGCAAAGCCCTCTATCTCTATAACTTGATTATCTATAAACAAATTATATATATCACATCATGTCCAATAAAGCTATGCATATTAGGAAGTATTTTATTTCACGCTTCTATGGGATTATTTAGAATTTAAAGAAAGAGAGATTCTTGAAACAAGAAGGGGGTTGCCCAGTTTAAGCTATCAAATAACATAGCACGAATAAATCACTACATAAACAAAATATAATAAGATAAGTGCTACACATCTAGCATTTATGTATAGGAGGTTACTCACCCTTCATTCCTCTCAAACATGAATCATTAAATTGAGCCTAAGTAGGAATGCAAAACTTTTCTTTACGCGTGTGACTTACCTGAATTTTGTGGTCTTTCAACAATGGGTGATTAAAAGCTGGTTGTAGATTCATGTCAGTGCAATCAAAGATATCTCCGCCTTCCATCTGCTTATATTTTCCATCAGCTTGTTAGCCACCAAAGATATTGCTAGATATAGAAAATAAGATGAATACTTTTGCATACCTCAATGGTTTTATTAATCTGTCGACATGGGAGGATGTGGCAAGTATTTTCACCTTGAGTTATAGATCTTACGCAAATTCCTCTAGTGACTAGAGAAAGGTATGATATAAGAAGGGTTAGTCTAATAACTTCCCCTTCTTTCATTTCAAAACCCTGGATGGTCATACCATTACACAATGCGTATAGAAACTTATATATAGACTTCCCAACCGATGAGAAATTAAATGGTAACAATCAAGATAGACAATTAATTGCAATTATGGCCTAAAGATCTAAGTTTTTAAATGTACATGTAAAACCATTACTCCCTCCATACCGATTTATAGAATGTATTTGGCAAATCTCTGTGACCTAGGTGAATGGGGATTGGCCATTCAAAATCTATCTCCCCAATATTTCACCCAATTAGCACTCTTATATTTAATGTCAGCATTAATTAAGAAAAGCCCAAACCCAATCGATTTTCTTATTGTTCTTGGGAAAGGCCAAAACCCAACATTAACTGCTCTTAGTTAATGCTAATTGTTGCTTATTCTTGGTAAAACCTGGTTTTGGACTTGCATCATATAAATAAACTGGTATGGAGGGAGTATTGATTACATAAGATATGGTAAGCATACAATATCTTGCTCCTTTCATAAATAAATATCAAAGTTTTAATAGCGTATAAAATATTGTAGTGCATATCAATCTTTCCTTTATTATGAAAATTTTCCTATGCATTAAATGGATCAATATATTTTAGATGGCATTAAAACCTTGATATGGAAGGAAGCTGACAATTCTGTACGACTATACCTACCATATCTTACGCGAGTTTAATATTGTATACAAAATATATGATGCATTCGGTGCATAGAGATATCTTCATAATTACGCCAAGTTTGACACGCAATTTTTTTTAGCTTATTGCTTTGCATCTATTCTACGACTTAATACATAAATCGATCCTTAAAATTTTATTCACCAATCCCAAAGCAGGACATCCCTAGTTCTTTTGCATTAAGCAATAGTTATATCATGCCAACTATGTGAGATTTTGGAACTCGATAGTGGGACTAATGGCATGTACAATGGGATGACGTCAGACTTCTCTTAGAGACGCCACGTAAGATTTTTGCTTAGTCGGCGGAGAGACAAAGAAGGAGATGGTTGTATTCCCTTAGCTAAGAGATGATCCCTTCAATATTAGAGAAAACTAACCATTGTACCATATGTCTTCCCTTATAAACACAATTTCATACTATAATTTAATTAATTCTCATTAATGGCTGGATACACTAGTGGAAAAAGGGACATCAGTCCCGGTTCTAGAGGACATCTAGTCCCGGTTCTAGAGGACATCTAGTCCCGGGTAGCCATCCGAGAATAACAAAGCGGGACTAAAGCCCCCAGCTCTTTAGTCTCGGTTGGTTCCGAACCGGGACTAGATGCCCACCCACGTGGGCACGGCGCAGGCGCGCGGGCTGGAACCTTTAGTCCCGGTTCGTAACACGAACCGGGACTAGAGGGTTTAGTTTTTTTTCTATTTCGATTAATTTTCTGTATTTAGGGTTTTAGGAGGGGTTTAGGGGTTTCGGATGGTTTCCATCGTACAGGGATCACGTCGATGCGCCAAAAACACGAAGATGAAGTTATGCATATATATTTAACACATACAAATTACATGAAGATCACGTTGATGACACAAACAAATTAAGTAGTACATGAAGATCAAGTTTTCCCGGTTCCAGGTACTTAATTACATGCAGATCAGTATTACATGGAGGCATACTAATTTGTATTATAGTAGTACTCTCCTGTATCAGGTATGACCTCCGCAAGGTAAAATCCCGCCAACTCCTCCGCAATTGCTTTGAAGCGGGCCTCTAATGGTAGCTTGCTGCGTTTTCTTGCCAACTTTAAAAAATAAGATCAAAATAAATACATGAGTTGTGTGTGTATACATATATATATGAAATGAATGAAACTCACACAACTGATGGTAAAACAATAACGCTGTGAATAATGTTTACGTACTTCTTTACTTCTTTTGCCCTCGAATTTCTCGCAGGTCAGAACGTGTATGTACTCGCAAACGAAGTATCCACAGAAATCAGTTCCCTGTGGCTGTTCCGCGCAAGACTATACAAGAATAGAATTCAATCAAATAATAATCAAGTATGATAATGGTGCGTGGACCTAGGTAGTACTACTTACATTGTTCAGACGCCATGTCAGTTTCGTGTTCATTGACCGGGTTCTTCCTTGATGAACTCTTTCCAAACGCTGCCCGACAAATAAAATTAACAAAGGAGTTATTAATGACTTGATATCAGGAAATGAACGAAAGAGGCGATAAGAAATGAAATTACTTTTCGAGCATTGTAAAACATGTCTTATATTCTAGAGACTTTTCCTTAATGAGTCAAGGACATGAATTTCTCCATCGTGAATTTTAATGACGAGAAGAATAAAGTGGAACCTGCACACGTTTATATACACAGTCATGCATAACTCATCAGTTAAACTTAACATCGGGT
Organism: Poa pratensis; assembly: GCA_947311845.1. Taxonomy (NCBI): domain Eukaryota; kingdom Viridiplantae; phylum Streptophyta; class Magnoliopsida; order Poales; family Poaceae; genus Poa; species Poa pratensis. The sequence continues at coordinate 24,812,742 of CAMZMU010000111.1, forward strand.
GAGCAAAATAGAATGTGTAGAAGAGACAGTAACACTCACTTGAAGTTGTAAGCCCAAAATATAGTCTTTTTGTCACGGTGTTGCTTGAAATACCTTAGCAAATCCCCGGTGTGTCCTTGTTATATAGGGTTTTCTATGGTGACTTGATGAAGTTTATCGGGTCAATGAACCCAAAGTCCTTGTTTTTTTGCCTTTTCAATTCGAGCATCTTCATTCTGCAAAATATAGCGCACAAAAGATTATAGTGAGGATAATTACAGACAATGAACGAGCTGAGGTAAAGACTTAAATTACAGAAATAAATCACTTACAGACAATAGGAACTGAGGATAGATTTGTCGAGGGCCCGGATATTGTATAACTGAAAAAGTTCGCTAAACTCAACGGACACAGCGTATTCTTTGCAGTAGTGCTCTTCCTTAACCCCACCATCAGACTGACATTCCCCTCATTTGCGGCTTTCTTGTACCAGGTATGCAACGCACGCATTTTTGTTGATAACTTGCCGTCGACCAAATTTTCCCCGGGAACATATTGTTTTGCTAGATCAGCGAAGGGGTAATCGGTTGACGAACCTATTTGTTGTGGAGTACATTGCGCGGCCGCGGCAATACGATGTATTTCTTGTTTGTCAAACACCTTGAGCGGGGGGACCGATTGTACTTCTTGTTCTCCGAGCTGGGGAACTTGTTTACCTTTTTTCGGCGGCGGGAGCTCCATCAGATCGTCATATGACTTGTCAATAGAACGCTCATAGTCTGATGGCGGCGCTGGTGGAGGGTTATATAGGTTATCGATGGTTCGATGACACAGCTCCGGAGCGCAGCCGGCGGTAAATTTTGGCTCGGGCACTTTCGGTGCAAAGAATGCTGTATTATAGGCCTTCACGGCGGCGGCGTTTTCCTCGACAGTTTTATCACAAGGTAACTTCTCAGGAGGCGGTGGTGTTTTCTGCTTTCTAGGTCCCCTCCTAATCGGCGAACCGACCTTGCGCTTCCTCGGGAGAAACTTAACAGGCAGTTCCTCACGCGGCGGAGATCGAGATGGACTCGCGCTCATGACGTCCCTGTCTAGGAGTGATGGGCTTTGCTGATGAGGTGGACTGCTACAAGGAGGAGTCGATGGCCTTGACAAGACGATGTATTTCTTGTTCCACAGGGCAAAACCACGCTTGACTTCTCCCAATGTCGTCTCACCGTCACCTCCAGGAATCTCAAGAGACAATGTGTGAAATCCCGGCATAATTTCATCCACCCCGACACGAGCATAGCCAGCTGGAATGTCACCAGTATGGTAGCTTGCTTCGGGTCCATTTGGTAAAGCATAGCCGACTGCCACCTTCATGGATATGTTCCTCATTGGCGTATGTAGCTCACATTCTGTCCTCTCCGTGACATCATCCACGGCGTAGTGAGCATCGACTTCTAGTTGCGTGGAACCCACGCTGCTTCTAAGCTGAGATCGGTCGGCATTGGCTTGAGGATCTTCTATCTGCTTTGAGACGGCCTTTGCTGATTAAGTGACTCCATGAGCTGCTGCACCTTTAGTTCCAATTCCGATAACCGTTCTTCACCCTTCTTCTTCTTTCTTGCACGGCTTCTATAACTGTCAGCGCACTCCGGAAACCCAGTCTTCACGGTGACACCGCCGGGTTGGCCTCGTAATCGTCCAACGTGTTCAGGATTACCCAGGGCCCGTGTCAGCTCGTCGTCCTCTCTATCGGGTTTGTACACACCCCGGCGAGCTTCATCTATTGCAAGTGTAAGCTTCGGGAGGATTGTTTCTACTTTTTCCTTCCATCTTCCTTGTGCAACAATCAGCCCTGTTTGCTCGTCCAACACTGCACCATGCGCGAACATCCAGAATTTGGACCTCTCGGGCCAGTCCATTGTCTGTGGAGTGATCCCTTTAGCAAGCAGTCTGTCTTCAGCGCTAACCACGTAGGAATGGCGGACCTGTAGCCACCTGTCCCCAACCTATGGTGGTATATCTTCTTCACAGCATTTGCCTTATTTTTGACCGATCGGGCCACAGCCGTAGACGATTTCTTATACGCCTTAAACGCGGCCCAGTCATCTTGTATCTTCACTAGTGTTCGGCCAGTTCCGGAACTTCCACTGAAATCTGGATCTTCTTTTCATATTTTTTCCATATTGTTTTCTTCCAGTTCCGGAATTGTTCGGCCATCTTCGAGAGAGTCCACTGCTTGAGTTTCTCCTTCTTGATTTCAGAGACATCTTCCGGAGGTTAAAATGTGACAAGAGTGTGTCATATACCAAATCTTTTGTAATCTGGTGGACATAGCAGGGGTCATCGTCGTTTGCGGCCGCCGGCTTATGCCATTCTCGTATGGTGATCGGGAGCATGTCCCTAACAATAGCTCCAGCTTGATTTATAAATTTACGGCGGTTCTCTTTGGGTTCCAGCGGCTCGCCGTTATCACCAATTACATAGATCGGTAACTTTGGATCATCGCTCGTCATCCTTTTCGTGCCGCCTCGAGGAGTTGCCTTTTTAGCAGATTTGCTCGATCCGGAGGGCTAAAAGAAAAATAATGCGTTAATAAGTGCAATACAAATCAATTAATGAATCTAGTGATCAACAAAATAGCCTTAATATATATACCTCGTCGGCTCTTCTTTCTTCGGACTCAATTCCCTCACCAGAGTCCATCAGAAATTGTGAGGTGAAATCCTCATCATCTTCTCCACCGGCATCGGTTCCACCGCCGACATCTTCTCCACCGGCATCTTCTCGATCGGGATCATATGTATTGGCATCCTCATATATCTGTCGCATAATTTCGTCTTCATTCTCCTCGTCTCGCACATAGTTAGGATCCATAGCTCAATGTCCCTGCAATCAATAAAATTTGCATCTATAAATTGCTACACAAAAATCTATAAAATTTTCATCTATAACATTGCTACACAAAAATTTGCTAAATTTTCTAACTTTGCTAATTTGTCAAATTTGCAACATATAAAATTTGCATCTATAAAATTACTACACAAAAATTTGCTAAATTTGCAAACTTATCAAATTTGCAATCTATAAAATTTGCATCTATAAAATTACTACACAAAAAATTTCTAAATTTGCTAAATTTGCATCTAAAATTTTCTAACTTAGCAAAAAAATTCTAACTTAGCAAAAAATTGCTAAATTTGCATCTATCAAATTTCTAAATTTTCTAAATTTGCTAAATTTGCTAAATTTTCTAAATTTGTATCTAAAATTTCCTATTGAGTTTAGTCCAAAATTTTATTTACAGAAATTATGATAAATGCCTAAAATACCCACTGGCTGAATCTTGGAATGCATAAAACTTTTGTTCCAGACATCCAAAACACATGAGACAAATTTCTAGTGAAAGCTAATGTCAAGAGCTATCCAGACCAATTTGATTCACAAATTTTAGTTAATCACATCTCAAGTTATTCACAAAACAAAATATTTTTCATTTCTGCAAGTTGCAAATGATTCTAAACTCATTGTTTTAACACTGTAAATTTTAGTTTGCAGCAGATCTTGCAAACTAAAATACCCACTGGCTGAATCACGGGCTTGCAGCAGATCTTGCACAACAACTCCAATCGACGGCGAACTCGAGCGTGTCCTCCTCGGGTCCAGGACGCTCGTGTCGATCTGTGGATGCGCAAGCAAGAACAAGATGTCACGGAGGTGTTCCAGGAGCAGGGCTAGACGGCCACGGCGAGGCACGCACGGCCACGGCCACGGCGGCGCGGCGAGGCAGGGGAGGGCCGGGGCAGGGGAGGGGCAGGGGAGGGGAGCCTACCTGCGGCGCGGCGAGGCAGGGGAGGGCACGAACGCGCGGCGGCGCGGCGAGGCAGGGGAGGGCACGGCGGCGTGGCGGATCGAGCAGCGCTTCGCCGTCGGGGAGGAGCGCTTCGCCGTCTGTTCTTCGATTTGGGGCCAGAATGCCGAAATTTTCGGCCGCGGCCACACAAAAGGTCGCGAAACAGACCTTTAGTCGTGGTTCCAGCCACGAACCGCGACTAAAAACCCTTTAGTCGCGGTTCATGGCTGGAACCGCGACTAAAGGGTCGAATTTGGACCGCCAAATTTACGCGCCAAGCCCTGACCCTTTAGTCGCGGTTCGTGGCTGGAACCGCGACTAAAAGTCTTTTTCCTGTTTTCTTTTTTGTTTCCATTTCCTTTTCCTTTTTTCTGTTTTCTTTCCTATTTATTGATTTAATCGTCCAAATCAACTCAAATTAGTCTCTAAAAAATTGTCAATCAACAAATTATGTACATCTTTCATAATTTTTTTCCTAGTTTCTTTTTCTTTTTTCTGTTTCCTTTTATATATTTTGATTTACTTTTTATTCTGTTTTGTTTTATATAATTTGATTTAAAGGTGCCAAACTTATAGAAAATTACAAATATTTGTGAATTATCCATAAAATATGGTCTACTTTGTGTGATAATTGAGTATTTTTGTGGATTATCCATAAAATATGGTCTACTTTGTGTGATAATTGGATGGGTGCCATTTTGCACCATATTTGTTGTACTTGCTTTACAAAAAATGTCATTTTTGACAATCGAAAAACAAAAAATGATATTTATATAAGTAATTTGGAAAAACTCAGTTCTGCAACATTGTTTGTCGTACCAAGATACAGCTATTTGTCAAATATGGGCACATTTTCACAAACTATGACACGGGGATGACCATAACAAGGCCATTTGACCCGAAACTTATACATTTTCACAAAATGCATTAACTAATATACTTATACACGTGACTGACCCGCCTTTAGAATCACACGGATCGTGTGTTTCTTTCAAACGCTTGTGAGCCATTGAATCAGGGTAGTGTTTCTTTTGAGGGCTTATGAGCCGTTGGATTTTTAGAACCGTGTGTTTCTTCGTGAGCCACATGACCCTATATATAGCCCCCCTCTCGGGCACTCACAGCACTCATTGTAGTTCAGTTTGGTATACGAAGCATTCGGACTCCCTGCATACGCCCAACGCTGCATTTTGATATGCGGGCACTCACGAGCCAGCGTTGGGCTATATGCAGGAGAAACCGTGTGTTTTGTTCTATGTACAAAATCCTTCAGTTCGTCGACCGAATACAAAATCCATCATTGGCAGTACACGGGTAGCAGAGAGCAAGATTTCTGAGAGGCAGGAGTTCCTAGAGCGGAGGCTGAAGGTGAACCCTCCCCTTGGTCGGATCCAAGCAGCGGCAAGTATCTCTGATGATTAGCAACATCCCCAACACTTGTTCGGACGGTTGCAGATCATCAGAGACGTCTTGCCGCTGTCTGGATCGAAGGACGATTTGCTGTCTCACGACCACGCGATGATTTGCCGGTCAGAGTGGCCACTGGAGAAGGTAGGCAACTTCGATCCGACGTGGTTCTGAAAGGGGCATGGTTAACGGTGCATTTGATAGCCCACCTCTCGGACCGTGTGTTTTGTTCTCTTCAGTGTTTAGAGTTTTCAGAATACAGTTACATAAAAGGTTTAATACATTATTACACAGCACCAACAACATCCCTATCTAGTGTTCACTTGTTCTTCGTGTGTGTCCCTTTCTTCTGATTGCGCCATAACCATGGACAATGTTCTTCATTTAACTTGATGCTTGGGTCAGTGTTCACTTTGAAGGGCGGAATTTCATGAAACTTATCGTAATCTTCTGACATGTCTGTCTTGTCCTCCACTCCACGATGTTTCTTTTACCTGAAAGAACTATGTGGCGCTTTGGCTCATCGTATGATGTATTCGCTTGCTTATCTTTCTTTTTTTTGGTAGGGTAGACATGTCCTTCACATAGAAAACCTGAGCCACTTCACTGGCTAGGACGAATGGTTCGTTCTCGTACTCAAGATTCTTGAGATCCACTGTAGTCATTCCGTACCGTGGGTCTACCTCTACCCCGCCTTGTAGGTTGAACCATTTGCACTTGAACAAAGGGACCTTAAAAGAAGGTCCATAGTCAAGTTCCCATATCTGCTCTATGTAACCATAATATGTTTCCTTTTGCCCATTGCAGTTTGTTGCATCAAAGCGGACACCACTGTTTTGGTTGGTGCTCTTTTTATCTTGGTCGACCGTGTAAAATGTATTTCCATTTATCTCGTACCCTTGAAAAGTCAATATAGTCGAAGATGGTTGCTTGGCCAACAAGTATAGCTGTTCTCCAACATTGGTGTCATTAATGAGACGTCTTTGTAACCAACCGCCGAAAGTCTTCATGTGTTCTCCATCAATACAATCTTCAGGTTGCTCTGGGTATTTGGAGCGTAAAATATTCTGTGTTCCACGATATACGGAGCCACCAAGCTGGAATTATGTAGAACTGTGTAGTGTGCTCGAGTGAAAGAAATCCCGTCTTGACATAGTGTTGCTTTTTTCCTAGCGTGCCTTTTCCACGCAGTCTCCCCTCATGCCGATTGAGGAACACCAATCGGCTTTAGATCAGGAATAAAGTCAACACAAAACTCAATGACCTCCTCCGTTCCATAGCCCTTGGAGATGCTTCCTTCTGGCCTAGCACGGTTATGAACGTATTTCTTTAAGACTCCCATGAACCTCTCAAAGGGGAACATGTTGTGTAGAAATACAGGACCGAGAACGAAAATCTCTTCGACTAGGTGAACTATGAGGTGCGTCATAATATTGAAGAAGGTTGGTGGGAACACCAACTCGAAGCTGACAAGACATTGGACCACATCCTTCTGTAAATTTGGTAGAGAAATTGGATTGATCACCTTCTGAGAAATTGCATTGAGGAATGCACATAGCTTCACAATGGGTACTCGAACATTTTCTGGTAGAAGCCCCCTCAATGCCACCGGAAGTAATTGTGTCATAATCACGTGGCAGTCATGAGACTTTAGGTTTTGAAATTTTAGCTCTGCCATGTTTTCCCTTTATATTCGACGAGAAGCCAGATGGAACCTTCATACTGCTAAGACATTCAAAAAATATTTTCTTCTCTTCTTTCGTAAGAGCGTAGCTCGCAGGACCTTGATGATTCTCTGAATGAGCGCCGTCTCGTTCCATCATACGTTGATGGGCCTGCCTTGCTTCTGGTGTATCTTTTGACTTCCCATACACGCCCAAGAAGTTTAGCAGGTTCAAGCAAAGATTTTTTGTCACATGCATCACGTCGATTGCAGAGTGAACCTCTAGCATTATCCAATAGGGCAGCTCCCAAAATATAGATTTCTTCTTCCACATGGGTACGTGGTTGAGAGCGTCATTCGGAACAGATAGACCGCCAGGACCCTTCCCAAAGATTACTTTTAAATCCTTGACCATATCATGTATAACAGAACTAGAAGGGCGGGTAGGCTTCGGCCGACGATCTGCCTCACCTTTGAAATGTTTGCCTTTCTTTCTTAAGGGATGGTTGGGTACAAGAAATCGACGATGGCCCAGGTACACATTCTTGTTACCTAAATGTATACTTTCAGTCTCACCTAAACAGTGCGTGCATGCATTGTATCCCTTGTTTGACTGTCCTGAAATGTTACTAAGAGCAGGCCAATCATTGATGGTTACAAACAACAGCGCTCGTAGGTCAAATTCCTCTTGTTTGTGCTCATCCCACACACGCACACCTTCTTCACGCCACAACTGTAAAAGTTCTTCAACCAATGGCCTCAGGTACACATCGATGTCGTTGCCAGGTTGCTTCGGGCCTTGGATGAGCACTGGCATCATAATGAACTTCCGCTTCATGCACAGCCAAGGAGGAAGGTTATAGATACATAGAGTCACAGGCCAAGTGCTATGACTGGAGCTCTGCTCTCCAAAAGGATTAAATCCATCTGTACTTAGACCAAATCTTAAGTTCCTTGCGTCATCTGAAAATGTCGGGAACTCTCTGTCGATTTTTCTCCACTGGACCCATCAGCGGGGTGTCTCAACATCAATCTTTCTTACGGTCTTCTTTGTGCCATCGCAACAACTTGGCATGCTCTTTGTTTTGAAACAAACGTTTCAACCGTGGTATTATAGGAGCATACCACATCACCTTGGCAGGAACCCTCTTCCTTGGACAACCGTGCTCGCCCTCAACATCACCAGGGTCATCTCGCCCAATCTTATACCGCAATGCACCGCATACAGGACAAGCATTCAAATTTTCGTACTCACCGCGGTAGAGGATGCAGTCATTAATGCATGCATGTATCTTCTGCACCTCTAATCCTAGAGGGCAGACCACCTTCTTTGCTTCGTACGTACTAGAGGGCAATTCGTTATCCTTTGGAAGCATCTTCTTAAATATTTTCAGCAAATTTTCAAATCCCTTGTCAGAAGTACCATTCTCTGCCTTCCATTGTAGCAATTCCAGTGTGCTACCCAACTTTTTCTGGCCATTTTCGCAATTTGGATACAGCAATTTGGTGTGATCAGCTAACATGCGCTCCAACTTCAACCTCTCGTTTTCACTTCCACAGTCCATTTGTGCATCACGAATGGCCCGACGAAGATCATCGTCGGGCTCATCAACAATGGGATCTTCTTCAACAATGGGATCTTCTTCAACTTCGAACATAGGATAGTTGTCATTATCCTCTTCTTCATTGTCTTCCATTATAACCCCTCTTTCTCCGTGCTTGGTCCAACAATAATAACCAGCATGAAACCATTCTGCAACAGGTGGACGTGAAGGACTTTTGAGTTAGAGTGATCACTCATATTCTTACAGACACTGCATGGACAACATATAAAACCATTCGTCCGCTTGTTTGTCTCAGCCACACGGAGAAAATCATGCATGCCATTAATGAACTCGGGACAGCGTCGGTCACCGTACATCCATTGCCGTCTCATCTGCATTATATAAGTATATCAAAAACCATTATATATATATATATACTACATCGATCATGAATAGATAAGTGACCAAATTAATTAATACAAGTTCATCAAGCAAAGTAGAGTAGTGACCAAATCTAATACATAGTTCTCATAAACATACATCAATTGAAACTAACATACAACTATCTAAAGAATTTAAATCCAACAACAAATGCGATCAGAATCGCAACTAAGGTAATTATTGAACCAACAGCATAATGATACCAAGCCTCCTGACTAATGGCATATTTTCTAATCTTTTTAAGCTTCAAGCGCATTGCATTCATCTTGATCTCGTGATCCAAGCGCATTGCCTCCATCTTGATCTCGTGATCATCGACGACGTCGGCAACTTGAACTCCAATTTCATCTTCTCTTCTAAGCATTGGAGACGAAGATCTTCACTTCTTTTCAATTTTTCTTTCAAATCATTGTTTTCTTTTTCAAAAAACTCGATAATAGGGTCGGTTGGAATTTCCGGTTCAACTACCTCCTAGATAAAAATATATCTATGTCAAGTTGGTCGGCATGATTGTGATAAACACGAAATAAACAAATAGTTATAAAAATATACCACATCCGAATCATAGACCGGAGAGGGCCGACGGGGACGGATATCAAAACCATGACACTATACATATAAAAAAACATAAGAAAATTATACAAGAAATAACTATGCATTTAAATCATACAAGTAATTTTTTTAAAATAAAAGATAAAAAAAGAGGCTCACCGAGATGACGGGACGGCGCGGGCTATCGACGGCGGTGAGGACGGGGACGGGACGACACTAAAACCTACAAATCATAATTTAGTTTGAGCTCAAATTGCATATAAAACAAATGAAATCCCTAACTTAGACATTTCATCAAACACCTAGCTAGCACTAGAAATATGAAATGAGCTAAATGAGCTAAACAAGCAACAAAATGAGCGCCGGAAGAAAGGATGAAGCTGTGCTAACCCTTGGATAGATGGGGCGCCGTCAATGACAAATGATGAACAAAATGGGGATGAACTCGACCTAGGGAAGGGAAATGGAGAGAAAATGGAGATGAAACCCGAGCTGGAAAAATGAATCTGGCTGGCACGGGGTGGAAGATGATGTAGGAAGAACTTTAGTCCCGGTTCCAGCAAAGAACCGAGACTAAAGGTCCACCTTTGGTCCCGGTTCCAGCCTAGAACCGGGACTAAAGGTTCTCGCGCGGGCCCCAGACTCTGCGGCCGCATGTGGTGGACCTTTAGTCCTGGTTCTTGTCTGGAACCGGGACTAAAGATCCCTCACGAACCGGGACACGGACTCTAGCCGTTAAAAAAAGATAATTTGATCCCACTAGTACCGGTTAAGAACCGGTACTAAAGGTCGAAACCTATTGCTTGTTTTCCACTAGTGATATGACACTAAAAAATACATTATATGACTATTATTTACTACCTTCTCTACATGACTTGGAGGTATAAGAGACCCGCGTTCCCTAGCTAGCATCGTACATGCCCTAAGTACGCCTCAAATGTAGATCTTGTAGGAGCTACTACAACAGCTTACCTCCATTCCCGTGCAAGTTAGTGGTCCCGTATCTCAATAAAAAGTCATCTGTCATTCGGTCCTTGATCCCCTAGCAGGGCCGGCTCTATATTTTTCGGGGCCCTTGTACAAAGTCTAAAAATTGGCCCCTATATATACTATATCTATGCATATAACGTAGTAAAATATTAAAAGTTTATATCCAACAACACATTCTTATTCCGACATGTCCATAAATAATTGATATAAGCAATTAAGCAATGTCACATTACGACACAAAGTTTAAAAGAGTTGTAAGATATAACAAATAATATTTCCTTCTAATTTGATTACCTCAAATAAGAACGAATTTTCAATGAGCTCGTCGTCAATAATGCTTCATGGCTTCGTAAAAAAACTTCTTCGGGCATTTCTGGATGCAAAATCATTGAGGACAATTTCAAGATCAATGTTGTCCAAAATATCCTTCTCAATACAACACGTAGACAAGCTACTTTTTGTGATTCAATAAGTTGATTCTCTCGTTTTCTCCTTTTTCTTTTCTCAGCACCGGATTTATGTTTCGGCATTGTAACAGTAACACCTACAATTGCAATCAGGCCTGATTACATTTTACGATCAGATCAACTATACTAGGGCATATATACGCCACCGCCCACCGGGAGCAGAGGAGAGATTACCATGCCCGGCCCTGGAAATTGCATGGACGTACCTCAGTACCTGAGTACCTCATGGAGGACCGGGAGGAGGATGATCACCGAGCCGATCTGCAGCCGGACGGAGCAGGACGCTCCGTTTCCGCGATGGGTGGTCTCGGCGGTCCAATTTTCTCCGGTGGAAGCAAGGAACACGAACAGGCAGACGAGAAGAGCTAGCCCCGATCAACTGATCGATGGATGGATGGATTAGCCTAGCTAGCTCAGCTAGGTGCGTGTCTAAGCCTTTTCCTCTCCATCTATGGGCTGCTGCGCTTGGGCCTTGTACGTTTTGATTTTTTTTCAGCCCACCAATACCAATATACATAGACATACATACATAGGAATGGGCCCCCTCCAGCCATGGGCCCTTGTGCGCTGCACAAGGTCGCCTAGGGCCTAAACCGGGCCTGTCCCCTAGTACCAGGCTTGAATTGCTCAAAAGGGTGGCAAACTTTCTTTTCCTTCACTAGAGTAAGAGCATCTTCACCGGCGCTCTCAAATAGGGCTATTGCATGTGTCGACACAAAATCGCCTCCTATCGGCGCTCCCAATAGTCCAAAAGTTGCCAGGAGGGCCCAGTACAGCGTCCTGCAAGCACGCCATGTTCCTAGGGAGGTAATCGGGAGCAGAGGCAACCACGGAAACGTGTGCCACACATTGGATACTGACGGCAGGCCGCGACTACAAATACTTCCGAGCGCAGGGACATGGGCGGCGAACAAGCAACATCCATGTTCCCCACGCTGGAGCCGGGAGCGCTGCTAGGTCTAGGGGTAGATCTAGGGTTTAGTTTAAATTCCTTTTAAGTTTGTTAAATGTCCTTCAAAATTCAATGAAAATCATCGGTTTGTTCGTATCCATACTTGGATAAATATTTGGGAAAAATCTACTGGAAGCGACCGGTGGAGAAAGCCGCTCCGGGTAAGGCGGCAACGTGTGCCAACGCTACCAATAGATAATGTCTGACAACCTTGTCGGATGCTCTATTGGGGCGAAGATGCTATAATAGGGAAAATCATAACCGAGTCACAAGGGCTCCTGTATTCGCGTGTGACGTGTCCATCCCAAGGGTGGCAGATGAGAGTGCTGAGATGTCGGGGTTGCAGTCACATCATGCCATACCTCCGGCGTCGGAGTCGGGGATGAAGTCACCAGCACAATGGTAATCACCAGGGGTGGGTCACACAGAACCACGGGACTAGCAGGCTGGTGGAGCTTGGGCTCGGGGAGAAGGACATATTTGTCGTAGTGGGACTTCAGCAGGTGCGGGAACCGGCGATTCGCGCCGACAAAGCAAACATGACGGCTAGGGCTCCATGGTGGGCACAACTCAGGGGCACTGGGGAAAGAGCCGTAGGGGAAATCGACTAAACAGAAGTGGCGGAGGTCGCACGGTGATAGCCGAGGCCAGCCGAAGTCATGTGTGGCGGCGGAGGTGTCGTAGGGAATTGGGGAATAGGAGAGAAAAGAGAGAGGATTTTTTACGGAAAGAAAAACGAGAGAGGTGGAGAATGAAAAAGGGGGGCACTGGGGGTTAAGCAGACCCAATGGGCCAAGTGGTCCGGTGGACGACACTAGACCAAATACTCGGCCTAATAAAATGACTTGATTTTCTTTGTTTTCATATAAAACTTCACCATTCATTAAATATTTGATGTTTTTAATTCAATTTAGTATTCTAAATATCTTGTGAAACGGAAAAATAAATAAAAATTTAATGAAATAATAAATTAATATGGTATGATTTTTTTTAGCCGATTAATATGGTATGATAATATGATTTTTGTTGTATTTTTACTAACCAAATAAACTTATTGAACATTCAATAATTATCTTATTAGTAAAATAAATTAAATGAGTAAAAGTATTATCATAAGTAGGGTAACGAATTGAGGAAAAACAAAGTAAGATATACATGAAATGCTTTTAAAAATAATAACTATTTTTGTGAGCAGTAATATTAATGAATTAAATAAAATATCTTGTAATTAAATTAAAATCCTTGAAGTATTTTGTCTCAAATTACCTAACTATATTAAGAACAACTCAAATTGAGCCTCCGCAGCGCTCCACCGCAGCGCGGCACTGTTTTACTGTGCCCCGCTGCAGTGTAACAGTGTCGCGGGAGATCCAGGTCGTACGCTGCCGATCAGACGGCCCGCGCGCAGGCCATAGTTCCCGCGAGGACCTATTTGTAATTTCCCGTAAGCTCATGGATTGCCCTGCAAAAATTATCCCACACAACAGTGCTCGCAAGGACCTAATCAAAATTCCACTAAAACTCAGGTATTTCCTTGCAAAATTTCCTCACAAACCCCTTCCTCCTTCTCTTTCTCCTGCGCGGCCGGAGAACGCCGCCGCCGCCGACGCTCACCGCCACCGCCTCGCACCTCCCCGCTCACATCGAAGACCATCACCGGGGCCACTCCGTCCTCCACTCCATCCTCACCGAGCAGCGCAAGCCGGAAGGGTCCAAATCCAGCGAATCGACCGAACCTTCTCCTTCACCGCCCGCACCATGCGCCGCCGCGCGAGAACGCCACCGAACCTCCTCCGGCGACCAAAACCCGGCGGCGCCGCCACCTTACGGTCATCCGCGTCCTCCCGCGTCAAACGCGCCCTCGCGCGCTGCCCTGCCCGCTCTCCTGCGACGAGGCCATGGTCAACATGGCCTCGGTCACCATTTATGGCGTCAGCAAACGACGCAATCACGGGCCCCACCTGTCAGCCTTCCAATATTTAAAAAAAAAGATTTTCACAATTATTAAATTCCTACCAGTGAGCCCGGCTGCCAGAATTTAATATTTTCCTACAATTCTAGATTTTTGTTCAAACTTTAAAAAATCATAACCAATTCATTTAAAATCAGGAAAAAATAATTTAAATATCGAAACGTGTAAAAAATATAATATGTCTATTTACATCAAATTCATGCATGCTTGACAAATTTTAACCATGCTTAATTCGTATAACGAAATAAACAATTTTTTACAAATTTAGAAGTTGAACATGTACAAAAGTTGCAACAAACAAAAATAAACATTGTGCATAATTTACATTTTCAAGAAATTTGAGAATTTAAGAAAATTTAAAAGCAGCTCCACTAATGAAAACCTAAATACATTACCTCTAATTAAATGGAGTTGTATTTTAAAAAAAATACGCACTGTATTTCCACTGATTGTGGAGCTTAATTAAATATAACAAACTACAAACATAAGCCTATATATAGTGGAACATTTAGAATTGCTGAAAATTTTGAATCTACTCCAAACTATAGATTTCAACAAATTTTAACATTCTAAATTAAAAAATTACAGCAATAAATAAAAAATGCCAATTGTCTTTGCAAGATATATTATAGAGCTAAAACAAAAAGAAACAAAGCATTAACACCAACCTAAATTTTGTAATCAGTACAAAGAATGCTAGCTACTTATAGAGGGAAAAAACATGTTTAAATATTCCAATTTGATACTCATAAGATAAATTCCCTCCAATTACAAGCTTAAATTGAACATTTTAATTTCATAATCATTTAGATGCAACCTAAACTAATTTACTCTAATTACGGAATTCAATTCAAACAAATGTGTAATTCCACCACTATAGACTTAAATTAAATAATAATGTACAAATATAATTTTAACATTTCAATTTACTAGGTATTTAGATATACTCCACACAAAAAATTTAAGCAAATTTCGACAATTTTGAAACCCGACAGGTGCGGCGTGCACCGCACCAAATTTACCTAGTAGAATAAATGTTATCAAGAAATAATTATTATAAATATTTTGAAATTTCCAACATAAATATTAATGCATAATCAGTATTGTCATATTTTGCTAATTGTTAACGATATTCCATGGAATTCAATAGAGTCAATACTTAATAAAATTGCCTAATTATTAAGGCCTAATTGTGTTAATAAATTAAGTTTAATTAGATACTACTTGGATTATTCATTTTCACTTAAGAACTATTCATAAATTAAAAAAATTGATTAATCAAAATATTTACTATTAAGATGATTTATGTAAGTTTTCTTAAATAATTATGCTTTAAAGCACTATTATCTTATTAACTTAGATGAAGTTGATAAATACTTAAATTATGAAAAATAATATTTCAAAATGATTTAATAATCATGTAATTAATAGAAAATACTATATAATCTTAAAACTCTACATAATCACTAATCCAACTTGTTATCAACTCCTTTAAGTAATAAATTCCATGATGAATACAATTATACGAAGTAACACGTCAAACAAAGCATAACAATTCAAGTGTTGGTAGTTCTTGGAGATATTCTTGATGCATCTCATGACTATGCATAGTAGCATCCTGTCAGTTTTTCAAGTAGTCCGGGACTACGTTGCTATTTTTAGCACTCGGGGTTCTAACGAAAACCACTATAACCCCAATTTTATGAATTTCCAATTCTTCCTCACCCATGTTCATTTTTTCTCATGTACACTTGATGAATTTTTGTCAAGCTATTGCAGTATATTTATATTGTGCTATTACTTGCATTAAAATGAAATGTTACTTTATCATAATTATGAATCAACTATGTGGTGGCCGATGGAACCATGTAATGATTGATGTGGTGGAGGTTCCATCATATTGGGTATATTCATATAGGAACAAATGTTGTCTGGTGGCCTTGTGTCATATCAATAGTCTTAAACAAATGATCAATTATGGGGCAGAGAAGTCTTCAGGTCTTCTTCCTTCTTCGTATCCTCGGGCGGATAGTGACAATGGGGCCTAAGGGGAGGCAAGAAGTATCCATGTCGCTTGGGAATGTCGTGAACATCTCCATTGTTGGTTGGTAAACAGAGTTCAGGCAAACAAAGTTCAGTAAGAAGAATCAAGATATCAGTGTCAGTTTCACACCAAATATCAACCAATCAGACAAGCCACTATCTTATTAATAACATCTCTATTTATTGATCTACATATCATGTGCGGATGTCCCTGGAAAATGTTGTTGGTGCCTGAGTTTAAAATGTACATATAGCATGAACATATTTGCAGAATTAGAAGAATGCGTACCTGCTATCAATGGAGTCAATCCATGAATCACACATGCATAAAATGATAGAAAAAGTAATGAGCTGCATCCTGCAAGATACAATGCAGGTTTATTTCCATAGAATCAACTAACATTTGGTAAGTTGGTTTTCTGCGATCTCAGCAAGTTTTGTGGAAAAAATGATTACATGTCATACATCGTCCACGGCCTCCGTCGAGTCTATGCAGCTCCCCTGCGTGGCGGTCGCCCCGTGCTTCCCCTTGGAGGGCGCGGCCCCGCTGAGAGGCAAACAACGCTTGTGGAGCAGCGTTGCGTCACCGGCCACGCCGAACGCCAACAACTCCGACAGACGGAGTATTCTACTTACGATGCCCCCGCTCGATCAATCTGGGGAGAATGTGTTGGACCGGACTGCTGGAGGAGGGTGGCGCTGGACGGTGGTGGGGGAATGAGGGAGGTAGCGACGGGCGGGATGAGTGGGCGTCGTGCGGGATGCGGCGGTGTTCGGTTGCTAACTTGCGAGCGTGGAACGCGGGGAGGCGAGGAAGCGCGGGGTACGCGTAGCAGTAAATTTTTGGCAGGACATGTTCTGCCAAGGTCGACATGATGAATCTGGACCATCAAACTGATGGTGATATGATTAGATCATTACGGGCTGTTGGATTTTATTAGGTGGGGAGGATCCAAGGGCACTGATTGGTTCATAATTTAGGCTGATGAATCCACACCGTTCGTTCACTACCCTCCTTGTAGTAACATAAAAATCATCAATCTCTTTATCCAACGATCCCAGCAAAACACCAGTTCTTGAACAAATACATGATTTAGGCAGCGCAGTCCAAAATCTTGCGTTGCGCCATTCCCATGTACCTTGAACTTTCACCGCCAGAGTTTTTGTAGCGCTGTTATTTTGTAAACCCCTCGTTTATCCATCACGTGTCCGTTAATCCATAGTTAGTTATTCATCAACTACTAAAGAGAGGCAATTTATTGGACAGTCTCTACTTTTCAAAACTCAGAGTAAACGACGATGTCAAATTAGGTCACTGCCACAACCCCCCAACAATACGTGGGTGTGGAACTAATGGAATGCCAAATTAGGAATATCAATCCTTTGTCTAGACTAACGATACTATCAAATATATGGAGGTGACGGGGAATGAGCTGGAAGGAGTCCCCAAATCCTCCCTCCTCTTTCCAATTCCCCTGCTTTTCCTCAGTCTGAAGCTCAAATTCCAAGCTTGGTATGCCGTCCAGGCTTCGTTCAAGAGCAAATTAAGCAAGGCTTCATCCATAAGATGCCGGCGAACTCCACCCCCTCCGCCACATTCCCCCCGCCACCCCCCTCCGCCTTCTTCCCGAGTCTCCAGCGCAAGCCTTAGCTCTTCAGTCTACTACGGGAATCTTGAATGGCGTCAATGGACCACTCTAGCGTCGCTGAGTTCGTAAGGAGCTACACTCCCTCACACCACCTGCAGAAGGCCGCCAGAATCGCCGTGGTCGTCATCGCCGTTGTGGCGGCAGTCTGCGCCATGTACTACCTCTGCCGGCGAGCTCTGGCGTGGAGGCGGGCACTCACGCGGGTCCACCCGGTTGCAGACGCTGGCGAGGGCGCCGGCGCCGGAGCGGATGCTTGATTGTTAGGTATGTATCACTGTTCGTCCTGAAGAACACCATTCTTTGGTTTTAACTTTGGTCAACTGATTCTGTGTGCACCGTTTTTCTCCTACTGTCTAGATATCCAAAAGGCCTGCTTTTACTTAGTTTACTGCTTCTCTCGTTTCTTGTATACTATTCGTCGTGCTCGTGTCACGAAATCTAGGATCGATCTTGTGTCCTGAAGAATACCATGCTCGTTTACTTTTTAACCACACCCGAAAAGGTGACTTGGTCAGTAATAAGATCTTCTGCAGTAGATCAATCACTAATCTATTGTATAACTCTTTTAAATCAACATTGTATCTCAATTCAATGTATTAAGAAGAGCATTCGGTTTTAAGCAGGGTTCTTCAGAAAGAAGATGGTAGTGCTGCCATAGGAGAAGCAAGAACTTGATAGTGCTGCCATATGTTGGGTGAAGCAAGAAGGCGATCAGATGAAGACGAGAATTTGGCCTCATGTGAATGTTTTTTTCACTTTTGAACAATCATATAATACTACATACTGCTATGTTTTCGGAAGTGTAATAGGTTACTACTGGTAGACTAGTCGAGTTGAAAAGTAAACAGTAATCCTAGTTTGTTGGCCATATATATGTTTGAACTGCTAGCAAAGGCAACCCGTCAAGGCGTGTACGCATGTCTGAAGCTATTCTTCCGATCTTTTCTGATTCACAGTGTTTTTTGATAATATTGTTAACTCAGAAATTATGATTTCTATTGGGTGCAAGATCTGATCAGAGCTGAAGAAGTGAAATTTTATTTTACTTCGACTAAATTAATAATTTGTCGTGATGATTCTCCATTTGAACTTGCATAAAAGGTTTTATATCCAGTGCTAGAAATGACTCAGAAGGATTTCAATTCTAGAAAGGCAATGCATAAGCCAGGGTTTTGCCGGATCTAGTTGAGCAATTAATACTCGATTCCTTGTGCGCCTCCTGTTTTCGCTGGATGTTTTTCGTATGGTTAACACAGTTTGCGTCAGTTAAACTTCCCTCTAAAACTAGATGTCTGTGTGCTGTGGCCTGCCGTCGGCTTTTGCACTGCTCAGGTGCCTCGAGGCTGAATTGCAAGCTTCACAAGGGGAAGTTCAGCTTGCACTACAATAGTCTGATGAATGAGATGAGAGGCAATCAGACAAAGAGATAAACATATTTTATTATTGTGCGGAGACGGACCAGAGTAAGTGGTAAACTAGCGGCTTTCCTACGTATCCATACTAAAACAGTACTAGTTAATGTATGATGTGGCTTGACGAAAATTCTGCATTATGAGTCAGTTTTAGAAAAAGAAAGTGAGATTAGTGACGACGTTTCCGCCAAATAAAAGTCATGACATACATACTGTATTGAGAAGATGACTTTATTTGTTAAACCTCATTATGGACAGATAGTGCACAACAAGCCACATCCTCTCGTTTTTTGATCAAACTTTGTGAGTGGAGATGGTTGCACAATAGGCAAAGGCTTGGTGTGCCTCCTGTTTTCGGTGGATGCATTCGGCACACTTGCCACAGTTTGTATGTACGGTGTGGCCTGCCGAGCAGCTTGTACTCCAATGGTCTCATCACCACTAATATAAAACACGGGAGAGGGTATGATCCAAACAATTCTGAACGTGAAACCAATGTAGCGCAGATCACCACTACACGGTCCATCCCGCGGTCCTTCTTTCTCTATTTCCCTAATCATGCCAATTCTCGCCGCTAATCCCACCTCGAGTTGGTCCTCCCTCCCCGGGACTACCATTCGCAATATTCATCGCCGCATCAACCTCACGCCCATGCGACAGTCCGTAGGCGGAAGTCAGTCATGTTCTCTGCCCCTCATCGCCACCCGTCCCCTGCCCCTGCTTGACAACCGGCTGCTCCTCAACGATGAGTCCAGCCGACCGGCCGTCGCCCCCATTTCTTGGGTCTCCTAGTTCTAGAAACGGGAGCTAAGCCCCAGCCTCTGCATCATGATGATGCATATAGCTTTTATATTAAATAAAAAGTGGCAAAAGTAATTTGTGTACGATTATTACATCTCAAGCTAGGATCAGCGAGCGTGGCCACAAGAATCAGCCAGCGAAAAAGTCTACAATGAAAAGACTACACATGATGAATTCTTCTAGTGTGTTGCCACCCATGCTGGCAGCATATAGCTTGGACGACCGCCATGATACGGGAACATCCAGCATCCATAAGCGCCCGCTGCTCTAGCGGGAGAAGGTAGGACCATAAGTGGATGCAGTAAATAGTCCGTTGGACAACCTGCAAAAAATAAGCATATCCAATCTTATTAAAAAACACATCATTATGACAACTCCAAATAGCCCATAAAAAAGAACAGACACCAATACCTAACGGGTGCTCCTGTACGAAATTGTCCCACCATCGCCCATATCCTCGCCATCTGCCGCTTGCCTCGGTTCGTCGAGGCCCCAACCGGATGTGCAACCGTGCAGCTACGGCTGCCGAGGCTCCACACGGACACGCTGCCACCAAGACCTCATCAGGACACGCCGCTGCTGAGAACCTAGCATAGCAGGTGCCACCAATTCTCTTTAGCAGATCTTACCAAGCATTGCATGGTGATCTTTTCCCCTATTCTTTTTTCGTCAACCGCCTGCTTGCAGTTCATATTATCTCCAGCGGTGCATGTACCAGCATAGCAGATTAACGTATACAAGCAAAATTGGCCAACTGATCGAATGTGGAAGTTGCTTGAAATCTGTTACCTCTGTACTATTTGCAAAGCACACAATACAGCTCCTTCTGCACTTTACGGGTATGAAGTTGATCCTTTACATGGTTCGTTTGCTGGATTTATGGATATGTCATTTCACATGTTAAGTTTCTCCAGTTAACCATCAATATTATACATTCCTAATATAAAAATAATCCCTGCAAATAAGTAGTTCACTGTCAAGTTCAGACATGTGTAGTACGATTTGAAATAAGTAATTCAGTGCTTTGATTCTGTTTCATCCACCATTATTCAGTATGTTCTTCAAGATGTTGAAAGCCACTGCTGCTAAGAGGTCATCAGTTGTGCCCTTATTTCCACTATTTACGGGATGCTGGATGATAGCTTTTAAAAATTAAAACCCATTTTAAGCATTCGGTGCTGCAAAATATTACAATGTACTAACTACTAAGAACCCTTTTATATTTTATTTCTTTATTTACTAATATGCTTGATGGAAAGTTTATTCTTTTGTACCTTATCATGCCTTTTTATGTCATCCTTGGAACTTAGAGTCATGCAAAACAAAAAAAATAATGAGATTGCCTTGCAGTACTCTGCACATGTGATTCTTTATTCACATCATCTTCCTATACTTTCAAACTCCTCTTAGAAATCTGCTTCTGCCCTTACTAATGCTTATGAACATCTCCAGGTATGTTAATGACGGAATGCCCTATACAACTTATATGGTGAGATAAACCGTGTAATCAAATTTGTTCCGCGGGGAGAAGGTCATGTACAGGCATGGAAGGAAAAGATTCCAATCACCTGCCTAAATTATACTCACCTTCTTTTCATGGCACTAGATACAGAAGATTAAGACCATGGTATAAAATTTAGACGATCTTTTAATAAATTCTCTGATTAATATCCTTAAAGTCAAATAGTTGATAAATTTGCTGTTAAAGCTTTTAACTACATGTGTGTGATTACATTGTGTTCCTGATTCTCCTATTATTCACCCTTGTATCAAAATACAAGTGATACTACTAATTTTCTATGTTTGTACAGACAAGAAATTAATTATGTAATCAACGTTATGTCACATGCCACTGCATATTTATTTCATGGTGTGGCTATTTATGTCACGTGTCTACAGCATCCTATGTGTGCACAAAATTGTTTCATGAAAAATTGATATTTTGTGTGGCATGTGTGAAAAGAAAATTTTGATAGTTAAATAAAACTTTTCATGAGACAGTTTTATATATTTTTACGTCTTTTTTACACTAAGCACAAAAATTAGTTTTCGCACGCGATTTGTTCTCGTATTTTTTATTTTGTTTATGATTTAGACCCAGGGACATAAGTGAATTTATTCTCATATAACAAGTTTTTTTCGACGCTGTAGGAGGGTAAAAATGAGATGAGAGATGTTATTAATAGCATGGTATAGACGTCTATTACATGTGCACGTTTACTAGTGAATGAGGCTAGAGGCATGCTCACCGAAGATACATAGACTAAAAATTATGCATATACAAAACAGAGTTAGGGCGCGCTTGGATCACCGTTTAGCTTTCCCCTCCGAGAAATACTACAGATAGTAACATAAATTTTCAGAAAACCCAGGTCCATAGAATATTTCCGGCCGATTTCGGCCCAATTACCCAGAATCCAAGCCATCCTTAATGATAAACTATTGGCCCACCCTGATGACAACTTCTGGGTAGCTCACATGGCTAGTGGAGTGGATGTACAACCCATCCACCCAGGTTCAACTCCCCACGGGCGCGAATTTGGGTTCTTATTATTTAAAAACAACTCGCTATGGGGGCTTCCCCCACCGCATTCCTTTTAAAAAAAGGCCTATGGCCGCTACTCGGTTAAATCACTTTACATAAAGTTTTTTAGGTCTCTCCGGTGGGCCATTAAGTGGACCTTTGGAAGATTATTGTCCATCGCGACCTATCAATGAGACCATTAACTCTGTTTTGGAAGACTCCCTAAAAGTAAACCGATTTCGTTAAAAAAAAAGGGCAATGAGACCTCCTCTCTTCCTGGACCGTCTTTGGCCGTGTCTTTGACAATACAAGTTTTTCTTACGTAAAAAAGTCTCATTTATTGGAACAAACATACATTTTACGAAGTTTCTTTTAGAAAATTGAGAAAATATATTCCTAGTCAAAAAAATGTTCACGTGGTTTAAAATGTTTTGTTCCGAAAAATGTTCACAAGATTAAAAAGCAATCGTGAAGTTCAAAAAACGTTCAAAAAAATCATATGAGAAATAATGTCCATGCAGTACCAGATAATTGTTGGTGTAGTACAAAATAAATGTTCACTTGGTTTAGAAGTTGTTATGTACTAAGCAAGAAAAAAATCAAGTGTTTTAAACATGAAAGAATGAAAATAAATGAAAAAACAAAAAAGGAAAAATACCCGAAAGAAGAAAATAATAAGAAAAAACATAAAAAAAACTAGCAAAAAATAAAATAAATAAGAAGAACACAAACTCGCCTCATGTGATTGGCCCGCCAGCGGAACCACCCCTAGCAATGGACTCTACCCCCTGTACGAGGAACATGAGGATACCCATCATGTCTTCTTCGCTTGTTCCTTCGCCACATTTGAGTGGAGTGCAGTCCGGAAACTGTGATCTTGTTCATCGAACCTTCCTGAGGTGTACCGCTTTATTCATGGTACTTTAAGCAACTAAGCGCATCTTATGAATATGTATCGCTGCGCTAGGTTGGTCCCTTTGGTATATTAAGAACAGATTAATGGGCTCTTTCCCCAGCTAACAAGCCGACTGACACTATATAGCATGATCTCTTATAGGCAGTTGTGGACGCAGGTAGTTAAGGCGAAGGACATACCGGCGCTTGGGACTTTCATGTCCAAAACTAAAGCGGTTATGAGTAATGGAAAGGGGAGAAAAGAGCCCGATTGGAAAAAAATGTCCAAAGTATCGTGCCTCTAGGACTTCCCACTGCAGCACTGGTAGGCATGTAGGCTTTCTAACGGGACTTATCCCTTTAATCTTATCATGTACTCCTATACGTTGTTTGAATGCAGCTCCAAGCTGGATCCAACAAATAGCTAAGGTTTGTTGACGATCCCTGGCTACAATTCCAGGAGCATCATAAATATAAGCGGCGAATCCTACTTTAACTACTTTGTACTCCCTCCGTTCGGAAAAGGATGTCACAAAAATGGTCTATCTATAGTTCATTTTTGTGACATCTTTTTCCGAACGGAGGGAGTATATTGGATTTATATGATCCACGACCTCAACCATAAGTTTTTATTACGTCGCGTTCTATTCGAGCTTGACTGTTGTTTTCTACTTTCTATGGAGAAGTGACTGCGCTAGAGATGCTTATTAAAGATTTGCTTGCTGGCTTCCTTACTTGACAGGAAAGGTTTGCTTGCTGGCTTCCTTACTTGACATGATTTCCTTGTTGATTGGCTTGGTCTGCTAGTTCCCGGGATATTTCCTTGCTAATTCGGACGGACCAATTGAGTGTTAAAGAGTTGGTATCGGTGCCTCTCAAGACAAACCTCTACCAAAATAAATATCTAGTATCCCGTCAAAAAAAAATCTAGTAATCGGAGAACTTAATTTCTAGTGAAGTCATAGAGTTTGAAGAGAAAGATATAATCTGGGGTCTATAGTGTGTGCCTATTGCAAGGACATTTTCCTCCCTGTGTGGGTTTTGGTGTCAATGATAATAGAATAATTGTGTTTTAACCATGTGCCAAGTGTTTTTAGCTTGACTCGATGATATGCATAAAACGGTTGGTGACCCCTCTAAAGTGAAAAGATCGGGGATGGTTTTCTTTGTTTGGTTTTTAATGTAAATAGGAAAAACATACCATTAAGGGCTTGTTTGATTCACATGATAGGAAAAACGCAGGAATAGGAAAACTGCAGGATTGTACTGGCATGCCCACTACAATCCTACAGATTTCACATGCATGAATGTTTGTTTGATTGCATCACAGGAAAAGCAAAGGATTTTGAAAAAGAGGTGTGAGTGGATGTTAGAATTCTTATAGGAACTAGTGCAAAGGATTCCATAGGAAAAAAATCCTATAGGATTCAATCCAATGAATCAAACAAGTACCATAGGAAAAATTCCAAAGGATTTAATCCTACAAGATTCCTATGCAAATTCTTTGAATCAAACAAGCCCAAAAAGGGTTGCATGATTAATGTGGCGGAATCATTTTTTTTACACATATAGAAACTTATAAGCACACACCATGTGGCGTATGCCGTTCAAGGAGCCGAGAGAGTGGAGCATGTGGGGCGAAGGCGCCGCTCCGGCCGGGTCGCTCCCCCCGAGCGTCGAGGGAAGCTATCGACCGTTGCCTCGCTTTCAAGCGTTGGGCTCGTGGAGGTGCTTTCGTTGCCTTGAGCGTGGCCACCAGGTTAGGGCATGCCGTGAGCCTTTCAGATGCATTCGCTGTCGTCTCCCTAGTCATCGGGAGAGGTTCTGCCGTGCTAGCTCTCCGGTTATTCGCGACCGCTCTCTGGCCGCTCGTGCCTGCTCTCCAGTCAGTCGTGCTTCTTGCCAGCGAAGCCGCTCTCCGTCTATTGTTGTGGACCGCTCGTCGCTGCGTGTGTCGGTGCCGCCGAGATCTCCATCCGTGTGTTGCAAGGTTTCCGATGCTAGTGCCATTTTGGGTTCTACTTTGGAGTCCCAGCTTGCCTTGTTGCGCATGGAGTTTCTTCAGAAGGTTGAGCTGCTTCACACTGAGCTTCGCGACGCTCTAGCCAAGCTTCAAGCTACTTCAGTTGTGTCTTTGCCGCTTGACCACCAGATTGGTTCCATTGATGAGGGAGCTGGATGCTTCTTTGGGGATTTTTCTCCTCGTGCCGAGGTTGCGGCACCAGTTGTGCAGATTATGTCTGAGCTACATGAGCCTAGTGAAGACTTATCTATGGTGCTACCGATGGAGTTGAGCTCTTTGGAGTCCTTGATGGTGGACATAGAGCCATCACCACCTCCGTCTGAGCCATGTCGTCCGTCCGCCTCTGTGGACAGTGGAGGCTTGGTTGCTTCGGTCACTTTCTCTTCTTTGAATGACCAAATTGGTGAGACAGATGTGTTGGCGCCTAACTCCGAGGCTCTCTTTGCAAGGAGATTTGCGACTTGCTCGTCGATTTGGAGGCGGCTTGCCCTGGATATGGTAAGGATATTGCTTGCGTCCTGGCAGGGAAAGCTTCGAAGGGTGTAGTGATGAAGGTGGAGAAGTCTCTCAGGAGGAAAACAAAGAATCTGTCGTGTCTCGATGCACGACACCGGGAGTAGAGGATACCCCCTTTTAGTTTCGGCATGGGCGCGAAGGAGGCTGAGAATCGTCTTCGTGGGCGGAGTCGGGATCAAGCTCTCCTCTCCACGATCAAGGCATGCAACCAAAGGGACACAAGGAGCTACCCAGGTTCAGACCGCCCGGAGGCTAAAAGCCCTACTCCTGCATGTCTGGATAGATGGGTTCTCATAGTGTGCCTTACAATGGAGTCCCGGGAGGCACTGGTTCTTGCTTGGATGCCAACTGCGATAGCTCGTCCGCAGCCGTGTTTTCTCCCCGTGGGACATACACAGCCCGGAAGTTGTCAAAGTGCCGCTGTAGTTTCCAGACCTCTTCGACGTACGTGCCATTTGAAGACACGCGTACTCTTTGTTCACTTGCTTGATGACTAGCTGAGAGTCACCCTTGACGACGATCTTGTTGATGCCGAGGCCGATGGCAGCACGAAGTCCTGGGAGCAGGCCCTCGTACTCCGCCGTGTTGTTGGAGATGTTCCCTTGGTAGTGCATCTGGACGACGTACTTGAGCCGGTCGCCAGTTGGTGAGGTCAGGACAACCCCTGCGCCTCCTTTCCCCCTGTAGGAGCCGTCGAAGTGCATGGTCCAGGCGCTAGGATCTTCTTTCCCGGGAGGCAGGTTTCCTCTTCCGGGTCGTCGAAAGCCGTCTCGGTCCATTCAGTGGGGAAGTCCGCCAGCGCCTGGCTCTTGATGTTGTCCGTGTGCTCGAACTTGAGGCCGAAACCTTGAACCTCCATGGCCCACCATGATATGCGCCCAGTGGCAAGTGGGTTCTCCAACGGGCTTCTGAGTGGGTACTTGGATACCACCGTGATGGATGGCTTTGGAAGTACGGCCTCATCTTGCGGGAGGCAATGAGGGTTGCCAGTAACAGCTTCTGCATCATGGGGTACCGCTCCCGGCGTCGCGCAGTACTGCGCTGACGAAGTAGACCGGTGCTGCACCTTGCGGGTCGCCGAGCCCTGAGTGGGCTCAGCTTCCTCCATGTCGACGCCTTGGGGTGGGGACAAGGTAGCCCCCAGCGGAGTTTCGTCGGAGGGAGGTTCTCCGGCTCCGCGCCGTCTGGTAAGGTTGCAGTGACGTCGGGATCGCTAGACCCCTGGTCAGCCGGCAGCCTCTTCTTGCATGGTTGTCCGGAGAGAGAGTTCCCGGGCGCTTGCCCTTGATCTTGCTGGCTTCTTCGGAGGAGCGTCACGCTCTAACCACAAGTACAGCGCTGACCACCTGATTGGTGGCGGCGATGTACAGTAGCAGGGGATCCTTTTCTTCTGGTGCCACGAGGATTGCGGCGAGGCGAGTAGCGCTTGAGTGATTGCAGAGCTTCCTCGGCCTCGGGTGTCCACTCCACGGGGCCTGACTTCTTGAGCAGCCGAAGAACGGTAAGGCCCGCTCCCCAAGCCTTGAGATGAAGCGCCCGAGTGCAGTGATGCACCCGTTGAGGCGTTGTACGTCCTTGACCCGCCGGGGCGCCTCCATGCGCTCGATCGCCTTGATTTTGTCCGGATTCGCCTCGATCCCTCGATGAGAGACCAGGAAACCCAGCAGATTGCCGGAGGGACCCCGAACACGCACTTGTCAGGTTGAGCTTGAAGTTGACCCGGCGCAGGTTCTCGAAGGTCTCGTGCAGGTCTTGGATGAGGGAGTCCTTGTACCGGGTCTTGACCACGATGTTGTCGATGTACGCTTCAACGTTGCGGCCCAGTTGTGGCCTAAGGCATGCCTGCATTGCGCGCTGGAAGGTAGCGCCGGCGTTCCGGAGGCCAAAAGGCATCCGGGTGTAGCAGTAGCAGCCCTTCGGGGTGATGAAGGCCGTCTTCTCTTGATCCTCGAGCTCCATCATGATCTGGTGGTACCCGAGAAGGCGTCCAAGAAGCACAGCAGCTCGCACCCGCCGTGGAGTCCATGATCATGTCGATCCGCGGCAGGGGGAATGGGTCCTTGGGACAGGCCTTATCAGGTCTGTGAAGTCGATGCTGAGTCTCCACTTGAAGGTCATGGGCCTCGGCACCACCACGGGGTTGGCCACCCAGGTTGGGCGAGGAACTGACCGATGATGCCAGTTTCTATCAGTTTGTCCACCTCGGCGATGATGAACTCCAGCTTTTCCTTGCTCTGGTTCCGAGAACCTGCTTCATGGGGCGAGCCCCCGGAGCAACCGCTAGTTTGTGCTCGATCACCTCCCTTGGAACACCGGGTAAACTTGATGCCTCCCACGCGAAGACATCAGTGTTTTCCCGAAGGAAGGCGACGAGCGCGCTTTCCTATTTGTCGGTGAGGCGGGCGCCGATGGTGATGGAGCGAACGCCGTCACTAGTCAGCGCGACCTTCTTGGTCAGCTGCGGGTCGCCATGGAACGCGCCTTCTTGGAGGGAGTAGATGTGGAGCCCCCAGTGTCGGGGAATACTTTCTGGATTAACCCGCGGCCCAGTGCGACTTACTTTACTCGCACGGACAAAGGCCCACATGGGTGTAAGCCCAATATTGAACCGCCATAAGGAGAAAGATCTATAAGATGTATCCCGGAGGACGTGAAGACCAAGTAGTCTCCCAGTAGTCTCCGTGGACATATTCCTTGTGGAGGAAGTTTCCTTTGTAACCTGACGAGCCTCTGCATATATAAAGAGGACTCGCAGGACGTAGAAGGCGTCAAGCTATCAAGCCCTTAAACCCTAGCATATACGGCGAGTTCCACATTGGATCGCCTCCATTGTAACACCTCGATTATCATATCAATACCAATCTAGGGTAGGCAGGAAGTAGGTCTTTTACCTCACATTGAGGGGGCCGAACCTGGGTAAATCTGTGTTGATCTTCTGTTCCTGCGATCCCAAGCTCGGAGATGCTTGACTCGCGTAATCCCACACCTACGAAGTCATCTATGACACCTGACGTGACAATCCACGACAGTTGGCGCCCACCGTGGGCCTGCGGTCAAAGGCGTCACGTTCCGCGCAGGATCCATGAAGGAGCTGAAGATCTAGTTGTTGGCCGTATCATCACGGTCAATGGCACACCTCTCATTGACGATTCAAGCTGGGGGCCGGAAGCGGATTATTTGGAAACCGGCCACATCATCCCGTTTGGATCTGTCCATGTTTTCGTCGGCTTCATTGGCGGCGAGTCAGAAGATCCATCCACAAGGCGACTCAGAAGAAGGAGTCGCGGTAACGGTGGATCAAGAGAGGAATCTATCAATTACGAGTCGCTACCCTCTGAAGATGAAGAAGGCCAATCCATCGAGTATGTCCTTGAGGAAAGGCTATGCGGAGATCCTGTGACGGCGACTCGCACCCCGAAGGAGATCGACATATGGAAGGGATCTACAGACCACGGAAACGACCAAGGATTGGGCATGCCACCAGGCATGTTAGCCCCCGCGCCGCCAGAAGCAGCAGAACAAGCCGCACCAGACGCATCGGGAGTCGCGGCATCTGCTGCAGCTACCCCAGGAGCCGCGCCTCAGGAGTCGCAAACAGAGAGACCCCGCCTGGAGTTGTACCTGCGGATCAGGATCAAGGATGGCCTCCGTCCAGGCGGCCACGCAGCCACGGGGAAGTGTGCTGCTCACCCCAATATCAGCCAACGCGGCTGCCAGAGTGACAGAATTGGAGGTTACAAGGATCGGGCTGTACGATGAAGTCCAAAGAATCGCAGACGAGAGAGCCAGGCTGGCGCGTGAAGAACAGCGCCTCCAACAGGAACAACAGCGACTCATTGAGGACACCAACGCTTTGCAAGGAGTACAGGCACCTTGCCACACAGGCGCCACGCAAGCCGCCTGCAGCCTGGCGGTGAACCCGGTGGATTTGTTCCAATCACCCACCTCTGGCTTGCAGCCGCGGTCCCTGCGCTTAGAACACCAGAAGCTACGGCACCGCCTAACGCGGTTCCATCAATCGCGACTCATGCAGCACGACCAATTGCATGGACAGAAGCCGCGGTACCATCAGTCGCGGCGCCCTCATACGTGGCACCACCCGCTACGGTTGCGCGACCCGCAGCACCGTTGGTCGCGCCAGAAGTTCGACGTATACCGCGCCATCAGTCGCACCAGCAGTTCCAACCTTTGCTGCGCCAAGAACAGTTGAAGCACCTGGATCAAGAGCTATGGTACCAGCCAATAATAGGGCCATCATGCCCCCACCATTACCACAGCCAACCTTTGTTCAGCAGCCACCACAGCAGCCTCAAAGGTTTCACACGCCGCAAGGACACTATGTTAGCCCAGTGGAGAACCTCTTTGCGGCTACAAACATCTTGCCAGGTTAGCACCAGCAGGGAATACACCCATGGACAGAGAGGCGCGACGCGCCATGAGTTGCTAAGCACAGCAGTTATCCAACAAGCAAATATGTCTGAACACGCGGGGCGGCTGCACTCCACACTTACAACAGCAGAGCAACGGTGGAGAGAAGTATTCACGCAGAGTCGCCTCACGTTGCGACTTCAAGTTCTGCGAGGCGGCAGAGGGAAAACCAACCTGTGGCCCAGAATCAGCCACAGCAAGCTCAACCTGCAGAAGTCGCGCAGCCACGCACAGTGTTAACTCAGCAGGAAGGCCAGCTCCATCCAATTTATCATCGCGACTTAAAGGCCCAGTCTGTTTCAGCGAGAGAATCAGGTCCGAGCCGTTCCCTGCAGATTTCAAAGGACCTCGAAAGGTCGCCAATTACAATGCAAGCATGGACCCTGTAACTTGGCTCAACAATTACGAGATGGGCATGAGCATCCTCAACGCATCTGAAGAGATTTGTGCCCGATATCTAAACATGATGTTGGAGCGCGGCTCACATATGGCTACAGAATTTGCCGCCAAACTCAATAAACTCTTGGGATGAGATGAAGGAAGCTTTTATCAAGAATTTCCAAGGACATGCAAGCGACTCTGCGGCATAGAGGACCTTGAGCGTTGTGTACAGAAGGAAGGCGAGTCAAGTCGCCATTGGATGAGAAGGATAGCAGAAATTATTCACTCCTCAGATAACATACCTCCAAGCTCAGCGGTCCTGGTGATGGAGAAAAATTGTAGATTTGAACACTGGTCATAAGTTAGGTCGCATGAAGGACAAAGTTAAGAGCCTAAGCGAGGTAATGGCAGCGGCCAACAAGTATGCAGCTCAGATAAGACCAGGGACGCATCTGATGGAGAAGAAGAGGAAACTGCTGGAAAAGGAAAGAAGCTAGCAGCAAACCTCAACAACCACAAGCCAGCAATGCTAATGCGAGTTACAAGCGCAAGAACGAGGAAGGAAACTCGGGCTTAGTCGCAAATACTAATACTCGCTACAAGCAAAGTGGTGAGAGAGGAAGGAATTTTCATCCAGTTAGCTTGGAAGAGGTTTTCAACCGCCCTTGCGACATCCATATAAGAAGAGATGGGAAGCCATCCAACCACTCAAGGCGCAGTGTTACCATTACAAGAAGTGGAAGGATGGGCAACCACTCAACCCGAGCAACAACAATCAAAACAATGAAGGAGGCAACCATGGCGGAGTTAACAATAACAATAACAATAACGCTGCCCCAAACCCGCAGCCAGACCAGCCACAGTTCCCAAAACAGCTGGGTCAGTATCACACAATTGTGGTCAATACCTCAAGGAGGGAGCAAAAGCTGCGACGCGTAATCAGGCCGTTAATGCCATAGTTCCAGCAGTACCACAGTGGCTAAAGTGGTCTGAGCAGCCAGTAGTTTGGAGCCGTGAGGATCATCCAGGAGAAATAAATGAAGAGGGCAAACTCGCGCTGGTGGTAGCCCCTCAAGTCGCAGGGTACAAGTTAAGCAAAGTACTAATGGATCGAGGCAGCATATCAATATATTGTACTATGAGACCTTTAAAGGATGAATCTTCAAGAGAAGCAGCTCAATCCATCCAGAACGACCTTTCATGGCATTGTGCCGGCATATCAGCCCAGCCATTGGGCGAATCAACTTGGAAGTCGCCTTTGGGACACAAAGCAACTTCAGAAGCGAGTTATTTGGTTCGAGGTTGTAGATTTTCAGAGCCCATATCATGCCCTGTTTGGCAGAGAAGCATTTGCAAAGTTCATGGCTAGGCCGTGCTACGTGTACCTAAAGCTAAAGATGCCAGGCCCCAGGGGAGTCATCACCGTTAATGGCGACAGAAGAATAGCTCGAGAATGCGAAGAAGGCGACAAGGCCATGGCCAGAGCAGCCTGCA
Organism: Poa pratensis; assembly: GCA_947311845.1. Taxonomy (NCBI): domain Eukaryota; kingdom Viridiplantae; phylum Streptophyta; class Magnoliopsida; order Poales; family Poaceae; genus Poa; species Poa pratensis. Next base: position 24,844,715 of record CAMZMU010000111.1, read on the forward strand.
CCACAGAGAGCACGCCCATGCGTGAGTCGCAAGAAAATTTTGATGACATAGTGGAGGCCAAGAGCACCTGCCCGACTTGCGGCTTCAAATTACAGCCGCAAGGGAGGCAGGAAAGTAAGGGCAACTGCCAATCGCCAATAAACCATCAAGGGTTTTGTACCATAAAGCTGGCCACTCAGGGCTAAAGTAACATCATTTCTGGTCGCCACCCAGGCGCGACCGACCTAAGTATCATCTCTGATCGCCACCTAGGCGCGATCGACCAATTTCTGGTCGCCAACGAGGCGCGACCGACCCAAAGTATCATTTCTGATCACCACCTAGGCGCGATCGACCCATTTCTGGTTGCCACCTAGGCGCAACCGACCGAGTTTCTGGTCGCCAACGAGGCGCGACCGACCCATGTATCATTTCTGGTTGCCACTTAGGCGCAACCGACCCAAGCAATACCTCTGGTCGCCACCTAGGCGCGACCGACCCTGTATCATATAATGATTCTGAAATAAAGCATCTCAAATTACCAATTGAGTTGTCAGTCTTTCATTTTTTAATCATTGGTTCCTTGTGGGCGCGGCAGCTTTTTAGCGCGGCCTATACCTTGGGATCGCCAAACGAGTGGCATTTATCGTGATTATACTCGACCTCTCTTCGATGCGACTTGCATTATGCGGCCAAAGTATGGGGTGCGGTGTCAATCGAAGTGCGATCGCCTATCATGGCTGCCAAGCGACCCTGAACACGCATGTTTACCTGAAATTCTGAGCCGCGCAAGTCCCTAAGTGAGGAAAAACTGAGACAAATCATAAGGACCAGCCTCTGGTCGAGACATGTACTGATGAGAGTACTTAACAAACACAACATTGTCTTTGTGACACACAAATTCTAAACAATTATTACAAGCCGCTAAGGGCTGAGATTATCAAACTATTGTTTCTTCTTCATTTGTGTGCAGCTTTTTGCCTATGGGAAGGAGGAACAGGCGGCTTGCCAAGCTTGCCAGAAGGAGCAGTCGCAGGCTCGCTTGATGGCTTTTCAGTCGCGGGCTTGGGGGCTGCAGAGCTGGATACACCTGGAGAAGGGATCTTTTCCTGCGCGTTAGCCGCGCTGGAGGACGGAGCGGGTGCTTTCTCCATTCTGCTCCCATCAGCATTGTACTTGCCCAGATAAGTCGCAAGTTCTACCCCTTCCACCAGCTCAGTCGCATGGTTGCACATGCTCTTCCAAGTTGCCGCATATTCCGAGGCAGTTAGCTCGCTGCCATCCACCTTCTTCGAGGGTCTACCCTGTGCGACCTTGGCAGCATCAAATGAAGGATAATAAGTCTTGGCCAAGGCGAGCACATGGGCCGCACCAGAGTGAGCTGAGGACTCCTTCCAATCCAAGAAGAATTGAGGAGCTTTGAGCAGTCTCTTCAGAGGCCATCAGCATCCGCAGGAGCAGGCTTTGTTGGCAGCACACAGGCAGACAGCGACTTCATGCCTTCGCAAGCTTTTCGCGCAAATTCGCGAATATTTCCAGCTGCTCTTGCGTACCGCTGCGTTGAAGTGCAGAATTATCACCTACATCAAGGCATTTTTTGGTCAGCTCAAGCAATATACAAGCAAAGATAATGGACGAAACAAATGCAGACATGAGTCACAATACTTACCAGCCAGCTCCTGGGTCATGATGCAGACCTTAGCATGCACAAGGTTGTGAGTGTCAGATAGCTTGGTTAATTTTTCTCAAGACTGTCAATTTCAACAGCCTTCAACCTGGCATCCTTATTGGCCTGGGCAATGGCGTCCTTCTGAGCATTGATTTGGAGGTCCAATTGCTGGATCCTCTCTTGGAGCTTACCCTCAACATTTTTAAGCCGCAGCTCGGCGGCTTTGGCTTGCTCAGAAATTTTGTAGCTCTCGTCAAAGAGCTCGCCCATCCTGTCATTGATCTTTTTTAGCTCAGCATCACGCCGGCCAAGGAGCTCGCGCAACTTCTCTAGTTCAGAAGGAGTTTCCCCCAACTGTTTCTCCAACGCAAGTCTTGCAGCTGATACGGTGTGCAGTTCCTCCTACAAAAAGCACATAAGCTATATGAGTACAGCTAAACAAGAAGTATCAAGTCTCTTTATAGCCAAAGAAGACACTTGATCCTTGGGGGCTAGTGACAGATGGATGAAGACAGGAAGTTTACCTTGTAAGCCACAGACAGATCAGATAAAGCCTTGCGGAGTTCCGCGGCTTGCTTGTCATTTGAGGCAATAATGGCCTCTGACAGTAGCTCAGCGCGGCTCATGGAAGAGGAGGAGGCGACCTCAGTATGAAGAGCCAATATTTGCTGGCTATCAGCCGCAGGCGACTTAACCAGCAGAGCATCTCCATCTTAGCCGCTACAGGGGAAGGTCAGCCTTCTCCACATCTTGGGCTGCAAAAAGGTCTGTTCCGTCCTCCAGGGCCACCTCTTGGGTAGCCATGTCAGGAACAGAGGCCGTAGCCAGATCATCGGTGGTGGCCGTGCCCTCCACCATAGCATTATGAGCCGCTGGCGATGAACGCGGCTCAACCACAGTTTCAGAGACAGTTCCAAGATCGGTCGCGGATTTGACCGCACCTCTGCAAAAAACAAAGAGCATTGTGTAAAGAAGAAGCACGTGAGCCAAAGCAAAAATGATACAAGTGCAAGGAAGATTACTAACTCTGGAGCCATCTTCACAGAGGCCATCAGGCCGCCACTTGACGGCAAAGATTGGCCTTGGATCCCAGAATCTACAAGCAGAAATCTATGTGTCAGTAGAGGAAAAAAGAATAAGCAGTTAACATATCAAGGCAGCAAAGAATTACCAGATTGGAGACCCATGTCTTCTTCAGCTGAGGCGGTGGCCTTGTACACGCGCCTGGCAGCGGAGGAGGTCGCACCCATAGCAGGTTTGCGACGCTTCGCGGCCTCAGGATTTTCCAGAGCACCAAGCTCTGGCTCCTCCCGCGAAAGTCTCTTTGAGATTCTGCGGGGAGTTGGGGCAGCCGCGGCAGCAGAACTCGCGGTTGGCTCTAGACTGTCATCTTCGTCCAGCTCAGTATCTTCATCGCCTGAAGCCGCGGTGGCGACAACGGGATGTCAGCAATCTCGCTGCCCTCTAGAGCGGGCAGCAACTTCTTCCTTGCTGCACGCTTGGGTACAGCACTACCAGCATCGGCCGCAGGAAGTGACCAATAATTATCATCAGCCTGGATCAGAAAAGTATAAGTCGCAGTATTAAAAAAGGAACGCGACCAACTATAAAAGGCAAAAAAGATAGAAAGAAGGAGTTACCTCGAAGGGCTTGTTGTTAACACTGAAAGGGGCGAGCCCCACCTTGTCAAAGGAGACATCTTTCTCCTCAGTAACGCGGGTGACAAACTCCACCCATTCATCAGGCGTCCAGTCAGCAGCCTGAATGCGGTCGACGTCAGCGGAAGTGCCGGTGCACTCCAGAAAGGAAAGCTGTCGCCGGCTCACGGTTTGGATGCGCCATTTTGTCCAGCAAGAGAGAAGATCAAGGCCAGTGAGGCCATGACCGATTAAGGCGCGGATCTTGATCAGCGACTCATTGACAAAGGGCATTGCCGAGTCGCGAGGTTTTGATTTAAGTGCCTCGTGGGCACGAAGGTGGAATTGGACCAGGAAGGAAGAGGAGTCTCGCCCTCCGGAGAAGTGTCTTGACAATAGAAGAAAGATTTTTGCCAGGACCTGGGGCGATTCGCCAAGGCCAGCTTGGGAAGAGCAGAATTGCGATGGCGTTGAAGAGAGATGGCGCCAACTTGAACATAGGCGCCACCTTTGCAAACGAGTTGGCTATTACAGGAAAAAGAAGCCAACCATAGGTCGATGCTGGGGGCTATGCCAAGATAGTCCTCACACAGGACATGGAAGTTGCTCACCTGGAGCATGGAGTTAGGCCCGATGTCATGAAGGCGGAGACCTAAGCGCTGCATCAGATCGCGGAAGAAAGCAGAGCCAGGCGGCGAGAATCCTCGGTCCACATGCTCCACGAACATCACCAATTCATTGGGCTTGGGGCGCGGTTCGACCTCGCTGCCAGGAGCCCACCAGATGTTGATCTCCTTTGGGGGCAAGAAACCCTTGGCGGCCAGATCCGTAAGGTGCTCCTCCGTCACCCAGGATCCCTCCCAGTTGCAGGAGATCGTGCGCTTATCAGTGGATGGCTTTGCCTTGGGCGCCATTGCGAAAAGTGGAGATTGGATCGGGAAGCTAAGCTCGGGTCGAGGAAGACGACGGCGCGGCTAGGAACAAGAAGATTGCGAGAGCAAGTGGATAAAGACCTAGGCGGCTGCAGCTTATAACAGGAGGGCCCCGCAACTGACGGCATGATCTACGGTCGCAACCAACGGCACAATTTGCGCCCGCAAATCGAGTAACGGTCCGCAATTACAGGAAACAGAATATTCTCAGAAAAAGAGATGAGTCGCGCAAATAAGTCGCGGCTCTGAGCTGCATAAGATTGGTCAGAACGTTCACAGCGCGGCTCATCAGGACCATTTCAAGAAGACAGAAGATTCTCACCATGAAGTCCTAACCAATCTTGGGGGCTAATGTCGGGGGAATACTTTCTGGATTAACCCGCGGCCCAGTGCGACTTACTTTACTCGCACGGACAAAGGCCCACATGGGAGTAAGCCCAATATTGAACCGCCATAAGGAGAAAGATGTAGAAGATGTATCCCGTAGGACGTGAAGACCAAGTAGTCTCCCAGCAGGTCTCCGTGGACATATTCCTTGTGGAGGAAGTTTCCTTTGCAACCTGACGAGCCTCTGCATATATAAAGAGGACTCGCAGGACGTAGAAGGGGTCAAGCTATCAAGCCCTTAAACCCTAGCATATACGGCGAGTTCCACATTGGATCGCCTCCATTGTAACACCTCGATTATCATATCAATACCAATCTAGAGTAGGCAGGAAGTAGGTCTTTTAACTCACATTGAGGGGGCCGAACCTGGGTAAATCTGTGTTGATCTTCTGTTCCTGCGATCCCAAGCTCGGAGATGCTTGACTCGCGTAATCCCACACCTACGAAGTCATCTATGACACCTGACGTGACAATCCCATGACACCCAGGGTGCCCTTCGCCCCCGGAGAGTGCTCCAACATCATCCTCCTGTACACCTTGAGAGACATCCGCCATGATTGCCACCGTCTGGTTCAACTGGTGAACGCAGTAGATGGCGTCGTCGATGTCGGCCTTGACCTTGATGACGCCCCACGACGCCGGGATCTTCAGCATGTTGTAGGCGAAATAGGAGATGGCCATGCCGTTGTACGGGAGCGGAGTGTCGGCGATGTCGAAGACGATGTCCGCAGTGCGGAAGTTGCACGAGTCGCCAAAAGTGACCGGAAGCGTGATCTTCCCGAGAGGTCGAGTAACACTTCCGTTCACCCTTGGAACACGCCGGTGTCTTGTAGGCGAGACTGAGGGATCTGAAGGGTAGCCAGGACCTTCGCCGTCAGCAGGTTGAGGCTGGAGCCTCCGTCGACCAGCATCTTAGTGACCTTGTAGTTGTGGATGACGGAGACACGATCAACGGCAGAGTCCCGACCCCGGCAGTGTTGACAGGGTGATCTTATGGGTCGAAGGTGATGACTTGGCTGGACCAGTCCAGGGGCCTAGACGGAGCAGAAGCAACCGCGTTCAGCTCCCGGACTAGTCTCTTGCAGGCGCCGTTGGAAGGAGGCAGAGAAGACCCTCCGTGGATGCACCCGACGACCCTGGTGACCTCTTGATACTTCCCGCCGTTGCCTCCTTGGGGAGCCGGAGCTTCCCCGTTGCCATCGTGTGCGGCTTCTGGATTGTTGTACCCGCGACCGCCTTGACCGCCGCGCCCTCCTCCACAGCCTCCGCGGCCACCGCCTCGGTTCCATCCACGGCCGCCCCCGCCTTGGCGACCCGTGGGACAGTCGCGAGCGATGTGCCCGGCAATGCCGCAGTTGTAGCAGCCGTCCTGAAAACCCCGTCAGCTCGACGTTGCTCCCGGATGGCGAGGTTCTTGCGCATGCGACAGTCCTTGAGCAAGTGGTTGCCTTCTAGATGAATGTGACACCAGGGGTCACCTTCGCCTTCTTCCTCGGAGGTCCGTGCAGGCTTGGCCTTCTTCGAAAGAGGCTCGGTGATGAAGATCCGCTTGTCGGGTCTAGGGTCCCACTTCTTGTTCTTGGCTGGAGCGACCTTGTCCTCGGGCTCATCCTCCCCAGGGACCTTGACTCCTTCTTCAGCTCGAGCGCACCGATCTGCAAGCTCCCAGAGCTTACGAGCAGACTCGACGCGGTGAATGCTCAACTTCTTGCGCATCTTTTGGTTGTGGATGTTGGCGTGGAAGGACTGAATCACCATCTCCTCCTTGATGCACGGGATGGTGTTCATCTTCTGGGTGAAGCGCTGGATGAACTTGCGAAGAGTTTCACCCGGAAGCTGCTTGAAATCGTGGAGGTCGTTGGGAGCACCCGGGTGCTCGTACCCGCCTTGGAAAGCCCCCAGGAACTGTTCCTTCAGTGCCCGCCAGGATCGGATGGAGCACTCGGGAAGGTTGAGAAGCCAAGTTTGGGCATCTCCCTTCAGGGCCAAAGGGAACCAGTTGGCCATCATGACTTCGTCGGCCTCGTAACCATTGCAGCAAGAGAGTAGATATGCAGAAAGTCCCGGGGGTTCGTGGTGCCGTCGTAGCGAAGCACGTCGATCTTGAATTTCTTGGGCCAGTTGAAGTGGCGGAACTCAAGGGCGAGGGCGGCGCAGCCCTCGGCGAGGTCGATGTCGCGATCCATCTGGCGATGACGTTCCCGGCGACGCTCGATGCGGGTGCGCATATCCTCGTTCTGACGGCTGTTGAGCTCGTCACGAAGATCTGGGTTGCGCGAGGTAGAAGACCCGATGGAGATGGTTGGGCCGCGGTCGCGGTGTAGCCGATCAGCCATCGGTGGTGCGGTGCGAGCAGGTGCCGCCTTGGCTTGACGTTCACCGCGAGGCTGGCCTCGCGGTTCACGTGTCTTGTCTTGTGCTGCTTCGGGATCGTCGACGGTAGGAGCTTGAGTGGGTTCAACCCACGGACTACCATCGGCGAAGTCGAGAAGCCTCTCCACTCGAGTCCTCCATTCTTGGTAGATCTTGGGATCACCGTTGGTTGGAGGGAACTGCATCAGGGCCTTGGCAGCGACCAGAGCGTCATGATGAGCTTGTGCGTCCGTAGGCGGGTGTGCGGAGGACTTGCTCTTGGATACTCGTGGATCTCCGCTGGGGCGAGCGCTGCGATCCCCTCCTCCAGCAGCAGGATCCTTGCTAGCGCTGTTGCAGACGCTCTTCTCCCCCGAGCGAGGAGGAGGCACGGTGGTGCCTTTTGGAGCCGCTGCTCCGCCAGGGCCGTCGTTCTTGTTGAGGCCGTCCGCTTCGTCCGCGCCACCCTCTCCGGGGAGGCGGGGACGGAGAAGCACCCCTCCGCGCGTTAGCAGCGCGACGATCGGATGAAGCTTGAGTGCGAGAGGGAGAGACGGGCTTGGACGCCGCAGGGTCCACCTTCCTCTTCGGTGCCATGCTTGACGAAGAACTTGCCGATGAACTTGATGAAGAAGAAACCAGCGCTTGCGCCCCCTACCTGGCGTGCCAGATGTCGTGTCTCGATGCACGGACACCGGGAGTAGAGGATACCCCCTTTTAGGTTCAGCACGGGGCACGAAGGAGGCTGAGAATCGTCTTCGTGGGCGGAGTCGGGATCAAGCTCTCCTCTCCACGATAAAGGCATGAAACCAAAGGGACACAAGGAGCTACCCAGGTTCAGGCCGCCCGGAGGCTAAAAGCCCTACTCCTGCATGTCTGGATAGATGGGTTCTTCATAGTGTGGCTTACAATGGAGTCCTTCGGAGGGGTACCCGAAGGGTTTTGGCTGGAGGTAGAAGAAGGACAGATCCTGACCCGGAGGAGATCACCTTCCTCTCTACCCTGGCAGCCCTAGTCTAGTCTTGCTCTGGTTCAACTTGTGTTCCTCCCTTTCCCTCCTCCGTGCTTTGGTCCTCCTTTTATAGGCCAAGGGGTTGCCACAGGGCATGTGAGGGGCATGAGGGTCCTTCGGGGTGAAGGACCCTCCCGGCTGGTTTAGAGGGAGACGTGGCCTCTCGTCAGCCTAGCGCTTCCTCTGGGTTAGGTGGGAGCGTCCGCCTTGGTGGTGAACAGTGGCTGACACAGCCACGGGCTATGCCCCCTGCCCGCGCCACCTTCGCCTTGCTTCCCAAGTCTTCTGTGGTCTTCCAGCATGAGGTGGAGTGCTTATCCACAACGGTGCGATGATGTACCCGAGAGGGAGCCCAGCCTCCGCCGGGGCTCGGACCCTCGGGGTCTTCCGTGTCTTCTAACTTGATTCGGGACCCGGCAGACCCCCAGGACCGGAGCCCTTTGTCGGTGTAGGTCTTGCTTGGCCTTCGCGGGGTCAAAGGGTGAACCCGCAAGTTTGACTTGGTTCTTGGCCTTGTCCATCTTCGTCTTGGGCCCACAGGGAGTGGACCCACTTTGGCAGCACTAGGGAACCCCATGTTCCACTGCTGCGACAGAATCTTTCCACGGAAATCTTCCGCTTTGCTTGATTGTTGGCCCGTTTCAGTTGTTGTGTCGTTAGCTCGTAGTTGTTGTAGGTTGGGCAAGTTTGTCGGCGGCCGGTGGTTGTTTAGCTGAGAGTTGTTTGCCTGTGGTTGTGGGTTTGTTGTATCGGTTTTTGTCCGGTTTTCCGTTAATTAACCGACAACTCTCTTCTTCTTAATAAATCGATGGGCAAAGCTTTTGCTCCAGTTTCAAAAAAAAAAGCACACACCATCGTTCTATTGGGTAGACTCAGTCCCGAATATGCAGTGTGTCCAAGGCCAGAACTTCGGGACCTGCACACCAGATATTTTTGGTTGTTACAAATCGGAGAAGGGATGCCCCATCCGAGATGAGGGATGCCGGGCTTCCGCTTGCCCTCTCTCTCACTCTTAGTCCGAAGCGCTGAGTAAACAGTATGTGTATTATGGAGATGGTGCCCTTCCTGGTGTTTTATAGCAGAGCTGAGATGTGTGAGCTGAGTTATAGTGCTACTACAGTAGATGAACTCTGAACCCTAAGCCCTTCGCGCATAACATACGTGATGTCAGGGGTGGAGCTAAATGTAAGTCAGGGGGCTACCGCCCCCACCTTTGGACGTAGTTGTCTTCGAGCGTCGACAACACTATGTGCACCGCATGAAACTCTTTTGATGCACATGTATGTACCAAGGTTCTGGATTTCGGCCCGAAAAATCGAATTTCGGACGAAATTCGGCCATTTCGTTTGGGCCCGATATTTGTGCCTACCGGACAAAAAAATTTGGCCCCATTTGAATTTTCAGCCCGGCCCATGATCGAGTATAGCCCACACATACACCCCTGTGGTATCTTTTTTTTTCTACTACGAAAGGAAGCGTTTTCCTTGGTTTGGTACGTCGTTAGAATTGCCCTCGGAGTTGTAGGCAATTACATGGTATGCCACCGATAAGTTAAAAAACGGTTCGAACAGAGTATTGTTTCCTGCCATCCATTTACGTCGTGCGCTTTTGTTCCCACGATCGATCGTTGAGTGTGGGCCGGCCCAATCAACGATGAAGAGAGAGCATCTCCCGCGCCGTGGCCACGGAAGAGATGACCATCATGGACACGTCAAATAACAGCGTTGTCGCAGCTCCCTCGCAGCCGCGACTGAAAAATCACCGGCCCTTATTCCTCTCAGGGCTCGTTTGGTCGTAGGGTGTAAAACACCCAGGGTAGAAACGGCACCTCGGGAATTTTTAAACCGCACAGGCGTTCCCCTGCCCGATGGGGGAAAATTGGTGCGATTCATGTTGCTATTTGGTGGCACGGGGGAGGGGCGGGGGTGGGTGAGGAAGCCTAGGCGTACAGCACAGTTCTGATTCTGAATCTTCTAATGTATGAACTTTATTACAGATGCATGCAGTTCATGTATATTTTACTTACAAATTTAGATTAAATATTAATTCTTCAACATAAAAAATAAAACGCAGAAAGTCCAAAAAGACAAAATATTACGGATAATCTTGTAGCATTTCTTACAAAAAGAAACATATTGCAGCAATAATGTAGACATGTCAACTATCTAAATTTCACCAAATCAGATAGCATTAAACTCTCGCATCCTTAGGCATCGAGATGCCAACATTCACTTGGTCCATTACTCCCATTCAAAAATATATAATTATATTAACATGGAATTCAAGAATATATTGCATCGGCGTGACGATCCGTTCCAGTTCACCCTTGCCGCTGCTAGAACTTTTACCATCGCCTTGTTGGGAACATCTCCATGTTCTTCTTTCCATGGTCTTCTTCTACTCCTCCCCTGGTGGACCACAAATATTCAGAACATACTTCTGTTAAGACAATGAGCAAACCAAATATGAAGCAGAAAGATAGTGCAGATTGGGAACTTCACATAGATTGGTGAAAGGCTGTCCTAAAGTAGCGCTTTATAATGCAGTTAAAGAACAGCACTTGCATGCAAAATTAACCAACGGCGGCTAGACATTGACTAACTGCGCCAACAGATAAGCAATCGAATAGAATTGGATGCCGCTACAGATCGAGAGATCAAGATGTATCACCTGTTGTCCAGGTCTTCCCCCTGCCACTAAAAATCTTGCTAGTTGTTTCTAAAAAAATATCTTCCTAGTTTTGATGTGCCTTGTGGATCTGCGGCCATCAAGTACTCAAGTTCATTGGTGAAGGCAGTAGCGAAGGCATATATATGCTGACATCAGAAGAACAAGAACAACGAGATGCAGGCAGGGGAAGAAAAAGAATGAGATGCGCCTTGTGGATATGCTCCTCTAGAGAATATGAGCTCTGGATCAATATGCTCTGAACCAACAGTTTAACCAAGAATTCTACTCTGCCCAAACCTGAAAGAACACATTGGCGAAAAAAGGTGCCACCTGCTCTCCTCAAGATTTTTTTCCACTGCAGCTACAGTCCTGATCAACGAGCTTTGTACTGGGTGCGTACAAATCGAGGATCAAGAGGTATCACAGCTCACGTTTCTCGATCTGGAGCAACGAGTTCGATCTGGGGCAAGTCTGTGGATCTGTATCAGATCGTCAATGCGGGAATGAGAGTAATAACGGAAAAGGAAAAACAAGGAATAGGTGGAGGAGATAACCTTTGCTGCCGGACCACCTTCGTCGTCGCCGGAGGGAAGAAAGCTGCAAGGCTGTGGAGAGCCCGGACGAAGGGGGCCGGAGGATGGCCCGGAGGGCAGAGGCGTACGAGATCTAGGACGAAGGGCTACGGAGGTGGAGCACTCGGGAGGTGCCCTCGCCCGGGAGGTGGAAGTACAGCGTCGCCGGTCGCCCCAGCGTCGTCGCCTGTCGGTCGCGAGCGAGAGAGAGGATTTCATTCCCCACCTCCCGACTAGTGGATAGCGCTCCCGGGAAAAGGCGCGGAAAGGGCCCGATTTCCCTCCCCGTGGTCAACCAAACGTCGCTGTAGGCTCCCCCGGGTCAGATTTATCCCGGGGCTTCTCACCCGGGAAAAGGCAGGGATCCGCCCGGATCCCCTGCAACCAAACGAGCCCCCTCCCTGGAATCTGTACACTAGGGCCTGTATACGGTAAGAAAAAAAACTAAACTCAAATAGACGAACAAGGCCCAGGCGTGACGATTGGGCCGTTCTATTCGCATGGGAGAGGAGCACGTGAGGCGATCGAGAGGAGTTTCAAGATTCTTGCTCCGTTGCTCGGCTGAGTGATTCATTCCCGATCGCATCGATTTCTACGATAAGAACACATCTCTCATCGCCTCGTCCGCCGCGGCAGCTCGATTCCCTAGTTCGTTCCCGTGTTCCCGATCGCCCAAGGGCCACGCCGCCGGCAGATCCAACCAGTTGGCCAATCCAGGGCATCCGAAGGTATATTGTGTCTAATTCTCTACTGTAGGTGAAATTTTCTTTTCTTTTTTACTTTCAGAAATCTCTTTGTTGCCTCTTACTTCCTATGCCAGGTTTAAGTATCTGAATCGTTTAGCCATATAAGGTTATAGTATAGATTTTACAATCTACCTTATATTAGTGTGTCGTCTTAATTTTATTTAAATCTAAATACGCAAAAATAGTTAGCATACAAACATTTGGGGCATAACATTGGACGATATAATATTTATTGTAGCATCACTGACTTTGCATAAAAAATATGAGGATAAAACAATTAGGGTAAGTTGAAATTGTAATATTCCTCCATCGTATTAAAATTGTGCCATCGTGCGTAAGTCGACTTTCCTCCAACCATCCTCTATTAAAATTAGTGTCCAGTTTCTCTCGATTGATCTCTATTTAGTGAACAATCATAAGTTACTTATTTTTATTAGTGGGCCCTAAATTCTAAATTTCGCCCCGGGCCCCCGAAATGTCAGGACCGGCCCTGGGTTTCATGGTGGGCACAACTCAGGAGCGCTGGGAGAAGAGCCGTACAGAAAATCGACCAAACAGAAGTGAGATGGAGCTCGCACCGGTGAACGAAAGCGCCGGTGATGGCCGAGACTGGATCGGAGTCACGTGTGGCAGCAGAGGCGGTAGAGAATTGGAGAACGGGAGAGAAACGAGAGAGGGGGCGGGTAGGGGTTAAGCCGACCCCAATAGGACCAAGTGGTCTGGGTTGATGGGACCAGACCGATGGGCTAGGCCAAATAAAACGACTAGCTATACATTTTTATTTTCCTAGCTACAATATTTCACCATTAATTAAATCTTTGATGGTTATTTAATTCAATTTACGCTATATGAAACATCATGTGAAAGGAATAAAACAAATGAAAACTATAGTGAAACAATACATTTATATGGTATGATAATACGATTTTTGTTGTTTTTACTAACCAAATAAACTTATCTAAAATTCATTAAGTCTCTTATTAGGAAAGGTTCAAATGATTCTGTATCAGCAGATCCCTCTACAGGTTTTGTAGGTGGATTTTTGGTAGGTGTGAGGCGAATGCGCTTTTCTTTGCACTTTTGCTCATAACCACTACGAACCGGAAAAGAAGGAAGCTGCTTTCGAGGAGGGATGCCGTCACAGGATTTTAATTGAATGACTTAAAATAGAATTATAAGTAGGATAATTAATGACAAAAGCAAGTATGATATAAAATGAAATTACAAAACGATTGAAAATACTATTAATGATTATCTTAAGGGCATTAATATTAATGACTTAAATTAAATGTATTGTTATTAAACTAAAATCCTTGAAGAAAACTTTCTAAAATAGAATAAATGATATTAAGAAATAAGTATGATAAATTTGAAGAAAATTCCAACATAAATATATAAGTATAAAAAATCATTATTCTAGTATTTTGGTAATTTTGATGAACATTCCATGTAATTATGAGTAGTTAAATAGATCCCATACTTAATAAACTTTCCAATAAATAAATCATTATTATGTTATTAGATTAAGTCAATTAGATACTTTAATTATTCACTTTCACTTATAAATTATTCCGAAATTAAACAAATTTTATTAATAGTAATACTACTACTAAGATGATTTATTAAGTTTTCCTACAAAAATTATTCTTAAAGGAAAATATTACCTTATTATTTAACTAAATTAGATAAATACGTAAATTATAAGTATATAATGTTTCAAAAATGATTGAATAATCAAGTAAATCATAGAAAATACTATATAATCCTATAATTCTACATAATCACTAATCCTATTTGTTATCAACTCTTAAGTAAAAAATGCCGACCTAAAAAGATAATGACATAAGCTAAGTAAAATAAATACGGTTATATGAAGTAACCCGTAAAACTAAGCATAACCATTTAAACTTGGGTTGTTTTTTGGGGTAATTCTTAATGCATCTCATTACTATGCATAGTAGCATCTTGCCATGGTTTCAGGTAGTCCTATTAGGACTACGTTGCTATTTTCATGTTTTAACAAAAACCCTAGAACCCCAAAAGTCTTTGAACTGCCACTTCTACATCATGCAAGTTAATTCTTACGCACGCCCACTTTGATGTATTTTTATCAAGCTATTGCAATCTATTTATATTGTGCTATTACTTGCATTGAAATGAAATGTTACTTTCTCATAATTATAAATTTACTATATGGTGGGTGATAGAATCATGAAATGATTGATGCAGCTGAGGTTCCATCATACCGGGTATATTTTGATAGGACTAACAACAAATGTTGTCAGGTGTACTTGTGCCGTACATATAGCGTTAACCACATGATCTGTTATGGGACATAGAATTCAGCTAGATCTCTGTCGTTGCGCATATCCAAGAGCGGATAGCGGCCATGGGGACTAAGGGGAGGCAAAGAATATCATGTTGCTTGGAAAAGTCGTGAACATCCCCATTGGATGCTATGCCTCTTGGGGGGTGGGGGTGGTATTGGAGGTAGTCTAGGCCAGTCTGCATATTGAGGTGGTCGGCATCTATTATGCATTACAATTGGTATGTGGGGTTTTGGAGAAGGTGGCGATTGGCTTTGAACTTCAGATCTTACCCCATACCAAGTAAGTATGGACTGAGTTATAGCCATATGGGAAACTGTTCTAGGTAAAGTAACACAGATGTGCAGAGGGTATTGTTTGTGACTTGTCACTCTTTTTTATGGAAAAGAACTACAAACACGATAGTAAAAGAACTATGAAAAGGTTCTGACAACCTATGGAGACATGGGGAGATATTTTTTTAGAAATAAACTTGAGTTTTGAAAATGTTTACAAAAACTTGCATCAAGCTTTGATCGCACGGTGACTGTTGTATTTAAAACACTTAATCTCATATTTGAACTTGCTGATTATGTTCTACTATCATGTTCCTTCTTAAACCATTTCTTAGACTTTTGAGCCGTCAAGGTTGCCAATTATCGGGTGTGAATACTTCGCAACTACTTGCCCGCACCCGATTCTCGGATGCCCCATTTTAGAATTTTCAAAATTGCAAAATAAATCATAGATATATATTATGATGTGTCCTGTGCTCCTACAGATTTTTATGCAAAAATTTGATCATAGGTGACCTTTGCAAAGAAAAGAGAAACACCTAAGAATAGTATCATGTGCTATTCATACTTTATTTTTTATTTTCAGGTCACATGTGGTCAAATTTTTGGATGAAAATTTATGCGGACACAAGAAACAACATAATCTTTATTCATGATTTATTTCGTAATTTTGGAAGCTTCTAAGTGGGGTATCCGATAATGGGGTGCAGGTGAAACTAATTCCAATTTGTAATTTGAAAAGTAGTTGGCTGTTAATTAGGCAATCCCCTTTTCTTTTATCCTTGTCCCTGATTTCTCATGCGGCGTGGCTAGTTGGCTGGACTAACGATATACCAACCATCATGACCGATTGTGTACCTTAATAGTAGAGATAAATGCGAGCCCGCATGAGAAGTGTAAGACTTGATTGTACCAAGCTTAGTATTTTTATGGCTAGCTTAGTTTTTGCTGAGCTGTAATTAAAGATGTTTAGTTAATCTAGATGATTGCTTCCTGACTGATACTTGTTATGACTGTCAAATTAAGTCAGTACCACAACATGCGTGGGTGGAACTAATGGAATGTCAAATTAGGAATATCAATCCTTAGTGTATCGAATATGGAGGTGATGACGGGGAATGAGCTGGAACGCGTCCCCAAATCGTCCCTCCCAGTGGCGGAGCTTAGGCAAAGTCAGGGGCCGCCCCCCCCCCCCCCCCCCCCCCCCCCCCCCCCCCCTCCCCAGTCCATGGACTTTTAACAAAGGAATGCCTCATATGTGGGCCGTTTTCCCCACCAGATATTAAAAAAAATAAGCTGATGATGTCTGATTCAGCCCATTCTGCACCCCCCAAGGAATTGATCCAAGCTCTGCCAGTGGTCCCTCCTCCTTCCAATTCCCCTGTTTTTCGAGGCCTCCTTTGATTCAAAGGAATGGCAAAGGATTTGTGAAGGAATGAATCCTATAGGAAATTTTCCTATCTTGGTCATTTGATTTGTAGGATTGAATCCTATAGGAAAAATTCCTATAGAAATCATTGTACTACTTCCCATAGGAAATCTAACATTCACTCCAACCTAATTTTACAATTCCTTTGGTGGAATTAGAAAAACTTGGTGCATGCACAATCCTATAGGATTGGAGCGTGCATGACAATGCAATCCTGCGATTTTCCTATTTCTACGATTTTCCTATCCTACAAATCAAAGAGGCCTTTAATCCTGAGCTCAAATCCTAGGCTTTGTCTGCCATCCAGGCTTCGTTCAAGATCAAATTAAGAGAGACTTCTTCATAACATGTCCGCAGTGTCCATGCCCCAGCCCCATTCCCACCGCCACCCCTCCGTTTTCTTTCCGAGTCTTCGGTGCAAGTCTTAGGATGACTCCAATGGGTGGACATAAACGGACACGAGTTGTGTCCGCGTTTTATCCATTTGGGTCACCAAATGGACAGACCCTGTCCACGCGTGTCAGACGTGCCAACGAGTGCACCCAACGGCGCGACACATCTCATAATTTTTTCGGGACGATTTTACTAGCTAGCCATATATGGGCCTTTTCTGTAAAATATAGGGGGTGAGGTACAAACAGCCTTTTTTCATATATAATTCAAACAAAATAATAAAAGCTAATATTTTGCCCAGCGGGCTTCTACTCGTCGTCCCCGAGGTCGACATACTCTGGTGCCTTCCAGAGGTGGGACGGTGGCACCGGCTGTTCCTTGTGCGGCACCGGCGGGAGCACGGGCAATGGGCCAGTCCACGCCTAGGACTAGCCAAGGAGCCCTGCAGGGAGGGGAGACACCGGAGGCAGGTCCACCTCCATGGCCTCCCACCATGGCACCTGCTGCTGCTCCATGGCCGCCTACTGTTGCTCCATGGCCTCCTGCTGTTGCCTGACGACCTCCTCCAGCACCAGCTCCCACCCACCACCGCTCTTCATTCACGGCGAGGGTATTCTTGGACTCCTCAAGGGCTAGCGCGAGGTCCGGGTCTTCCTCTTCTTTGTCGACCGCCACCTCCTACTTCACCGGTGGTGGGGGAGGCGGTGGTACGCCATAGGCCGGTCGGAGGTGGGCGGCGTTGATGAACGGCCCCTGGGCGGCGTGGGAGCCCGCGTGAAGAGCACATGCCACCGCAGGTTGTGCTCGTCACCTGGGTCCGTGCAGGCCGATGGTCGGCATGGGCAACATCGGGATCCGCTGCGGATTGAGGTGCCAGTGGTCAGGCAGCTTTGCATCTGACCACGGACCGGCACCGCGTGCTCCCATTACCACCAGCAATCGTCCACCAGGACGTAATGTCGGTCGCTCCTGGAAACCTTGACGCCCGGCGGCGTGATGGAGAACAGCGCTGGAGAGTGCCGGAGGGGAAGATGGAGGCGGAGACGGTGTGCGGTGGCCCGAAGACAATGACCCCGCCTCGCGGTCGTGCTTCGCTTTTCCCATTCTCGACCACCAAAGCGACATGGTCACGGTGGCTAGGGTTTGCGTCGGTTGGGGGAGCAATGTGCGGGCGATCGGGAGATGGGATGGCCGTCCCTATCCATGGGCCCTTGCATTAAAACAGACCGTCCAGGTGGGGAGTGGCGAGAGCGAACAAAGCTGTGTCGCTGCTAGTGGGCCTGGGACGGACACCATGCGGACACGCAGATGCTCCGTGACAGTCCGTGTGGACGCAAATCTGGCCAAAATTTGGGCCAGGAATGGGTTGAGGCGGACACGTGGCGCGAGTTTGCGTCACGGTGTTGGGCCCTGTTTTTGGTCGAGCTCGACCCAAATGGATGTGTGCAGACTTGATGTGTCATCATTAGCTCTTGATTCTGTCATAAAAGCTAATAACTGGTACAATTAGCTGTAAAGATTTTCCTTGTATTAAATAAGTCGAATTCCTTTTCCGCATCAAGAAGGTAATAAATGGTATAATTATCGTATCTTATACAATCAATGCAATATTTGTAAGATCAACCACACATCAATGCAATTTATACAGTAGATCTTATTGAATGAGTACTATTCAATTCAAGATATAGGCTCATGACCTTATAAATATGGTGGCATACACTCTAGAAATTCGTAATTCCGTATTTCCACCATGAAAGAAAAGCAACCATTAGAATGAGAATTCTCTTGTCATTTTTTATTTTAGCCATTGGAGGAAGACAAGTTAAATGTATAAATCAAGGTGAAAATACTGCAAAGGTCCTCATGAATCATCAAGTTAACAACAATATTATGGTATGTACACATCTTACTTTTTATGTTTATCTATTCTCATTTCTGGAGATTATGAATATGAGGAAACGTCAAAGTAGGTTGAAGGCGGAGATGTATATGATTGCATTGGTGTGAATGTACAACCAGCCTTTAACCACCCATTACTGAAAGACCACAAAATCCAGGTAAGTTATTATAATGAAGATATTATTACTTTCATGTTGTGGCTAAGTGTTAATGTTAATTTTCATTTTTAAATCAGGAATGAAGGATGAGTTCTCTAAAATACATTTATAATAGGTAGGTAGAACGTCATATATAATCAGGGTAGCATTGTTTACACGGTTTCCATGCATATATTCCATAAATTAGCTTTTGCAATCGCTATACTGTTTATAAATTCTTCTTCGGATACTAAGGGCATGCACAATGCTAGAGAAGACAAGCCTTGTCTTAGCCATCCACATCATTTAGAGAAGACAAAAAATATGAGTTATACAATGCATTATCTTTTATTGTCATCCCTAACGATATATGAAATTAATTACATTTTAGTGATAAATTATGTTGTTAAGGGAAGACATATGGTACAATGGAGAAAATAGACTTCTCCTTTTTTTCTTAGCTAAGGGAAGGCAGCCTCCCCTTTTTTCATTCTCTCCCCAACTAGACAAATATCCTGCGTGGCAACGCTGAAAAAACTGACGTCACCCCATTGTACATGGCCTAATTAGACATGGATATAAGACTAGAGAGAAACAAATAATCTCTTGTCATTTGTCAAATTGCAAATTTAAAATCCACCAATTTTGTGTAGATAATTGATTATCCATTGGTAAAACATATTTGATTATATGATTATTAAGTTTTTCTCTTTAAATAGATGGAACCAAGCTCTCTCCCACTGAGTACATATACAGAATCTCCACCGATGCATGCCATCCCACAAGCACAATTGCCTATCATTGAGTGCCCTATCGGAACCGTTCCAATACTGCGTAAAAGTAGAAGGGACCACATGGCAGCAAAAACTATTGATGAAGTGATTCGAAAGGGCGTACAGCAAGAGGTAATATTTTCTTTTTCAATATACTTTTGGAGTGATAACCTAGGTGGATTTTGAAAATATAAGCTTTTGTGAGAACTTGTAGAGCATAGTTGGATCCCCATAACATTCTAGAATAGTCTCACATGCAAAGCTATCCTTGAGATGAAATAGGTTCACGGTCAGATAATTATATGGAACATTGAGTTTTCTAAACTAGAATATTAGCCTCCTTTTCACTTTTACATTTTTCTTGCCACTAATGAAGAGAGAAATATAATTTTATTTTTTTCTAGCAAGTTACTCACGTACATGTTATCTAAATGTTTGGTCTGTTGACCTTAGTATACAACGTGAACTGATATTCACCAAATATTCTTCGTGTTATGGTATCAAAATTCTATTTGTGCAAATAGTTTTTAGTATTTGCGCTAAAAGAAGCAATTATTTGGCTTGTAGGCTGCAGGAATACAATATCGGGATGAGCTATATGGAACACGGGCTAGAATAAATGTTTATGAGCCAAAGGTGAATAAGAATAGTAAGGATCTTAGTGCATCATGCATACAAATTAATGCAGACCCAGACATACACCGTCAAGATGCCATAGGTGCTGGTTCTTGGGTATCTCCAAGCTATAGTGGTGACAGCTTTGCTAGATTTCACGTTTACTGGGTAAAGCAATACCTATTTACTTGGACTCCCATTATGTTATGAACTATAAATAATTCACAATCATACAATTTATTATTGACACTGAATAATTTTGTAAAGGACGATGATCTATCAACCAAGACGTGTGTCGATCATGATTGTAATGCTTTCGTGCAAGTAAGCAGACATGTTGGCCTCGGAGGAAGAATAAAACCGATTTCTACCTATAATGGACAACAGTATGAAATAGATGTTCTAATTTTTAAGGTATTCTTATGTTAAGTTTTCATTGCTAATTGTATTGTTTTTTATATCATATACACATTTTTTCTTGTGATGCAAACTTGACAACTCAAAATTCATTTCTAAATTGACCTTACAAGTGCACATACCATTAGACAACCTAAACATGATAGAACCTTGGATAATTTTTTTAAGATATATACATATATAAGAGTAAAAAATATGTGTCCCCCTTTAGAGTCATTATCTTTTATGCAACTGAAAGTATAAAGTTACCACGTCACACATATTTTATTGTCTATTCTTTTCAATGTTGATCAAGCATTTACCTTGCAACCCTGGTTTATTATAGGATCCAAAGACTAAAAATTGGTGGGTGGCTTATGGTGAACAAAATACACCGATTGGATATTGGCCAAGTTCAATTTTCCATTTCATGAAGGACAAGTGTGAGTTTGCCTTATGGGGTGGATATGTCCAAGGTCCGACAGCATCAACGGTCTCTCCACAAATGGGTAGTGGTCATTTTGCTTCGGAAGGCTTTGGAAAAGCATCTTTTATGAAAAATATCCAAATTGTAGATGAGAACAATAAGCTTGTGACTCCAAATGCTCACAGCGCCCATCCAGGTGGTACCAATTTTTCAAAATATACTATAGATGGCTATGAGGTCAATAAGCATGGTATGCATATATACTATGGTGGCCCCGGTGACTTAGTTTGAGAATATATTGTATATTTCAATAAAATATTTTGGGGAGAAATTTTGGTAGAGAACACACACTAAGCTAAGCTTAAACCGCTGGCACTGCAAGCTGCTTTAGATGGTTACATTCGTGGTATATCTTAAGTTTGTACCTTTCATTGCTAAAATATATTTACTATGGATTCACTGAATCTTTTCCAAGATGGAAAATATTTTGAACCCGATAAATTTTTTATTCTCCACATATCTAATAAGGACATCGGAATTAGATCAACCAAACACAAATTTCGATCAGAATCACATATACCTCCACAACAACCAAACAAATCCCATGAATAGTTTGAACCATGGGAAATTAAGATTGGACCTACAAAACTAATATTGAACATACATACACAAGTAAAAACCAGTATTCCGGTGACTTCATAGACCTTGATTATAAATGTACTTATTACTGCACAATAGTAAATACACATATTTCGACCAAACTAAATTGTTTAGCGGGTCCAGAAGCCTGAATGAGCAAGGGCATAGTTAAGCTGGCGGGGCGGCTGGTGCGCGACCGCGGCGTCGTAGTCATGGGCACCCACCGGGTGGACGCGTTGCTGGCGGTTCGCCGATGCCCACCGGCGTCGGCCCTCCCTGCAGCCGCAGTAGCATGCGGCCGCCACTACCACCACGGCGGCTACCACAGCGACGACGGTCAAGCCTAATTGGAGGCTATGCGATGCCTGAAGATTATCCAGCCACGTGGTCGGCACAAAGGCCATCTCCTAGGCACTGCGAAATGAATTAGCGTCCCAAGAGAATTTATATATCGGCTGGACTAATGAACTGGGCTCATATAAGATAAGAAGATAAACGGGAAAAACATATATGCAGTTTAAAGAATTCTATGGAGAAAAATATATGTGGACTTCTTTAGGAAAATAAACTTGTATGTGTGTAGTAATCAACTAAACATGAAGTAAGAGCCGTCTTCAATATACATTTGAACAGATCGATAAAGTGATTCATGGTGGATGATATCATAGCGACATGCAAATTAAATCGAATAAACAACTAATGAATTAAATGTAAACGAATGTAAATTAGATATGCCTACTGGGGGAGCTACGTAGGGGCCGACTTGGGCCATGGCCCGCCCAGGATTTCAGTAAAAAACATCTATACTCCTACATTCTTGGCCCAATCTGTTAAAACTGGAAGAACCAAACTGCCTAAGGAAGGAAGCACAAAGCAGGCCGGCAGCTCCGCACCGATTCGGAGCGACCCTTCCATGCAATGAGCTTTAATTCATCCGCCGAAGACACATACTAGGTGGTGAGAAAGCCCAATAAGAAAATAGTCCAGGAAGACACGGCTGTTATGATTGCTTCATTTTGTTTTCTAAAACAAAGTTGTAGTCGGTACCAATTTAGATAGATTTGTTGTTTAAAAGATTGTGTATCTAAGACCAAAGAAAAAAGGACAATATCGTGTATCTTTGACAGTCTAGCACACGTAGAAAAAATTCTTTCCCCAAATTCTCATTAATCGGTTTAACAGGATGATAATTTTACTCAATTTTTTAAAATTCTTAGTTCGTCAATAAAAAATATGTGCCTCTCTTAGTGTGGCCCGCCCAACTATTTCGTTGTAGCTCCGCTACTAGGTAGTACCAAGTACCTGGATATATAGAGCTGTGTGAAAGAACACGGATACGAAGAACCTCCGTTCTTATGAGTACAACCTGCCAGAGCAAAAATAAGAGTACATATGTTCAGAGAAGAAGCTTTGAAGATTTCATCGTTCAATCTAGTAACTGGAGCCTTTCACTTTGCTCGGAAGATTCAGCATATGCACACGTAGTAAATTAGTACCTGAGCAAGCCCCACAAGCCCCAGCACCTGGAAGCCACCATCCGCCGCTCCGGCGAGATGCCAGGGCCACCCCCAGGAGGACAGCGCCATCGCCGCCAGGACCCCCCCCTCGACTCCGCTGCCACGCCCAACGCCAGCCCGCGTGGCCCAGATGCGGCCCGCCTGGGTGCTGGTGGCAGCGCGGCCCAATCTGGAGTGGGCGTCTGTGGCTGCGCGTGCGGTGGTCTCCAGCGGGTTTGGAGGCCGGAGCTGAGGCGGAGGCAGAGGTTCCGGAGCAGCGAGTTCTCACGGGGAAGAGCAAGCCGGGGCGGCGGCCCCGGAGCGGCGGCTGCGGCTTCGGCGTGGCCGGCGGTGCTTCTGCCGTGGCGTGAGGTGCCACGGCGGCGGCAGCATGCGGAGGAGTGCGAGGTGGTTGACGACATGGCCAGGATGCCATCCTGTGGCTCCCAAGCTTTGCGGTCGGGTTGAACTCCGGGCGAAATCTCGCACGGACTTCGGTCGGTGCCGACGACGGCGGCACCCTCGGGTGTCGTTCTCCTTCTTGATGGCGTCGTTGTGGAGCTTTTCGACCTCGACTAACGTGTGTGGTTCCAAGAGCTCCGGGTGAAAATCTATGCTCTTCGGGAGCGGGCGGCGGTGACGACCTCGTCACTACCTTGTTGGAGGCGCCGCTTTGGAGCTCTTGGCCAGCGCGGTGCGACGGTTTCACGGCGGATGTGCAAAATGGGTATGTGGTCGAGGGTGGTGGACGCCGGGGCAGCGGCTCCGGACGGTGGTGGACGCCGAGGCGGTGGCCTCGGTTTCCCACGCTACGACGGTTCTACGAGGCAGACCCGTTGTTTAGCGTGGGCCTGGGTGGCGACCTGGATAAAGACTGCATGGGCAGAGGGTTCGTAGACCCGACTGGATCGTATTCGGGCAATGCGAAGACTATCTGGTTGCTACACCGGGGCGGCGGTCCCGGAACCGGTGGATTTGGTGGCAACCTGGATGAAGACTGCGTGGGCAGAGGGTTCGTCGACCATGACTGGATCGCTTTCGGGCAATGCGAAGGTCGATCTGGTTGTTACGCCGGGGCGGCGGCCCCGGAGCAGGTGGTGTGTGTTTGTGGCGTTTGTCGACTTGGGTCGTGTGTGCGGCGGGTCGCTTCGTTAGTGCCATTCTTTTGTACAGCTTGTATGGTTTTTGGACCCGATTTTCCTTATAAACTTGGTCAATTCTTTCTATCTATTCGAGCGGTGGTACGACCACCTTGTCCTCAAAAAATTAGTACCTGATCTGTTAGGCTGCAGGCCGCAGGCGGACGGACGGAGATGATCAAGAAAGATAAGCTTCCAATGAGAAATTGAGAAGGCTAACCAGCCGACACTGCAACGGGCTGCATGACGGTAAATGCTTCAGATTGCAAGCTAAAATTACTCAAAGAATTCAAGCAAGGAAGTACTTTCATGTAGCTAAAATCTTTGTTAATTGCACCAAGCCACCAAGGCGCATGCATTAGCTCATATGGGAGATATTCAGAGCCTAGCGAGTACTACATGCAACTGGATTATAGGGGTTCAGCAATTTAGTACCTGGAGTCCTGGATAGAGCTGTGTGAAAGAATACGGATACGAAGAACTCCCGTTCTTATGAGTACAAACTGCGAGAGCAAAAAAAGTGTACGTATGTTCAGAGAAGAAACTTTGAAGATTTCATCGTTGAATCTAGTATCTGGAGCCTTTCAGTTAGCTCGGACGATTCGGCATATGCACACATAGTAAATTAGTACCTGATCTCTTTAGACTGCAGCTGGGCGTAGGCGGACGGACGGAGATGAAGACAGATAAGCTCCCAAATAAGAGACGACTAACCAGGCGACACTGCAACGGGCTGCAAGACGGTAAATGCTTCAGATTGCAAGCCAAAACTATACTAAGAGAATCCAAGGCAGGAAGAACTTTCATGTAGCTACATTGTTTCTTAATTGCACCAAGCCACCAAGTCTCATGCATTAGCTCATATGGGAGATATTCAGAACCTAGCGAGCACTACATGCAACTGGATTATAGGGGTTCAGCAGTTTGTGAGATTAAGAACACATACCGGAGAAGGGAGGCAGCTGTTCTCGGGAGATCGGGGCGTCGGGTTCCGCTTCCCCCTCTGTCGTCCGCCCTGGTGTTATATAGATGAGATGTGTGAACTGCGTCCTTCGCATAACTAACATACCGGCGTGACGTAGTTGTCCATGAGGATCGACAACAGCAATTAAACCATACAGTCTTTTCATAAGAGCTCCGGGATAAGAAAACGATAGACTAAATGTCTACCAGATGCGCGCTTACTTTTTCAGCACAGTGTACGCCGTGCAAGGTTCACCAACAATCCATTCACGAGAAGCACTGACCAGGAAGCGATCCATATGCTGCCCACGAGAGAAGATCCATAGTTTTTATGTGTACATGGTTCAACCCCTTTTCCAGAGATGCTGTACGTTTTAAAGAGTAGCAAAGAATAAAATGGTAAGCTAATCTAGCCGTTTGCTCAATGGTGGGTAGTCAGATTTGGTTATTGCGTAAGCTGCAGTGGAAGAAGCAACTGCACCTGATCCTTGTTTACTAAAAAGATAAAGAAGGCCCCATCAACTGCACCTGCATAGAAACTAACTGATTCCACACAAAAAACTGATTTCACAAAATAGTGGAGGCCAACTCAAATACAGAGGTCCAGTTTATGTTGCTGGAAAAGGTCACCAGTCACCACGAAAGAGCTACGTAACTTAGCATGTATCGATTGCAGTGCAAAAGATTGACAAAACAATTGTTGGTATTTTTTCCCATTATACTTAATCTCGGCCACATGGCTTAACAGATTGACATAACTAGATAAAAACCTTTTCTTTCAAGGAAATTATATCAAGACTTAGTACTTAAGCATACCACATATAAGTGGCGAAGAGAAAGGGCCAAAAAAGGAGGGAAAATTAGCCAACTAGCCATTGGTTTTAGTTTTTGACTAAAATCGGAAGCTATTGCCTGACTTGCAGTGAGAATTGCAACTGCAACTTGACCTTACCCCATTCCCTTTTTAGCAGTGAGTGTAGAAGGATGTATTCTTCTTTATTCAACATATCGCACACTTGTAAATTTCTGCAAACTTCAAATTTTCCATGCAGTCTTTCAAGAGGGGAAGTTTTGTCTAGAAAAAATGCATTCCCTCTGTTCCGAAACAAGTTGCGCTGGTTTAGTTCAAACTTGAACTAAAATCACGTCACTTATTTTTGGAACTAAAATCACGTCACTTATTCCCTAATTCCATATCTACTCTGCTCAATCCATTACGTCTTCCCAGGAAGCTCTCTTTCTTCCTTCTGCAATCCATTCATCAGGTTGGATCGTGACATCAAAGTGCACCAACTCGCTACTCCTAATTATCCCCACCAATCACAACGGTGATTAATAGTTCCTCTCCAATTAGCAAAGACGAGTTCGGGGGTAATACAGATTAGTCTATGTTGATTATTCCACGGGAAAAACTCGACGAGCTCTTGACACTATATAATTGAGAGGCTGACATGCATTATGCTGTACTACACCCAGTCTCGCTCATTCAGTCTCGGGAGTCGCGACCAGCCATGGGGAAGGGAGTGGAAGAGAAGGGGCCAGGCAAGGGACCGGCGCAGTGGGCTAGCAGTTTCCATCCTTCCGCGCGCCTGGAAGCCACGGGCGGCGGCGTCCTGCTATTGGCCGTCCTGCTTGCGGTTGGGGCAATGCTCTTCTGCGGCTGCTGGCGCTCAGGCGTGTCCACCCCGAGGCGGAGGACGTCGAGGCGCCGGCACCGGCACCGGCGCCAACTGATTGATCAGCTTTTCCTTCTTTTCCTCATGGTGCATGATCTCTGCGCGCGCATGCATGCTGTACCCGGCACTGGTTGAAATTCCAAGAAAGAAGTTCCAAGATAAAGGTTACAAAAGAGGAATGTAGGATTTTCTCGTAGGAAGAACGAAACTTCCGCTCATGTTAACGGCGACCTAAAGCCTAGCATGATCGCTGTTTCACCCCTGCATCTACACTATTGAAGCCAGTGGCGGAGCCAGACCTTCAAGTCTGTGATGTCATTTAAATTCTGAGATGTCAAACACATGTGTTTTTACGGATTTTATAAAAAAAATTGCATGATTCAAACTTGTATATAAAGGATTTACAAAAAACCTGTGTGGTCAATTGACCACACTGATTGAAGCAACACCAAATCGTCGCATCGTCGATTTTTTTTTCTTTCACGTTTTTCATGTTCTCCATTATCGAGTGGGAATTTGTTCAACCGGCAATTTCTTTGATAGGCTGTAGAATGTTGCTAGTATATCACGTATTTTTTTGCATTGGATAGAAAATGGTTGCACTGTCCTGACTCCTGATTGATGTCTTATTGGAAGCCACCATGGATGTGAAATGCTGAAATTTACATGATGGAGTTGCAGGGAACTACTCCGATCCAGACACTGGCACTGATATCGCACGGTCACACTGCAATTCAAACATTCCACGGAACGCCGGCATCTTGTCTGCGGCAATTGCCACCGACGCCTGTACCGAGCCGGGCTCCCTCCCGGCTACGAGCACCATCTCACCGTCGTGGTTCATGGACGCCAGCTCCACCCTCGCCGGCCTCCCGAACCCGAAGTCCACTCCGTACGCGGGGAACCATGGCGACCCCGCAAGAATGACTGCGCGGCCCGGCGGGATGGCCGCGAAATTGGTGCACCACCGAGCGCGGTCGGCCAGCGGGTCACGCTTCACCTCCGCGACGGCCTCCTGTATGGCCTGGAGCGCCATGACCGGCCCGTCCGGCTCGGCGAGCTGCGACCCACTCAGCGAGGCTGTGCAGAGCGCGACGCAGTTGCCGACGTATGCGCCCGGCACCGGCGGCGACATATGGGCCCGACAGTCGGCGAGGAAGACGGCGAACACCGGTGTGTCGTCGGTGAATCCCCTCGCACGCGCAATGGATACCCACCCATGTGTCGTCATCGCGGCGAACGTGGACGGCGTTGTGCCGGTCTTCGAGGCGGCGGCGAGACGCTGCTTGAGGCGCTGCACGGCAGACGCGGCCAACGTGAAGGTCCCTCGGCTGAGAGGGCGCCCCTGTTCTGGTGCGGCATCTTGCTTCGGAGCAACCTGCAGGGGAGATTGTTTGTGGCACAACGCGTAGCGTGCCATTGTCCTTAACTGAGTGCTTAAAGAGGTAAACTTTTCAAGTGTTCATGGCAACCGACTGAGTAAATGGCACCAGGGGTCACACAACTCGCGCTCTACAGAACTGGAAAACAGGATTTTTTAGTCACACAACTCGAATTTAGGTGCACTTAAGTCACAAACCCCACCTGTCAGTCCGTTTTCCGTTGAAGTTGATGCTGACTGGACACGTAATCTTGCAAAAAAAACCCTGTATTTTTGGACATTTAGCAAAACCCCCTCTATTTTTGCAAAAAAACCCCTGAATTTTTGAAATGTCCAAAAATACAGGGGGGTTTTGCAAATGTCCAAAAAATACAGGGGGTTTTTTGCAAGATTGCGTGTCCAGTCAGCATCAACTTCAACGGAAAACGGACTGACAGGTGGGGTTTGTGACTTAAGTGCACCTAAATTCGAGTTGTGTGACTAAAAAATCCTGTTTTCCAGTTCTATGACTTAAGTGCACATAGAGCGCGAGTTGTGTGACTCCTGGTGCCATTTACTCCAACCGACTGTAAGTTTTACCGAACTTTTTTTTAACTAGTTTTACCGAACTTGACACTATTCATCATCAGACAAATACACTGAAAATCCCCATAACTATCTAACTGAAAATATTTTCGTCTATTGGGGAATCTGTATCGCTAATCCTGAATGACACATACTAACAATCCACCTCTGTTTAAAAAAATCCACCTTTCACAACCTGAATCTTCTATGAAGAAATGCCATAGTACTACTCTCTCTTTTTCTAAAAAGTGTTGATATATTTTCGTATATACTTGATCAAATTTTACAAAGTTAGATTTTGACTAAATCAAGAACGGCAGAGTATATGCCAACGTTCTTTCCAACGGATGCAGTATTATTATGCCACTACACTAGGAGACTAGGTGGACAGAAAAGACAGAGAGCCGGCAACTCAATGTTCTGCACGAGGCAACCCTTTGGAGGACGGCTGGAAGACCATCCGCGGCAAGCATCCTGAGAAGACCACGCGAGCCGGATTAGAGCCTGTTCCTATGTTTTTTTGGGCCGCCTTGCTCGGCTTGTAAATTTTATATTTTTGAGTTCGCCTGGACTCTATATTTACTCCTTCTACTATCAATGAAATAGCAGCCATGCTGCAGTTTCAGTATAAGAAAAGACAGAGAGCGCTCACCCTGGGTAAGTCCGGCGCGAGTTGCTGCAAGAATAACCTTGCAAGGTCGTCGTCCCCGTCGAACCGCACCAGCCTTCGGTCATGCAGGGGCTCCCCGGCCCACACCTGGCCCTCCTTGGAACCGGCCGCGGTCGCCGACCACATTTCCAAGAACCGCCAGAGGCCGCGCCCATCGGCCGCTGAGTGATGCACTGCTACCCCTACCGCCACGCCACCGCCGCCTCCGACGAACTCCGTCACCTGCGCACCGACGCGTTTCATTCAAGATGAAAACAAACAAGAAAACAAGGTAACTGCGCTCGTGTCGTAAGTACCTGTGCCGCCATCACGGGCGCCGGGAGCTCGTCCCGACGGATGTCCGGAGCAAGCTGCCGGAGCGCGTCCTCGTCATACTCCTCCTCGACGAGCCTGTCGAAGTCGAGGTCCGTCTCGGCCTCGACAAACGAGACGCTGCAGGCGCCGTCCCCTGTGGGAGGACGATGGACAGGGCGTGCGACTCAGGCGAGTAGGTGAGCGCGCCGGCGAACGGGTGGAAGGCTGGGAGCACACGCGCCAGGGAGGACCTGAGGGTGCCGACGACATCCGTGAAGGGGAGCCGAGAGCGGTAGAGGAAGACGCGGCGGACAGGAGGCAGCGTGACCCAACACGCGTCGAAGGGAGACAACGGGACTCTCCGGCCCGGCTCCGGCAGCGGGGCGCCGGCCGGGAGGGCGATGGCGGAGGTTCTCCGGGACGCACCACGGGCGGCATCTTGCTTGGCACGTGCTAGCGCCAGCAGAAAACGAGACAAATAAAAAAGTCGGAAGCGGCGAGGAGCTGTCTGCTTGTTCGGCTCCGTGTTCAAGCGTCGTGCCATCGTAGGCCCTTGATCTGTACCATTACGTACGAGGCACATGGTGTGTCATAGGGAAGCAGTGAGCCCACGTGGGAAAAATTACACGATCGAGTTACAGCCTCACAGGAGAACTATTCCAATTCGAACATACGACGGAACGCCGGCATCTTGTCAGCAGCAATTGCCACCGACGCCTGCAACGAGCCAGGCTCCCTCCCGGCGATGAGCACCATCCCACCGTCGTGGTTCATGGACGCCAGCTCCACCCTCGCCGGCCTCCCGAACCCGAAGTCTACTCCGTACGCGGGGAACCACAGGGACCCCACAAAAATGACCGCGCGGCCCGGCGGGATGGCCGCGAACTTGGTGCACCACTGGGCGAGGTCGGCCAGCGGGTCACGCTTCACCCCCGCGACGGCCTCCTGTATGGCCAGGAGCGCCATGGCCGGCCCGTCCGGCTCGGCGAGCTGCGACCCGCTCAGCGAGGCTAAGCAGAGCCTGATGCAGTTGCCGACGTATGCGTCCGGCACCGGCGGTGACATGTGGGCCCGGCAGTCGGCGAGGATTACGGCGAACACCGGAGTGTCGTCCGTGAAGAAGCCCCTCGCGCGCGCAATGGACACCCACCCATGCGCCGTACCGCAGACGCGGCGAACGTGAAGGTCCGTCGGCTCAGAGGGCGCCCTTGTTCCGGCGTGGCATCTTGCTTCGGAGCAACCTGCAGGAAATTGTTAGTTTGTTGCATCTCCAGTTGTCCACATGTATGCTCGTTTGGTCCTTCTAATTGTTTCCTCTTTTATGTTCAATATAATTGTGCAAAACGTCAAGCCATGGACATCTTACTATACTAAGAGACTAGACTACTAGCAATTATAGCAACGAAACTTGTCATGGCGATTACGTTTGTTACAGGTGGCTAGAAAGACTGGGAGCGCTCACCCTGGGAATGTCCGGCGCGAGTTGCTGCAAGAATAACCTGGCAATGTCGTCATCGCCGTGGAACTGCACCAGCATCCGGTCATGCAGCGGCTCCGGCCCGGCCCAAACCTGTCCCTCCTTGGCACCGGCCGCAGTTGCCGACCACATTTCCAAGAACCGCCACACGCCGCGCCCATCGGCCGCCGAGTGATGCACCGCCACCCCAACCGCGATGCCACCACCGCCTCCGACGAACTCCATCACCTGCGCACCCACGCGTTTCATTCACCTAAGAAAAACCCGGCGCCCGGCGGCACGGGCACACCCAAGGAAATGAGGGTAACAACACGCGTGGCGTACCTGCACCGCTAGTATAGGCGCCGGGAGCTCGTCCCGGCGGATGTCTGGAGCAAGATTCTGGAGCGCATCCTCCTCGTCGTTCTCATTCTCATGGACGAGCCTGTCGAAGTCGAGGTCCGTCTCGGCCTCTATGAAGGCGACGCTGCAGGCGCCGTCCCCCTGTGGGAGGACGATGGACAGGGCGTGCGACTCCGGCGATACGGCGGCGACAGTCGCGTGTGATGCCGTTGCAGCGCACGGTGGGCGGCCGAGAGGACGCCGAGATCGGCAGGACGCACGAGCGTGGCGTAGGTGTCGACCTCGACGAAGCGGCGTAGGATCACTAGGATGGCCGCAGTCGCCGGTGGCCTTCCCTAGCGGGCATCCGAATCGATCCCGCTGATCCAGCCGCGGCCGCAGCAGCCACCGTAGAATCCCACAGATCTCGGGCGCCGAGGTCGTCATCGCCGGAAGGGTGGAGCGGAACGAGAGGCAGGCGGAGGGGATGCGCTAGGGAGGCCGGCCGGCGGCGCTAGGGAGCTGCTCGTGGTGCGCCTCACGATCTGAGATTGGGGAGTAGCTAGCTTAGCCACCGTCAAGTTTTTCTTTACCATCGCTCAGCCACCGCCGACCCTACGTGCTGGCAGAGCTTCACCAGGTCGCGACCTCTGCAGCTTGGAGCTCGAGCAGGTCGCGTGTGGATGGGGACGCCGCTTCGCCGGAGGAGGAAGGGCTCTCGCGCGCGTTCGGAAGGTGCTGGGGAAGAGCGGCGCTTCTTGCACGGCTTCGACGACTTCGTTCTCAGCAACTTCACAGAAGGCTTTTGTCTCTGATCCATCAGCCTCGTGCCATTACAGCTAAGTCTGATTTTTTTTACCCAGCGTCTGTATGTCTGTTGACGTATTTATGATGCTCATGTTTGGTTGCATCAATGGAGGAGTTCCGCCGTTCGTTGCAGCGTCCGGGTGTCAGATGTGGTTTGGTGCATGAGCAACTTTGCGCTAGACGTCCAATGAAGAAAAGGACAAGATCATGATGGGGTGATTCCAAATAACAGGAACTGAACATTCTTTAGCTTAGGTCGAACCTTCAGTATGTGCCCTCTCTCTACCTGCTCTGAATAGGTTTACAGAACATTTGAATCCTTATCATTTGAGGAATGACGGTAGTTTGCTGCCATCTCAGCTTATAATAATGAATTCTGATGCCAATAAGGAATTGAAAAATTCAGATACAAATGACCGTAGATCACCGGTCCGTAAACACCCTGTAATGTGCCGTTGTTGCTTAGGCTCTCCAGAGGCTGTCCGCCGTCGACAAGAAGCGGCCATGCCACCACCACCAAGGTATCTACACGCAAGGACTGGAGCAGACGCAAAATGCTCGACATGTACCTCTGATTATTATTTTTTCTATAAATTAACAAATCGCATTGCAATTGTCCTCGGTACTAAATATTATGGGCAGAAAAGGATTATCCTCCGTCTATTTGTCCCTGTGATTCATGTCTAATTACTATTTGTCCCTGTTGTATTCATGTCTAATTAATATAACTTATGTGGGTAATAAAGTTGATGCTAGGGAAGAGGGAGACACATAGTATTTACAGTTTACTTTGCTTAAAATGTAATTCAACAATACCGTTTCCTCAAATAATATGTTCAGTTAGTTTTTTTAGAAGAATGGAGGACGGGGCACATGTAGTAAATTTTGTCTCCGGTGCTTCGACTTAAACAAAATTTCTACTTGGAACTGCTAACTGAAATGGGGATGTACTACAAATGAAATGCATCATATATCCATATGGTATTTGGTACGAGAAAGATGAATCATATTCCGTGTATAGTTTTCTTTCATTCCAAAATATGACCTTTCATCGCTTTGTCATGCTCAAACATTTCTAACTTGCTTGATTGTTGAATCGTTTGGGTACATCTACTACTGTGCTATGAATCTCTTCGCCCGCCCTCTTCTAGGCAGAGTTCATTTTCGAGCATATGGCGATATTTGCCGCAAGATAACCCTAAGGCCCACACGAAGTACACATTATGAATTACAATTTTTAACTGAATGGTCTGCATTGTTACTCCGTGGCAACGCACGGGCATTCAACTAGTATGGATAGGATAAGCAGTGTGCCCACGGGGGCAGGCAAACGAATTTTTAGGCTTTGGTGAGTGTAAAATAAGGATGGCAATTTTACCCATGGTACAGGTACCCGCGGGTACCGTACGCGTATGCCCACGGGTAGTACCTGTGAGGACCCCGGATTAGCTATCCGAGATGCTCGTTATGTTTCCTGCAACAATCCCATGATCAGTCTGTTGTTGCACATAACTCGAATTGGCATCACAGGACATCCATAAATACCGACGAAATATACTTACGTGATTTGAAGTCATAAGCTTCAACAGGTACTTGCAGCGGAAATCACCAAATAACGTGGAGTCCAAGTCATTTGCCTTAACCCTACAGGCAGCTGACTGGGAAGCGCCCTAGTTCGCAAAGACGCCAGTGAACTCCTCTTCTTCGAACTGCTCCTCTTTAAAATCTGGCTAAGACAAAAGCCAGGGACGAAACCAATATGAGTACATTTGATTGTACTCGCAAACTACCCAACTTGGGCATGCACTAGTTTTGATAATCTTTAAAACCTTTAGTTTTAGAAAAACATCTCTATATCTTTATTGAAAAAGAGAAGAGTAGATCTTATATCCTTGTTGAAGGCAAAATATTTTGAAAAGTAGTTTCTCAATATCTTGGTTGGAAACAAACCCTTTTGAAAAATAGTTTTCTCACCATATTTGTTGAAAAAGGGTAAGAAGTCTTTTTAAACCTTTTTCTCGAAAATATACCTTTGGTTGAAAAGGTAAGAAATCTCTTTTAAAGCTTTTTCCTCGAAAATCACCATCTTGTCCGTTTCTTCAAAACTCCTCCTTTCCCGAACATAGCCCCTTTAGGGTCACTCATTTTCCAGCAACCTCATACCAACTCATTGGAACAGGTATGAAACATCATCTCCACTCACTACAAGAAATATGCTAACTTATGACCTTTTGATAGTGACCCTGGAAATATTGGTCATAGATCTATGACCATTTTGTATCATTTGGTCACTCGCTGTTTTGAAGGGTCTAAACCCGAAAATATAACGACCAAATCTGTCTGAAAGGTCATAATCGTCTTACATGAATTGGTCATAATGCAAATAACATTAATTTAATATATTTTTTCTACCCGATTACGACCAATTTAAATGGTCATTCGTATTAGTTGACAGCCAACTCAGCAGTCTCGACTACGTGTCACTGCGTAGGTGTCATTTTTGCTTATGTGTCATTGCTTATGTGTCATTTTCGCTTACGTGTCAATACTTAGCCATCTCACTGACAGGTGGGACCCGCCATGTGACTTGTCATGTGGGACCCACCGTGTGACCTGTGGGACCCACCCTGCTGCCATGTGGGACCCGCCTGGTCGGACCCACCCGTGTGAACTGACATGTGGGACCCACCGTGGGACCCGCCATGTGGGACCCACCCATCTGACCTGTGGGAGCTGTCATGTGGGACCCACCCTGGTCGGACCCACCGTGTGACCTATCATGTGGGACCCACCGTGTGTGACCCGCACGTATCTGGACAGAGCATACCACATGAATAATTATGAAAAAAGGGGGCGGAGGGAGAGACTCGAACCCGCAACCTCACCTTCGCCACGTTGCTCACAACCAACAGGCCACCACTCCTTTCACGTACTGGTAGCGCACTGGATTTTTATTAAGCAGAGCATTCGCTTAGCTCTATGGGCTTGGGCCTCGGTGGGCGAGGCCTCTTTTTTTTTTTTTGCTTCTTCCCTGTGAAGAGTGTGTTGGCTAGCCTGGTTTGGCTGTGGTACTGGGCTGGGCTGGGCCGGCTCGGCTCGGCTCGCTTGATTCTCTTTTTTTTTTCTGTTCTTTTTATTCTTTTCTTTTTACTTTTATAACTTTTGATTTTGAATTTCAATTTCAACCAAATAAATTTTGAAAATTTTATTAAGATTTCCTCTGTCATTATATACTATTAGGTACTTTTTTTAGTCAAAATAAAATACAAAATACCCTTAAGATTATATATTGCTTTATATTGGATTTTACGACATATTTTTGGTAGTTGTTCACAAAATAACCCATTTTTCGCATTCAAAAATAGAAAAATGATTTTTTCGTGAATGGAAATATGATTTAGTTACTTGTGTACCTAAATATGATTTTTTCAAAAAATCATAATAAAACCATGAGGCACCTGTAGTTCAAATTTGACCCCCTTCCAGCTGAATCGGCAGGAATTTGTCTTTTTTACGAGAGGTAGATAGAAACTGTTTAACACACAACCATTTGGTTAATTGTAAATATTATGTGGTATATTAGTTTTAGAAAATGCATTGCTCCAATTTTGCAACATATTTTCGGTAGTTGCTTCACAAAATAACCCATTTTTTGCACTCAGAAAATAAAAAATGATTTTTTTGTGCAAGAAAAATAAAAACTTTCTTCGGCAACATTGTTCACGGTTCCAAGATACACGTTTGTGCCCAATATGGGCATATTTGAACAAACTATGCCATGAATGTGGCCATAACATTCGTCATTTGGCCCGAAAGTCAAGAATCTTCATAGATGATAGCACATTTTTGAGAACACTTTTCCAAGAAAATTGCCGTATTACAAGTTTATATTTTTTTGTGCTAACTAGGTCACATATCATGACTCCACGTGAAGGTTTTCCATTTATTTGATTTTTTTTGAATTTCGTATGCCGATTTCAAAATACGGTCAAAACGGCGGACATGACCGTTTGTACCTAGGGGTTGAATCTTTGGAAAATTTTGTTGTATCTCTGATGAAATAGGTACTTGTGTACCTAAATATGATTTTTTCAAAAAATCGTAAGAAAACCATGAGGCACCTGTAGTTCAAATTTGACCCCCTTCCAGCTGAATCGGCAGGAATTTGTCTTTTTTACGAGAGGTAGATAGAAACTGTTTAACACGCAACCATTTGGTTAATTGTAAATATTATGTGGTATAGTATTTTTAGAAAATGCATTGCTCCAATTTTGCGACATATTTTCGGTAGTTGCTTCACAAAATAACCCATTTTTTGCACTCAGAAAATAAAAAATGATTTTTTTGTGCAAGAAAAATAAAAACTTTCTTCGGCAACATTGTTCACGGTTCCAAGATACACGTTTGTGCCCAATATGGGCATATTTGAACAAACTATGCCATGAATGTGGCCATAACATTCGTCATTTGGCCCGAAAGCCATGAATCTTCATAGATGATAGCACATTTTTGAGAACACTTTTCCAAGAAATGAATACTTTTTGGTGGTTTTACATAGAATGATATCTACTATGTGAAAAAAAATTATCGGCTCCATTTTGCACGACACTCTCGGTATCCGCTTCACAAAAACTATGTCATGAATGTGGCCAAAATACCGCTTGTTAGTCTTGAAAGCTATGAATGTCTATTCATGATAGCAAGTTTCTGGGAACACGTTTTCAATGAAACTTCCGATTTGCAAGTTTATATTTTTTTATGGTAACTAGGTCACATGTCAAGACGCTACGCGAAGGTTTTCCATTATTTTGATTTTTTTTGAATTTTGTATGCTTGTTTGAAAATCTAGTCGAAGTCTTGGTCACGACCGTTCGTGTATAGTGATTGAATCATGCAAATATTTTTGTGTATCTATGATGAAATGACTAGTTGTGAACCTAGAAATGAAATTTCTAAAAAATAACGGGCAAGATATATAGCACTTGTAGTTCAAATTTTAGCCATTTCCAGTCGAATCGGCAGGAAACCGTTTAATTGACCGGAAAATGGTAAAAAACTCATAAATGAATACTTTTTGGTGATTGTACATATAATGACATCTACTATGGGAACAATTTTTATCGGTTCCATTTTGGACGACACTCTCGGTAGCCGCTTCACAAAAAGTCGGGCTATTAGCACTTAAAAAATGAAAAGTGGATTTTTTTATGAAACATGTCGAAATCGCTGGTCGGCAACATTGTTTGTCATGCCAAAATGCAAACATGTGCCAAATTCGGGCACATTTCGACAAACTATGTCATGAATGTGGCCAAAACACTGCTTGTTAGTCTTGAAAGTTATGAATGTCTATTCATGATAGCAAGTTTCTGGGAACACGTTTTCAATGAAACTTCCGAATTGCAAGTTTATATTTTTTATGGTAACTAGGTCACATGTCAAGACGCTACGCGAAGGTTTTCCATTATTTTGAATTTTTTTGAATTTTGTATGCCGATTTCAATATACGGTCAAAACGGCGTACATAACCGTTTGTACCTAGGGGTTGAATATTGGGAAAATTTTGTTGTATCTCTGATGAAATAGGTACTTGTGTACCTAAATATTATTTTTTCAAAAAATCATAAGAAAACTATGAGGCACCTGTAGTTCAAATTTGACCCCCTTCCAGCTGAATCGGCAGGAATTTATCTTTTTTACGAGAGGTAGATAGAAACAATTTGACACACAACCATTTGGTTAATTGTAAATATTATGTGGTATAGTATTTTTAGAAAATGTATTTCTCCTAGCTTACCACATATTTTCGATAGTTGCTTCACAAAATAACCCATTTTTTGCACTCAGAATATGATAAATGATTTTTTTGTGCACGGAAAATGAAAACTTTATTCAGAAACATTGTTCATGGTTCCAAGATGAATGTTCATGCCTAATATGGGCACATTTGAACAAACTATTCCATGAATGTGGCCATAACATTCGTCATTTGGCTTGAAAGCGAGGAATCTTCGTAGATGATAACTCATTTCTAAGAACACTTTTTCAATACAACTTCTGTATTGCAAGTCTATATATTTTTATGCTAACTAGGTCACATATCATGACTCCACGCGAAGGTTTTCCATTTATTTGATTTTTTTTGAATTTCGTATGCCGATTTCAATATACGGACAAAACGGCGGACATGACCGTTTGTACCTAGGTGTTGAATCTTGGGAAAATTTTGTTGTATCTCTGATGAAATACGTACTTGTGTACCTAAATATGATTTTTTTCAAAAAATCATAAGAAAACTATGAGGCACCTGTAGTTCAAATTTGACTCCCTTCCAGCTGAATCGGCAGGAATTTATCTTTTTTACGAGAGGTAGATAGAAACTGTTTGACACGCAACCATTTGGTTAATTGTAAATATTATGTGGTACAATATTTTTAGAAAATGTATTTCTCCTAGCTTACCACATATTTTCGGTAGTTGCTTCACAAAATAACCCATTTTTTGCACTCGGAATATGATAAATGATTTTTTGTGCACGGAAAATGAAAACTTTATTCAGAAACATTGTTCATGGTTCCAAGATGAATGTCTATGCCTAATATGGGCACATTTGAACAAACTATTCCATGAATGTGGCCATAATATTCGTCATTTGGCATGACCGTATTCCAAGTTTATTATTTTTTATCTATAGTATGACAGATATAAGGACACAACGCGAAGTTTTTCCATTTCTTTGAATTGTTTTGAGTTTCGTATGCCGATTCCAAAATACGGTCAAAACAGCGGACATGACCGTTCGTAGGTAGGGGTTGAATATTGCAAAATTATTGTTGTATCTTTGATGAAATAGGTACTTTTGTATAATAAAATAATTTTTCAAAAAATAATATTCAAACTATCAAGCATATGTAGTTCAAACCCTATATAAAACATAGTCCTAATTTCCCTTCCACAACAAATGTTGCCCTAGAGCCCAAAAATATTTGCACACAGCGGCAAATCTCCCGCCTACCATTTTTTGACTTGAAATGACTGGAATACCCGCAGATATTCAAGCCCGCACCACTCAACTAGGGGTACTTTCGTATATGTACCAGACTACCTAATATAACCCCACCTGAATCGATCCCCACTCGAACCCTAGCCCTCCCCGCCAGTCCCTCCCGAACCCTAGCCGCCAGCCACAAGGTACGCCGCCATCACCCACTCGGCGCACTCGCCCCGCCACCATCACCCATCGATCCTTGGCTAGGAGCCGTGCTCGCGGTCCGGGTAGTGGCCGCTCTCCGGTGCGCGGCGTCCAGACAAGCAGCTCTCCGCGGAAAACCCTAGCCCCTTTAGGACCTTCCTCCCTCGCGCGCGTGGCGCCGCCGCATCCCCTCCGGCAACCCCTCCTCTCACCACCGTCCTCCCCTGCCCTCCGCGTGCTCTCGGCCGTTCCGGCTACGGTGCTCCGTTCGGGAGAAGGACGACAAAAGAAAGCAACACGGCCCTCGCCGTCTCCGTTCGATGGTGGCCGCCGCATCGCCGCCGCCGGTGCCGTTGCCGCATGCACCAAGGCAGGCGCGGCCACCCCACATACACCAAGGCAAGCTCCCTTCTCCTATTCCCCTCAATCTGTACATCTTGCATCTCGACCTCTAGCAGCTAAAAAGTGGATTGGATCTCGCAGATGAGAGAGGAGGCATGCCCGCCAGGAGAGACGCCCGGCCTCACCAACCCGCCCGCTGCAGGCCATCTCGATCCTGAGATCTGGTCTTCGCCGGCATTGCTCCACCTCTCCAACCTATCTCTCTCTATCACCTCTTTCTCAACCTCTTAACCCTACGCATCTATTGAATCAGGAGCCCGCGATTGGATGTCTTGGACGCGCTCCTCCGTGGCTTCCTCACCGATTGCCGTCACTGAAGCCTAAGCTCTTCACTGGATCCGGGTTGAATCCAGTGGCTACAGCTTCTGATCCGGGCAGACCAGGACGGGAGGAGGCGTGGGCTTCGACCTGCTCTGCTGTTCGGTACGTGCGTCCCGTCCTCTCCTCGCTCCTGCAGTACATGTTCTGTTCTGTCCTAGCGTTAATTGATTTAGACATCACCGTCTTATACTAGTAATTCATGTTTGTGGTAATTTGCACTACCTGGCACGTGAATCAGCACAGATTGTGAACGTCAAAGCTAATCTGCTTCTGCCTGTGTGTTTGTGCTTTGCAGGCCTCCACCGAGCTGCGGCTGCTGGACGCCAGGACGGACTTGTACCATCCCAACTGGCCACCGGACTGCTCGCCATGAAAGACACGTACCTCCTCAAGCACAATGTCCTGCTGCACCGCCATCATCAAATACTACTTAGGCAACCAGGTAGTATCACTCTCCCTAACGCTGCTCTCTATGCTACGTTGCATCATCTGCTGCTGGGTGTATCTTGTCAGTTGTCACCAAACTCCAGGAGTAGTCTTAGGGATGAGTAGAAACGTTGCTACCATAAGGCATTCTTTGTCTTGAGCATCAACACTTTGCCTGCCTTGCAACTATGTTTTTGTATTGGGTCATTTTTAACTAAGAAGCTTAGGCATAAGTTACACTATCAAAATTTATAAAGTTTAAGTGTTGTTTGCTTGGTCGTGAAATCAGATCGGACAAAGTATATATGTGTACTATTATGCCACGAATATAAAGCTCCTCATGTTTGCTCGTACCATCGCAATAGATGATTACTTTTCCAAGCATGAACTTGGTTAGACTAATTTGCTCAATTCTCAACCTGAACGCTAATCTGCTTGTGGGTTTTGCATGTCTCCAACAGCCGGAGCTGCTGCCACCGGTATCAGCTTGCATGCTCCTGCCATCGATGTCGGGCGGAGATCCCACTGCTTGCATGCTCGTTGTGCTGATTCATGTGTGGCGCCCGCCTCAAGGACTACTCCATGGCCATCAAATACTTAGGCAAAACCAGGTAGTCTCAGTCTCTTCAACCCTTCTATTTTGGCACTTGTGGTTGCCAATGCAGGTTTTCCCCATGTATGTATGTATGTATGTATGGTTGCTGCATCATCTGCCATGTATGTGTGCATTATCCATGTGCTTGCCAAAATGCGATGGATATTTTGCTAGAAACATTTTATCTCTTGAGGCAAGTTTGGATAGAATCCTACTACTCTACACAACACAAGATGAACACTTCTTGCCTGCCTTGCAACTATGTATCTAAATATCAACTGAGTATGTGACAAGGACCATTTGTCTACCACTTTTACCATCCACCATTTTCAGGATTTACCAGACATGTTAGTATATGATTCAAATGTTGTGCAGTTGCGTCATATCTACTATTAATACACTGTCCAAGTCATGAATTTCCTGAACTGGTGCATATATCTGGGTACTAGTCAATTAGAAATGTCTTTATCTAGTCGTGTGTCATCAGAAAATTTGTGATACATATTCGCGGAACATTGTTCTTCTCATATGTTCAAGAAAATGTATAAGATTTCTATTCTTGACATAAAAAGATGATCTGTGCTATCTTGCTGCATTTTATGTTCAGTGATACATTCTTTCTTTGTTTCTGGTTATAGCTATAATTGTAATACCAATGCTACCACTGAAATTCTGCTTTGGTGTAAATGTTAGACTGCGACAAGAAACTCCAACAGACTATGGTGGAGATGTTCTCGCTGAAGTTGGCCAGTGCCACCTATAGCAAAGATCAATGTGATGATCTCCATCCTAGGTGACTCTGCTTCACGAAGATCATCAGCCCCAAGGTACATATACTGTGTATCCGCAAAGATCAATCATCCATGTTGGTGCAGGGTTCAGTAGGCTTGTTCGCTGCTATATTTATGGAGCTTCACGAATTGATAAGCATGCTGAAAGTTTAGTTACTGGTTATGTCATGTGTATTACTTTAGTAGGTTGATTTTCTGGTTCTTTCTTCCATTACTTTGCTTTTATAGCTGTCCCTAATACCCTCTATTGTGTATGTAGATTGCTGTAGGGTAAATATAAATCAGAAGTACTCCCTCTTGGAATTGAAGGCTGCTGCTGGGACAGCAGATCAGAAGAATCCTGGAGATGTGCACGGCAGTTTTAGAAGATCATGTTTTGTGCTTGTGTATCTATTTTTGAATGTTTGTACACTTGTTGGAGCTAAACTGTAATTAGACCTGTATCTGTTGTTGTGAATATATGATGTGTGAAATTGTTTGCAGTTGAAATGTGTGAAATTTAAACCTGTGACTTAAAAAGGCCAAAAGTTCTAATGGCCCATGTAATATTTGGGCTTTACAAAGGCTACGGCCCAAATGATAGTGAAACTGGGACATTGTGTATTAAAAAAAACAAATTAAAAGCCTGTTCGAAATTGACAACAAAAAGGCCATGGCCTAGAAAATTAAAAGGCCAAACTGTTGGGCTGGGCCCATATAGCCATCTAAAGTAATCTGCGAAAAAAGTATGTTAAAAGGGCCGTGTTATTGGGCCAGGCCCATTTAGATAGCTGAATTGGACTGGGCTGATTCTGATTTACGACCATTCTATTTGATCACAATTTTGCCACGTCAGCTCTGCCACGTTGGATCTGACTGGGACTTGCCACGTCAGCTACGCCACGTCAGCTCAGCCACGTTGGATATGACGTGGACTGGTCAGATTGGTAGTGACCAAAACAATTGGTCATAGAATTTGTGACGTTTGGTTTTGGTCACAATTGTCTATGACCAATCCCCAAAAAAGGTCGCAAACTGCCATTAGTGACGCTCATCTTTTGACCAATCGTTTTTGGTCACAAAAAGGTCATAAATGACAGTTCATGACCATTTTGTGACCAATATTGAGGGTCACAAGTTAGCATATTTCTTGTAGTGACTTCAATTTCATTTTAAACCTAAACACTTTTCAAAACTTGCAAAGCTTGCACATGGTCTTAGTAGTTCTTCCCAACTGTCCATATCCGAGGACTCGGCTATTCGAATAGTTTTACCCTCTGCAGAGGTAGTACGCTTTTCCCACACTCATCCGGTCACTCATCGTGTCAGCCACGTCCCGCCATACCAGGGGTATGCGAAGTTGAGTTCCCGGCCATAGCCTGTCCTTTGCTCATGCTAGTATAGGACCCTACCGTGACGAAACATTCCATCGACACTTAAATCCTCAGAAACTAAGTGTGAGGACTCGTAGTTCTGCCCGGCGACCCAAAGGTGGCGTCTTCAATCCTCTTTCTCCAATTCACTCATACCGGCTTCCG
The DNA here is from genome assembly GCA_947311845.1 of Poa pratensis. Classification (NCBI taxonomy): domain Eukaryota; kingdom Viridiplantae; phylum Streptophyta; class Magnoliopsida; order Poales; family Poaceae; genus Poa; species Poa pratensis. The sequence goes on from CAMZMU010000111.1 coordinate 24,888,013, forward strand.
GTAGACTTCTCTTAAGAGGACCCAGGTCAGGGGGTAGGTCCTCAGACCATCCCCTCATGGAACGAGGTTATCCTCGTTATTGAGGCATCCAGTACTAACACGAGCAAATTATATGACTACGCCCTTTCCCATATGTGGGTAAATGTGGTCGCACAGATTTTCGGCTGGGGTTGTAAGTACAAGGACACAATGTGCATTTTCATAAACATCTCCAATCTCCATTTCTCCATCTTAATACCGACTTTTCGGCATTTCATCTCCATCCAAGTACTTTCAAAGGAGTTTTGAATAAACATTGTTTTTCCCATCCTATAGTTTTATATAACCAAACTGATATTTCTACATAGGGGGGCAAAATAGTTTTTCATAAACTTTTGAAAAGGTTTTCACAATCATTTCCCATTTCCATAGCAAAATACTTTTGACCAAAACTTGGGTGAATCGTGATCTCACCAAGAGAGTTTCATAGAAAGCTTTTGAGTAAAAACAAATACATTTAGAAATTACTGCACACTACTAACACCTCTATATAGGGTGTCTCACTAATGAACTTGTATTGTGGAAAAGGGTTTTCAAAATCATAGCTTTAGTGGCAAACACCACATAAATCACTTATGCTCTTTATACGTAAAACATGTGAATCAAAATAGATGTATATAGATGCAAGCTCAGTGAAGTAGCTTGCCTTGCTCAACAAAGTGGTCCTGGTCCTGATCTTCTGGTTCAAGAAAACCTCCTTCCTCGATAAATCCGTCAACGGTATCGTCTAAACGTTAAACAAGCAAAACAAACAATCACTACACTAACTCAAGCATCATCACATCATTACAATCACAAATGCTATAAATAGCCACTGCATACATCAAGCAACACAATGTGGTTTCAATTTAATTGGATTAACCTTTATTTAAATATTTTCAAACTATGGCAGAAACTAGTTGTACACCAAATAATTCACCAATTAACCTATGTTGGTCACAAAAATCCAAACTAAGCCTCTATGGATAGCTACTGATGTGTAGAAGACAACCCAATTGGATTGAGGTCATTTGGAGTTATCAAACTCCCTACACAATCGCTTTAACTCAGAAACTCAATACTCAAGTTTTAGCTACCATTTAATTTAAGTTGATTTAGAAATTAAATACTTTTAGGGGTGTCTAACCTTGGCTCAGTGTGACCTAACAAAATTGGTTTCAAGTTATTTGGACTAACAGAGCTCCAGAAACAAATAGTTTGGTGTTTTAAACCTTCTGGAGCATTTTAAGTAACGCATTCTTAATATTAATCTAAATGAGATGGAACCACTTTGGTGAGTTAGAGAATTTTATAAGATTTCCAGAACATTTGAGTTTGATTTATTTGGATTCCTAAATCTCGAGATATTGAATTTCAAAGTTCAGTCCAGTACTGAAAAGCAGAGGAGAATTAAATTCGAAAAACCTAGTTTACTGGATAATGTTTAAATCTCTGACGAGTGGGGTCCACTCGTCAGCGACTCAGCAGAAAACTGTGCGCGCGCTGGAAAAGTTTAAAAGTCTGACGTGTGGGGTCCATACGTCAGCGTGTCATTTACCAAAACGGTACGCAACCGTTGATTTCTAATCCTACGGCTGGGGATCAAGGACAACGGCGGCGACCGTTTTCTGGCGGCGCCGTGGCTCCGGCGACGGCGAGGGTGGCCAGTGGGGGTACCTGGGTGGCCTGGGGACGGTGGAGAGGGCGGCGTTTGACGGCGGAGGTCGTGGGGAAGCTCGGGAGGTGAATGGAGCTTGATGGGGAAGCTCCTGGCGTCGGCGGCGATCTCCTCCTTTGCCTCGGCCGTGCTCCAACTCCGGCGGGCTCTCTGCGATGCGTCTGTGCATGAAACAGAGGAGAAAAGGGTGCATGAGGGTGCGGTGGTAATGGAGAGCAAGGTGCAGGCCCGAGAGGGGGAAATGAGAGAGCAGCACGGCGTGTCCGTGGTCGACGCCTTCCTCGGGCACGGCGGCGCTCTGAGAAGAACACGGCAGCAGCAGCCTTGCTGCGGAGGCTCCGGCTTCCTTGTGGAGCATGAGAGGGAGTGGGAAGTAAGTGAGAGGCAAAAAGGGGGAGTGGTGAGTGCCCGGTGCGGGGTGGCCTTTTTATTGCCGAGGTTCGGCTCGTCGTGGACTGGGTGCAGTGAGGGGTCTGGGGAGTGGGAGAGCACGGTATTGGTGGCGGTGTGGTGCGGTTACGACGTTGGGGAGCTCTGTTAGGGCTTAGAGGGAGTGGGTGTTCACGGGTGGCTCGAGTGCCCGCTCGGGGACTGACGACGTCCACGGCGTGGCAGCGAGTGCGACGGGTTGCTGGCGTCGCTGCAGGGCACCAGAGGTGGTGTGGGCGTGTCCGCGAGGTTGAGGGGTGACAGGAGAGGGTCTGCGGCGAGTTGTGCGAGCTGGGGTGCCGTGGTGGTGAAGATCGGCGTCGGCGTCCACGCACGGCCTGGACACGGCGGCTGCGCACGGCTGAAGGGGGTACGGCGAGGCTGGGTGTCAGGCATCGGTCTCCTCCGGTCCTGACGAGTGCGGTGAGAGGTGTAGATGGGAGATGCAGAGCAGGGCCAGCTTGGCGTCTCCCCTTCGACAAGCCACCGACAGCCAGCGTGGTGCAGCGCGGTGGCGTGTGTTCTTCGACGGCCACGGGCCTCTGGCCCAAATTACGCGTTCTCTCCTTGCTCTGGTGGCTCAGTGAGGTGAGTGAGAGAGAGTGGCAGTGAGGAATCGAAGAAAAGACCTCTCAATCCCCCAAGTTGATTTTGGTTTCAAGGATTGGAGGAAGAACACGGGCAGTGCCCACCATGTGTTCGATGAAATTCCTGAACCAACTCCAAAATTTTGATTTTCAGAATTTCATTTTTATAACTTGCTTCCATTTGTTTTACCTGGGTTTGTGGTGCCACTGGGGCTTTTATGTGGTGAGTGCAACTTGGTGTTTTTGATGATTTCCAAAATTAAAGAAACATTTGAAAATTTGGAGATAGAATTTTGAGTATAATTAAATAGAGAGGGGAAAAGTATTAGGGATAAAATGAGAGGGGCAGGTCACCACCTCTCTAAGTTTTGTTTGCAAAGAAAAAGAAAAGAATAAATATTTTCCCACTTTGAATATTTTTGTGTCACAATTCAAGTAATCTCTAAAGGTTAAAGAAGGGATTTTTGGAATTTGAAAATATCCTTGTAATTTGGAAATTAGATATTTTGAGGAGAGAGCAATATGATAATGAGATGGTTATTATTGCATCTCATTCCTGGACTTTAGGAGATAGAATAATTGTTATAGCAAAATAGAGATATAGATAGGGAGGGAGATTAAATAAGACTCTTTTCTTTTAGTTAGGGTTTTTATTGGGAGTGTGTGAATAATCAAGTCACCTTCCAATTGTTGACAGGGGTGTTTTAAAGTTTCCAGCATAGTTGAATAATTAATCTCACAAGCAATCGATTTGGCAGGAAATAACAACCAACACTAGACAACCAATTATAAGTTTTCAACCAAGTTTTTATCACTCAGATAAGTGGTGGGGTGGTGATTCAGTATCATCCTGACAAGAATAAGGTGGGAAAAGCTCAACTTCATAATTTGATATTTTTCCAAAAAGGGTTGCTAAAATATATGGGCCATATACTTCCCACCTTTATTGTTTTCAAAGAAATGAAAGTATGAGTTAAAATAAGGGCTACCAATACAAGGGAAATATCAAGATATAGATCTCCATATTTTTGGAAACACATAATTTTGGAAATACTTTTATTTTCAAAGAGTAAGTATTTTGGTTGTTGTTACACAAAGCATCCTTTGAAAATAAGTTGGTCCAAATAAGAGTAGAGAAGTTATATGGAATAGTTTGTTCTTGTCATAACATGATCACCAAGTTTAATATATATTTATATTGGTTGGGTCTTAGATTTACTAGTCAAACAACTCAAACAACGAGTCACACCAGTTCAACATAGCAATGGGAAGGAAAACACAATCATCAGCAAAGCATTTCAAAAAAGTTTTTGTTGGTTCTGAATTTTGGGTTCTGGTAAAACTAAGTTTATCTTGGTTCCAAAATTTGGGATGTTACAGATTCTTCCCCCCTTAAAATAAATCTCGTCCTCGAGATTTGCCTGGGGGTACAGGGGAGTACGAGGGCACAGGTTTCGGAAGATGCAGGGTTTCTTTTATACAAAATATCCGTGCCACCAATAATTGGCTCAAAGACACAGTGGGATGGGAATATCTACAAACATCATTTTTTTTTTGGCAAAGGCGAGGGATACGGTCTCGAATAAAGAATAGAAGGACACGGGGATTGTCTGCTTACTCAATGGCATGTGGGACCAGGGTCCACCTGTCAGCCTCTTCTTCTTTTCTCTCTACTTCTTCCTCGCTCGCGCTTTCTCCGCACACACCCACTCTCAGTGCGCAGAGCACTCCTCTGTGACACTGCTGCGCGTGCGGTCCGTCGATGTAGCGGCAGACACGGCTTTGGGGACACGACGCCTAGATGGTTTCGCGCCATTAGGGCGAGTACTGCTCGGGATTCCTCCCCCTTTCCCGCGCAAAGCGGTGTCGAGGAGCGGCATCCGAGCTCCGGCTATAAATCGGAAATCTCCGAGGCTTTTCTCCTCCTCATCTTCACCATGAGTTTTATTCACGCCTTCTTCAAAGCCTACTACGAGATGTTGGAGAGAGCGGGCTTCATCGAGCAGGTCATCATCATCGTGCTCTTTGGGATCTCGTCGTCGGTGGTGACCGCACTGCTGCTTGCGGCGGTGGTCGTCTTGACCCTTGGCTTCTGCAGTTGGTGGCTGACGCGGGTGGTGATGCTGCGGCAGTGGTGCCAGCTGTGCCGGAGGAGCCAGTTGCGGCGGAGGGGCCAGCTGTAGTGGAGGAGCACGCGGCGGCGGTGGAGCAGGCTGTGGTGGAGGAACCAGCTGCAGTGCCGGTGGATGAGGTGGCTGATCTTCCCGCTGGAGGTGAGCAGGCTGCTCGAGCCGTCTGTCGCCGTCGCGCGGCTCGTGACGCGGCTTCGGGTGAACCAGGCTCATCTTCCGGTGGCGTCCTGGAGCTTGAGAGGGAGTAGGAATCTCTGGGTGCCGTTGCATCCGGGCTGAGTGCTGGCAGTGTTCTTCATAGGAGTAGAACTTGTATCCTCGGTTTTTCTGAAATTCTCGCTTCTGTACTGAACTCCGTGGTTGTATCGATCTTGTCTTCGCTGATGAACTGGGACAAGATTTGCATTTTCGAAATTTTCTTGGTTGCCACAACTCTGGTCTTGCGGCAATCATAGAGGTGCAGAGGTACGGGTATTCAGATAGGAGAGCTTGCTACTGAGAAAATATCTCGGTATAACCTTGCGGGTGGCACATGGTTTATCCCAATTGGGAAATCCATAAATAACACTGGGTAGGTAGTTTTTCAAACCTACACACGAGTTAACATCAAGTGAGCGGGGCACCGTTGTTACAGTGTCTCCTCAAATACTTCCACTTAATGATTAACTGGTGCAACACACCCAAAATATTTTGCTCATTAGAAAATAACGGTATTTGATTTTGGGGTTAAATCTCAGGTGACTTAGGTGATAATCTAAAGAAATAAAGAAAGAAATGGGATTTGAAATATAGGTTCTTGAAGAAAATATTTGAGAGAGGAAAGTAATATGAATAAGTTGAGAGTGATTATATTATCACTTCTCTGAATTTTTGGTGGGAAGGAAAATAGTAATTTCTAGGGTTGAGAAGGTCACAAGTCAAACTGTGTAGCTGTTTCCCATTTTATTTTTGGGTTCAAGATTTTTAATTCACTCCAACAGGCAACACAAATAACTATGAACAAACAACACACCCTATGACTTGTTTCCAAGTCAACATAATTAACAAGAAGATCAAGTTTTATCATGAGCTGATTTGACATCAACCAAACAGCTTACAGCAACTTACACAACACCAACAACAAACAAGCAACAACTTTGCCGCCTCTCTCCTATTATCCTACAAGCACAGATCAGGCTAACTAAGCATGGGTTCTACTCCGCTTGACGGCCTCTGGTTGTCGGTGGAGCGTGGCGAGACGAAGGGTGGTGTCCACATCTCCGTCTTCCAAGGGGTGGGGAACTACAGGCACGCCTTCGAGGATTACACCTCGCTCTTGGGGTTGCTGCTGAACTCGGGCTAGAACTTGTGCTACAGATGCATCAAGGCTGCGGTCCAGCAATTCATCTGGGAACGGTTGTCCTGTCTCCTGAGCTTGCACACGATTGAAAGTGGGTGGGTTCCTTGCTCGACTCAGTTCCAGGTGGGCACGACCAAGGTGGCGCCTTGTGTTCATGAGTTCCGCCATCAGGGAATGGAGGAATCTGTCATTGAGGCTCCATAGGTGACCAGGGTGATTACGGCAGGGTCGACTTCCCTTCCGACGGGAATTTGAGCAGGCTCCTCTCCATGCGGGGGAGTGACTGGAAGAAGGTGGAAAGCTCGACTCTGCGCCATCGCCGGTTCTGAGTACCGGAGACGGACAAGACCTTCCCAGGCTGCTACCTGGAGGGCTTGATCTAGGGTAGGCATGCTCCTACCATGGATCAAGTAGGCCTGACTTGTGCCCAACGGACACGAGCCGATTTGCACGTCGACTTGAAATTCACTTCCGGCAAGCGAGAGGGAGTTCTCGAACACCACATATCGAGGGCGGGCAGGCCGACCAATAATATGGCAGACGGCCTTCCAAAGCATCAGCGGAAATCCGCCATGCTCCTCGGCAGTGGTTTCCAGAATGACCCTGGGGTTTGCCATTGGGTTATTTTGGCTCTGGGTAAAGGATAAGAACGCGGGATTCCTGCCTCAAGAGAGTTGGGTTGCTAAGGACGGTGAGTGAGGGTGGGGATAGATGGCAGATAGAACGGGGTTTCATATAAGCTGGGTTGTGGCAGTTCCTTCTCAGGGAAGAACCCGGCGAGCGTCTCTCATGCAGTGAGACAAGTTCTACTGCACCTTACTGTGGACCGACGCCTGGCCATGCCGGTTAGGCGGGGATGGGTCAAATCCATCGGGCTCACTGTAGGGGAACATCACAAACAAACAACAAACACACAAGGTACATTTAGTACCAATGGACGCCTAATACTCGTGGTAGTCGGGTAGTATAACTAAAGTTCCTATCATATGTTTTTCCTATGGGTTGTGGGTAAACATGGTTGATGAAGTCTTCATTTTGTCTCCTTAGGCTTCTGCTGGAAGAAGTGGGAGGGTCGAATTCGCACTTGAGTAGAATTGTTGATGTTGAGCGGAGGTCTTCGGAGGTCTCTTGCTTTGTTGATATCGATGACCTTGGCATTTGCAGATCAATCACCTTGATGTTGAATGTTGAATATTCAAGATGGATGCTTCTTCTTGTAGGTGCTAGCTAATTAGGTCTCCTTTGGGTTCATCGTCAAGTATTTTGAACAAGTACGAGGGAGTAGAGAAATCCTTGGTAAATTTTAAAATAGAAGGGTAAGACTCAGAAATTATTTTAGAAGATGAGAAGAGTGGAAGTCATTTTTGGACTTCCCTAGATAAAGATATATTTTTGGTATTAACATATTTTTAACAAAATATTTTCTTTCCTAACTAACGTCCATGCTAACTAAGGTCTGTTACAGTCAGGATGGCTCTGATACCAAGTCTGTGAGGACCCCGGATTAGCTATCCGAGATACTCGTTATGTTTCCTGCAACAATCCCATGATCAGTCTGTTGTTGCACATAACTCGAATTGGCATCACAGGACATCCATAAATACCGACGAAATATACTTACGTGATTGAAGTCATAAGCTTCAACAGGTACTTGCAGCGGAAATCACCAAACAACGTGGATCCCAAGTCATTTGCCTTAACCCTACAGGCAGCTGACTGGGAAGCGCCCTAGTTCGCAAAGACGCCAGTGAACTCCTCTTCTTCGAACTGCTCCTCTTTAAAATCTGGCTAAGACAATAGCCAGGGACGAAGCCAATATGAGTACATTTGATTGTACTCGCAAACTACCCAACTTGGGCATGCACTAGTTTTGATAATCTTTAAAACCTTTAGTTTTAGAAAAACATCTCTATATCTTTACTGAAAAAGAGAAGAGTAGATCTTATATCCTTGTTGAAGGCAAAATATTTTGAAAAGTAGTTTCTCAATATCTTGGTTGGAAACAAACCCTTTTGAAAAATAGTTTTCTCACCATATTTGTTGAAAAAGGGTAAGAAGTCTTTTAAAACCTTTTTCTCGAAAATATACCTTTGGTTGAAAAGGTAAGAAATCTCTTTTAAAGCTTTTTCCTCGAAAATCACCATCTTGTCTGTTTCTTCAAAACTCCTCCTTTCCCGAACATAGCCCCTTCAGGGTCACTCATTTTCCAGCAACCTCATACCAACTCATTGGAACAGGTATGAAACATCATCTCCACTTCAATTTCATTTTAAACCTAAACACTTTTCAAAACTTGCAAAGCTTGCACATGGTCTTAGTAGTTCTTCCCAACTGTCCATATCCGAGGACTCGGCTATTCGAATAGTTTTACCCTCTGCAGAGGTAGTACGCTTTTCCCACACCCATCCGGTCACTCATCGTGTCAGCCACGTCCCGCCATACCAGGGGTATGCGAAGTTGAGTTCCCGGCCATAGCCTGTCCTTTGCTCATGCTAGTATAGGACCCTACCGCGACGAAACATTCCATCGACACTTAAATCCTCAGAAACTAAGTGTGAGGACTCGTAGTTCTGCCCGGCGACCCAAAGGTGGCGTCTTCAATCCTCTTTCTCCAATTCACTCATACCGGCTTCCGGTAGACTTCTCTTAAGAGGACCCAGGTCAGGGGGTAGGTCCTCAGACCATCCCCTCATGGAACGAGGTTATCCTCGTTATTGAGGCATCCAGTACTAACACGAGCAAATTATATGACTACGCCCTTTCCCACATGTGGGTAAATGTGGTCGCACAGATTTTCGGCTGGGGTTGTAAGTACAAGGACACAATGTGCATTTTCATAAACATCTCCAATCTCCATTTCTCCATCTTAATACCGACTTTTCGGCATTTCATCTCCATCCAAGTACTTTCAAAGGAGTTTTGAATAAACATTGTTTTTCCCATCCTATAGTTTTATATAACCAAACTGATATTTCTACATAGAGGGGCAAAATAGTTTTTCATAAACTTTTGAAAAGGTTTTCACAATCATTTCCCATTTCCATAGCAAAATACTTTTGACCAAAACTTGGGTGAATCGTGATCTCACCAAGAGAGTTTCATAGAAAGCTTTTGAGTAAAAACAAATACATTTAGAAATTACTGCACACTACTAACACCTCTATATAGGGTGTCTCACTAATGAACTTGTATTGTGGAAAAGGGTTTTCAAAATCATAGCTTTAGTGGCAAACACCACATAAATCACTTATGCTCTTTATACGTAAAACATGTGAATCAAAATAGATGTATATAGATGCAAGCTCAGTGAAGTAGCTTGCCTTGCTCAACAAAGTGGTCCTGGTCCTGATCTTCTGGTTCAACAAAACCTCCTTCCTCGATAAATCCGTCAACGGTATCGTCTAAACGTTAAACAAGCAAAACAAACAATCACTACACTAACTCGAGCATCATCACATCATTACAATCACAAATTCTATAAATAGCCACTGCATACATCAAGCAACACAATGTGGTTTCAATTTAATTGGATTAACCTTTATTTAAATATTTTCAAACTATGGCAGAAACTAGTTGTACACCAAATAATTCACCAATTAACCTATGTTGGTCACAAAAATCCAAACTAAGCCTCTATGGATAGCTACTGATGTGTAGAAGACAACCCAATTGGATTGAGGTCATTTGGAGTTATCAAACTCCCTACACAATCGCTTTAACTCAGAAACTCAATACTCAAGTTTTAGCTACCATTTAATTTAAGTTGATTTAGAAATTAAATCCTTTTAGGGGTGACTAACCTTGGCTCAGTGTGACCTAACAAAATTGGTTTCAAGTTATTTGGACTAACAGAGCTCTAGAAACAAATAGTTTGGTGTTTTAAACCTTCTGGAGCATTTTAAGTAACGCATTCTTAATATTAATCTAAATGAGATGGAACCACTTTGGTGAGTTAGAGAATTTTATAAGATTTCCAGAACATTTGAGTTTGATTTATTTGGATTCCTAAATCTCGAGATATTGAATTTCAAAGTTCAGTCCAGTACTGAAAAGCAGAGGAGAATTAAATTCGAAAAACCTAGTTTACTGGATAATGTTTAAATCTCTGACGAGTGGGGTCCACTCGTCAGCGACTCAGCAGAAAACTGTGCGCGCGCTGGAAAAGTTTAAAAGTCTGACGTGTCGGGTCCATACGTCAGCGTGTCATTTACCGAAACGGTACGCAACCGTTGATTTCTAATCCTACGGATGGGGATCAAGGACAACGGCGACGACCGTATTTTGGCGGCGCCGTGGCTCCGGTGACGGCGAGGGTGGCCAGTGGGGGTACCTGGGTGGCCTGGGGACGGTGGAGAGGGCGGCGTTTGACGGCGGAGGTCGTGGGGAAGCTCGGGAGGTGAATGGAGCTTGATGGGGAAGCTCCTGGCATCGGCGGCGATCTCCTCCTTTGCCTCGGCCGTGCTCCAACTCCGGCGGGCTCTCTGCGATGCGTCTGTGCATGAAACAGAGGAGAAAAGGGTGCATGAGGGTGCGGTGGTAATGGAGAGCAAGGTGCAGGCCCGAGAGGGGGAAATGAGAGAGCAGCACGGCGTGTCCGTGGTCGACGCCTTCCTCGGGCACGGCGGCGCTCTGAGAAGAACACGGCAGCAGCAGCCTTGCTGCGGAGGCTCCGGCTTCCTTGTGGAGCATGAGAGGGAGTGGGAAGTAAGTGAGAGGCAAAAAGGGGGAGTGGTGAGTGCCCGGTGCGGGGTGGCCTTTTTATTGCCGAGCTTCGGCTCGTCGTGGACTGGGTGCAGTGAGGGGTCTGGGGAGTGGGAGAGCACGACATTGGTGGCGGTGTGGTGCGGTTACGACGTTGGGGAGCTCTGTTAGGGCTTAGAGGGAGTGGGTGTTCACGGGTGGCTCGAGTGCCCGCTCGGGGACTGACGACGTCCACGGCGTGGCAGCGGAGTGATACGTCTCCATCGTATCTATAATTTCTTACGTTCCATGCTAGTTTTATGACAATACCTACATGTTTTATTCACACTTTATAATGTTTTTATGCATTTTCTGGAACTAACCTATTAACAAGATGCCGAAGCGCCAGTTCCTGTTTTCTGCTGTTTTTGTTTCCAGAAAAGTACTTCTGCAAATATTCTCGGAATCGGACGAAACAAAAGCCCAATATCTTATTTTCCACGGAGTGTTCCAGAAGTCCGAAGAGGAGTCGAAGAGGGCCAGCAGGGGGCTGTCCCCACATGGCGGCGCGGCTGGGCCCACTGCCGCGCCGGCCTATGGGGAGCACGCCTCCTCGCTCCCCCGACGCTGCCCCTTCGCCTATTTATTCCTTCATCCCCGAAAACCCTAGTACCGAGAGCCAAATATCCAGAAAAGTTCCAGAGACGCCGCGGCCGTCAATCCTATCTCGGGGGGTTCAGAAGTTCTCCTCCGGCACCCTGCCGGAGAGGGGAATCATCACCGGAGGGCTCTACATCACCATGCCCGCCTCCGGACTGATGCGTGAGTAGTTCATCTTTGGACTACGGGTCCATAGCAGTAGCTAGATGGTTGTCTTCTCCACTTGTACTTCCATGTTTAGATCTTGTGAGCTGCCTATCATGATCAAGATCATCTTTATGTAATGCTACATGTTGTGTTTGCTGGGATCCGATGAATATTGAATACTATGTCAAGTTGATTATAGATCTATCTTATATGTGTTGTTTATGATCTTGCATGCTCTCCGTTGCTAGTAGAGGCTCTGGCCAAGTTGATACTTGTAACTCCAAGAGGGGGTATTTATGCTAGATAGTGGGTTCATGCCTCCATTGAATCTGGGACAGTGACAGAAAGTTCTAAGGTTGTGGATGTGCTGTTGCCACTAGGGATAACCTAATGATGCTTTGTCTAAGGATATTTGTATCGTTTACATTACGCGCAGTACTTAAAGCAATTGTCTGTTGCTTGCAACTTAATACTGGAAGGGGTGCGGATGCTAACCCGAAGGTGGACTTTTTAGGCATAGATGCATGCTGGATGGCGGTCTATGTATTTTGTCGTAATGCCCTAAGTAAATCTCATAGTAGTCATCATGATATGTATGTGCATTGTTATGCCCTCTCTATTTGTCAATTGCCCAGCTGTAATTTGTTTACCCAGCATGTTATTTATCTTATTGGAGAGACACCACTAGTGAACTGTGGACCCCGGTCCATTCTTTTACATCTGAAATACAACCTACTGCAATCATTGTTCTCTTTCATTCTCTGCAAACAAACATCATTTTCCACACCATACGTTTAACTCTTTGTTTTCAGCAAGCCGGTGAGATTGACAACCTCACTGTTAAGTTGGGGCAAAGTGATTTGATTGTGTTGTGCAGGTTCCACGTTGGCACCGGAGTCCCTGGTGTTGCGCCGCACTACATTCCTGCACCAACAACCTTCGTAGCTTCGAGATTTCCTACTGGTTCGATTAAACCTTGGTTTCTTACTGAGGGAAAACTTGCTGCTGTGCTCATCATACCTTCCTCTTGGGGTTCCCAACTGACGTGTGACTATACGCGCATCAAGCACATTTTCTGGCGCCGTTGCCGGGATTTCTAGTTGCTGCTGCAAGGGGAGTCTCTCACACCCAATCTCTTTACTTTGTTTATTGTCTTGCTTTATTTTATTTTCTGTCTTGTTTGCTATATATCAAAAACACAAAAAAATTAGTTACTTGTTTGCTTTATTTATTTCGGTTTCTTTATAATCAAAAACACAAAAAAATTAGTTACTTGCATCTAGTTATTTTCCGTTTTAGCTTTTGTTATTTCATCATGCTTCTCCCTAAGTACACTAAAAAGGAAATATCTGTGGGTAGCGGGTCTATCATTGGAAGAGATAACATTGAGGAATTCTTTAATCATGTTAGCATGGTTGAAGATTTTGAAGATAGATCCTTGGTAGAACTTGCTCCGAACTATGAAATTGCTACAGCTTCTTTAGTTCACATGTTGGAAGCTCGATTTGTTAATCTTAGTCCCATAATGCAGCACATGTTTCTAAAACTCCATGATACGGAGGATGGTGAAAAGAAAGATTTTGTTTTAGAGACTTTACTTAAAGAATTTGGTGATGTTGCTAGGGAAGCTAGGAAGGTTTTTATGAAATATAAGGTGTTTGGATATTATATTGATATTGTTAATACACTTGAAAAACTTGAAAAGGAGAGGTTGAAGTACACAAAAGAAACCAAATGTGAGGGGGAAGTTAAAGTACCAATACCTTTTAAGCTTATAGGAATGCATGAGGCACTAGAAAAGAATTTTGATTGGATTGTTCCTGAAAATCCATTTGATGAATATGATGAGCCTGAGGGTATTGAGAAAGGGAATTCTGAAACCTACATAGACAAGATACAATGCATTGTTGAGAAAACTTCCGACCTCTCTTTGGATGCTTCTTCACTTGGTAATACTTGATGCATGCTTTGTGCCTAGCTAAAAGGCGTTAAAGAAAAGCGCTTATGGGAGACAACCCATTGTTTTATTTCTGCAATTTTTGTTTTATTTTTGAGTCAAGGTTTTGCTGCTACTGTAGCAACACCTTTGTATCTTTATTTTCTTGCATTGTTGTGCCAAGTAAAGTCTTTGATAAGAAAGTTGATACTAGATTTTGATTTCTGCGCAGAAACAGATTTGTTAGCTGTCACGGTTTTGAGCTTTTCTCTCTGTAGAAAATTCGAAAAATCCTGAAAAAATTCATGAGTAATCCCCAGATATGTACGCAACTTTCATTCAACTGGAGCTTTTCCATCTGAGCATGTTAAGTGCCTCGAAAAATTCCGTCTTTACGGACTGTTCTGTTTTTGACAGATTCTGCCTTTTATTTCGCATTGCCTCTTTTACTGTGTTTGAGTGGATTTCTTTGCTCCATTGAATTTCAGTAGCCTTGGGTAATGTCCAGAAGTGTTGGGAATGATTGTGTCCTTGCTGAACATGTGAATTTTTGATATGCACTAACCCTCTAATGAGATTGCTTTGAGTTTGGTGTGAAGGAAGTTTTCAAGGATCAAGAGAGGAGGATGATATAATATGATCAAGAAGAGTGAAAAGTCAAAGCTTGGGGATGCCCCCGTGGTTCATCCCCACATATTTCAAGAAGACTCAAGCGTCTAAGCTTGGGGATGCCCAAGGCATCCCCTTCTTCATCAACAAATTATCAGGTCACCTCTAGTGAAACTATATTTTAATTCCGTCACATCTTATGTGCTTTACTTGGAGCGTCCGTGTGCTTTTATTTTTGTTTTGTTATTTTAGTTTTCTGAATAAAATCGGATCCCAGCTTGCTTGTGTTGGAGAGAGACACGCTCCGCTTTTTCATGTGAACACTTGTTCTTCGTTTTACTTTTTAGTGTTCATGGCGAAAGCTGAAAGCCGCAGCATTTACTTATTGATCATTTGGTTGGAAACAGAAAATGCTTCATGTGGTAGTTGGTATATTGTTTTGAATAATTTGATGCTTGGCAATTGTTTTGAGCTCTCAAGTAGATCATGTTTAAGCTCTTGCATCATGTAGTTTAAGCCTATTAGTGGAAAACTGACAGACTGCACTCTCTTGCTGAGGTACTGGGCTGTGCTACGGGCACACTGCCCTTCCCATATTTGGGACTCCCTCTAGGCACAACTCGACCCACTATTGCAGACTTAACACCGTTGGCTGCCCAAGTCGAGCGGCGTATGAACGCTTGTGCAAGGCTACTGGATTATGGTGGCCGGTTGACACTTGTTCAGTCAGTATTGTCTTCTCTGCCAACACATTATCTTTGCTCTCTGAAACTACCTAAGGGATTCATCAAAATTTTCGATCGTGCTCGTCGCCATTGCTTATGGGCCAAGGAGGAAGGTGCTGGTACTCCTCAGTCCCTTGCTGCCTGGGAATTAGTTTGCAGACCTAAAAAACATGGGGGTCTCGGGGTGATTAACCTGGAGATTCAGAACAAGGCCCTTCTGATGAAACATTTGCATAAGTTTTTCAGTAGAGCTGACATACCTTGGGTGCAGCTTGTATGGTCGAACTATGCCCCAGGCCCTCCACATGCTCAATCTCCTAGAGGATCATTTTGGTGGAAAGACATCTTTAGTCTAGTCGAGCTGTACAGAAGCATTACTAAATCTGAGATTCACAACGGTGACAGCACCTTGTTTTGGAAGGATTTCTGGCATAATGATCACTTGCTCTGTGATCTTTATCCCCAACTGTACTCGTTCGTACTCAATGAAGATACATCTGTATCCCAGATGAGGAATTTGTCTCAGCTCGGAGATGCTTTCGCAATTCCCATTTCAGTCCAGGCCTTTGAACAATACGAACACATTTCTGCGGTGCTGCAGAATATGGACCTTTCGGACACTAGGCAAGACGTCAGGTCCTATACTTGGGGAGGCTCTGATTACACTGCGGCCAAACTTTATAAATTTCTCTTTGCTCAGGTGGATTGTGACCCGATTATTAAAGCCATCTGGAGGTCTAGATGCATGCATAAGCTAAAAGTTTTCTTGTGGCTCATGTTCTATGACAGAATCAACACTAAAGACCTCATGATCCGAAAACATTGGCATGTTGATGGTGGGCCAAATTGTATCCTATGTGCTCAGGGAGTGCTAGAGACTAGAGATCATTTGCTCTTTGACTGCCCTTTTGCTGCACGCTGTTGGAATGCAGCAGGAATTCATTGGAACATGGATGTTCCCATATTGATCAGAATCAGAGAGGCTAGGGGGAGTTTTACGGGACCTTGCTTTCTGGAGACCTTTGCTTGTGCCTCATGGAATATATGGAAAGTGAGAAATGAATTTATCTTTCAGCAGTTGCAGCCCTCCTTTGGGAGATGGAGGGTGAAATTCCTTGCCGACCTGCACCTTCACCAGTTTCGGGTGAAAGGTTCCGATGTTCAACCACTTTTACTGTGGATTAGAACAATTTTTGAACACCAGTAGTATAGCTCATGTACTTTTTCTTTACATTCCATCCCCCTTGATGTAATCACGCTCTTTTTTGCTTGCCCCCTCATTAATATAAAATTTTAACCGTAGGGATTTTTCCCTACGGTACTGGTGTTCAAAAAAAAAAAAATTAGTGGAAAACTACCGTAGAGCTTGTTGAAAATTGGTTTGCATGATTGGTCTCTCTAAGGTCTAGATATTTTCTGGTAAAAGTGTTTGAGCAACAAGGATGACAGTGTAGAGTCTTATAATGCTTGCAATACGTTCTTATGTAAGTCTTGCTGTCCGGTTTATACTTGTGTTTGCTTCAAACAACCTTGCTAGCCAAAGCCTTGTACTGAGAGGGAATGCTTCTCGTGCATCCAAATCCTTGAGCCAAAACCCATGCCATTTGTGTCCACCATAACTACCTATTATGTGGTATTTTTCTGCCATTCCAAGTAAATACTTCATGTGCTACCTTTAAACAATTCAAAACCTACTATCTCTTATTTGTGTCAATGTTTTATAGCTCATGAGGAAGTATGTGGTGTTTTATCTTTCAATCTTGTCATTTACTCCGGACAGACTTTCACCAATGGACTAGTGGCATATACATCCGCTTATCCAATAATTTTGCAAAAAGAGCTGGCAACGGGGTGCCCAGCCCCAATTAATCAACTTTCATTAATAATTCTCTTCACATGTTTTGCCCTGATTTATCAGTAAGCAACTTAATTTTGCAATAGACACTCCTCCATGGTATGTGAAATGTTGGAAGGCACCCGAGGATTCGGTTAGCCATGGCTTGTGAAAGCAAAAGGTTGGGAGGAGTGTCATCTATAAATATCACTAAAATACATGTGTAAACAAAAGAGAAGAGGGATGATCTACCTTGCTGGTAGAGATAACGTCTTTCATGGGAGCCGCTCTTGAAAGTCTGGTTGACAAGGGGGTTAGAGTGCCCACTACCATTCGTTGACAACAACAAACACCTCTCAAAACTTTATTTTTATGCTCTCTATATGATTTCAAAAACTTGAAAAGCTCTAGCACATGATTTAATCCCTGCTTCCCTCTGCGAAGGGCCTATCTTTTACTTTATGTTGAGTCAGTTTACCTACTTCTTTCTATCTTAGAAGCAAACACTTGTGTCAACTGTGTGCATTGATTCTTACATGCTTGCTTATTGCACTTATTATATTACTTTGTGTTGACAATTATCCATGAGATATGCATGTTGAAAGTTGAAAGCAATTGCTGAAACTTAAATCCTCCTTTGTGTTGCTTCAAAACCTTTTATTTAGAATCTATTGCTTTATGAGTTAACTCTTATGCAAGACTTTTTGATACTTGTCTTGAAAGTACTATTCATGAAAAGTTTTGCTATATGATTCAGTTGTTTAGTCATTATCTATTTTGTTAGCAAACTATAGATCATTGCTTTGGATCACTTCATTCATCTCATATGCTTTACAATAGTGTTGATCAAGATTATGTTGGTAGCATGTCACTTCAGAAATTATTCTTTTTATCGTTTACCTACTCGAGGGCGAGTAGGAACTAAGCTTGGGGATGCTTGATACGTCTCCAACGTATTTATAATTTCTTACGTTCCATGCTAGTTTTATGACAATACCTACATGTTTTATTCACACTTTATAATGTTTTTATGCATTTTCTGGAACTAACCTATTAACAAGATGCCGAAGCGCCAGTTCCTGTTTTCTGCTGTTTTTGTTTCCAGAAAAGTACTTCTGCAAATATTCTCGGAATCGGACGAAACAAAAGCCCAATATCTTATTTTCCACGGAGTGTTCCAGAAGTCCGAAGAGGAGTCGAAGAGGGCCAGCAGGGGGCTGTCCCCACATGGCGGCGCGGCTGGGCCCACTGCCGCGCCGGCCTATGGGGAGCACGCCTCCTCGCTCCCCCGACGCTGCCCCTTCGCCTATTTATTCCTTCATCCCCGAAAACCCTAGTACCGAGAGCCAAATATCCAGAAAAGTTCCAGAGACGCCGCGGCCGTCAACCCTATCTCGGGGGGTTCAGAAGTTCTCCTCCGGCACCCTGCCGGAGAGGGGAATCATCACCGGAGGGCTCTACATCACCATGCCCGCCTCCGGACTGATGCGTGAGTAGTTCATCTTTGGACTACGGGTCCATAGCAGTAGCTAGATGGTTGTCTTCTCCACTTGTACTTCCATGTTTAGATCTTGTGAGCTGCCTATCATGATCAAGATCATCTTTATGTAATGCTACATGTTGTGTTTGCTGGGATCCGATGAATATTGAATACTATGTCAAGTTGATTATAGATCTATCTTATATGTGTTGTTTATGATCTTGCATGCTCTCCGTTGCTAGTAGAGGCTCTGGCCAAGTTGATACTTGTAACTCCAAGAGGGGGTATTTATGCTAGATAGTGGGTTCATGCCTCCATTGAATCTGGGACAGTGACAGAAAGTTCTAAGGTTGTGGATGTGCTGTTGCCACTAGGGATAACCTAATGATGCTTTGTCTAAGGATATTTGTATCGTTTACATTACGCGCAGTACTTAATGCAATTGTCTGTTGCTTGCAACTTAATACTGGAAGGGGTGCGGATGCTAACCCGAAGGTGGACTTTTTAGGCATAGATGCATGCTGGATGGCGGTCTATGTATTTTGTCGTAATGCCCTAAGTAAATCTCATAGTAGTCATCATGATATGTATGTGCATTGTTATGCCCTCTCTATTTGTCAATTGCCCAGCTGTAATTTGTTTACCCAGCATGTTATTTATCTTATTGGAGAGACACCACTAGTGAACTGTGGACCCCGGTCCATTCTTTTACATCTGAAATACAACCTACTGCAATCATTGTTCTCTTTCATTCTCTGCAAACAAACATCATTTTCCACACCATACGTTTAACTCTTTGTTTTCAGCAAGCCGGTGAGATTGACAACCTCACTGTTAAGTTGGGGCAAAGTGATTTGATTGTGTTGTGCAGGTTCCACGTTGGCACCGGAGTCCCTGGTGTTGCGCCGCACTACATTCCTGCACCAACAACCTTCGTAGCTTCGAGATTTCCTACTGGTTCGATTAAACCTTGGTTTCTTACTGAGGGAAAACTTGCTGCTGTGCTCATCATACCTTCCTCTTGGGGTTCCCAACTGACGTGTGACTATACGCGCATCACGGAGTGCGACGGGTTGTTGGCGTCGCTGCAGGGCACCAGAGGTGGTGTGGGCGTGTCCGCGAGGTTGAGGGGTGACAGGAGAGGGTCTGCGGCGAGTTGTGCGAGCTGGGGTGCCGTGGTGGTGAAGATCGGCGTCGGCGTCCACGCACGGCCTGGACACGGCGGCTGCGCACGGCTGAAGGGGGTACGGCGAGGCTGGGTGTCAGGCATCGGTCTCCTCCGGTCCTGACGAGTGCGGTGAGAGGTGTAGATGGGAGATGCAGAGCAGGGCCAGCTTGGCGTCTCCCCTTCGACAAGCCACCGACAGCCAGCGTGGTGCAGCACGGTGGCGTGTGTTCTTCGACGGCCACGGGCCTCTGGCTCAAATTACGCGTTCTCTCCTTGCTCTGGTGGCTCAGTGAGGTGAGTGAGAGAGAGTGGCAGTGAGGAATCGAAGAAAAGACCTCTCAATCCCCCAAGTTGATTTTGGTTTCAAGGATTGGAGGAAGAACACGGGCAGTGCCCACCATGTGTTCGATGAAATTCCTGAACCAACTCCAAAATTTTGATTTTCAGAATTTCATTTTTATAACTTGCTTCCATTTGTTTTACCTGGGTTTGTGGTGCCACTGGGGCTTTTATGTGGTGAGTCCAACTTGGTGTTTTTGATGATTTCCAAAATTAAAGAAACATTTGAAAATTTGGAGATAGAATTTTGAGTATAATTAAATAGAGAGGGGAAAAGTATTAGGGATAAAATGAGAGGGGCAGGTCACCACCTCTCTAAGTTTTGTTTGCAAAGAAAAAGAAAAGAATAAATATTTTCCCACTTTGAATATTTTTGTGTCACAATTCAAGTAATCTCTAAAGGTTAAAGAAGGGATTTTTGGAATTTGAAAATATCCTTGTAATTTGGAAATTAGATATTTTGAGGAGAGAGCAATATGATAATGAGATGGTTATTATTGCATCTCATTCTTGGACTTTAGGAGATAGAATAATTGTTATAGCAAAATAGAGATATAGATAGGGAGGGAGATTAAATAAGACTCTTTTCTTTTAGTTAGGGTTTTTATTGGGAGTGTGTGAATAATCAAGTCACCTTCCAATTGTTGACAGGGGTGTTTTAAAGTTTCCAGCATAGTTGAATAATTAATCTCACAAGCAATCGATTTGGTAGGAAATAACAACCAACACTAGACAACCAATTATAAGTTTTCAACCAAGTTTTTATCACTCAGATAAGTGGTGGGGTGGTGATTCAGTATCATCCTGACAAGAATAAGGTGGGAAAAGCTCAACTTCATAATTTGATATTTTTCCAAAAAGGGTTGCTAAAATATATGGGCCATATACTTCCCACCTTTATTGTTTTCAAAGAAATGAAAGTATGAGTTAAAATAAGGGCTACCAATACAAGGGAAATATCAAGATATAGATCTCCATATTTTTGGAAACACATAATTTTGGAAATACTTTTATTTTCAAAGAGTAAGTATTTTGGTTGTTGTTACACAAAGCATCCTTTGAAAATAAGTTGGTCCAAATAAGAGTAGAGAAGTTGTATGGAATAGTTTGTTCTTGTCATAACATGATCACCAAGTTTAATATATATTTATATTGGTTGGGTCTTAGATTTACTAGTCAAACAACTCAAACAACGAGTCACACCAGTTCAACATAGCAATGGGAAGGAAAACACAATCATCAGCAAAGCATTTCAAAAAAGTTTTTGTTGGTTCTGAATTTTGGGTTCTGGTAAAACTAAGTTTTTCTTGGTTCCAAAATTTGGGATGTTACAGTACCCGTATCCTACCCGTTAAGTCGTGGGTAGGGCACACGTATAACCTCGTACCCGCGGGTATACCCATACACTGCCCGTTTATATACCTTACTCGTGTAGGTTTAACATCCATTCTCTTGAGCTTGTGAATTCATGTTAAAGTTTTATCAATTGTCAATTTGAGTTGAGATAATTGTCACATATTCAAATATATGTTATATTGAGTTGAGATAATTTATTTTGTATCAAATGTGTTATCGATGAATGTAAAATTATGAATAACTTGTGTACTATTTGATCTACATGTTGGGTACCCAATGAGTATGGGTACCCGTCGGGTATGGGTACGGGTAAATTTCATACCCATGGGTACGGGTATGGGTAGAATTTTGTACCCATTAACTTCACGGGTATGGGTATGGTATTACTCTACCCGCTCCATACCCTACCCATTGCCATCCCTAGTGTAAAACTGTAAATACACTCAGCAAATAATTAAAATAGACAGAAAATTTAAAAAATATAGCACCGGCCGGTGAGAAAAATAGACGCACAAAATTCTCAAATCTTTGTTGATTGTTTGTTTCGCGGTACTCATAAGACGCCAACCGTTACTATTCCACTAGACACGGGTTAGGGTGTTTCTTTGACAAGTATATTTTTTTGGTTGAGGGTTTTTTCGTTTTGTTTGCCAAAAGTATTTCTTACCGAGAGTTATTCTTTTTTGTTGAGTGTCTTTTTTTGCCGAGTCTATAATCGACCACACTCGGTAAAAGCACTATTTGTCGAGGGCTCGAGGAGATACACTCGGTAAAGAGCTAGACACTTGGCAAAATCATGTTTTCCCCGTAGTGGAGGACTATAAACCCGTCATGGATCTCAAACTAGGTATCATTCCAATTGTTGTTACTGAAACTGGCAAAATCATGTTTTCCCTGTAGTGGAGGACTACAAGCCCGTCATGGATCTAGAATTAGGCTATCATTCCAATTGTTGTTACTGAAACTAGACAAAGGCGATGCGAGCTCTCCTGAGGCTATCCACTCAGACTAAGCTGATGCAATTCTTCACCCTGTGGTCACCAATTCAGGGGGTGGTGCTCCAACCGGTGCCAAATTCCATTACTTGGAGATGGATGGCATTCGTAGTAGCGTATGTTCCCTATGTTAATTGATAGCGCTAGGTGATCATCGACAGCTTGGGCTAGGCCATAGCTCGACACATCCTCCGATAATTCCTTTTCTCGGCTTAAAACCAATATGAATTGGATTCTCTTTCAGCAACCAAGCTGTTTCAAACCTGAATTAGTATGGGGTAAAAGCTCTATCTTGCCTTATACAATTAAAAGAGGTGCATGAGCTGATGATCAGACACCCCCCCCCCCCCTCTCCCTCTGAAGCAAACATAAAAAACGGTTACCTAGCAAGTTCAGCTCTGTGAGGTTCTTGCATCCTTTAAATGAATGTATCTATAATACTCCAAGAATGGAACGAAATGAGATTGGATTGTTTCTCAGTTGAAAAGAGATGTCTTGAGCAATCAGAGAAGCACTTTGATAAACAGATTTGATATTTTGGATGTATGCCCGAGAGACAATAAATATACATCTATTTAATGATTAATATATTATGTTTTTATGCTATAACTGCTATGGTCTAAAAATGTGAGATTTATAGGAAAGCACATACGCACGTGTAGAAACATAATCAAACCATTTATACCCTTTGTCACGTCTCTTTGAAAAACTCGTTAATACTGGCCTGGATGACCTTGATTTCCGGTCATGGTATTTGTACGTCATTATTAATGAGAGCATATTGTTGTCTCAGCAATTTGATTGGGAAAATCCAAAATAAGATATACTATGAGATCAAGGTTTTGGTGTATATGGCATAGTCTTAAATTGATTAACTTATTATTGCTTAGACCATGAAAATTTATGGTTATGTATATTGGAGAGTTTACTTTGGCACAGTCAAAATGGTTGTTGCTGAGTGATATTGAAGGTGGACCATATATCATAGTAGTTCAAGAATGAGAATTGCTCCTCTAGATAATAGAGAGATACATCCTGGATCCACTCTAGTGGGAAAGTATCCATAGATATGTCTGCGCAAACAAGGTCATGATATTGTCATATTTATCTAGCCATATCATGGGATACTGAAACATGGGTAAAAAGTAATGGCATCATACCGGTAACGAGGATAAAGTGACATAGTGAATGAAAGGTCTCATTCATGGTAGTGCCATATATCTCGCCTCGGTAAACGATGAGTATCGTGTAGTGATGGGAATATACTTGATAGTCCACAGGTTCATCAGAGTTTCTTCGCTAACGATAACAATCATTCAGGTCGTCCATGGTCCTGACCCTGACCGGTTTTTGGATAGGCAAATCCAATCATAGCTACTCGTTATCGAACCTATAGGGGTAGCACACTTAAGTCGTCGAAGTCTGTTGTGTACGTAGGGAGGTCCGGAGTAGACAGAGAGTATCACCTGGGATAGTTCCGGAGTGATGGAATTGTATTCAGAGATTTGATCATATAGAGAAAGGAGGTATCAGATTTATTCCGATAGTTCATGTAGTGGAAATATTTGTCCGATGTTTTCCTTTGTGGACACTGGGTGTCCCGGATCATACAAATAGGTTTGTATGATAAATAATTAATTCTGAAAATTTTCTGTAAAAGGATTATTCAGGTTGGGAATTAATTAGACAAAATATTAATAACTAGAAAATCACCGGAGCCCACCAAAAGGGGGCTGCCGAGTGGGCCCCATGGTCCCACAAGGCAGCCGCACCCCTCCAAGGGGAGGGTGGGCCGGCGCAAGGCAAAGGGGGATAGGCGCCCCCCTCCACCCAAGGTGGGCCCCATTGCCCACAAGGGTGACCGGCCGGCGGTGCTAGGGTTTGGGGGTGGGTTTTGCCCTCCACCAAGCAGCGGTGGAGGGTCTTGCCCCTCCACCAAGCCACCCTACCCCTTGGATCTACTATATAAACCCCATCCCTCTCCTTTTGGACAAACAATTTTGAGAAGGATTTTGGGGATCTCTCACGTTTGGAGAATCCCATCATCTAGATATGATCTCTCTCTTTCTCCCAACACGGGTTCTCTCCACCTCACGTACACCAGAAGCTCTTAACTCTGGCACGGCGAAGCGCTGCAGGAATTTGACGGACGTATGTGTACGAGCTCTCAGAGGGGTGAGACATCATAGACGTCTGACTCTCGCTCTGCTGGATCCAGAAGGTTGTACAAGGGATCAGCAACATTCTCATCTTCGTGTCGGTAACAAATCACCGGAGCCCACCAAAAGGGGGCTTGGCCGTAAGAATATTCATTAGACTTCATCAACATTATCATCGATACCCGTTCCGCATCTTCGTGTCGGTAACGAATCAGATCTAACCCTACTTGTACCTTCATAGTTGTTCCTGGCTGTTACGTAGGTCAGAAAATTTTAATTTCTGCTACGTGACCCAATATGATCTTTACCAAGTGAATTAAGGCACTCGGCATCTTCGACATACAAATGCCAATTCCAGGGATCTCACCCTGCCTTCTCGACGTCCAAGTTTAGGAGCGCGCACGTCGAGCAGAAGTTCCGCTTTTTTGCATGGTTAGTGCTGCATGGAAAGATTCTAACGGCGGACAATCTCGCCATCCGAGGTGGCCGCATGACCCAGTATGCAAGCTCTGTATGATCCACCCGGAGAGCATGCATCACCTACTTCTCGAATGTGCATCTGCGATGCCAGTTAGGGAACGGGTGTTCGCGGCGATTGGCACCTTGAGTGACATGGGTATGCCTATCGGGTACCCTACCATGAGGGTACCTGGTGCACGTATTGACTGGGCCCAACTATCAGAGCCTACATGAAGCCCATGAAGGGAGGCCTACGAAGATGGAGTATCCTCCAAGTTCGGCAAAGACATAGTCGGTTTAGGCTTACCATATATGTAAATCGAGTCGGTTACGAACACCCGAGACCCAGCCTATTATTTAAGGACTGGGAGGGCCGTCGAACCAGACCACGTACTTTCAGAGCCACCAAAACCCTAGCGAGATTGACATCTCGCCGGGACCCTTGTAACCACCATATTCGCAAAGCAATAACAGACAGGCAGGACGTAGGGGTGTTACCTCCACACGAGGGCCCTGAACCTGGGTAAAATCTTTGCCCTGCTTGTCAGCCGACGTAACTTCCAGCGATACCACGTTCTCTCCCTCATATTCACAACCCAGGGACCTCGACTATGGGTCTTGATGAGTCTACCCCTCGTCAAGTGGCGCCGTCTGTGGGAAAGAATAGCGCTGGACTTGAAGTTTCGCCGGTCCCATCTGCAAACGGCAAATCGCCGATCACATCTGCAAATGGCAACTCGCCGATCACATCTGCAAACGGCAACCCGCCGGCCGTATCAGCAAACAGCAACTCGCCGGTCCAGGCGACACACGGCGATTCGCCGGTCCAGTCGAAAAGCGGCGGCTTGCCCGCTTCACCTGCAAAAAGCGCATCAGCTCCTCAGATGAACTTCAGTCCGCACTCGCCGGATCTTCAGGAGGCGTTTTCCGGTCTCGAGTCAGGTTTGGATTTACAAGTTGCAGCATTCAATTTTTACGTAAACAACCTTGGCACGCAGGACTTGACAGATCCGCCACAACTCGCGCGAGGCGCACCCGAAGCACCATCGACTGAGTTCGCCCCGTCATCAATTCCTGAAGCCTGCTCGCCAGCAACAACCATGTCGACTGGCGAGATCGACAAGTTCATGATGAAGGAACTTCAAGGTGAGGAACTTCGACATCCCACTCGACGACACCTTCGACTGCGGGATCTCCCTCGACGACTTTTACGAGCCCGCGGATCATAACGACAGCAACGTCGACTCGGAGATCTTCACCAACTCCAACCTCGACTCAGAAATCCATACTGGCTTCGCCAACACCGAGATGAGCATAAGCGGTGAGCACATCGAGAACGAGATGCGCCTAGAAGATCTACTCGATGAGCATGATGGCTCTGACATGAGCCTAGACGACGATGTCGAGTCCATGACTGGAATCCACAATGCATACACGTGCCCCGGGTCACGCCTCATCAGGTCTACGTGGCCTTCTCCGCAGAATCATCTGCAGCCGCAGCTGCCCGTCCACCTACACAATACCCATGCATGGTAACCATGCCAGATGGGGTCACAACCTTGACGATCACGGAGGAGATGGCAGCAAAAGCAGATAAAGTCATCAAGGAGTGCACAATGATGCCAGCAAACTCGACTCCGGAGGAGATGCTAACTTACCAGTACTTTAACTGGCAGGAATCCCTTCGATTGAAGAACTACCGGGCGGCACTCGAAGAACGCAGAAGGCAGGCTAGCCTTTCGAGTGCACGGAGAAAGGAGTTGTCCCTCGGATCCACAAGGCAACCAACCCCAAGGCCAAGGTCGAGGCTGGCGAGCCTCCCAGAGCATGAAAGAGCGCAAATCACTCGCAACTTGTCATTCATGACAGAGGATACTGACGGAATCCCGGTACCCAAAACAGCTGCGGGTGCGCTATTCTCTGTGGGCGCTTATCTGAAAGCACCGCAACCCCCGGCAAACGATCCCGCTGCCGCGCTGCATCGCCAACAACTCAAATCGCTAGCTCTAGCCGCAAAGGCTTTACAGCCAGAAGATAAAACTCCAGCAAAAGGTCGAGATCGCGACATAGTCGACTCACGGCACCCAGAGCATAATCGTAGTGGTCGCAGCTGATGCGCGTAAAGTCACACGTCAGTTGGGAACCCCAAGAGGAAGGTATGATGAGCACAGCAGCAAGTTTTCCCTCAGTAAGAAACCAAGGTTTAATCGAACCAGTAGGAAATCTCGAAGCTACGAAGGTTGTTGGTGCAGGAATGTAGTGCGGCGCAACACCAGGGACTCCGGTGCCAACGTGGAACCTGCACAACACAATCAAATCACTTTGCCCCAACTTAACAGTGAGGTTGTCAATCTCACCGGCTTGCTGAAAACAAAGAGTTAAACGTATGGTGTGGAAAATGATGTTTGTTTGCACAGAATGAAAGAGAACAATGATTGCAGTAGGTTGTATTTCAGATGTAAAAGAATGGACCGGGGTCCACAGTTCACTAGTGGTGTCTCTCCAATAAGATAAATAACATGCTGGGTAAACAAATTACAGCTGGGCAATTGACAAATAGAGAAGGCATAACAATGCACATACATATCATGATGACTACTATGAGATTTACTTAGGGCATTACGACAAAATACATAGACCGCCATCCAGCATGCATCTATGCCTAAAAAGTCCACCTTCGGGTTAGCATCCGCACCCCTTCCAGTATTAAGTTGCAAGCAACAGACAATTGCATTAAGTACTGTGCGTAATGTAAACAATACAAATATCCTTAGACAAAGCATCATTAGGTTATCCCTAGTGGCAACAGCACATCCACAACCTTAGAACTTTCTGTCACTGTCCCAGATTCAATGGAGGCATGAACCCACTATCTAGCATAAATACCCCCTCTTGGAGTTACA
Organism: Poa pratensis; assembly: GCA_947311845.1. Classification (NCBI taxonomy): domain Eukaryota; kingdom Viridiplantae; phylum Streptophyta; class Magnoliopsida; order Poales; family Poaceae; genus Poa; species Poa pratensis. The sequence goes on from CAMZMU010000111.1 coordinate 24,915,646, forward strand.
AGTATCAACTTGGCCAGAGCCTCTACTAGCAACGGAGAGCATGCAAGATCATAAACAACACATATAAGATAGATCTATAATCAACTTGACATAGTATTCAATATTCATCGGATCCCAGCAAACACAACATGTAGCATTACATAAAGATGATCTTGATCATGATAGGCAGCTCACAAGATCTAAACATGGAAGTACAAGTGGAGAAGACAACCATCTAGCTACTGCTATGGACCCGTAGTCCAAGGATGAACTACTCACGCATCAGTCCGGAGGCGGGCATGGTGATGTAGAGCCCTCCGGTGATGATTCCCCTCTCCGGCAGGGTGCCGGAGGAGAACTTCTGAACCCCCCGAGTTAGGGTTGACGGCGGCGGCGTCTCTGTATCTGTTCTGGAAAATTGGCTCTCTGTACTAGGGTTTTCGGGGACGAAGGAATAAATAGGCGAAGGGGCAGCGTCGGTGGCCGAGGGGGGCCACCACACCACGTGGCGGCGCGGCAGAGGGGCCCGCCGCGCCGGGCTATGGTGTGGCCCCTCTGCTGCCCGTCCTCGACTCCTCTTCGGACTTCTGGAACACTCCGGGGAAAATAAGATATTGGGCTTTTGTTTCGTCCGATTCCGAGAATATTTGCAGAAGTACTTTTCTGGAAACAAAAACAGCAGAAAACAGGAACTGGCGCTTCGGCATCTTGTTAATAGGTTAGTTCCAGAAAATGCATAAAAACATTATAAAGTGTGAATAAAACATGTAGGTATTGTCATAAAACTAGCATGGAGCATAAGAAATTATAGATACGTTGGAGACGTATCAGCAGCCACCGCTCGGATGAAGGAGGGAGAAGCTCGCGCCGGCACAGGTCCAGCAGAAGCAGATCTCGGAGGTCATACAACAGCGATTCATACTCTGACCGTGAACCAGAGCCATGCGGAGCATTGTGCTTCACTCGACGTATTCGCGAGACGCGGATTCCCAAAGGGTTCAAGCTTACAGGTGAACAACCCAAGTACAACGGTCGCCAGGAACCTTCTGGATGGCTAGAAGATTACAGACTTGCCGTCGCATGCCAGCGCGGCACGAACATCACAGCGATGCAGTACATACGACTTATGCTCGAAGGCACAGCCCGCGACTGGCTCAAGGCGCTCCCTCCATCATCATACGACTCGTGGGACGATTTCCGCCGAGATTTCATCAAAAACTTCGAGCCTCTTTGTGAGCGCCCGAAGACATTCGAAGAGCTAAGGGCGTGCAAACAACGGTCAGACGAGTCGTTGAGGTCATACATACGAAGGTGGACTGAAATACGCAATTCGGTTGGCCCCATATCAGAAGATAGGGCCATGGACGCCTTCACGGAAGGTTTGGCCAGGAAAGACTTCAGGGAGGCCCTTGGCCGTGAAAAGCCAAGCTCCTTGGCTCAACTCATAAAGATCGCGACTGAGTGGGCAGATGGAGAGGATTCTGTGCGCAGATCCCGTGCTTCCCTACCACGTGATAACCACGACAGCGGCAGCCGAAGCCGCAGAGACTCATACAGAGATGATCGCAGGCGCAAACGGTCCAAACGTCCATACGACGACGACAGACCCGAGTTCATGGCGGCTGGTTACACGCAATCCCGTGATGATCAAGACAGAAGCAGCCGGCGCTCGGATGATCAACGGGACAGTCGAGACCGAGATCAGCGGAGCGACAGAAGGCAAGAGTGGCGCAAACGCGGCGACGCGAAACCTGAGCGGTCATTCGAAGAAAAGATGGACGACTGGTGCAGATTCCACCTCTTTAAGGGGCACGACGGAAGGTTGATCTCCAATCACACCCTAAGGAATTGTAGGGAGTTCGACCAAATGGCGACTGACTACATGATGCGACTCAAAAGGCACGGCCCTGCATCCGCTCAGCCCACGCCTGCACCAGTACCTCAGCAAAACACTATGGCTGCTCTCATGGCACCACCGCAGCCGCCACCACAACAACCGCCACAACAGCCTGCTCCAGGTGCAAATATCGCAGGTGCCATACATCCCGTGTATCGGGTAGAAGACGACCAATACCCACAGCCCTACGGGCAGATGTACATGATACAAAAGGGTCGCCCCTCCAATAGGCAGCAAAAGCTAATCACTCGACAGGTAAACATGGCTGTCATGGCACCCCCTTCTGTACCTGAGTTCCTGAAGGGATCGGAAACCACCGTAAGCTTCAGTCGGGAGGATCATCCCCCAGCTGTAGTTCGACCAGGGCACGCTGCTCTGGTACTCGACGCGCAAATTGGAGGCTACGCCATGACCAAGGTCTTCATGGATGGAGGCAGCGGCATCAACATCATCTTCGCGGATACGCTCCGCAAAATGAACAGGTCAGTCGAAAACCTCCCAAATCATCAAATACCTTCCACGGTATCGTTCCAGGGAAAGCAATCAGCCCAGAAGGCACCATACAACTCGACGTTACGTTCGGGGACAAGAGCCACTTCAGGACGGAGTCGATTGAGTTCGAGGTCGTCGACTGGAAATCACAATACCATGCTATCCTTGGGCGCCCAACGTTTGCTCGATTCATGGCGGTGCCACACTACGCCTACCTCATGCTGAAGATGCCAGGGCCAAAGGGAGTCATCACTGTACGCGGCAACTTTCAAAGGTCCGATGCTTGCGACCGCGAGTTCAGCAAAATCTCCGAAACATTCGGCATGGAGCAGACACTCGAAGAACTTTCGATCTCCAACGACCGCACACTCCTTCCAGAGCATAAAAAGTTGGCAGTCGACCGATCCTTCAACGCTACAAACGACACAAGGGCGCATCAAGTTCACCCGACCGATCCGTCCAAGACAGTCAACATCTCTTCGAGTCTGCCTATCGCATAGGAAAGCGCGCTCGTCGAGTTCCTCCGTGAGAACTGGGAAATATTTGCGTGGTGTCCAGCTGACATGCCAGGTATTCCCAGGGAATTCGCCGAGCACTCTCTCCAATTATTTCCAGAAGCAAAACCAGTTAAGCAAACGATGCGTCGCATCTCTGGAGCAAAGCGAACCGCAGTCGAATCTGAAGTCGACCGGTTACTCGCAGCAGGGTTCATCAGAGAAATCAAGAAATCAGAATGGGTTGCCAACCCCGTACTCGTAGAGAAGAAGCATACAGACATCCTTCGGATGTGCGTGGATTTTACAGCACTGAACAAGTGCTGTCCAAAGGATCACTTCCCTCTACCTCGAATCGACCAGATCGTCGACTCCACCACCGGTTGCGCACGACTATCCTTTCTGGATGCATACTCAGGCTATCACCAGATAAGGATGAAGCAGGAAGACGAAGAAAAAACGGCGTTCATAACCCCACTCGGGGTCTACTGCTACACAACTATGCCCTTCGGGCTCAAGAACGCTGGTGCAACATACCAGCGCATGATGCAAGACTGCCTCAAAAAGCAAATTGGACGCAACGTCCAAGTCTATGTGGATGACATTGTCATTACCACAAGGGAAGAACATACACTACTCGATGACTTGAGGGAGACATTCGACAACCTCAAGCGTTTTCATATCAAGCTTAACCCCAAGAAGTGCACGTTCGGTGTTCCAGCCGGGCAGCTCTTGGGTTATCTAGTCTCTGCCGTGGAATCGAAGCAGATCCAGAAAAGATACAGGCCATCCTTACAATGCAAAGGCCTTCAAAACTCCATGATGTGCAGAAGCTGGAAGGTCGAGTGGCAGCGCTCAGTCGATTCATCAGCAAACTTGGCGAAAAGGCGCTGCCATTCTATCGACTGATGAAGAAGGCGGACAAGTTCGAGTGGACGCCAGAAGCCGAAGCAGCCTTCACAGATCTCAAGCGGATCCTCACAAGCCCTCCAATCCTCGTCGCGCCCAAGAAGGGAGCCACTATACCTATATGTTTCAGCTACAAACAGGGTGGTGAGCACCGTCCTGGTAGTCGAACGCATGGAGAGGGCACTCGCAAAGCATACAACGTCCTGTCTACTACCTGAGTGAGGTCCTCTCCATATCAAAGCAGCGGTACCCGCACTATCAGAAGCTGGCCTACGCCGTGTTCATGTCCTCGAGAAGTTGACCACTACTTCACAGAGCACCCGATCACCGTGATAAGTAACTCAGCAATAGGTGATATCCTCACAAACCCCAATGCAACGGGTCGAGTCGCAAAATGGCTCATCGAGCTGGCACCAAGGGACATCAAGTACGAGCACCCGAAGGCCATCAAGGCACAAGTTCTACCTGACTTCAGAACCGAGTGGATTGAAGCCCAGCTGCCTGCTGTTCCAGATTTATCCAATTCATGGACCATGTACTTTGACGGGTCCAAGAAGCACGAAGGCGCAGGAGCAGGTGTCATACTCATATCGCCAAAAGGAGACAAGCTCCGTTATGTTCTGCAGATGGGATTCAAACTACCCTCCAACAACGAGGCTGAGTACGAAGCTCTAATTCACGGCATGCGGATGGCAAAAGCACTTGGGTGCACTCGATTGATGATCTACGGCGACTCGAATCTTGTGGTGCAGCAGACAATGAAGGCCTGTGACGCCATCGCAGATAACATGATCGCTTACCGCGACCTGTATAACACATTGGAGGGCAGCTTCGATGGCTGCGAGTTACGGCACATAGGAAGAGAAAGCAACGAAGAAGCAGACATGCTAGCCAACCTTGGTTCGACTGTCGCACAAGTTCCACCTGGTGTCTTCCTCGAGCGCATCGAGCATAGGTCCATCAAGGAAAAACGGGCTCCTCCTCCATCGACTACGCCAGCCAAGGACAAAGCGCCCAGCACAGAGGACCTCAGTCGAGGTGCTCCTCATTGAGCCAACTTGGACTCAACCTTTTCTGGCTTACATACTCCGCGGCGAGCTACCAGAAGACATAACCGAGTCCCGGCGCGTGACTCGAAGATCAAAAGCATACACGTCATCAACGGCGAGTTATACAAGCGCAGCATATCAGGTATGTTCCAAAGATGCATCGCATTCGAAGATGGTCAAGCCATACTTCGAGATATCATGCAGGTACCTGTGGGCATCATGCCAGCAGTCGATCACTCGTAGCCAAAGCCTTCCGAGCGGGGTTTTACTGGCCTACCGCACTCAAAGACGCAGAGGACATAGTCAAAAGGTGCGTCGGCTGCCAGAAATTCGCAACAAGGCCGCACGCACCCGCATCGGCATTGAAGACCATACCGCTGGCCTGGCCTTTCGCCCAATGGGGGCTCGATATGGTTGGGCCACTCAAAAAGTCATCGCATGGCGGGCATACTCACCTACTGGTGGCAGTCGACAAGTTCACAAAGTGGATCGAGGCGGTCCCCATCACAAATTCGACTGCTACTACGGCAGTCAACTTCATAAAGAGCATCATCTATCGCTTTGGTGTCCCAAACAGTATCATCACTGATAACGGCACCAACTTCACGGCTGAGGAGTTCAAAACTTTCTGCAAGAGCAAGACATTACGCTCAACTACGCATCCGTGGCACATCCACAGTCCAATGGCCAAGTCGAAAAGGCCAACGGACTTGTGACGAGCGGAATCAAAAAGCGCCTCCTGGTGCCACTCAAAAGAGCTGCGGGTGCTTGGGTTGAAGAGCTACCATCTGTGCCATGGAGTTTACGCACAACTCCCAACACTTCTACGCAGTTCACTCCATTCTTCATGGTCTATGGTGCAGAGGCAATACTGCCATCAGACGTGCGGTTCAACGCACCACGAGTTGAAGCATACAATGAAGACGACGCGGAGGAAGCACTTGAAGATGCAGTCGACTTACTCGATGAAGCGCGAGACACGGCCTTGGCACGCACAGCTGTTTACCAGCAAGATCTTCGCAACTATCACAGCCGGCGACTACGCACCAGGTCTTTTGAAGTTGGCGACCTAGTTCTTCGACTGAAGCAAAAGAAGGTGCACAAGCTCGCTTCCCCATGGGAAGGCCCTTCATCATCACTGAGGTCCTTGGTGGAGGCGCATATCGATTGAAGCACGCGAAGACAGGCGAACTTTCTCATAATCCTTGGAACGTTGCGCATCTGCGCCGTTTCTATGCATAACGTGCTCGCAATCATACAATGTAATAGGCGATATGTCGGATGACTGCAGGTTTCAGACGCGCTCTTTTCCTTACCAGGGTACCTAAGGGGGCTGGAAGGTTTTTAATGAGGCGGCCTGCAGTCTAACATTCATAAGTGGAATATAATCAATATTCCTCCTATTTCTCTGTGTCTACTCGCATAATTCATAACTTAACCGCACCCGGTGCCTCGGCGGCTGCGTTATTATACATACGGGCTCTCGCTCTTGCACAAAAATCTTAGACGCACTCGAATACTCGGGGCTGCGTCGTAAAGATCCATACTAACATAAAAGCTCTGCAGCCACACTCGAATACTCGGGGGCTGTGATACGTCCATTTTGCATCACTATTTTATATCATAATTTACTGTTATTTATTGATATATTTCATATTTAGAGATGATACTTATGTTATTTTACCTATTTTGCATGTTTCATTATTATTGGAGAATTATTCACCGGAGTCAGAAATCTGATGGAAAAAGCATCGTCTGGACACCATATTTCTGAAGATCAGCAGTTCGTGGAAAATATGCAGAAGGTCTTATTTTTCCAGATGACGGAGCCAGCCAAAAGGGGAGGCCGAGGAGGGCCGCCATGGGCCCTCCCCATAGGCCGGCGCGGCCCCCTATGCCGCCGCGCCGCTACGTGGTGAGGGGGCCCACGACCCCCTCGGCCATCGCCCTCTCGCGTACTACTTCACCCAGAAACCCTAAGGTCGAGGGGAACATCGAGGATAGTCATCGCCGCCTCCTCGAGGCGGAAAACACCAGAGACAAAAGAGCTCTCCGGCAGGCAGAAATCTGCCGGGGAAATTCCCTTCCGGGGGGGGGGAAATCGTCGCCATCGTCACCGTCATCGAGCTGGACTTCATTGGGATCATCATCATCATCATCTCCACCACCGACACCGTCATCTCCACCGCTGCACCTCGTCTCCGCTGTAACATCTAGGGTTGGATCTTGTGTATTTCATAGGGGAAACTCTCCCGGTGTTGATTACTCCTTGTTATTGATGCTATTGAGTGAAACCGTTGAATCAAGGTTTATGTTCAGATTGTTATCCATCATCATATCACCTCTGATCATGTTCCATATGATGTCTTGTGAGTAGTTCGTTTAGTTCTTGAGGACATGGGTGAAGTCTAAATGTTAGTAGTGAACTATGTTGAGTAATATTTAATGGTTTGATATTTAAGTTGTGGTGTTATTCTTCTAGTGGTGTCATGTGAACGTCGACTACATGACACTTCACCTTTATGGGCCTAGGGGAATGCATTTGTATTCGTTTGCTAATTGTGGGGTTGCCGGAGTGACAGCAACCTGAACCCCCGTTGGTATATCGATGCATGAGGGATAGCAGGATCTCAGAGTTTAAGGCTGTGGTTAGATTTATCTTAATTACTTTCTTGTATTTGCGGATGCTTGCAAGGGGTATAATCACAAGTATGTATTAGTCCTAGGAAGGGCGGTGCATTAGCATAGGTTCACCCACACAACACTTATCAAAACAATGAAGATTAATCAACTATATGAAGCGAAAGCACTAGACTAAATTCCCGTGTGTCCTCAAGAACGTTTGGTCATCATAAGTAAACAAACCGGCTTGTCCTTTGTGCTAAAAGGATTGGGCCACTTGCTGCAATTATTACTCGCATTTTACTTACTTGTATTTTATTTATCTGCTATATCAAAAACCTCCTAAAAACTTGTCTGTGAGCATTTACAGTGAATCCTTCATCGAAACTGCTTGTCAACACCTTCTGCTCCTCGTTGGGTTCGACACTCTTATTTATCGAAAGTACTACGATACACCCCCTATACTTGTGGGTCATCAAGACTATTTTCTGGCGCCGTTGCCGGGGAGTGAAGCGCTATTGGTAAGTGGAATTGGTAAGGAAACCTTTACTGTACGTGCTGTTTTTATTTCTGCCTGCTGCTATATTCATTATGGAGAGATCTTCTCTTGAATTCCTATTTGGAAAATCTACTACTACTGCAAAGGTAGTGGATGAGGCGCCAGGTGAGAAAGTATTCCATATAAAATACCTATGAAAATTATTGAACGTGTTATGGATAACCGCTATGAAGGGGATGGAACTGTCCATCCTGGAGATCATTTACTGTTTTTACATGAATTATGCGAGTTATTCAAGTGTGCAGGTATTTCTATGGATGAAGTTAAGAAGAAACTATTCTCTATGTCGCTGTCTGGTAAAGCGGCACATTGGTATAAACTGCTGAAGAATGGGCATTCTCTTGATTGGAAGGAATTATGCCTCTATTTTATTCTAAATTCTATCCTCCAAGTGAAATTCACAAAGACCGAAACCGCATATATAATTTCTGGCCTCATGATGGAGAGAGTATTGCCCAAGCGTGGGGGAGATTGAAGTCATTAATGCTCAAATGCCCCATTCATGAGCTTCCTGGTAATGTCATTATTGATAATTTCTATGCAAGACTTTCTTTTCAAGATAAAACCTTGCTGGATACTACTTGTTCTGGATCATTCACTCGCAACAAAGAAGAGTTTAAATGGGACCTTCTTGATCGGATTCAGGAGAATACTGAAGGATGGGAGAACGACAAAGGTAGAGAGTCAGGTATAAATATGATTATGAATGCATTAAACTTTTATGGATACTGATAAATTTCGAAATATGAGTGCTGCTTATGGTCTTGACTCTCAAGTTGTTGCAAATTTTTATAAAGCTTTTGCCTCTCATTTCGAATTGCCTAGGAAGAGTTTTAATAAGTATCATGAACCTTACAAAGATAAAACTGATTCACCTATAGGTAAATGTATTGAAGTTAAAACTGTTGATCACATTCTTCCTGAAGCTTATATTGAAAAAATTCCTTTTCCTGCTAAAGTGAAGGAACATTCTGTTATAACTAGTGTGGTTAACAAAAGTGCAAAGAAACCTATAGAACCTGATGAGCAAATAAATGTTGAACCTGCTGTAGCAATAATTAAAGACCTTGTAACTGAAAGTGTAGAAGATGGTCACATCATTTTCTGTGAAGATGCTTCTAATATTGTTTCACATCCTAGTAAGTCTAGGAAAGCCAGTGTTCCTATGCTTTCTGTTAGAATTGGTGATCATTGTTATTATGGTTTATGTGATATTGGTGCAAGTTCTAGTGCTATTCCTTATGAGCTTTACAGGGAAATCATGCATGAAATTGGTTCTTGTGAACTTGAAGATATTGATGTGGTTATTCGGCTAGCTAATAGAGAAACTATCTCTCCTATTGGTATTGTTCGAGATGTGGAAGTTTTATGTGGTAAGATTAAATATCCTGCTGACTTTTTGGTACTTGGTTCTGCTGCTAGTAAACTTGTCCTATCATTTTTGGTAGACCTTTCTAAATACTTGTGGAGCTATTATAGATTGCAAGAAAGAGAAAATTTGACTAAATTTGCTGGTGAATCTTATGAGTTTAATTTCTCTAAATTTGCCAAAACTCCTTATGAAACCGAATTGCCTAATGAGGATTTTAGAGTTGAACAGCTTGCATCTATTGCTCTTGCTCCTAATGATCCTTTGCAGCAACATTTGGAGGATCATGAGAGTGAAGTCTTTAGGGAAGAAAGGAATGAGCTTGATGAAATTTTCCTTCGTCAACCCATTCTTAAACATAATTTACCGTTGAAGATTTAGGTACAACACCACCACCAAAGGAAGATCCTGTTTTTGATTTGAAACCTTTACCTGATAATCTTAAATATGCTTATATTGATGATAAGAAAACATATCCTGTTATTATTAGTTCTAAGCTTTCAGGTTTTGAAGAAGAAAGATTATTGGAAATATTGAAGAAACACCGAGGAGCTATTGGCTACACTCTTGATGACTTGAAGGGGATTTCTCCCCTATTTGCCAACACGCCATCAACATGGAAGATGATGCAAAGCCTGTTGTTGAACATCAACGTCGTCTAATTCCTAAAATGAAGGATGTGGTAAGAAATGAGGTATTGAAACTTCTTGAAGCTGGTATTATATATCCTATTGCTGATAGTAATGGGTAAGTCCTGTGCATTGTGTTCCTAAGAAAGGAGGAATACTGTTGTACCAAATGATAATGATGAGCTCATCCCTCAAAGAGTAGTTGTAGGATATAGAATGTGCATTGATTTTCGGAAAGTTAATAAAGTTACTAAGAAAGATCATTACCCTTTACCTTTCATTGATCAAATGTTAGAAAGGTTATCTAAAATACTCATTTTTGCTTTCTTGATGGTTATTCTGGGTTTTCACAAATTGCTGTTAGAGCTAAAGATCAAGAGAAAACCACTTTCACTTGTCCCTATGGAACTTATGCTTATAGGCGTATGCCTTTTGGTTTATGTAATGCTCCTGCTACTTTTCAAAGATGCATGTCTGCTATTTTTCATGGCTTTTGTGAAAAGATTGTAGAGGTATTCATGGACGATTTTTCTCTATGGGAATTCTTTTGATAATTGTTTGCGAAACCTTGATAAAGTTTTGCAGAGATGTGAAGAAACTAACCTTGTTCTTAATTGGGAGAAATGCCACTTTATGGTTAATGAAGGAATTGTTTGGGACATAAAATTTCTGAGAGAGGTATTGAAGTTGATAGAGCTAAAGTTGAAGCAATTGAGAAAATGCCCTATCCCAGGGATGTAAAGGTATTCGTAGTATTCTTGGTCATGCTGGTTTCTATAGAAGGTTTATTAAAGATTTCTCTAAAATTTCAAAGCCTCTTACTAATCTTCTTCAAAAAGATGTACCTTTTGTTTTTGATGATGATTGTAAGGAAGCTTTTGAAACTTAAAAAGCTTTAACAACTGCTCCTGTAGTTGAACCACCTGATTGGAATTTACCTTTTGAAATTATGTGTGATGCTAGTGATTTTGCTGTAGGTGCTGTTCTTGGACAGCGAGTAGATAAAAAGTTGAATGTTATTCATTATGCTAGTAAAACTCTTGATGCTGCTCAAAGAAATTATGCTACTACTGAAAAAGAGTTATTAGCTGTAGTTTTTGCTTGTGACAAGTTTAGACCTTATATTGTTGATTCAAAAGTCATAGTTCATACTGATCATGCTGCAATTAGGTACCTTATGGAAAAGAAAGATGCTAAGCCAAGGCTTATTAGATGGGTGCTTCTTTTACAAGAATTTGATTTACATATTGTAGATAGGAAAGGTGCTGATAATCCTGTTGCTGATAATTTGTCTAGATTGGAAAATATTGCTTATGATCCTGTTCCTGTTAATGATAGTTTTCCAAATGAACAATTGGCTGCAATAAAGGTGAGCTCGCGAGATAGTCCTTGGTATGCTGATTATGCTAACTTTATTGTTTCCAAGTACTTGCCTCCAACCTTTTCAGCTCAGCAAAGAAGGAAATTCTTTTATGACTTGAGGCATTATTTTTGGGATGACCCACACTTATATAAAGAAGGAGTGGATGGTATTATGCGAAGATGTGTCCCTGAATATGAACAACAAGAGATATTGAGTAAATGTCATGGTAGTGTTTATGGAGGACATCACGCCGGAGATAGAACCGCACAAAAGGTTCTACAATCAGGTTTTTATTGGCCAACTCTCTTTAAAGATGCAAGAAAGTTTATTTTATCTTGTGATGAATGTCAAAGAGTTGGTAATATCTCTAGACGCAATGAAATGCCTATGAATTATACTCTTGTTATTGAACCATTTGATTGTTGGGGATTTGACTTCATGGGTCCTTTCCCTTCTTCAGAAGGTAACACTCATATACTTGTTGCTGTTGATTATGTTACTAAATGGGTGGAAGCCATACCTACAAAAAGTGCTGATGGTGAGACCTCTTTAAAAATGCTTTTAGATGTTATTTTCCTAGGTTTGGAGTACCTAGATATCTTATGACTGATGGAGGTTCTCATTTTATTCATGGTGGTTTTAGAAAGACTCTTGCTAAATATGGTATTAATCATAGAATTGCTTCAGCTTATCATCCTCAAACTAGTGGGCAAGTAGAATTATCAAATAGAGAAATTAAATCTATCTTGCAAAAGACTGTTAATAAATCTAGAAAAATTGGGCTAGTAAGTTGAAGGAAGCTTTGTGGGCTTATAGAACTGCTTATAAAAATCCTATGGGTATGTCTCCTTATAAAATGGTTTATGGAAAAGCTTGTCATTTACCTTTAGAATTAGAGCACAAAGCTTATTGGGCTGTAGAGAACTTAATAAAGATTTTAAACTTGCCGGTAAGAAAAGGTTGCTCCAATTGAGTTCTTTAGATGAATGGAGAAGTGAAGCTTATGAAAATGCTAGACTTTTTAAGGAGAAAGTTAAGAAATGGCATGATAAAGAATTATTAAAAGGAATTTAATGTTGGAGATAAAGTTCTATTGTATCGGTCTCGTCTCAGATTTTTTGCAGGAAAATTACTCTCAAAATGGGAAGGACCTTATGTCATTGTGGAGGTGTATCGTTCAGGGGCAATAAAAATTGCTTCGCTGAAAGATGATGCCACACAAGTGGTGAATGGACAAAGACTCAAGCATTATATTTCTGGAGATTCTTATAATGAAGATGTTGATGTTATTCGAGTGGTGACTCCGGAAACTTTCATCAAAGATCAAATTGATGATTCTGCGAGTTCGACTTCGAATAGGTAACAGTTTTGGTAATAAAAAGTCCGCGTTTAACTTTCCGAACCATATTTTTGCTGTTTTTAGAAAATATGGAAAATTACGAGATCGAATCGGAGTGGAGGAGGCACACGAGGGAGCCACACCATGTAGCGGCGCGGGCCCCACCCTGGCCGCGCCGCCATATGGTGAGCGCACCTCGTTGTCCCTCTCCCACTCGGGTTCGACCTGGTACTTCCTTTTGTCGTAAATATTTTTGCTATATAATCCCCCGGACCCCCCGAGGTCCGTATATCGTCTTCTCGTCGTGTTTTGTTTCGAGCAGTTTCTTTTCAGATGTCGTCGCAAGGTTCATCCTCAGAAGATTATGCAATGCGTCGCAAACATGAGCTCCTCCAGGATCTAGATCAAGGAACTTTCGTCGGATGGGCGGAAGAGGAAAGGGCCGCGACAAGACGGAAAGAGATGGATGAGAGTATCAAGGAGGAAGTGAAGAAGATGTCGTCAACAAGAAGAGAGCGGCAAGCTGCGGAGAGTAAGCCAATCTTGGTGGGATCGCTTAACACTCGACGTGCTTTTTCTCATAACTTGCAGGGACCTTTACCACCTGCTCCTAGCCTCAACTCTTTCCCTGCTGTGGAGGAAGCTTTTCGGGTTACCGATGAGTTTTGTGATCAATACCGTGTTCTAAGAAGGGAAGTGGAGATACTTCAGGAGGAGAACAACCGACTTCGCAGAATGCTGGAGCGCTTCCTCACTCCCATCAGGGTCGTTCCACCATCACCGTCGAAGGAGTAATTCATCATTGGTATTGGCATCCCCTTGGCTTGTTCCAAGCTTGGGGGAGTGCCGCGGTATCACATCATCACTATCTTTTACCTTTTTGCTGTCAAGTAGTGTCATATCATGAGTAGGGAAGTTATCATATAAGATGGTTTGCAGTGTGGAAGTATCTCTCTTTTAGTTGGTTATCTATGTATCCCTTGGTGTGAGTTATCGTTACGGAATAATAATGAGAAGTTTTATCATTTACTTTTTGCACACCTTATTTTAGTTTGTAATTTCTGTTATATGATTGATCTTGTTGTTAGTATTGGTATCACTTTGGGAGCATAAGTAAATCTATTTGGTTTTGGCAAACTTAGCATTGGTCAATAGCAACAATACTTTGAGGCTTAAGTAGAAAAGAGGGAAGTACATGTAGATATATTATTTCATTATCTTTCTTTCTTGTTAGCTAATGAGCTTAGTATTCTGAAGTTAAAATTGTTTGTGCTTACAAGGAAGATGCATGATTGTTTCTATCACATGTATATTTGTTTGTTTCCCTCAACTCTTATGCTTGCTACCCAACCTTGCTAGCCAAAGACCTGTACTGAGAGGGAATGCTTCTCGTGCATCCAAAACCTTAAACCAAACCCATGCCATTTGTGTCCACCATAACTACCTATTATGTGGTATTTTGCGCCACTCCAAGTAAATACTTCATGTGCTACCTTTAAACAATTCAAAAGTTACTATCTCTTATTTGTGTCAATGTTTTATAGCTCATGAGGAAGTATGTGGCGTTTTATCTTTCAACCTTGTCATTTACTCCGGACAGACTTTCACCAATGGACTAGTGGCATATACATCCGCTTATCCAATAATTTTGCAAAAAGAGCTGGCAAATGGGGTGCCCAGTCCCAATTAATTACAACTTTAACCGCTCAATTCTCTTCACATTTTTGCCCTGATTCAATCAGTCAAGCAATGATACCAGTTTTTAACTGCATGTGTAAACAAAAGAGAAGAGGGATGATCTACCTTGCTGGTAGAGATAACGTCCTTCATGGGAGCCGCTCTTGAAAGTCTGGTTGACAAGGGGGTTAGAGTGCCCACTACCATTCGTTGACAACAACAAACACCTCTCAAAACTTTATTTTTATGCTCTCTATATGATTTCAAAAACTTGAAAAGCTCTAGCACATGATTTAATCCCTGCTTCCCTCTGCGAAGGGCCTATCTTTTACTTTTATGTTGAGTCAGTAAACCCATTTCCCTCTATCTCAAGCAAGCATTTGAGTTGTTGTGATCCAACAATTATATTGTGATCTATTTAATCATGTCTTTTATTCTTCCTTGTTTTGTACCAATTTTATCTGAATGAATATGACTTTGAAGGTTATCAATGATTATGAGGAGATTGTTATGATCGAGCATGTAAGTTCTGCAATATAAGCTCTAATATAAAGGCTCTGCTCGAAAGATAAGTACAATCTGTTAATTGTTCTTTGACCAAGAACGAAGTTTGCCATCACCAATTATGATTTCCTATGCACCTTTATTTGTGATTTCCCTTTACTTGTTTCAAGTTGAGTTATATGAGGAAGTTGTTTACTAGAATGTCTTGTGTGAATTAATAAATGTGATGCTTCTTGTCCGTATTCTATTTATCGACTCTTCACTCCATAAACATGTGGTCTTGTTTACTGAGCTCAGTTTCGCTTGGGGACAAGCGAGGTCTAAGCTTGGGGGGAGTTGATACGTCCATTTTGCATCACTATTTTATATCATAATTTACTGTTATTTATTGATATATTTCATATTTAGAGATGATACTTATGTTATTTTACCTATTTTGCATGTTTCATTATTATTGGAGAATTATTCACCGGAGTCAGAAATCTGATGGAAAAAGCATCGTCTGGACACCATATTTCTGAAGATCAGCAGTTCGTGGAAAATATGCAGAAGGTCTTATTTTTCCAGATGACGGAGCCAGCCAAAAGGGGAGGCCGAGGAGGGCCGCCATGGGCCCTCCCCATAGGCCGGCGCGGCCCCCTATGCCGCCGCGCCGCCACGTGGTGAGGGGGCCCACGACCCCCTCGGCCATCGCCCTCTCGCGTACTACTTCACCCAGAAACCCTAAGGTCGAGGGGAACATCGAGGATAGTCATCGCCGCCTCCTCGAGGCGGAAAACACCAGAGAGAAAAGAGCTCTCCGGCAGGCAGAAATCTGCCAGGGAAATTCCCTTCCGGGGGGGGGGGGGAAATCGTCGCCATCGTCACCGTCATCGAGCTGGACTTCATTGGGATCATCATCATCATCATCTCCCACCACCGACACCGTCATCTCCACCGCTGCACCTCGTCTCCGCTGTAACATCTAGGGTTGGATCTTGTGTATTTCATAGGGGAAACTCTCCCGGTGTTGATTACTCCTTGTTATTGATGCTATTGAGTGAAACCGTTGAATCAAGGTTTATGTTCAGATTGTTATCCATCATCATATCACCTCTGATCATGTTCCATATGATGTCTTGTGAGTAGTTCGTTTAGTTCTTGAGGACATGGGTGAAGTCTAAATGTTAGTAGTGAACTATGTTGAGTAATATTTAATGGTTTGATATTTAAGTTGTGGTGTTATTCTTCTAGTGGTGTCATGTGAACGTCGACTACATGACACTTCACCTTTATGGGCCTAGGGGAATGCATCTTGTATTCGTTTGCTAATTGTGGGGTTGCCGGAGTGACAGCAACCTGAACCCCCGTTGGTATATCGATGCATGAGGGATAGCAGGATCTCAGAGTTTAAGGCTGTGGTTAGATTTATCTTAATTACTTTCTTGTATTTGCGGATGCTTGCAAGGGGTATAATCACAAGTATGTATTAGTCCTAGGAAGGGCGGTGCATTAGCATAGGTTCACCCACACAACACCTATCAAAACAATGAAGATTAATCAACTATATGAAGCGAAAGCACTAGACTAAATTCCCGTGTGTCCTCAAGAACGTTTGGTCATCATAAGTAAACAAACCGGCTTGTCCTTTGTGCTAAAAAGGATTGGGCCACTTGCTGCAATTATTACTCTCGCATTTTACTTACTCGTATTTTATTTACCTGCAATATCAAAACCTCCTGCAAACTTGTCTGTGAGCATTTACAGTAAATCCTTCATCGAAACTGCTTGTCAATACCTTCTGCTCCTCGTTGGGTTCGACACTCTTATTTATCGAAAGTACTACGATACACCCCCTATACTTGTGGGTCATCAGGCTGCACCACCATTATTTCATAAAAAGCATAAACTTCATACACCCCACTCGATCGACTCGGGGGCTTGGCAAACGTCAATTTGTATCATATACAAAGAGTTAAAATTTACACTCGGGGGCTATCCCATGTATACAAATTTCACTCGCAAACTACTCTAATCCTCGGGCTCGTCCTTCACGGGCAGCTCGGGACCACAAAGTTGTTCGTGAGTGCACTCGATTAGTGTCTCCGCAGCTCGGATCGTGTCATCCAGATCCCCTTGTTCGAGAACCTCTCTGGCTGCGGGTGGCTGCAACACCAACCTTGGTTTTCGACTTCGTACGTATGCCATTGCGGCGTTGGCTCCAATCACAAGTCTTTGCGTCAGCAACTCTCGAATTGGAGTTGTCTGACGGAAGATGTTCAGCAAAGCACGGATTCCTTGTGGTTGCGGCCCCGCAGGAAAAAGAGTCTCGTTCAGGCGAATAAACGCCATCCGGCATAACTCGAGCAATTGTGCACTTCGCCAGGCGCGATCCTTCAAGGTAGCAAGAATGCGCGCATGATACCTATCATTCCAGAAGTGTTGACTCCCAGTCGTGGGGTTGTCGGTCACATTATCCAAATGCTCCTCCACGCGAGCCTTCTCCGCCTCGAAGTTGTCAACAAAACCTACAAAGCAGGCATATCAGTCAAATCGACAAAGCTTCAGACTATACAGAAGAGTTTTGTCAGCAGAACAAGACTCAAACTCACAATCGAGTTGCCTGTTCACCAGATCCATTTCTCCAAGCACATAACGCTCGCGTTGGGTCGCCAACGCGGGCCTCGTCCTCAGTTGATTCAGCTCAGCCTGGGCGTTTTTTAGCTCCTGCTTCATTTCCACATATTTGGCCTTCATATATTCCATCACCTTGGCATCATTTGTCACCTGACACTGTGATCGGGTGGATGCTGGAGCCTGTGAGGAACCAATCGCAGGAGCAGTTTCTCGTGACTGTTCAAAAAGCATAATCACAAACACAAAGTTTGTGTCAGGAACAGCAACTCAAAATCATAAGCATACAGCTCTTCGAGCATAAGACACACTAGCAAAAGACTATTTGCATAAACAAGGTCGCACAAGCAAAAGCGCATACTCGCGCAGTTCAGAAGGTATAATTACAAAGGCATAAAAACAAAAGGGGTATAGCCACCCTAAAACCTAAGAGGTCGATTTCTTCTGCAGCGAGCGGCAGTCTCGGCAGCCCGGCGCTCGATGGTATTCATAAATACCTCGGCCAGTCGCGTGGCGGCTCCACTCACCCCCTTCAGAGACACGGGCTTCCCATCTGGCTTCCTAGGGAACTCAGACAGTGCGCCCTCATAATCGCAAGCTATCCCATGACCCATAAGAAGCTTGATGGTGGACTCGGAGCCGCGTACCGTGTTGGCGCGAGCGAAATTCGAAAGGGTGGACGTCCCGGGGCCAAACACCTCGGCGAAGCCATCCGCAGTCGAGGGCACCACGCCAGTCGGGAACACCACCCCGTGCACGGCGCCAAGCGTGTTCGTCGATTTAACAAGTGCGTCTTTCGCCTGGTCGCACACGGCGTTTAAGCCACCCACGGCCTGCTCCAGCGAAAGGTCGTCACTCGCCATATCTGCAGAGGTTGGGGCACCAATAGCTTCTGCACAATTCAGAAAGGGCAAACGTCATTTCATGACACTCGACAGTTACATCATTGTATCAAAAGCAAAAAGGGGTACTTACCTCCCATGGCCTGCGCGAGCGCTGCAAGCTGGTCAGCGTACCCTCGCTCGCGTGCAGCGGCTGAGGTGGCGGCGGCCGCCAGCTCCTTCTTCGACTCTTCACGATGCGCTGCAAGCGTATCTTCCAGCTCCTTTTTCTCGCCTGGTTCAGCAAATGGCGTACATACTCGATAGAGTTAGGCATTGCAAAAATAAATTCAGTAAGCAAAAGCAAAAGGAGAACTCACGACAGAGCCTCTCTAGCTCGGCGCGCATGGTGTCCCTCTCCTGCTCCACCTGGACATAAGCCTTGGCGGAATCTGCCAAGGTGTGGTAGAAAGGCTGCGAGCATACGAATTCAGCAAAAATTCAAATTCTCATAGACCTACAGCTTAGCGGGTCAAGCAAGAAGATACTTACGTGGTTCATCCACGGTTCAGAAGCCACGATTGATGTCCCGATCTCTGGAGCCGTCACCTTGGCTGCTTGAGTGATTACACCTGTGGCCGTTGGCGGGGCAGCCTCATTCGCCGTCGGAGCAGTGTCAGCGCGCTCCAGGATCGGCACATTCTCGACTGGAGGAGTAGCAGGCTGATAGTTCTCAGCACTGCGAGTGGCGCAATACAAGGAGAGACAAATCAGCACAAACATACAATAAGCACAAAATTCTCATATCGCACTCCAAAGAACACGAACCTGTGCTCCTCATCCTCCTCATCTTCGGAGTCGCCAAAAATTAGGCCTCCAAATACTGGGGTGCCACTTGACTGAAGGAGGTGAGTGGAGCTTGTTGAGCACAAACGCAAAGGAGCGGCTTGGAAAGCAGGTGGTGAGCCTGATTCTTCGTCATCCTCTAAATCCTTCGCGGGTGCGCTCATAGCAGAAGGCGCCTTCTTGGCCAGTCGACGCCGTTTCGGTGGCGCGGCATCGATTTCCTGGTCAGCGGTGGCCTTGTCCTCAGATTGGACCTCTTCTGCTGCTTCCTCATCAACCTCATCCGCGTTCGAGGTGGTGGCAGAAGGATGGGTGACTGATCCTTTTTCGGGTCCACCACCTGCACCTGGGTCTCTTCAGTCTCGCCATTTTCGGGCAGAGGGGGCAGAGAAGTGGCGGTCGAGTGGCCCTGCATCGCATCCATCCAACAACTGGAAAGTCAGAGGCAAGAATCGACAAACGCACAGCATACGAGTGGCAACTACTCAAAGAAGCAAGCATATCACAAAACACACATACCTCAGGCAAAGGGTTCTCCAACCCATACGGCTCAATGGGGCAGTTGACATCGCATTTGTCGCCAGTCGACAAGTTGGTGATGTGCCGCACTTGCCCCAGCAGCTCATTTGTTGACAGCTCCTCTGGGTTCATCCGGGTGACATCATCCGCGCCTGCATACTCCCACATCGGGTGCGCTCGAGCACGGATGGGCCATACCCGTCTCTTCACAAAAGTGGCGATCAGGTGGATGGCTGTGACTCTGTCCAGCATCTCGCCGATTCGAGTCAGCAAAGGGGCAACTTCCTCCAACTCCTCGACTGAGAGCTGGTGATCCCACGCCTTGGTCCGAGCAAAAGCTGCAGTCGAGTAAGCGGCGACTCCGTCTTGCTCGACGCTCGCATAGAACCATCCTTTCCTCCAGCCCTGGGCGGAGTCGACTGTCTTCAGCCGGAAGTAGCGCGTGTCGCTGCGCACCTGGATGCCGCAGCCGCCTACGGGGTAGGTGCGACCACCTCCTCTGTTGGGCCGCACCATAAAGATCGTCTTCCACAGCGCCCAGCTAGGCGCGACGCCGAGGAAGCACTCGCATAGCGTGATGAAACACGCTATGTGCATACAAACATTTGGGGTGAGATCATGGATCTGCACCCCGTAGGCAAAAAGAAGCCCACGCACGAAGTCGTGGAGGGGAAGCGCGAAACCCCTAGAAACAAACTCCGCGAAGCAAACGCGCTCGTTGGCGCGAGGTTCGGGGCATACCTCCCTGGTCGGCGGAGCGGACGGCGAGTTGCTCCGCGGGTGGCAGATATCCCTGCTCGCGGAGCTTGATCAAATGCGTGTCCTTGATGGTGGACCTCGCCCAATCACCGATGTTCTTCTTCAGGGCGGCGGCGGCAGACGTTCCCGCCGCTGTTTTCTTGCCCTTGGCCGCGTCGGTCGCGGAGGCGGCGGCGGCACAACGCTTGGCACCTCCTTTCGCCATTGCTACAGTGGGGGAGCGGAGAGCAAAGAGCTTGGGCGCAGAACAATGGAGGGGCATCGCGAGGAAGGAGACGAGGGGCGGCGCAGAAGGCAAATGGCAAGTAAAAAAGTCTGCCAGCGCCGTCCCCACTATTTACCACAGATCGCAAACCGATCGCAGCCGTCAAAACAAATCCATACGCTCCGCGCGAAATCTGGCCATACACGTGGCAGCCATGGAGAGCAACCATCGCCGGCCACTCCGCCCACTACGCACGGGAATCCAGGAAACCATAATCACGCACCGTGAAAATCGCGCCCGAACGGTCAAGTCTAGTCCACGCGGCGTCATCCCTGGTCAGCTCTGCATAAAATGGGCCCACACAGCAGTGTCGCGTCCCATCAGTCTTATCAAGCACGCCACCGCTTGTCAGAAGTGGCAGTCGCAAAAAAAAAACGTCATTGCTGACGATACTTCCTTTTGCACAATTGGCATAAAAGTCACTCGACGATATCTTCGGGTGGTCTCTCACATACATGTCGATGGGTTCTACGGCAAAGATCATAGATGCCAGTCGAAGGACTTTCGACTGCAACATCATACTCCCATCGGGAGCGTATCAAAAATTTCTTTGACTAATATGTGCAGTGTAAAAGATTTTGAGATTATCCTCCATTGCAAGCAATAAAGCACAATCTCGGGGGCTACTCCCATCGGGAGCGCTGTCGCGCACCCGATAAGATAATGGCAAAAGTATCAGTCGACGAAACATTCGGCTCAGTTCATAAGCAAAATCACACTCGAAATATTCCCGAGTTGATCCGACGATCCTTGGATGTTGCACGCATAGTGTAAAGGTAAGACTCGCCGATCAGTCGAGCTGGGCTAAGGATCGCTCCAGCAGCGTTATCCTTAAAATTTTCCGTGTCAGCAGACATGATGAATTATCCCCGACGGACGCGTTGGGTTGATTCAAAACTATACTGCAGTTCGATTCAGTAAGACCTCAACGGCCGTTTCGAGTCTGTCCAGTTTGTTCTGGATTCGAGTCCAGGGACTCGAGTTTGATCGAAAGCTAGTATGGTTTTGCCACAAATGGTAGTTAACTGGCCCCGATCCGTCGTGTGTGCCGGGCCTGCTAAGCTAATATCCCTTGATTATCATAAGCAAAAATTCATAGTCGAAGAAACACTCGACATAGCCAACATGTGCTATTTCATACAGACATTTCAAATCATACGACACAAATGCAAAGAACATAACGTGCATGATGTATAAGTCCATGCCCGACTCTTCGAATCAGACAAGTACTCGGGGGCTACTGACATGGGTATGCCTATCGGGTACCCTACCATGAGGGTACCTGGTGCACGTATTGACTGGGCCCAACTATCAGAGCCTACATGAAGCCCATGAAGGGAGGCCTACGAAGATGGAGTATCCTCCAAGTTCGGCAAAGACATAGTCGGTTTAGGCTTACCATATATGTAAATCGAGTCGGTTACGAACACCCGAGACCCAGCCTATTATTTAAGGACTGGGAGGGCCGTCGAACCAGACCACGTACTTTCAGAGCCACCAAAACCCTAGCGAGATTGACATCTCGCCGGGACCCTTGTAACCACCATATTCGCAAAGCAATAACAGACAGGCAGGACGTAGAGGTGTTACCTCCACACGAGGGCCCTGAACCTGGGTAAAATCTTTGCCCTGCTTGTCAGCCGACGTAACTTCCAGCGATACCACGTTCTCTCCCTCATATTCACAACCCAGGGACCTCGACTATGGGTCTTGATGAGTCTACCCCTCGTCATTGAGGGTGCCCGCCCCGATCCTGAACCGCAACCTCAATTGTTGGTGGGATGACATGCTTAGCGGGATGCCGAAGGAAAGGAGGCGAGAGGCAAGTGGGGGTGCTCTCATTTATGCCATGTGGGGAACATAGAAGGAGTGGAACCGACGGGTCTTCCGCAATGTCGGGCTTTTACTGATGGCGGTAGTGGCTCTCGTTATTGAGGAGATAGCTCAGATGGTGTATGCCCACTCCATCGACCGGGGATAATTTCTAGCAGAGCAGTAGGCCTTTCTGGCTTGTAATTGATCAAAAATTCTATACATAAACTCTCTTCTATCTAATCGGACGGCAGAACGACTGCATTTAAACTAAAAAAACAAGGCAAACGAGACGAGTGATTTTTGCGCTACGCGCAATGTTTGTAGCTCTTCTTTTCCACTTCTATTTATTCCCAAGTTACAACTTTTTTGTTTTTAGAGAATATAAGGCTCCCGCCCTGGTTCCATTAACATGCAACCACACAGAACGTCATCCAAGTTTTGATTCATACATCCAACAGCAAAACCTGATACTACAGACTACACCTTACTGAAACTAACATCTAGACCAGGACAAAGCTACCAGGACTACAATGAGAACTGGATCGTATTCTGCTAATGTCTCTAAATGCAAATGACCCGGACGTGAACATGACTGACGACAGGTCGCCTTATTCTGCTAACGATCGAGCGTGACAGAATTGTTCATAACGGATGCAATGAGATTAGGTGCAACACTGATTGATGCCTACAGATGCGAACTACCCTGAATCAGACACTGGCATCGCCGGCACTGTCACACTACAATTCAAACATGCCACGGAACGCCGGCATCTTATCGACAGCAATCGCCACTGACGCCTGCACCGAGCCGGGCTCCCTCCCGGCGACGAGAGCCATCTCACCGTCGTTCATGCACGCCAGCTCCACCCTCGCCGGCCTTCCGAACCCGAAGTCCACTCCGAACGCGGGGAACCACGGCGACCCCGCCACAACAACCGCGCGGCCCCGTGGGATGGCCGCGAACTTGGTGCACCATTGGGCGCGGTCGACTAGCGGGTCACGCTTCACCGCCGCGACGGCCTCCTGTATGGCCACGAGCGCCATGCCCGGTCCGTCCGGCCCAGTGAGCTCCGACCCCCTCAGAGAGGCCGTGCCGAGCGCGACGCAGTTGCCGACGTATGCGGCCGGCACCGACATATGGGCCCGACAGTCGGCGAGGAAGGCGGCGTACACCGGGGTGTCGTCGGTTAAGCCCTTGGCACGTGCGATGGAGACCCAGCCATGCGCCGTCATCGTGGCGAAAGTCGACGGCGATGTGGCGGTGTTCGCGGCAGCGGCGAGACGCTGCTTGAGGCGCCGCAACGCAGACGCGGCAAACGTGAATGTCCGTCGGCTGAGAGTGCGCCCGTGTTCCGGCCCGACATCTTGCTTCCGAGCCACCTGCAGGGGATTGTTGGTTTGTGGCCTAATCAGTGTATGAGTGTGCATCATTGTCCTTAAGACTTGTTCGCTTGCGGGATATTATAGTCAGGGCGAGCAACCCTACTCCTTTTGAACTAATCTGATTGATTTGCACTTCTATTTAAGTTAACAGCAGTGTATGTTCGTTTGCTTCTTTGAATCGTGTCCTTTTTTGGCATGGAAAACATCAGAGAAATATACAACGGGAATGCACATAACTATCTAATCTAAAGATATATGTATAGATTCGTTTATGTTCAATTGTGTAGTAATAGTAGGATCCAAATAAATTTCAATGATCATTTTGTTCTTAATTAGGTGGCTAGAAAGACCAGGAGCGCTCACCCTGGGTAAGTCCGGCGCGAGTTGCTGCAAGAATAACCTTGCAAGGTCGTCGTCCCCGTCGAACCACACCAGCCTCCGGTCATGCAGCGGCTCCGGCCCGGTCCACACCTGGCCCTTCTTGGCACCGGCCGCGGTCGCCGACCACATTTCCATGAACCGCCACAGGCCGCGCCCATCGGCCGCCGAGTGATGCAGCGCCACCCCCACCGCGACGCCACCTCTGCCTCCGAGGAACTCCGTCACCTGCGCATGACCCACGGGTTTCAGGCAGCTATGAGGAACGCGGCACACCCAAAGAAAACAGAAGATAAGTGTGGCGTACCTGCGCCGCCATAATGGGCGCCGGGAGCTCGTCCCGGCGGATGTCCGGAGCAAGGTAGCGGAGCGCGTCCTCGTGGTACTCCACCTCCTCGACGAGCCTGTCGAAGTCGAGGTCCGTCTCGGCCTCGACGAACGCGACGCTGCAGGCGCCCTCCTCCTCCGGGAGGACGATGGACAGGACGCGTGGCTCCGGCGAGAAGGTGAGCGCGCCGGCGAACGGGTGGAAGGCCGGCAGCACCTGCTCGAGGGAGGACCTGAGGATGCCGACGACGTCCGTGAAGGAGAGTGGGCTGGGCGGGGAGCGGAAGAGGAAGACGCGGCAGAGAGGGGGCAGCGCGACCCAGTATGCGTCGAAGGGAGACAGCGGGACTCTCCGACCCGGTTCCGGGAGCGGGGCGCCGCCGGCAGGGAGGGCGATGGCGGAGGTTCTCCTCGGACGCACCATGGGCGGCATCTTGCTTGGCACGTGCTAGCACCAGCAGAGACGAGACGAGTGAAAGAGTGTCAGGAAGCGGCACGCGGCTGTCAGCCATGGATCATTGACCCGACGACCGACGTGTCCTTGATCTGTGCCAAAATTGTTATGAAATCAATATAGTTCATCGGATAGAAATTCGAGGGACATGGTGTCATAGGGATATGTATGGGGAAGCAGTGTTTTTTTAGGGAATATGGAGAAGCAGTGTTCATGTACAAAGCACAGAATGAATGAATCACAACGTAAATCCAAAGACTAACGAGTGGGCTAAGAATTTTTTTATAACGAAAATATATTTAATATCATTAAGATATGGATTACACTCAGACTCTGCAGCAACGAAACGTCAAAAACTAATCAAGACATTAAAGATGAATACGGCCAAAAGAAAAAGAAAACAAGAAAACATGGCACTTGCCAAAGCGATTAGAGATTTACATTAGTAGGAAAGACTGTTGCAACTTGCAAAGCGCTGATCGTCAGGCTCAGTCATCACGCACACGGTTTTATAGTGAACATTATCACGCGCCAAACTGTATTCGCGCGTCGGGTTGTGAAGTATCATCTTCTTCTCATCCATTCATCTACCCACAATGATTTCTCACGTGCATGATTCTGATGCGGACATCACCACGCCGGCCAAAACCATTCTTAAGCAAAGCGTACTTGGACTACGAAGTCTACCATCATTATTCCCTACTTCTGACATCACTTGGTGATCTCAAACTCACCTGTCTCTTGCGCGTCATTGGCAAGCAACTCATGAGCTAAAGAGGACGCACCGATACTGGGAAAGGACAACAACGAAGTGGTCGCCCCGGCGGAGGAGGACGATAGAGAGCGTGTCAACACCGACGTCAGTGGAGCCCTTTTTACTCTCACGATGCTTACCGGCGCGGTACGATCCCCGTGTTGAACATCACAGAGAAGCGGCAACGACCAAATCCGCGGTGGGGATCTTGTCACGCGAGGGGATGCAATTGATGGCGGGTCGTAGCCGAAAAGCCATGGATCTTGGTGCACTTGTGTGGTGGATTCGAGAGAAGTAGGGGTGGGCGTTCGGTCTTTTCGGTTAGTTCGGTTTGGTCTTTCCGGTCTTTAATAATTTCGGTCATCCAGAAATGATACCCGTAATAAATTTGGTCTTTTCGGTTTTCTGTTCTTCGATCTTCGGTCTGTTCGGTCCGGTTTTCGGTCATGACCAAATAGACCAAAATATAGGGCTCAAGAAGGGGAATCGGCGCCCGGGACTGGGGAAGTAGGAAGCGATCGAGTGGTCTCTCATGCACGGGAGAATCTACATTATGCTGGACTGGGATACTCAGTTGTTGACCCTAGAGACTAGATGGTATGCTTGGTTTAGTAGTTGGGCTGTACACATAAGCTGGGCTGCCACACAAATTCGGCTGTTTCCGTACGTAATTCACTCAAATAAAATAAAATCGGTCTATTCGGGTTATGTATAAGTGATACCCGAATTTCTAATCTAATTTCGGTCTTTTCTAATTTGCTACCCAAATTTCTAACGGTCTTTTCGGTCTCGGTCATTTCGGTTTTGGTCTCGGTCTTTTCGGTTTCGGTTTTCGGTCTTCGGTTTTTATGCCCACCCCTAGAGAGAAGCGAACAAAGAGGGGGATAAGAGAAATGTAGAAGAAAAAAGGAAAAGGAAATATGTCTCACTGATATATGGGCCCATGTGTCCTTGTATAAAGTCGAAAGAAAAGAAAAGGATGTGGAAGAGAGGCCACTGCTAGAGCCGATAGTATTTCTTGCCTTGGCTCTAAAAAAATGTTTAAGAGCTCTGGTTTAAGCGCTGCTACCGGACATGCTCTAAGCCACCACCACCTTTCCTCGCCGGCCATTAGTTAGCTAGCACCACGCCCTCCTCCTCCCCTCCCTTCCCTCTCCGCGCGAGCCAAGAATCACCTCTCCCATGCAGCCAACGGGCCGCGAAATGCACGGCGGCGGGCAGGACGACTTCTTCGACCAGATGCTGTCCGCGCTGCCGACGGCGTGGGCCGAGCTTGGCTCCGGCAAGTCCCCCTGGGAGCTCCCGGCCGCTGGCGACGGCGACCCCGCGTTCGACGAGTCCGCCCTCCTCACATCCCGCCTCCGCCACCACCAGATCAACGGCGGCGCCGGCGCCGCCGGGGGGTTCCTGCCGCTGCCGCTGTTCACGGACCGGTCGCGGGAGGACTTGCAGGGAGCTAGCCAGGCGATGTATGACGGGTTTGGAGCCGCCGGGATGCACGGCGCCGCCGCCGCGCAGCAGCCGTTCGGGCAGGTGCGCCAAGTGTCATTCGGTGTTCAGTTTTGATTCAGGTTCATGTTTGATCAGTCGCGCTAAGAAAACTCTGCCTTTTCCCCCTCGACGTCCAAGGCCGGATCAATGCCGGCGCCACCACCACCAGCGGCGCAGGGAGGAGCGGCGGCGCCCCCGCGGCAGCGCCAGCGGGCGAGGAGGGGGCAGGCCACGGACCCTCACAGCATCGCCGAACGTGTACGACGCCACTCTACCCGCCACCTTTCCTTTCTCCCCCAATTACTACCACTCCATGTTCTACTGTTCTCCACTTCCACAATTTCTGGACCCAAAATTTCTCCTTGTCACTTCACTTTGACCTGTCACATTCTTACAATCTCACTGCAAAAAAATTCAAAAAAACAATCTCACTGCAAAATTTTGGCATTTTGCCTCAAAATTTTGATTCAGCAATTTGGCCTGTTACACTCTTTATTACAATTTAACTGCAATCTTTTGTTCAAAATGAACCTGAGATGGAACTGGAACTATGTCTTTCTGCTCACTCTTTCCATGGTGTCCTTTGGCAGCTCCGGAGGGAGAGGATAGCAGAGAGGATGAAGGCGTTGCAGGAGCTGGTACCAAACGCCAACAAGGTGACACAAAACCTCCTGCCTTTCCCCCTCCCACTTTTGCCTTTTCCCTTCTTCTTTCCATTCTCTTTGAGCAAAGCAGAAAGCTTTCCTGGAATTGTGGTGAAAATGCATCCATGTTTCCTGCATTATTGCTCTGGACGTAAAGCTGGTTTATCATAGTAGTATAACTTGTGATGATATCTTGTTTGTGTCATTTGTAAAATAGCCGGTGCATGCATGATGGAACAGGAAAGCATGGTAGTTGGTTCATTGCTCTTAACTAATTGCCGGGATAAGGCGATCTGTCGGACCTCGATTGGAGGATCGATTTAGCTTATTAGTCTAGTAACTTCTAACTGGTGGTAGTAACTGAAAAGCAGGCAGCAATAGTAAAAGGAAGATCAGTCATGGACCTCATGGTGCCAAGGGAAATGAGAAATATTCTGCCCATGACCAGTTCTGCGCCTTAAGGCCACTTACAGATTAACACCTACACATAATTCAGGGGAATGAAGGTTAGATTACGGACTTCATGACCATTTCACTAAACACTAGGTTCCTATACCTAGAATACTGAACATCATAAGGAGAACGACAGATAAATGGGGGGTTCCATATAACATAAACATGTTAGAACTTCGAGACGTACCGCATTAGAACCGGGCAGACAGGAAAATTGTCTACTGCTCCAGTCCTGCTTCTTGGATTCTCCATGAACCGGATGGGCACCACACTCCCCCACAGCCTCGTGCCATGGTTGATACTTCTGAAGCTTCCAATGGCATATGTGACATCGTTTTTTGCACAACTTTAGTCACTGTTTAGAGTTCTAGAGTGATAGCGAATGCCTTTTGCTTGACTTTCCGAATAAAAACTTATATCAGTTGTCATGTCTTAGCTGACACAGCTGCCATAATGCAAACTAGAGAGGATGCACAGCGCTTTCACTGGAATAACAATATGGAATTTTGGTTGCAGATCGACAAGGCATCAATGCTCGACGAGATCATTGATTATGTGAAGTTCCTCCAGCTCCAAGTCAAGGTAATTCGGTTTTTCTACCCCTATCCTAGGTTACTACTCCAAGTCAATGTGTTTCTAAATATGGTTAGTCAGTTGGCTCCTTGAAACATGGAAATCATGATCTCTGATCAGATGTTATAACTGTGCAGGTTCTCAGCATGAGCCGATTAGGCGGAGCTGCAGCAGTTGCCCCTCTGCTTGCTAGCATGTCATCAGAGGTACCTATGTTACACGATCTTCCAGTTTTGGCAAACGTGTTTGTGAAAGGAAAAATCGGGAAAACTACATCACTGGTAACAACTTAATACGTAGTTGGTATTAACCTACTGCACACCATAACTTGCTTGCGTGGGCAAGTTTTTTTTAACCCTGAAATCCGCTAATTGCTCCGTTAGATCACAAAGTGTATAAGGAAAGTGTTAACCTTTTGACCATTGGTTCGGCGCGAATACTCATAAATTCTGTCATCTTCGAAGCTGGTGCGTTGATTCTGACTCACTTAACTTTTAGTTGTATATATGGAAAAAAACTATTATTTTTGTCTAAAGGTCATCAATCCCTCTTGAAGTCCTCGCAATAGAATATACTCCCTCCGTTTAGGTTTATAAGTCCTCTACGTATTCCTAGGTCGTGAATTTAACTAATATAATAAAAGAATTAAAATATAAAAATTATACCATTAGAAAATATAAAGTCTGAATTTTCTAATTATATATTTTCTACAATATATAAATCATATTATGTTGCTCAAATTTACGACCTAGGGATACGTAGAGAACTTATAAACCTAAACGGACGGAGTAACTATGTAGAATCCTATTAAAAGTTCCAAGATTGGCATTTGGAGGGCTGCAAGTTACAAAAAAGGCGCTACTACAACCAACAGTATGCCTATAAAACTGCACCACGTCATATCGAAAGGATTCCGTAGAATTACTGAAGGAACTAATCAAGCATGAGTGGGTGCCAACACAATAAAGAAAGGTTGAAGGGAATCTTCTAGTTCAAGAACATGAGGGGGAAAGGAAAACACGCCTGAAAAGTGACCCAATGTACCAAATTACTAATCAAGCAATTAGGCGGTAGGAGCTACTACTGAACATACTCGGATGCAGTACTAAGGACAATTCCAACTCCTGAACATACCCTGATCTGACAAAATACACATCAGCTTTTGTTTCTTCATCTGCTACATCGCCACTATACTAACATTTAAGTCCACCTTGCAGAGCAACGGAAATGGAAATGGGACCAGTAACAGTGGAGACGGTAACAACGGCGACGACAATGGTGGCAGCACCTTGCATGCGACGGAGCAACAAGTGGCAAGGTTGATGGAGGAGGACATGGGCACCGCCATGCAGTACCTGCAGGGCAAGGGGCTCTGCCTGATGCCAATCTCCCTCGCCTCAGTCATCTCCTCCGCAACCTCATCGTCGCTCCGTTCCACCATCCGCCCTGTAGGTAGCGCTGGAGGACCCCAACCTGAAGGTGGTAGCCCTACATCACAGCAGCTGGTGAACGGCACGGCTACTGATGACTCCCTGACCATCAAGAACGGCAGTAGACAGTGAAAGCGGACGCTCATTCTTTTGAGACAGTTGTTGGAGGATCAGTGCAGAAAAAATTATCATCTAGGGCTCATATTCTTAGCTGCCGCTTCTTTCTCTTCTTACTGTTTGTTCATAAGAAATGATGTTTAATCATGCAACCTTTAGTTCTCCCTTTTCTTTTCTTATGTGTAATAGCTTCTCTAATATATTTTTCTCCTTTTGGGGGTATGATGAAGCCTCTCTTTAATCTCTGGCATTAACTGCCTTATATTAAACTTGTCCGGGAGCTGTCATCCCCTTGTTGGATAGAGATAAAGAGGAATCAAAATTATTGGTCTAAGGGGGGCCTTGATCATATTCTGAGTCGAAAATATCGAAGTTTTCAGGATACTATACAAACAGTACAAATGCAAAGTTGCTCTTAGATGGCACAGATGCAAAGTTGGTCAACAAACTAAAAGATAATGTGAGAAACAAGGAGAGAGGATATGCTGTTTCAGGAGCTTTTTGGACAGCCAGATAACCTTAATTATAGAACGTGTACTGAAATTCATGAACAAAAATTGACAGCGATGACATTCCACCAATGATTGCATGCAAGCAATGAATTAAGTTAAATTATCCTCTGAGATGCGATGAACAGCGTCTAAGAATCAAATTGTAATGGCTGGCTCGAAGTAATCAGAACGACAGGAGAAGAATATATGTGCATAAATAAGTTACTTGATACGATGAACAGATTGAAGGTTTTTTTTTAGGGAGAAACAGATTGAAGGATTAGGATAGGAAATACACCCACGTTGGTGAAATGAAGAGCATCTTTGACCGTACTAGTGAACGAAAAAATATCAGTGACTACTCTAATGAACAGGGAGAAGCAGCCGAGAATAGCTGTAAAATAAGTAGCTTAACATTGGACCACAGGTCTGTGAAGGCGAGGGTCAAACAAAAGAACGGAACAGAATATAAGGCTAGCGAATATAAGAGTAAGTAGAACAATAGATTGACAAATTATCTCACTGGTAAAGGCACAAAGGAACATTGCAAGTGTGTATTTCCAAAAATAAACATTTCAAGTGTAAAAACCATAACTGAAAAAATGTTACATCGGCTTATACAGTTGCCGGGAAGGTGCCCAACTTAAAAGGACAGTGGTGGATTGACACCACAGAAGGGAAAAATAATGCTTTCCTTGGTGAAAACAGGAGCAATTCACTGTACCGAGCACGAAAGTGAGCAGCGTGCTGCAGGCATGACCAGTGGATTAACAGTACAATAAAGCTATACCCTCTTGGGTTGGATGAACAGAGTCTTGCAGAGCTGTCAGGGCAGAAATCACCTGAAGAAGATGAGTGGAACAAAAACATAAGACATAAATAATTAAGAAATGATGCTGGTTTCGACAAAAAAAAAAGAGTACTAGAAGAATATGGCTGACCATTACTACTAGTTTGCTACATCCACTTTAACAGAGAAGATAAACTCAAGGTGTGCCCTTAAATCTCAAGGAAATTGGATAGTTTGATCTGATGGCAATTGTCTATGTAGCATCTTAGGTAGAACATACTTCGTAGCCAAACTGTTCAAAACTATCAGCATTACTGGTTTCTAGTCGATCAAGAATGGGCATCAAGTTTGATAGTGGACAGTACAATGGCTAAAATGTGAGAGCTCATAGATACATGATGTTGTGAAATCGTGACTTTACATACAAATCATGCAAACAAAAAAAATTTGATCGAGGATGTTCGCTCAATTCAAAAGTTAGACAGCAGAACCAAGGCCTGGTCTAGCTACTTTAAGACCAATTAAGAAACCGAGTAACCAATGTAAATAACTCTCTGAGACAATTGGAGTTTGCATTAGAAACTTGAAACTTTCTCTCGCCCTGACCCATCCACTTATAATACTCAGTTATGAACAGATTTATCAGCCAAAACCACTTTAAACCAAATGGCTTATCATGGTAATTGTTAACATGGTTGGATCATGGTGTGTCAATCAATTGGGCCGATAGAAGTACATATAGAAAAGCACATAGAACATGAAGTTGTTTGACATCTTTAGAGTAGAGCTCACCGAATGCATATTAGCAATGTTATGGAGAATTACTTACAATCAACTGATCAGTTACTTCACGTCTGGTTGGTTCGCTTTCTTTTAGAACCAGCTGCCATTTTCTCTCCCGACTTCGATTTCTTTGATGCTTCTGGTTCCAGAGACTCCTCCAGTTTCTTTAGAGCTTTTAACCACCCAGCCAGAAAAAAATTGAATGAATAAAATATCAATCAGATGGGTAATGGCACAAATATGATCTGATAGGACTGCTATCTCACCAGTTGAAAAAACTGGGCGAAGGCCTTCTATTGATTCCTCAGGTAGTGAGCGAAGGCTGCAGCTAGAATCATCTGCCTTCCTGAGCATTTTGTCGAAAGATTTAACCTACACATGATTTGACTCAGCAACCGAATTGATAAAAGAATTACACTAAGATTAATACAAATGCACTTGATCTGGGTATAATACCCAGTTGGGCTTTCTTTTGGTAATAAAAGGCAGGCTGACTTCTCAAGACCATATGCTTATTTATACATCTGGTAGAAGAAACATATGTTTTAATTCCCCGACAAATATCAGAGTGATTCAACATTCATGCATTTGTAGGTCTAACCCAAATCAGGAAGTCTCAATTGTTTTCTACAAGAATACAACAGTCATCTACAGCAAATCAAATACTCCCTGTGCTGTGATCGTCGCGGTTTTGAAATGCTGCGACACTTATTTTGGATCACAGCACAGGGACTAGTATAAAAAATACCCAACTTGCTGTGCATGTGTCTAACCCAGCAATGCAGAAATGAGATAAGTTTCTGTTCTGCATCTTCTTTACATAAATAAACATGACATGTACATTATCAAGGTGTGTGAACATATCAACCAGCTACAAGCATAGTACCAGAAATGCTAAAAATTGTTACTGTTAAACAATGTATTACCTCATGTTTCCTTAGAAACGTGAAGCAAGAACCAGATTCGCCTGCCCTAGCAGTACGACCTGCTCGGTGGATGTATGTTTTCACATAAGGCGGCATATCATAGTTGATAACATATCTTAAACCATCGATATGTATTCCTCGAGCCATTATATCTGTGCCAATGAGAACATCTATTTTTCCTTCCTTGAAATCTGCCAATGTCTTCCTGCAGCAGAGAGTACTATTAATATCACAAGGTAAGACAAGATATGATTGCTGCATTCCACCATAAACAGAAGCTAACTTTTCAATTCATGTTATTTCCTTAAGTTCATAACCACATACGCTAAACAAATATGATCCATAGAACATTAATAAGGCATACACGGCGGCCAGACATGTTGGTTATTCGCAGTATCTTATTATTGTGGCCATTTGCAATCAACTAAATGAAAATAAACTCTGTTTTACAACAGGAAAAAATATGA
Source organism: Poa pratensis (assembly GCA_947311845.1). Taxonomy (NCBI): domain Eukaryota; kingdom Viridiplantae; phylum Streptophyta; class Magnoliopsida; order Poales; family Poaceae; genus Poa; species Poa pratensis. Next base: position 24,949,627 of record CAMZMU010000111.1, read on the forward strand.
GTAATTTACCTTCGAGCAGATTCACGCTGCAAACGTGAAAATTCGCTAAACTTAAAGGGCACATCTTCGAAAAATCCGAGTAAAGTGCTTAGTCTATGACTTGATTCTACAGATGATGTAAAAACCAAGCACTTCTCCCCACGCAACTCTTGTAGAAGAACAATGAGACACAGTGGTTTTAAGTTTGATGTGCAGACCTGCAATAGCAGTAGAGCAGCAGGATGAATGAGAAAGGGCAGCACAATTCCCAATACCCTTTAGACCTTTGACGTGTTAGGCATCAACATTGAAAAGAATGAAATAACCAGTAAAGTTCCCATACAAAGATTGAGATATACCAGCTTGTATGACTCGAGCTTTGTAGGAATTCTGTAACGCTTCTTCCCACTATTCAACAGCAAGGGATGATGCAACTCAAGTTGAGAAAGTTTGCTAGGATCTTGAGTCAGTGTAGCAGAACAAACTATCTTCGCCAGTCTTGGAAAGCATTTACCTTTACACCCTCGCTCGACACCCCTAATGTCATAGCATAGAACAATAGGGTTCTCAACTGAAATATAAAGTGAGCAAATAATCTGGTAGATTAAGGCTTACGATCTTCTAATGGTAGTCAATGGATGTAGTAGAGTTTGTCCAGCAGTGTCACGCCGGAGATGATCTTGATTAGTCGAGCGAGTAAACTGGATAACTGTTGGCAACCAGGACTGATATGCCTCTCTTAACATCCTGTCCGTCTCATCAACAACCTGAAATCCAACGTTCAAACCTAAGTACAAGGCATTAATAAGATGCAAAAGATACTCAGGATGGTATGACTAGTATCATCACATGCCAGCCTAGATAGACAAATTATGTTGTAAGCAGCAACTAATGGCAACACTTGTGTGACTTTCAAATATATCCATAGCAAGGGTCTAGACAAGAGGTGAATGTGGAAAAAAAATTGGTCAGCCCTAAATTCATGGCCAGCTGAAGTGAATCATACGCACTTTAGAGTTTAGTCAAAGCTCATTGCCAGAATAATCTAAGTGAAAAAATACCAATAGTTTCTTCTTATTCTTAAAAATTCAACATTGTACTATGTACACATAAACAGTAGTACAGTTGATTATTCGACAAAACATTGTAAATTCACAAATACGTACAACAGGACATACCAACATATCACTATGAACTTAGTTTTCTACTGTACGAAGAAAGAAGTGTGCAAAGAGGACATCAAAATTGTTGACCTTAAGCTTACCAGGTACTGAAGATGCTCCAGACTAAAACCTTTCGTCATGTTAATATGATCCATCAATCTTCCAGGAGTAGCCACCAATATATCAACTTGAGTCTGTGGTTCCATATCCACAAATTCATCATCAAGAGTTGGGTAAAGCCCTTGTTTGGATTTCCTAATAAGATCTGAAATTTCATCCGCTATGGAAGATTGACCAACTGCTGAAGCTACTGACAATCCCACCGCAGGAGCAATAGCATCAAAAACCTCTTTAACCTGAAACAGGACAAACAACCAGAGCACAGTTCTATTTGTCAATATGAACTGAAGAACATGAAACTGATAAAATTTGCATGGGCTATCAGACAAAAGTTTCAAGAACAAGGTACAAGGGAGCCGGACAGACCTGCAATGCTAAATCCCGTGTAGGCAGCACGACCAAAGCACGCAAGCACCTTACTGACCGAGTGGAGAGCATTTGCACAATGGGCAAGGCATAAGCAAGGGTTTTGCCGGATCCAGTCGGGGAATTGATACAGATGTCCCTCTGGAAAGCGCCGGGACCAATTGTCTCCAGCCATGTTGCTGCCTGAACTGAGAAAAAGGACTCGATTCCCATTCTCTGCACTGCCGCTGCCAATCTGTATTAGAAAAATTACACAGCCATCCATCAGTCGCATGATCTCTCTAACATGTTTGCAGAGTTAAAACTGCACACAGTTGGTAATACTTTTGTAGCTATAGAAAGATAGACCAACTGGAACAAACTGAAGCTACTAGTTCATCTTGCACTGAACAAGATGGATGCAACCAACTGTAAGAGAGCTGCTACCATGTACGGTTACAGCCTGCCTAAAGGCTACTTCAGTGAAGTGCAACAGCGGACAGCGCCATTGTTGCAGAGCTAGTGAACCTCTAGTTCTTTTTTTTTTCTTCAGAAACCACAGAAGAAAGAGAGTTATGGTACCTGGGGTCGAGGCGGGGGAGGCTGGTGACGGGGCAGCCGGAGAAGGAGTCGATGTCGACGGGGTACCGCATCCACGGCAGGTGGGGCACGCGTTCCGAGGGCGTCTCACCCTCCTGCTCCTTGCTCTTCATGGTGACCATTACGCACGGAACCTGGCGGCCAGGGAGGAGTCGGCGCCGGCGGACGAGGAGCAGCGGCGGCTAGGAAGGGAAGGGAGCGGGAAGCGGCGGCGTCACGGCGAGTTAGGGCGCGGCGCGGAACAGAGCGTTGATGATTGTGGCGGGCCGGAAAGTGGGCCGTACGCTGAACCAGGCTAACGGGCAAGCGGCGGGAGGCAGCGGCGCCCGGCGAATGCTATGCATCGCCCCGCAGCGATGCGATAATGTAGCGTCGCCTGAAGGAATCTCGCTGATGGGCCGGCCTGCTTGGCCGATACCTCGGCCGCGGGAAGTCCAACGAGCCGGCGACCACGGCAGAGTTCCGCTTCGAGCTTTTTCTGCTTTTTTCCGCCGAGGTCACGTACGCAACAAGCGAGAGAAGCAACATACGGAACGTCACGTTGCCAGGCCAGTGGATTGATTCTTTTTCTGCTTTTTTCTCTGTTACTTTTTCCTGTTTTCTTTTTCTGTTATCTTTTCTGCTGTTTTCTTTTTTATTTTTCTGTTTTATTTTTTATTTTTTATGTTTTCGTTTTCGTTTTTCTTTTTCTTTTCTGATTTCTTTTTATTTTCTTTTTTTTTTGAATGGATTGACCCATTTTTTCCGATTTTTTAAAAATGGTTTCGCTTTTTTGAATGGTTCCCATTTTTTAAATGGTTCTGATTTATAAAATGGTTCCGATTTTTAAAAACGGTTCCTTTTCCAAAATGGTTCCGATTTAAAAAAATTGGAACCATTTTCATCTGTTCGGATTTGATTTTTTGTTCAAATTTGAAAATTGTTCCGTTTTCTAATTTTTGTTCATTTGATTTTTGTGTTCGGATTTGAATTTTGTTCGGTTTTGAAATTTGTTCAGATTTGAAAATTTGTCCAGATTTTAAAAATTGTTCGGTTTTTGAAATTTGTTCGGATTTGTTTTTTGTTCAGATTTTGAAATTCGTCCACTTTTAAAAACGTACAAAATAATTTTTGTTCACTTTTAAAATCGTTCAAAATATTTTTCGTTCGGATTTTGAATTTCGTTCACTTTTAAAATCGTTCAAAATAATTTTCATTCAAAATAACTTTTGTTTCACTTTTAAATCGTTCAAACTAATTTTCGTTCAGATTTTGAAATTCATCCACTTTTAAAATCGTTCAAAATATTTTTTGTTCACTTTTAAAATCGTTCAAAATAATTTTCGTTCAGATTTTGAAATTCGTTCACTTTTAAAATCGTTCAAAATAATTTTTGTTTCACTTTTAAAATCATTCAAAATAATTTTCGTTCAGATTTTGAAATTCGTCCACTTTTAAAATCGTTCAAAATAATTTTTGTTTACTTTTAAAATCGTTCAAAATATTTTTTGTTCACTTTTTAAAAATTGTTCCGATTCAATTTTTTTCACATTTGAACTTTGTTCCAATTTGAATTTTGTTCAAATTTGAAAAAAATATTCAGATTTAAATTTTGTTCGGATTTGTATTTTTGTTCGGATTTGTATTTTCGCTCGGATAAAAATATGTTCAAATTTTAAATTTATTCGAATTTGAAAACTTGTGTTCAAAGTTAAAAAAAGTTGCGCCATGCGAGCGTGGCGAACATTCTACAGTACAGCGAACAAGAAAAACGAATCGCGCCGAGAAAAACGAATCAGAAAAGGTCCATCGAAGAAACAGTCGCGCGGAATCAGTGATATGGGCTGGGCCCATTAAGCTCTTTCTGTAGGCGACGCTGCCGAGAGTCGTCGCTTTGAGGCGATGTACAGCATCTCCCGCGGCGCCCCGTCACAAACGGGAACGAGCTGGTGTCGGCGTCGTCCGTGTCTGACACGGTAAAACATGCTGGGAGTTGAGGCCGGGGATCGTACAAAGGAGGCATGGAACTGAAACTAGGCTAGGTTTACGTGGGGAATGGATTGATGGGCCGGGCCAGAAATTTCTGTACTGCGGTTTTTATTTATTTCGGACAATTCGTTCTTCATTTTCAAAAGAAAAATTAACAAGGATTTTGAAAGCTTTCAAAGCCATCCACCTACCCAGGACTAAGCTCGTAACTAAGAGATTCTTAGCTATTGCCTACCAAGTGACTTAAGTCACTACCTAAAACATACGAGTCTTATAAGTGGGAAAGCTTTTCGAAGGAATGGATGGATAGGTTATGTATCATTTTTACTTCTCTGTCTTGCAGTTACGTGGTCCAATTATGTGCATTACTCTCGCATCACTCTACGAACTAGGATATGATCATATGAATATAATGGATTGGGCATGGGAGGCACCGGGAAGAACCGACACATCACCAAAATCACAACATGCACTTAACGGTCCATGCCATCGCGGTGCTTCTCCTACTCCATAGCCTCCGCTAATGTCCATTTGCCTTGTATGTTGATTGACCGTTGCGCATGTGTGCTCCCGCCAACTTGGGTTGGATGTCTTCGAGGAATTTCTGGATGGTATAGCACCGTCATCCTCGGATTTGCTATTTGGGTGGGATTTCCTCATACTTGCATGGGACGGAATGGGGTTTTGACTAGGTTTGCCGGCGACATCATGTGTAAGGGAGGCTGACATATCCAAGTGTGTAAGTGGCATGCCCACCCGATGGTTCGGTAGCAGCTTGGGCAACAATTGTGGCTTCATAGATGTATAAAGCGACATACCTGACCGACGAGTGGTTTACTGCCAAGGAAGAATAAATTAATCCTACCTTGCAGACTCTGTAATACTTGTTTGCTAACCAAGAACTGATCAATATACACTTCATAATTATTTCACTCAGAGTAGGAGGAGCAACTCGATCGCGACATACATCGTCCATGCTTTACATCTTATTGTTTCACCTTTCTTCTCTTGTTATTGAGTATTGACTAATAAATAATGCGAAGGAAGAACTAATTAACTCCCAACTCGGTAGAAATTGCAGACCCCTGTAAGTGCATCTCCAATAGGTAATGTAAAATAGGAACTCCAACAGCTGACCTAAAATACATCAGCTTTTTTAGCCACGAGTGATCCAATAGGTGCCCTAAAATATTGTTATTGCAGATCTTGGCTTGCAAACTTATCTTGGTGGCATTAAGTTTTTTAACATATTGTTATTGCAGATCTGTGGCATTTTGTTTTCCTCGTCTTCTTATTGCAGAACCACATATCTTGTCTCCTAAACACTAATTGACAAACAAACAACTTTTGATAATTATGTTTTCTCCAATCAGTATAAATCTTGGATGTTCTTGCCCATCTTATTGCAGAAATGTGGCAACAACACCTATGGACTGTGCGAGCGGCGACGTGGGTGGATTGATGTTGTGAGCAGTAAGCACATGCTTTTTTTGTAAGAGGACAACTGTTGACACCGTGTGGCTTGCATTTTTTAACCGTGTCACTTGTGTAAGAGGACAAATTAATATATATCTTAATGTGATATTATAATGATGTATTCTTCTGAAGAGGATAAATGGATATGCATCAACATATTTTTAATATACTCTGCCTTGAACGGAAACTGTTAAAACAACTGTTGCAAATAAACATGTTCACAACAGTCACATACGTTTGGGGTTTTGACCGGCCCGTGGTCATAGTACATCTGTATTGATGAAATTGTTTTATCCTAGTAGGGTAGTTATATATTCAAGTTCAGTGGGCTTCTGTTGTAAAAACGATAGCAAAGAAACGATGAAGAGCGGAACGATCAAACCAAAGGGGACACGAGATTTTAACGTGGAAAACCCCTCCAAACAAAGGAGAGGAAAAAACCACGGGCGCCAGCCAGCAATACTTCACTATATCGGGTGAGTTTACAAACGCCGTGGGTTTACAATGTGTGGCTTACCCCAAAAACGGCGGCTTACAAGAGATATATATGGTGGCAAACAACTCTAGATCGTGAAAACCCTAGATTGGCTGCAGTCCAATCCGGAAACGATCCCACCGCGGCGGTACTACCGCTGGGATTAGCGGTAGTACCGCTGGCGCGGGCTAGTTCAAATCTTCCCACCTCAGCGGTACCGGCGGCGGTACCTCCAGCGGTACCAGTTGGTACCGGACTAGTGCATCAGAACGTCATTCTGGCGGTAGCGGTTGCGGCAGCTGTGGCGGTAGCGCTCTGGCGGTAGTACCGCTTAACCCAGCGGTACTACCGCTGGAATTTGGAGCACCAGAAAATAACACTCCACCTTGAGACAAATTCCATCTTGTAGCATGAATGAGAAACATCACCCTGAAACAACAACGAAAAAAACACCTTCGGCGCCAAATAGCCTCTTGGGCTAGACAGTGATACCAACTAAGCCTGAGCATAGCTCAAACTTAGTAACAGGAACTGGCTTTGTCAACATATCAGCAGGATTATCATGAGTACTGATCTTGCATACCTTCAACTTACCTTTTGCAACAACATCACGCACATAATGGTATTTGACGTCAATGTGCTTTGTTCTCTCATGGAACATCTGATCCTTGGTAAGGTAAATAGCACTCTGACTATCACAAAACAGGTTAATGCAAGTATCATCTCCACAAAGCTCAGCAAACAAACCTTTCAGCCAAACCGATTCTTTACATGCTTCAGCAATAGCCATGTACTCTGCTTCAGTGGTAGACTGGGCAACAACAGCTTGTAACGTTGCCCTCCAACTCACGGCACAACCACCAAGCGTGAACACATAACCTGTGAGGGATCTCCTCTTATCCAAATCGGCAGCAAAATCTGAATCCACATAGCCTACGAGTCCCTCATCAGTCTTGCCGAACTTGAGGCAAGCATTGGATGTGCTAGGACATTGTTCAGCTGACAATTTAAAGTGAGGAGCAATAGGAGTACTAACAGACTTTGCATCATGCATGTTAAAACGATGAAGAACTTTCTTAATGTAATTTTGCTGACTAAGAAACAACAAACCAGAATTTCTGTCACGGGTAATCTCCATACCTAGAATTTTCTTAGCAGCACCAAGATCCTTCATCTCAAACTCGCTACTCAACTGTGACTTGAGAGCAGCGATATCTTTCTTGCTCTTGGCAGCAATCAACATATCATCAACATATAATAACAGGTATATAGGTGATCCATTAACAAACTTAATGTACACACAGCTATCAAATTCAGACCTCTTAAAGCCATGTGACAACATAAAAGAATCAAACCTTTTATACCACTGACGAGGAGATTGTTTCAAACCGTATAAGGACCTTTTCAACTTACACACAAGATCCTCCTTACCGGCACTATGAACCCTTCTGGCTGGTCCATGTATATCTCCTCCTCCAACTCTCCATGCAGAAACGCAGTCTTTACATCTAACTGCTCAAGCTCAAGATCACGCATAGCAACAATACCAAAGAATGTACGAATTGAACTATGCTTAACAACTGGAGAGAAAACATCATTATAATCACACCTGGAATTTGACTGAAGCCTTTTGCAACTAACCTTGCCTTAAACCTCGGAGGCTCGCTAGGAGATAAACCCTCCTTTCTCTTGAAGATCCACTTACAGCGGACTGCCTTCTTTTTCTTAGGCAAGCGCACAACTTCCCATGTGCCATTCTTATCGAGTGACTGCATTTCTTCTTGCATAGCAGCAAGCCACTTCTCGCGGTCACCGGAACCAATAGCTTCAGTATAGTGGACGGCTCATGTCCGTGCTCCACCTGTTCTGCACAACTCAGAGCATAATCAACAATGTTACACTCTTCAATTAAACGTGGTCGAGGACCACAATTCCTCCTGTTCCTACGAGCAGCAATAGACTGTTGTGGCTGCAAAACAGGGGGTGAGTTCTGAACATTATTATTATCAGAATCAGAAGAATCAGAATCATCAGAACCAGCAGAATCAGGATCAGAATCATCTGAAGTAGCAGCACCATCATTGTCAACAGTGACATTTTCATTTTCAACAGAGTGCTCCACCTCGACACGAACCTGCTCCTCAGAAAAATCTGGCAAAACATCTGAGGACAACTTATCAAAGTACATAACAGATTCATTGAAAACAACACTCCTGCTCATAAAAGCCTTGCTAGTTTCGGGATTCCATAACTTGTATCCTTTTACACCCGAACCATAACCAATGAACACACACTTAATAGCTCTCGGCTCTAACTTTCCATTATCAACATGAGCATAAGCAGTGCAGCCGAAAACTTTAAGTTGTGAATAATCAGCAGGAGTACCTGACCATACCTCAATGGGAGTTTTCTTGTCGAGGGGAATAGATGGTGACCTGTTTATCAAGTAGCAGGCGGTGGCAGCCGCCTCAGCCCAAAAACGCTTACTCATGCGAGCGTTGGAGATCATGCAGCGAGCCTTGGAGATGATGGTCCTGTTCATCCGCTCCGCTACACCATTCTGCTGAGGCGTGTACGGGATGGTGAGGTGCCTGACAATGCCTTCTTTCCTGCAATAATCATTAAAGGCATTCGAACAAAATTCGCCACCATTGTCAGTACGAAGTAATTTCACCTTCCTTTCTGTTTGCCTTTCAATCATAGCTTTCCACTCTTTAAAAGCAGCAAACGTATCATCCTTATTTTTCATGAAATAAGGCCAAACTCTTCTAGAGTAATCATCAATAATGGTAAGCATATAACGAGCACCACCATAAGAGGGCTTACGAGATGGCCCCCAAACATCAGCATGTACATAATCAAGTGTACCTTTGGTGGTGTGAACAGAAGCATTAAACTTAACTCTTGTGTGCTTACCGAAAATGCAGTGTTCACAGAACTGCATCTTACCCAAACTGCATCCTTGCAGCAAGTCTCTCTTGATCAATTCTGCCATACCAAGTTCACTCATATGTCCAAGACGCTTATGCCAAAGGTTAGTTTTACTAGCGTCATCATGAGAAACAGCAGCAACAGTACCAGATAACGTGCTACCTCTAAGAACATATAACTTAGCAGAATTCATATCACCAACCATAACTATGAGAGAACCTTTTGATACCTTTAGGAGTTTATTTCCTCCTTTGTACTTGTACCCGTCACAGTCAAGGGTACTGAGCGAGATCAAATTTCTTGCCATGGTTGGTATGTGTTTCACTCCCGTCAGCGTGCGTGTCATACCGTCATGTGTCTTGACCTGAACGGAACCAACGCCAACAATGTTGCATTGCTGGTCGTTCCCCACACGCACGAAATCTCCAGTCTGCACTAACTCATAAGAACTGAACCAATCTTTGTTACAGCAAATATGAAAAGAACATGCAGTATCTAGAATCCATTCATCCTGACGAGAAACACATGCAGCTAAAACAGCTAGGCAATCGCCATCAGAACTACCATCAACAACATCAGCCTCACCGGTATCTTTACCTTCATTATTTTTCGGTTGGTAAGTACCTTTTCTTTTCTCCTTGTTCTGCAACTTCCAACAATCATCAATGACATGATTAGATTTCTTACAATACCTGCAGAACTTGTCACGGCCTTTAGACTTTGAGCGACTTCTGTCACCCTTGCTCTTATCTCTGTTGTTGTTGTGGTAGTGGTTATCTCGCTGCTCAGGCCTCCCTCGGACCTGCAAAGCATCGCCCTTGGAGGACGATGACTCCTCTTTCTGTACCATACCTTTCATCTTTCCCTGGCAAGAGGGCCTCATATACTTCAGCAGTGGTTAGTTCATACGACTCAAAAGTATGGTATCACGAAAATTTGCAAAGGAATTTGGCAGCGAGACCAGAAGTAAAAGTGCTAGATCTTCATCATCATATTTTACCTCCATCGACACTAGGTCGGAAACGATCTCCTTGAAGATCGATATGTGGTTCATCACCGAACCACCTTCTTGCAGTTTGTGCGAGAACAACTTCATCTTCACATGCATCTTGCTGGTGAGATCTTTGGACATGCAGATCGACTCCAGCTTAGCCCACAGTGCCGCTGCGGTTTTCTCCTGGAGTACTTCTTGCAGAATATCATTAGATAGATGAAGTTGAATAAGAGACAAAGCCTTACGGTCTTTCCGCTTCTCATCATCGCTCCATGTTGCCTGCGCCTTGTCGCCGAATTTATCCAGCGACTCGTCAAGATCATTGGACTGTGCGAGGATCGCACACATCTTGACCTGCCACAATGAAAATCTCGTCTTGTAGTCCAGCGCCGGTAGATCAAACTTCATCGATGCCATCGCGAAACCCTAATCTGAAAACAGATCTGAAACAGGGCTCTGATACCACTTGTTGTAAAAATGATAGCAAAGAAACGATGAAGAGCGGAACGATCAAACCAAAGGGGACACGAGATTTTAACGTGGAAAACCCTCCAAACAAAGGAGAGGAAAAAACCACGGGCGCCAGCCAGCAATACTTCACTATATCGGGTGAGTTTACAAACGCCGTGGGTTTACAATGTGTGGCTTACCCCAAAAACGGCGGCTTACAAGAGATATATATGGTGGCAAACAACTCTAGATCGTGAAAACCCTAGATTGGCTGCAGTCCAATCCGGAAACGATCCCACCGCGGCGGTACTACCGCTGGGATTAGCGGTAGTACCGCTGGCGCGGGCTAGTTCAAATCTTCCCACCTCAGCGGTACCGGCGGCGGTACCTCCAGCGGTACCAGTTGGTACCGGACTAGTGCATCAGAACGTCATTCTGGCGGTAGCGGTTGCGGCAGCTGTGGCGGTAGCGCTCTGGCGGTAGTACCGCTTAACCCAGCGGTACTACCGCTGGAATTTGGAGCACCAGAAAATAACAGCTTCTAGGAGTACTGTAGTTATTCGTGTTAAGTGGAATTAGGTGATGCTGACTCTACTTATCTTTCTTTTTCTCTCTAGAGATGGATCAACACTCTTTGGGCTTCATTTTCACGAACTTTGCTATGACGAAGTTTTCTAGCTTGGTGGCAACAAAATTATTCATTTTCAAAAGAAAAAATAACAAGGATTTTGAAGCTTTCAAGGTCGTTGACCTACCAAGGACAAAGCTCATAACTAAGAGACTCTTTATTAGCTATTGACCTGCCAAAAGATCAGTGACTTCAGTCACTGCCTAAAACGCGAGTCTTATAAGAAGGAAAGCTTCTTAAAGGAATGCGTGGATATATAGATTGTACGTCATTTGACTTCTCTGTCTTGCACTCGCACTCACATAATCCAACTATGTGCATTACTTTCGCAACACTCTATGAACTAGAGGATACGAGGGCATGGGAGGCATCGGAAGAACTGACACATCACCTGAATCACAACATGCACGTATCGATGCATTCAACTGCGGTGCATCTCCCACCCCATAGCGTCAGCTACTCTATGTTTGCCTCATCTGTTAATTGATCTGTGTTCCTATGTGCTCCGGTGGTCTTCAGCTTTCTGTCTACTAGGCATTTCGAGGAAGCAGCGAACGGCATCTTTCGGTCTTGCTACTTTCGTGATCTTTCATACTACTTGGATGGGACGGAATGCGGATTTGACGAGATTAGTCGGCCACATCGTGACTAACGAAGGCTGACAGATGCAAGTGACATGCTCGATCAATCGATGGTTCTGTAGCAGCAACAACCACGCGGCTTCATATATATAGATGTACTACACCGTGATGCGAATTGATTTTATAACTGATAGACCGTACGTCTGAATTCTCTATCAGCTTGTGATTGGTGCATGCTGTCTATTTTCTAATCTTATTTCATCATTTTTTCAGTTAAATTTCAGTTACATGTCACGTGAGTATGTTCACGTGTAAACAGCCTAATTGAGTGTTAGCATACCTGTTGTTGGGCGCCTACACTGCCGCTGGCGGTCAGACTTTGCGCATGCATGTATCCGTTGCCACGGAAGCTCCTGTTGAACCTCTTAATTAGTCACTTTTCTCACGTGTGTGCTGGAGCCTGGAGGGAAGTTGTTGGAATTGTATGTGGGATTGGGCCGAGCTGCGTGAAGGAGGCCAAGGGCGACGCCGTTCGTGTGGTGGAGGCCGGCGAGGGCAGCGACGCTCGTGTGGTTAAGCCCGGACGGCGGCTGCCAGGGAGAGGGAGATGAAGGGATCCAAGAGGGAGAGAGGGCGATGACAGGAGCCCCGACACTTGATTTTGTTGGGCTTGGCTCATTTAGGTCGCACACCAGACAAACGGAGAGAATCGCCAAGGGTGAAGTACAACGATGTTGGACGAAGCGAAACAATGTAATGTGAGTAACCAAATTCTTTTTTAGGTAGTATAGATAGAGAAGAGATAGAGATAGATATTTCGGGTAATTCGGTCAATTCGGGTACCTTGTTCTTGGGTCGAAGAAGGGCAACATAGTACTTCATTTTCAAAGAAAAAATAACAAGGATTTTGAAATCTTTCAAGGTCATTGACCTACCAAGGACTAAGCTCATAACTAAGAGAAATTTAGCTATGGACCTGCCAAAAGATCAGTGACTTCAAGTCACGAGTCTTATAAGAGAGAAAGCTTTTCGAAGGAATGGATGGATAGGTTGTACTACGTCATTTTACTTATGTCTTTCTGTCACATAGTCCAACTGTGCGCATTATTTTTGCATCACTCTACGAACTAGGATATGAGGGCATGGGAGGCACTGGGAAGAACTGATGCTTCACCTGAATCACAAGATGCACGTATCGGTGAATTTAACTACGGTGCATCTCCTACTCCATAGCGTCAGCTACTCTATGTTTGCCTCATCTGTCAATTGATCCGTGTGCCTCTGTGCTTCGATCGTCTTGAGATTCCAGTCCTCTAGGCATTTCGAGGAAGCAGTAAACTGCTGTCTCCAAACTTGCTACTTTTGTTGGATTTCTGACCGCTTGGGTGGACCAAAGTCGTATTTCTTTCCCTTCTGTAAGACTTATTTGGTGCATTGTTCATATATTGTTTAACCAATCACCTCCAACTAATATAATTATTATGTTTGCTAATTAATTGGTTGAATGAAATAAAAAAGGATGAAATTCAAATATGTGTCGGTGTTTGTGCTTTACTTTGAACCATATGACATGTTCGTAATGATTCAGCTTTTAAGAAACAAAGACTTTTTGCAAGTTATCCCGTTGACTACCCACTAGATCTGTATTTCGCCATATCTCCAAAAGCGGCGGGCTATGAATTCTGTGTGCAACCATTTGGAAAGGGTTGCATGGAGTTTTTTTAACCAGCTCGGTTGAATGTGTGCTAATAAGATTACATGATGACGTAAAGGCGCCTTTGGTTGATTATCTTCAAGTAATTGATTTATTTATCAACTTTATGTGATCCATGAATCGTACACTCTAACTGTTAATAAATCAAGAAAATTGCTATGCATCAATCCATGCATATGCTTCTCCTTATCATTAAAAACAATTTAAATTTTGATCAGACTAAATTGTTGGATATGTTATTTCGTAATAGAGACAACTGTCATGTGATTTTATTGTTACAAATCCCTGTGTTGCTGGTTACGAGATGAGTTTGAGATATTCAGAGGACTTTATGCCTTTTGAAGAGCCGGATGAGATGGCTCTTGTAGCCTTATAGAGATGTACGATTGTATATTTGTGTGGGATATATTTTCTCTATCTTTATCTCCTAGTAAGATCGTTATTTAAATTCAGTGGATATCTCCATGTATTGTAGTTATTCAAATTAAGTGGAACTAATATGACGTTGTCTCTACTTATCTGCTCATTCCACTAGTGATTTTTCTTTAAAGGAATGCGGCAGGGGAATCCCCTATCTGTGAGGACTTTAACCTGAGTGCCTGGGTTGTACATCCACTGCCCTGATTGAAGGACACATGTTGGCCTTCATTTTCATGAAGTTTGTAATAATAAAGTTTGCTAGCTAGGTGCATCACATTGATCTTGGTACAAAGAAGGGCAATATAATTCTTCTTTTAAAAAACAAGGAATCCATCGTTTATTTTAAAGGATTTCGAAAGATTTCAAAGCCATTGACTTACAAAGAACTAAGCTCATAACTAACATAAAGTGTGTTTGGCTCTCGGGCTCTAGTGATTCTGATATTTTTAAAAAATCAAAAAATAATATTTACGAGTTTCATTTTTTTTTAAATGTCGAATGTAGCCAATGGTGTATCCAACTTCTAGTACTATGTATTCTACGCTACACAAAAATGTCAAAATCTGATAAATTTGAAGATTTTAAAATATGCATATTCAGATACTTTAAATACACACTCATCTTGGAAAGTTTGGGTACCCAAAAACTTTGCAAAATGACATTTCATATTTTATCACGTGGACGAGATTTTACTTGTGTGGCATGTCATTCTTGAAGTGGGGGCACTTCTCGTGTTCTACTCATCTTGCTAAGTTGTGTGCATGATTTCACATGAAAGTGAGGTAAAACTAGAGTGGCTCGGTTTATGTGTGAACTCTTCAATTTTAATGGATCATAGACATGATTACATGACCAACATTGCAGCGCTCTTAAACATGGCAACCTCAATTACCAAGAATAAGATAAATCATGGACCAACGAGTTAGGTATTTACATGTGCAAAGCTTATGCAGTTGTATGATTGTAAGATGTGTAGTGTGGATGTTAGTTTTGAACGAAATCCTCATGATATATATTTTTTGTAAAGTATAAGAAATCTCTATGCTTTACATCACACTTTGTTGAAAATTCTCTGATCGATGCTCTATCCCATCCAAGAAAGAAGACACTCCCTCACTGATTGTTAAAAGAGTGGTAGAAAGTGTGGCGTACAAGGCGAATAGAGAAAGAAAGCACAAGGATATGTCAAGAGAACAGAAAGAGGGAAAACAAATGTCATGATGGAGTAGGAGGAGGAGGCACGGTGGAGATCTGAGAGAGCAAGCAAACATTGTAATTTTGGTGATCCATTGGTATTTCCCGGTGCCTTCTATACCCATACATATCAAAACTCATGTTCTAGTGTGCAAAGGCACCACAAATAATGCGTGCAATGAAACTAGGAAGTTGTAATATAGAGTGAGAAATGAGCTATTCATGTGTGTTTACGAAAGCATTTCTACTTATAAACGACTTGGATGATTTGCAGTGACATGAATTCGCCGGTTCTCTTGGTAGATAAATAGCTAAGAACCTCTTGGTTAATTATTAGCTTGGTCAATGGGTAGGTGAATGACTACGAATATTCTAACAAAGGATGGATTGTCTGAGATTTTCTTTTGCAGGGTAATAATATTTTTCCAGGTTGCACGGTAAGGAGCATGATAGAATCATCTTGACCCCAATCACCCCCACATGCCTTGTGTGCTTTGCACCACAACCATCTGCTCTTGAGTTCGAGGAGACATGCATGAAAATTGTGGATCATGTGACAATAAACCCGCGTTGTCCAGACGTTCAAGCAACTTCACAATAGAGGACCCATCATCACTCATTAGATCCACATGGTTGTTTTTGGAGAGGACCATCGATCTCGCCGACAAGCCAAACCACTAAGCACAAGGTGGTAGGAGGTGGCAAACATGAGGCAGGTAGACACCGCTTTATCTTTCGATTGTAAAAAAATCATTGTCATTACCATCTGATTAGACACGTTGAATCCAGGACGACCGAAGCTTCTAGGCGGTGCCTCTAAGGAGGTCATGAAACAGCAACACCACTACCGCGCCCGGTCCGGCAGTGCATAATAAGTTTTTCTTCACCCAGAGCATGAACAGGGGCATACGTGATGGAGCCGTAACATCGCCCGCAAGGAGGAATGACACCATTGAGTTTCGTCGACTCCAGCACCGACACCGTCCCCACCCATGTCGAGTGACAATTAGCTCCGACCCCAACAAGGGAGAGGATCACCAGCGCTGCATCAATTGCTCCATATTTGAATTTAGACAAGGGACGACGCCACTCGACATACCTCATTAGGGACTCTTGTCGCTCTCCTCTTTGCCATCCTCACAACCAAAGATCATAACCAACATTGTCATTACGTGGCTCACCATAGTGTCTCCCACACATACACCATCCACATTGGTTATCCCGATATACAAACACACGAGACTCTGCGCGAGAGAAAGGGCAGGGACGGTCGGCGCCACCACCTTCCCAATTAGACGCATGGGAATCAAGATACTAATATGTCTAGAAAATTTGATTATAAAGGGGGTGGCATTTTTCCACCGGGGGTAGAATGTTGATAGTTATGTGTCACATTTTTTTTCAGAATTTTTTAATGTTTCAAAATATATTTTTTCGATGGCAGAGCATATGCCTCCATGTGTAAAAATATTGTAAGGAATTATTCAGAAAATACATGACAACTTTGATGCAAAACCGCTTAGCAAACAGACGAGGCACGCACACAAAGCAAGTCGGCAATCGTGCCGAGCCGGCCCATGGGAGTTGAGGCTTGGATTACGTACACAGGTGGCAGGGAAGTGAAACTCAAACTCGTTACGTGGGGAATGGATTGTTGGGCCGGGCCAGAAATTTTTGTACCACGGTTTTTATTTATTTCGGTTAATTCGGGTACCTTGTTTTTGGGACGAAGAAGGGGGCGCGCGCTGGCAAACCCTATTCATCGACCAGGTCGATGATAGGGCGCCGTCGCACACCCCACATGGGCCGCGGCCCACCACGGTGCGAGGAAGAAGACGGCGACCGGAGTTACTCACAGACGACGGGGACGACACGGCTGGCCGCGGCGTCGCTGGCGGAGGCGAAAGGAAACTTAACTGGGGGAGGTGCAGGTTCGGGCGAGTTAGGGTTAGGTTTTAGGTGGGGGGGGGGGGGGGGGGGTTAGAGGGGAGGCCGGCCCGGGGGGCGGAGGAGGCGGCTGGGGCGGGGTGGCGAGGCGAGGCGGTGCGGTAGCGACGCCGTCCGCGGGTGACGGCAGCAGGCAGTTAGGCCGGCAGCGGTGGGCGGCTCGAGGAAGAAGAAGAAAGTAGGAAGAACTGCGGCGAGGTGTGGGGTGGGAGCAACTGCGGCGAGGAAGGAGAAGAAGAACGCGGCGAGAGGAAGGAGAAAAAGAATGCGGCACAGTGCGGGCCGCGGCCCACCGCGGTGCGGGGTTGTGCAAGACGTCGCACGCGTCGATGCATAGGGCCTCCCGCGCGCTAGGCGCCGGCTGTAGGGCTGTAGCTACAGTCGGTCTGACCGCCCGCCCCATGCATGCATCGGATCCTTGCCACTCGTTCCGTCAGATCGGTATAAGAAACACCGATTGCTGTTTCTAACGTGGGTGGGGCCCACCGATATCCTGGTTGTTAGCTCGTCTTTTGCTAACAGAAGTCATTTGCTAGTCTGATGCCATGCATGCATAGGGTCGCGCTATCCTATTCTGCTTTCTGTTCTGTCGTCTCACTACAGCAGGAAACACGATTCTATGGGATTCATGAGTATAATTGCACGTCCTCATTTTGTCCTATAAATCTCATCAATATCTATACATAGTGTAACATTTTTTTCTAATCAAAATCAGGTATGCAACATTTTGTTTCTATGTATGTAGTATTTTTTATAAATACAACATCATTTTCCAACATTAACCGGTAAAAACATGTGAAATGTAGCAAAAAGCGCGGTAGCATTTTGGACACATCAGTGTAGCAAGAATCAACAACGTATGTAACAAATCCCAATATGGAGTATGTAAAATGTTACAACGTGTAGCAAAAAACTCTGTAACATTTTGGACATATCAATGTAGCAAAAATCAACAACCTATGCAACAAATACCCATTTATCACACAAAAAATGTTGGAAAAGTAGTTAGTCGTTTGCAAAAAACAAAAACAAAACTAACTCATCCATTTGTGTCCAACTCATCCAACACTACAGTAATACATATGCAACATTGAAACAATCTATGTGTAGTGTACACATAAATCATTGTTGCACTTTACCCATATTTACACAACAGAAACAGCACACACATGTAGCAAATCGCAACACCGTATGCAACATTCACAAATTGCTAGCCACCACTATCACGTAGCTCATCGCCCTGCATCTCGCTGGCTGAAAATCCAACTAGTCAAAACCTTGTTGTCACTGGATCCAGCATCTCCAACTAAATCCTCCACGAACACCCATGGCGGGCATGACATGCTAGGGCGCTTTGCTCGCTCGCTCAGAAAAAAAATAGAAACATGTATGTAACTTCGGAGAAAACACCTTCTTGTATACACCAACAAAAATTGCAGCATTTTACTCAGAGTTACACTACAAAAAAGTCAAATGCAAACATCATATACAACATAAAAAATCGCCTAAACACTGACCTGCACATTTAATCGGGTTTACATAAAAGACAAACGCATGCAGAATTTTTTGGGAGGCATCTAGCTAGCTAAGTACTCTAATAGAGAGAACTGGCAAACTTTTTTTTATTCGTGCACAAACTGAGACACTGCGATCGGAGCAGCAGTTTGGTAGCTATGAAAAGAGGAGCTGAGTGCACGCTAGCTAACTGAGGGAGCGAGCGCTCCGTACGTGCTGCGTAGCTAGCTACAGCCTGCGAACGACCGGGTGGCATAGGCCACGAGGAGGCGCGACTGCAGGCGGGACGATGGTTTATGCGACACCACTACGGGAAAGACGCAAGACGCTGACGGTCAGGACATACGCCGACAGCCCCTATTTTAGCTACGCCAACGGCAATGTCGTCGGCCTATATTTTCTGTTTTTTTTTTGAGATACGCCGACAGCAATGCCGTCGGCCTATATATATATATATATTTTTTTTTTTGAGATACGCCGACGGCATGTCGTCGGCCTAGTTCTGTTTTTTTTACTTACTCACCGTTTTGAGCATAACTTTTGGATTGGAAGTCGGATTTCGATGTTCTTTAGCTCGTTTCGAAGAGGATAAGTAGATCTGCATCATCATACACATTGATCAAACTATATTCTTAAAAAAAAATCATGAGCAAGGACAAAAAATTCCATGTTCAAATGAGTTTAGCCGAAGAGGGGCTCCGGAGCGTCGGAATCCAACCAAAAGTTAGGTGGTGCCATACCAAGTGGGTACAAGTATGTTTTGGGTTGTAAATGTTCAAGATTCCACTACGGCATGTTAGAGGCTTCACCGTTATCAATTTCTCTCTAGTGAGTTTCACCGGAGAGGGGCTCCGGAGCGTCGGGTTCCCACCACAAGATAGGGGGTGACATAACATGTGTGTACAAGTGTGTTATGGGTTTTGGATGGCCAAGATTACACTCCGGGGTGTGACCTGCTTCACAGACATCCACCTCTCTCTAGTGAGTTTCATGACTTATAGCCTGAAAGTCCTAGATCGGACAAACATGAGGAAATCTTGTCAAGAGTTGGGTTATACCTTTGTCTTGTGACTTCCTAGGGCCTAGCCTAACACAACCAAGTAACTAGTTACACTTTGCTACCACATTTTGACGTCGGTACCGACTTTAGTCGTATAAGTCTGGTTTTTCTCCGGTGGGGCTACGGTTTCACCGGAGAGGGGCTCCGGAGCGTCGGGTTCCCACCACAAGCTAGGGGGTGTCATACCATGTACTTATAGCTAGGGAGTTTACATGCACTTATAGCGTGATAGTCCCCGACATCCACTTCTCTCTAGGGAGTTTACATGCACTTATAGCGTGATAGTCCCCGATTGGACAAGCCGGAGGGAAACTTGTCAAGAGTTGGGTTATGGATGATATGAATGTCATATTTGGATTTATCTCATTTTTCTAATCGATTTAGACATATTAATTGTTAAATTTCGATTTACGGATTTGTAGATATGAATTATTCAATATTAAATGGAAAAAGGCAAATAAGTTAATTATTATTTGAATTCAATAATATTTTAATTCAAGATTATTATTAATGATTTATTTCTTTTTATTCAAATAATTATTTGGATTCATAAAATAAAGGTGTGTGACATCATAGTCCATGTGTTAATAGGATTGATAGGATACTATTGTCAGTAAAGCATCTGTTGTTTCTAGGTAGGTCACATGGAAGGAACTAAGAAGTTAAGCGTGCTGTGTCTGGAGTAGTCTCAGGATGGGTGACCTGTGGGGAAGTGTTAGTAGAAACGAGTAATTAAGGTTACAATTAATAATGCTTAGAGATAAATGTGTCTCTAATGCGATTAAGTGGCTAAACAATTCAAAAAAAATTGGGAAAAAATTTCAAATTTTTTGTTTTAAAATGTTTTTAAACAAAATTCTGCCAATTCATACGCCGACGGCTAGCCAAGTTTACGCCGACGGCTTTTCTACGCCGACGGCAGCTAGGCTACGCCGACAGCGTGATACGCCGAGGGGAATACGCCGACGGCTTGAGTGTATACGCCGACGGCTTTTGGCCGTCGGCGTATTGTCGGATTCCTGTAGT
This sequence comes from Poa pratensis, assembly GCA_947311845.1. Classification (NCBI taxonomy): domain Eukaryota; kingdom Viridiplantae; phylum Streptophyta; class Magnoliopsida; order Poales; family Poaceae; genus Poa; species Poa pratensis. The sequence continues at coordinate 24,970,213 of CAMZMU010000111.1, forward strand.
GCACGGGACGGGACAAATCGGAAAAAGCGCGCGTCGCGCCCAACCGGCTGTAGCTACAGCCGACTGTTAAATAGCGTTTTCCCAACATAATTCTTCATTTTCAAAAGAGAACTTCTTAGCTATTGACCTACCAAGGACTAAGCTCATAACTAAGAGATTCTTAGCCATTGACCTACCAAAAAAGCAGTGACTTCAAGTCACTCTCTAAAACGCGAGTCTTATAAGGAGGAAAGCGTTTCGAAGGAATGGATAGATAGGTTATATACATTATTTTACTTCTTTGTCTTGCAGTTACATAGTCCAATTACGTGCATTGTTTTCGGGTCACTCTACGAACTAGGATATGAGGGCATGGGAGGCACCGGGAAGAACTGACGCATCACTGAATCACAACATGCATGTCTCGGTGCATTCTAGCGCGGTGCATCTCCTACCCCATAGCCTCAGCTACTCTCCGTTTGCCTCGTCTGTCAGTTGATCCGTGTGCCTGTGTGCTCCGGCCGTCTCGTCCTTCATCTCCTCTAGGTATTTCGAGGAAGCAGCCAACCACTTCCTTGGGTCTTGCTACTTTGTTTAGATTTCTTACTACTTGGACGAGACAGAATACGGATTTGACGAGATTACTCGGCCACATCGTGCCTAAGGGAGGCTGACATATGCAAGTGGCATGCTCGCTCGATGGACATATAGCAGCAACAAACGTGGCTTCATAGATGTACATAACATGGCGATGCAAATTTATACTCCCTCCGTACACAAAAGGATGTCTCAACCTAGCCCAAATTTGTATGTATCTACACACTAAAACATGTCCAGATACATACAAATTTAATTTAGGTTGAGACATCTTTTTGTGGACTGAGGGAATAGTATAAATGGTAGACCGTAGATCTGAATTCTCTATCAGCCTGTGACTGGTGCATGTTGTCTATTTTCTAATCGTGTTTCATCATTTTTGTCAGTTAGATTTCAGCTAATGTCACGTGAGTCTGTTTTGTATACACGTGTAACCATCGTATTTGAGTGTTAGCTTGCCTGTTGCTGGGCGCCTACTCTGCCGCTGGCGGACAGACTACACTTTGTGCATATTAATGGTGCCACGGAAGCTCCTTTGTAACTTCTTAGTCATGGTGTCATACAACGTTTGTCACTTTTCCACATGTGTGCTAGATGGTAGGAGTTTTTTTTTTTTTGAGGGAATGTTAGATGGTAGGACTGACGGTTAGTTTGTTACCTAGCACGGCTGCTGCCACCCCTGGTATTTGCATGATTACATGATGATCAATACATGCACTTACATGATGATCAATACATGCACTAGTACACAACGACACATCAGAAACGATTACATGAGAGTCATCAGTCGCGTGATCTTTCTAAGATGTTTACAGGGTTAAAAAGTGCACACATTTAATACTTTTGTAGCTCTACAAAAATAGACCAACTGGAACAAGTGAAACTACTAGTTCACCTTGGATCGAACAAGATGATGCAACCAACTGTAAGAGAGCTGCTACTAGGTACGGTTACAGCCTGCCTAAAGGATACTTGTTCCAAAGCTAGTGAACCTCTAGTGATTGTTTCTTTCAGAAAGCACAAAATAGAGTAATGGTAGTACCTAGGGTCGAGGCGGGGGAGGCTCGTCACGGGGCAGCCGGAGAAGGAGTCGATGTCGACGGGGTACCGCATCCACGGCAGGTGAGGTAGCGGTCCGATGGCGTCTCATCCTCCTGCTCCTTGATCTTCATGGTGGCCATCACGCGCGGAACCGGGCATCCAAGGAGGAGTCGACGCCGACGACGAGGAGCAGCGGCGGCTAGGAAGTGAAGGAAGGGAGGGGGAAGCGGCGGCGTCGCGGCGAGTTAGGGCGCGGAGTGGAACGCAGTGTTGGTGATGGCGGGCTAGGCGATGGGCTGCACCTACCGGGCGGGAAAATGGGCTATACGGCCTAACAAGTTCGTTAAACCCATGTACCGAACCGAGGAACCTTGCCAAATCCGTGGCACGCGCAATGGTGGACCATGATCGCTGCGGCCACGCCAACAATGAAGAAGAAGAAAGAGATCAATGGCCTAATCCTCCTCACCGCAAGATCACTTTGGCTAGAGAGGAACAGCCGGGTGTTTGATCATATTTCCTCCACCGCTAGGTTAGTTAGTGATCAGGTTGTGCAAGAATTCGCGCTCTGGCGCACGGCGGGAATTGTGGAGAGTTGTGAGGAGTAGTGTTATGTGTGCCGCGGTTTGGACTCGCCGTTTGTGGCTGGGTCCTTAAAAAACTCTCTGTAACATAAACGATTTCTCTATCTTAATATAAAGACACGCGATGCTCGCGCGTGTTCTTGCATGTACCGAACCGAGGAACCTTGCCAAATCCGGGCCAAGGGAGGCTGGTCTGGGCCAGGAATGGCCGCCGCCGCTAGAGGCAGAAGGTCCGCTGGGGCCCCACGCTACAGCGCGAGAACGCCGACCCCGAGCAGCCTTCAACCTCCTCGACCACGCGCCGCCACCGGCTCCCGCAGGCCTCACAACCTTCAACTAATTGAGCAACAACAACAAAATTCATCTAGAAGCAATCATAAATATCAAACAATCCTTGTGAGAAATTGACATGTAAGAACCACCTGCTAGAGCTACATCGTGCAACCTTCAAGTAACATAACAATTGAAAAAATCACCTAGAAGCGATCATGAGTATCAAATAATAACTCGGAGACACTGACATCATGGACCCACCAATTTCAGATGACCGCGCGAGTGTCGATTGGAGTCAAACTCGCACACGCAATCCAAAACACGAACGACAACTAAATGTCTACCACAAATAACTTGTGTAGACCGTAGTTGTTGTCGCCAACCCTCGCCCAACCAAGCATTCAGCCGTACATAGACCACGCTTTCAACAATACGTGGTAGATGGTGCACGTCCATAATGAAATCAACAAAATCATCCAAAAACGTGGTAGATGGTGCCCATCTACCATGGACGACAACGGGGCCACACGTGGTAAATGCCACCATTTTCTTCTAGTCTCTATTCTCTCTCCACAAATGTTCCAGATCTCCCACTCCCTTGCACGATTCGCCTTTATTCTTTGAGGGTGTGAGAGGGGAGATTCGGATCTTGGGATACACCAAAGCAACTTGCTTTTTCCCTACCATCCTTGGTAGATTTTGTTACTCTTACATTTCTTGGAACCATAGATGGAGGTGGTCATCTTAGAGCTTGCCGTTTATGGTGAGAAGCTCCAGGATCTTGATGGAGCCTCCAATTAAGGTGTGAAACAAGATCCAACCTTGTTTGTAAAGGTTTGATTACCGCCTTCAAGGGCAACACATAGTGGATCATGGCACTCCGTTTTGTGTGGAGACACGAGGAGAATACGGTGAATCTTGGTGGCTTTTTGGGGATCCTTATGACTCCACACCGCTATAACGGAGAGTAGCTTCTCTTGGAAAGTGAACTTTCGAATAAATCTCGGTTTCATTATATGGTGTCATCTCTTAACTCTTTTACTTACTTGTTACTAGTATTACTCTCTTATTATCTTATATGCTAGCTTGTACTTGCTCATCATATAGGTAGCTCACCTAGTTACATATTATATAGACCTTATATTAGAGCTAAGACAATTTAAAAGAAAAGTAAAATGTGTAGTCGAACTATTCACCCCTCTCTAGTCGATCTCTTCTCTTAGACGAATAACCACTCACTAGACGAATAGGCGAGCTTCGCCTCGCCGCCTGCATGGCGTTCTGGCACAGCATGGCCATGCGATAAACTTACAAGCGCTTTGTTCTATGACAGTACATTAGAACTATGCCTATGCACAATACGCCAGTGAAAAATTCTACAGTGCATCACTCTGCGAAAAATGAAGTTGTGCCTTCCATAATTTCAAAGGTTGCAGGATTATCCTTTCTAGTATGGACAGTAACTAATAGATTATGAACTAACTTTTCTGAAAATCTAAGAAATTCAAAATATTTAACAACAAACAATTCCTTCAATAATAAAGGAGCGCGAAAAAAGTATCCTTCAATAGAACATACTTTATAAAACATACTTTATAAGTAGATATGTTGATCAAACAACATAGCTATAGCACCAATACAACTAAATAAATTTGATTTTCCATCATGGCATTAAGAAGAGAAGCGTTTTCGGCTCCCCGGTGCGCATGCACCTTTTATTTTAATTACATTTTAAACATACCTTGAAATGTCCAAAAACAATTGCACAAAAATGTCCCCCCATAGATTGTAACATCCTATGTGTTCACAAAGTCGTTTCACGAAAAACCAAAAATTTTGAATGGCTTGTGTAGAAATACAAATATTGGTGCTAAAATGAGCCTTTTAACGAGACATTTTTTTTGTCTTTTTTGTACAAGCCACAAAAAAATTCGGATTTCCGTGAAACAACTTTGTAAACGTATAGAATAGGAATATGAATCCATGACTTTTTTCCACAAGCCAAAAAAAAATTCGGATTTCCGCGAAACAACTTTGTAACGTATAGAATAGGAATATGAACCCACGAAATTTTATTTTATAATTTTTTAACTTTTTGAAATTTGTATTTTAAATACCGGGTGAATATGCATCCAAAATCCAAAGTGGATTTCACATTACACAAGCTAAATATTGATGATTTTTTTTGTTCCGGCGATTGTAAAGGTAGTGGGACCCTGCAACAGTGGCCCACATGGCATAGGCACCAATCGGCAAGTGCCCTGAGAAGGCTTGCATGCCATCAGCCTTAAAGCTTTAGTAGATTTTCTCACATTGCTTCATGGGGCTGGTGTGCCATCTTCACGCAAGGTTCCACCCGAGCGATTCCAAGGTTTTCCCACGGCATGGGGCAACAACACCGCCTAAAGGGTTCCTAAATGGGTCGCATTTGTTGTGGCCCATTGACATATAGTTTGTTCATATTTATATTTTAAGTTATGTGATATATACAAAAATAATTTTCAGGATATATATAAAATATAAAAACATTTTGTTGAATATTTTATTTCTATAAAAAATATGTTATTTTATTTTAATTATTTATAGTCATATAGTTTAAAGAAAAGTTTGTGTGTATTTAATAAGAGTGTCTGTGTTTTTCTACATAAATATTTTCTTATGGATCTTGAAAATTGATTCATTTCTATAAAGTTCGTTTAATTGTAGAGAAGTTGCAGAAGTACTTCGGTCAAACCACGTGTAAAGAAATACTAGTAGCAAGCGACATGGGAACTGAATACGCAACTATTTTGCTTGCTAGCAAGCTGGTAGCACTGTGGATCGGACCATCGGGGTTACACCATTTTGCTAGCAAGCTGACAAGACTATGGTTACACCATTCTGCTTGGACACAAAAAGAAAAGCATTACAAGCATCACGAGCTAGGTTTCTGCATTTAACCAAACGAATATACAATAACACAATGTATTACGGCCTTATTAAACATACCAAAGATTACGTACACATCGCCTGGAACATACATACAGACATACAGAGCATTGCATTCATTCGTCAGCAAATCAAAGAGAGCCAAAGCAGAGCAGAAAAGAAAAACCGCCTCTAACAGCCACAGAAAAGCAATGTTGTTGACGACGCGCGTGCTTTATTTTTACCATTATTACAATATAACAGGAAATGCTGGAGATGAAATAGGAGTAGGCAAAAGATAGATTCTCCAACGCCATGGTAGCCACTCAGTAAGGATATGGAAGGCAGAAGTTACCCAGAGCTCATTCCACCTTCAAAACGGGCCTGTTTTTGTTATTGTCAAGCCGGATCTGCAAATTCTCCCTGACTTTGTCCTTCAACAGTTTTTCGTTCTTTTCTGCTTCTTTGTTCCTTTCTTCTGGAGTCATATCTCCTGGGAATAGGGTTGAATACTCGGAAAAAATAATATGGAGCCGTACTTCCTTTATGCTCTGGAGAAGTTCTAGCCTAGCGAAGGGAGTCTCAGTATCTAGCCCAGAGAAGGCAGTTTCAGTATCTACAAGGACAATGTTCAGCATCTCAAGATTGGGCATTGATTCTTCCTCGAACTCCACTGACTTGATTTCCATTTTTTCGTAGCGAAGATCGAGCACCGCGAGCCTTCCAAAAAGGCGACTCTTGAACTGGATTACGTCGATCTTAGGCTCCCTGTCCCACAAAGCCAGAATGGATAGGTTTGGCAGGTTCCCAAGGATCTGCATGACTGCACTGTCCGATGATAGCTTGGTGAGTTCTAGCTTCAGCTTCACTAGATTCTGGAGCCCCTTGATCCATTCTGGCAATTTTTCCAAGCTGCCTAACAACTTGAGTCTCTGGAGATTTTCTGGAGCTGTGGAGAGGCCATCCAAACAGCCAATCAAGCCATCACGTGACTGCACTGACGCAGGTGACTGCACTGACGCAGGTGACTGCAGCCACGCACGTGACTGCACTGACAAAGATTCAAGGTGGCTGAGACCGGAAATGGCTGCACAGAACCTCGGACCATTCTTCTTGTTGATACCTACCACTCCTAGCTTCCGAAGGCCGGTGAGACCTTTTATCTCCTTTTCAACGCCATTTTGGCAGGCAAGGTCCACATACAGAAGTATATGCAGAGCTTTCAGTCTCATGGTCCCTCTTGGCACCTTTAATCCATTTCCTAATATTGAACGGACCTGGACTTCACGCAGCTTACTAAGTTTGATGATGGTTTTGGGCAACATATTTGCTCCTGTGTTTTTGATGTCTAGTGTCTCCAGTTGGCTCAGGTTACCCACTGAATCCGGGAGATGAGAGATGCCATAACAACCTCTTAGGGAAAGGTACCTCAGATGAAGAAGCTTCCCAATGTGCTCAAGGTCACGATTAGCTAGACCATTCGTGTTCTCTAGGTCTAGCACTCGAAGAAACCTCATCTCGGCAGAGATGTAAAATGGCCTCCACTTTCCAAACACAGTTAAGGACCGAATACGGGATATCTCTACTATGCTCTGAAACTCATTTTCATCTCCCTCCCAGTTGCTAGTTATGGAAAGGTGACGTACTGCACCGTGGGAGTTTGAGCTGCAACCTCCCTCTAGCCTGAAAACAAGATTTTCCTCCATTGACTTTGAGATGCTGATATCTCGGATGAGATCATGTAGTTGGCAAGAGTCAACTCTGTTCCTGGTGCAAATTGATCGTTGAGTTGGTAGTATCATGCTTCTTTCTATCAGTTCCAAAAAGTATCTCTCCGCTATTTCCAACGCGGTTTTGTCCCGCACCTCTCTTGAGTAACCTTCCGCAATCCATCGGCGCACTAGACGTCTCCAACTAATTTTGTGATCTTCGGGGAAGATGGACAGGTACAAAAAACAAGCCTTGAGGTAATAGGGTAAACCATCATAACTTTTCATAAGGACTGTTTTTATGGGTTCAAGCATTGGATTCATCTCCAACTCAGCACTAATATGCTCATTCAGTTTCCTCCACTCCACAGCAGTTTTCGATGGTTGATCTGCCAAGAAGCCACCTATGGTGACTATTGCAAGGGGAAGTCCACCACACTTTCTCAGGATTTGTTTTGCTGGTTCAACCAACTCAGGATATTGCTTAGCCAAATCTGTACTCGTCTTAAATACCTGAAATTTTACACATATAATTTTCTTAGTACCCAAGATTAAATTAGGTACAAGCTATGTTTCCTAGTTTATTTTTTAGACTCGGTAGAGAGTAGAGGCGAACTCGTTAGGAAACAAATCAATAACATAAAGCTAGAGGTGAAACTGATAACCAACATCACTGCAAAGAGGACATATATTTTTTATTTCATATTTTGTATGACAGAACATATTTTCAGAAAATATTTCAAGAAAGTAACATGGCAGATTGCTCCTAGAATATGTAAAAAAAGCTAATAATCCTGCTACTTCAAATGTACCACACTTCCGTAAATTTTGTTGTGCAGTTCATCCATATTGTAGTAAACCAAAAACCTACATTTTATACAATTTATTTTGCGCTTTTACATCCAAATTGTTTTACAAGTGCTTGAATTGAAAACATGTGGGAGAACTTCCTATATAATTGTCAAAACCTTTGTTGGATAGTGGAGTATATATAGATGGAGATGTCTTTTTGCATCCCGAGTGCATTTGGTCAAAATACTTGTGAAATGCGTAAAGTTTGAATGCTTCTATGATTAAAAGGAATTTCATAGGATCTTTGGAGGATTTGGATCCTTAAGGTTTTTCCTTTCTAGGTTGTTTGATTTGTAGGATTGAAGTCCTTATGATTTTTTACCAAGGATTCCTTTGCACTCTATTTTTGATAAAAATTTCCATCCACACCTACCTCTTGTTACAATTCCATATTTTTCATGTCATGTCAAACACTCTTTGCTTGTAATTTACCAAACCTATACGATTGAATCCTGTAGACATGACACTCCAATCCCGTGTTCTTTTTCTAGTTTGTATTTTGAGTATCCTACGAATCAAAGAGGCAGTGAATTGGGCGTGCATGATCGATCAACTTAATTTATAGAGACAACCAACAAGAAGATTAAAGAAGCGATTAGTTGCATGTATCTAATCTAGCTAGCTAGACCCGTTAATGCAACATCTTCTGACTATGACATTCATTGGACTAGTGGCCTGCATGAGAGCGAGGCACATTGGTTTATGTTACATTATGAAGATTAAATAAAATTTAAGATTACGATTTCCTACATGAGACTACCAAAATGTTTTCAGAACCTATACTAGAATATTATCTCTTTCCAAATCCAAGTTTAAAACTATTTTACTTATAATAATTTAATCACATTTCAAGCTAGGTAACAACATGTGTAATATAGTTTTGGTACCTTTTTCGTGAAGAGGTCGTATGCGTCCTTATCTTCTAGACCATTGAGCAAACGTATGTATTCAGGTTTCTTGCAACAATGATTAGCAATATTCTCTTGTCTTGTGGTAATCAGTATGGTCCAGCTTGCTGTTTTCATTTGAAGGAATCTCTGCATTATAATATCCCATTCCATGGTAGATGATAGGTCATCTAGGACAATCAAACACTTGATTTCTGATGATAGCCTATCCAATGATTTAATCAACTCTTGAACAGTCATCGAAGCTATGTCCTTTTCTTGGTCGCCGGCAAAGTCCATCATGTTCTTCTTTTTATGAGCATTTGCATGCAGTTGCATAGCTAGACTCCTAAGGAGCTCCTCAAGCTTGAAAGGGCGCAAGACTGTGACAAAAGCACGCCTAGCAAACATGTCACTAAGCTCTTGTCTTTGGTATACATCTTTGACTAGAGTGGTTTTTCCGAGGCCACCCATTCCCCAAACTGCGATCACCTCAAATTGTTGAGTAGCTTCTTTTGAAATGAGTTTCATAATATCAATTTTTTCTTTCTGTCGCCCAACGAGCTGAAATTCTTCCAAAGCACCTGCTATCGTGCTGGTGCCAGTGAGCTTCTCTTTGACCATCGTCTTTATATCTACATCATTAGATTGGTCGCCTTGTATCTCAGTTATGGGCGACATTGTTCTGTTAATAGTAGTGGTGGAGTTCGAAATAGACACCGGCGCCTTAGCTGAATATGTGAACCCTGAACAGAAGCTACAAATAGTTAGCTAGTCACATAAATGACGTAACTCGGCTGGACTGATAGTCCACGCGGCAACTTCAATAATCCCATAAATGTTGTACTGGTTTTAATACTTAGAATACAAGTTAAGGAGTCATCTGGTTTAATACAACGATTCTAAGGTGAGAATCAAACTTTTCCAAATAAAAGCAACAAAGACAACAAGAAAAACATAACTCAGAAAACCACCAGTAGCTGTTGTCGTTGAACAAGAACCAAAAGAGGCATGCAAATGGTGGAAAAGGACACTTATCCTGACAAACTCATTGTGCTTACTGCTACCCGTTGTCGTACAGTACAAAAGAAAACGATTTGTTTGGGAAGTAAACATATGCTAATGAATGTCCTTTGATAAAGGATTTACAGCAGATGAGTGTGATGAATTTTTCTTCTGACAAACGAAGATTACCTGCTTGTAGAAAGCATAAATGGTCTGATGAGCCGACAATTGCTTGAGTTCTGACACTACACTCCCTTGGCCTGCGCATAAGCTTGCAACTTCAACCTGCTCTGTCGATATTACGATACGGCTTGTGTTTCTGTTTAGCGGGAAGCAAGTGCTGATCTGTTGCCATTCTTCAACAGTGCATAGGTCAGTAAGCACAATGAGGTACCTGTTGTCATGGACGTATCCATTGAACTCCTGAGCCAACTCTTGCCCCGTGTTTTCTTCCTCCAGCAGAATACCAACCCCTGCTGCTGCGCCTGCGCGGAACTGCTTCACTATACTCTGGACAAATTCGTTGGGCTGGAAAGGGCGGATCACCCGCACCCATGCTCGGCATGGAAAATTCAGCTTGACATTTGAGTTGTCATACACCTCCCAGATGATAGACGCATGCCCGACGCTGCCGCTTGTTCCCCATACAGCAATCACTCCGAGTCCCTCACCACCACCCTCGTCCTTGTTGTCGATGAGCTGGGCAAGATCCAATCTTGGCTGCCGGTGCTGCCTCGTGGCATCTCTTGCTTCATGAACGCCAAATATCGCTGCATCGTTAGTGCTGGACTGCTCGGTCTCTGTAGCAGGCTTAGAGACGGCCGAGGTCTTGATGAGGCCGTAACGCAAGTTCCTCTGGCTCACGTCCTCGACCTTGGTCCTCAGCTCCTTCATCTGCTTGGCGACATGGCGCCGGTCGAGGGCCGTGCGAGGGACACGCCACCAGGACCGTCTCTGTTTCTTCTGCAGGCGAACAACGAAGTCCTGGAGGCCATCCTCGACGTCGTAGGCGACGTCGCGGACCTGCTTCACCCAGGTCCTCACCACCTTGCTGTGGTCGTCTCGCTCATCGTGCGCCACCATCAGAAAAGACTGCATCATCTCCAGCTCGTCGGTGATGAAGGCTTTGTCGCGATGGACGCCGAGCTGCAGCGCCACCTCATCGGCCACGGCGGATTTGGCGTAGCCGAGCGCGCCGCTCAGCACGGACTTGCCGATGCTCACGGCGGTCGCCTCCATGCTCTCCTCTCAAGCAAGCTCCCTAGCAAGATGATGATGGAACTGTACTTCTCTTTGCGTGGGTGGGTCTCATGGGAACAGGTAATTCTGCTGGGTGTTCATCCATAACAGCAACTTTGGGCAATTAAAAACATGGTAGGCAGGCTGGCACTCCGCGGGAGGAAGACAAGAGTAGGTTGTCACTCATTCTAAATTGCAGCGCGCGACAGCGATGCCTCAACAGCAAGAACGCGCCAATCCTCCATGGGTTGACCAACGCAAGGTGCAGATCTATAATTGCATCGCCCACGAATAACGCGCCAGATTTGTTTGACCAAACTAGAGGTGCACATCATATAGACAGATTTGAAGCAAGGGAATCACATGCTAGGCATATTAAATTCGGCCATGAAATCGAAGTAGTACTGCAGAAGCAGAGCTTACCACCCAGCAGCTCGCCGCGTCGGTCCTGTCCCTACTCCATTGGTCGTCCCTGTCCCAGTCGATTTGGGGACTTCTGAATTTATGGGAGGAAGACGGCAGGGGAGGAAAAAAAAACTATTCCGACCAGTGGGGCCCTATCAATGCTTCTCAGTGTTGCATCAAGTTTTTTTATAAGGGGCAAACTATCTCTGACCTTTGCATCAATCAATTCACACGACCCATCTTTATTTTACTCCATCTGTCCACAATCTACACTAGATTTGCATGTATCTACACACTAAATCATGTCTATATATATACAAATTTTACAAATTTAGACTAGGTTGCGGAGGGAGTATATTATTGTGCACCACATGGTTTCTAAAAAAGTAAACCAATAAAGGGTTGAGCGCGCACGAGACAACGATGTTCATGGGGTATCGACAACATCCTGTATAACACAGAGCAATGATATCATTTGAGATGATCCATCTTTATTTTATTATTGTGCGCCACATGGTTTCTAAAGAGTAAACCATTAAAGTATTTTTTTGCGAAACACAGTACAAAGCAGACGCTCACATACACGTGCACACACTCACCCCTATGAACACATGCACGCACACCCTATCCCTATGAGCACCTCCGAAATACTGAGCCGGCGGTCGGATCTTGAGATTGACGAAGTCATCACAGGCGCCTCACTGTCGATGGGAACGTCACCTCCCACTGAAGAATATTCCACCTAAATGAGAAACACCAATGTCAAATCTAGAATTTGAAGTCTGGTGGGCTGGGGGTACAACTACCCTCCTAACCATCTTGCCACAGGCAAGTTCTCTAAACCATTAAAGTATTGCCACAATGTTCATAAGAGGGTATCGACAACATCATGTATAACACGGAGAGCAATGATATCTTTGCGATGAGAAAACATTACACTTCCACTTCGGTACACCTCCCCTCCTAAAACCTGGGAGGCCGCCCCCACCCCATCCGTCGTCAACTCTCGCACACCGGAGTTGATGTCACCGTATGTGTGCGTGTGCCAAGTGGGCGCATCGAAGTCGTCAACCGTTGTTCGCATCGGGCTGACCTTTGGCACTCTTATGAAGCTTCGGCTCGCCAAGGCTCAACCAAGCGGGAGGAGATGCCAATCCACAAGAATAGAATACTCTTATATACGACAAAGAATAAATAAAATCAAGTTTTTTTGTTAGTGTCCTATCACCCATGGATGTGATCGAATCTGAGTTGATGAACTTCACTACAACAAAGACAACAAAGGGGTTCTCGTATGCAGCCTCCTGGTTCGTCACCCTTTGAACGGGGTGCGCCTGGCAGTGCATCTGCAGCTTCCACCATCCATGTCGGTCGCTTGTCGCTTGCTGTATGAACCATTTGTTGCATCAACATTTATGGTTGGATTATATTGATAATATTCTATTACATTGGTGAAACGAAATGGATTATAACAAGTACTACATCACTCAATGCATAAATATAAAGATTTTCTATTTTGGTTCCCCACTTCGCTCACTACTACTTAGTTTTGCCCACACACACTTTGTTTTCTTCACTTTTGCCCCACTTCGCTCCACCGAGCCTCACAAATGCTTAAACATAGTGTTTCCATCCGGTCACGCTCGTTAAAAACGTTTGACGGAACCAAGAGAGACACCTTGAATAATTAAGGAAAACTCAAGCAAATATAAGAAGATATCATGATTATCCTACTCCCTCCATTCCACAATGTAAGATGTTCTATCTAACTCACATGTTGGATAAGTGCAAACCCAAATGAGTGTACATACACATTAAAACATGTCCACACACATATAGATACATGTGAATGTGGATAAAATCTAAAACATCTTATATTTAATAACGGAGGGAGTATATAACTCATCCCCACTAGCTATTTCTCTCAACATGCAGTTTTGCCACATCAACAGGCTCACACAATCTCCACATTAACTTATTTGTTAGGCCAGGTCATCCAATTCGCCAACCTTTGTAAAAAAATATTGCCGGTTCTGTTTCCAAGTTGATGTTTTTTCGACGCTAATCAAATCGCACCTTCGAAGCTCTCGAGCATGCAGCTGATCCTTAAGCAGCCCATTAGTCTCACCAAAAGGAAAGCCTGGCCCATTACACTTGCGGAGGAATTATTGCTGTATCCATTGACAATTAGCCCTCCCACTTCTCCGCGATCTCTGCAGCAACGCTCTCTCTTCCTCTTCCCCATGTCCATCTTTGACTGGCAGACGTTTCCTCTCGACTCCTTCCGCACCATATTTCCTCATGCCACATGTGCTATCATCTTCTCAATTTCATCTGCTGTCTCTCGCAGCGCCCTCCACCTACTGCATCGCACCCTATAGCTGAAGCTTTCACATGGTGATCAGGAAGAGCAGCACCGCGGTATTGGCAGATTCCTCGACATCTATATCGTTGTCTGTTGCAAGGACGAGCGGGATCTGCATCCGATTCCTACATTTTCTTTGCAGATTGGATTAATTTCGTATGGGTTTAATAGCCGCCTACTGGAATTGGGACTACAGCGGATCAACAGTTTGATGAAATTTGGTTTTCCTTTCAGTGCGTCGCACAGTTCTATCATTCTTATCCGTGAATCCTTATACAATCTTCTTATTCCTTGAAAACCATACTCCTGTGTGATTTCCCTTTCTATCTACTATGACAAAAGGGGGTGTGAGGTTTGAGGTAGACTGCAATACACAACAACTGGATGACCGAATGGTGGTTTTTCCTTTACACGCAAGTCCCTGATTCATTTTACTGCTGAAGATTTACACGACACACAAGTCAATTTTCGAGTTAGTTGCACGCTTTGGTCCACCAAGTCAGTGCTCTCTTTATTCATGTGATCTTGATTAATTTTTTATTCATCATTCGCTTATTTTGCCTGCCCAAGGTGGACTGATTTCAGATCTAAAAAAAGGTGGAATGATTTCATTGGAATACAAAAAGTGGTATGGCCTGGCCTAGACAACAATCTGCAACGGCATATATTCCTATTCTGTCATGTTCTTCGTCTGCACGTCAAGCTGCACATTGTCATTAAAATAACATACGAATGGAAGCACACGAGGTTAGCTCCTCACCTATTTTTTTCATCTTCAAATGTAGGCCATCTTCATTTCAGATTTGCCATATAGATAATATCATAGATGTTGACATGGGTTTTACCCATTAATATTTGTTCATTGTTCATCATTTTGATTTATGGAGTGTTAAGGATTTCCATTTTCACCGATAACAAGCACGATTATTATTATTGTGTAACATCCCAAGTTTGTAATAAAGTGTTAAGTTGTGTAATCATGTCATTTCATGCATTAATCTTTGCATTAATAAATTTTGCAATTAAATTAAAGAAGAAATAATTAAAAAGACCTAGAACTTGCTCTATTTTTAATTGTGGTTCAAAAGTTCCAAAAATTCAAAACAAAAATATGTGGGGCTTCTATACAATATTAGAAGCCTACATGAATTTTTGGGTAATTTATTGACTATTTTAAGAGCCCTAAAAATAATGCAGGAAGTTGCTATTAAATTAACTCATGTAAATATTTAAAAGCCCAGGGTTTTTTTTGCAAAATTCCTTTTCTTTCTTTCTTTCTTCCTCCTCGCGCCAGAAGGCAGAGCAGGTCATCGCCGTGTCGACCTCACGCGCGCCACCTCCTCTGTGCTCGCTTGCTTGCGAGGATAAGACCACGCAGACGTGCACGATCTCCTCTCTCTCCCCGTGCTCTTCTTTTTCCTCCCTGTGCTCTCTACCTCTCTCACGGCGAAACCCTAGCCGCACGGCTGCCGCGCCGCGCCGCCGTCTTCGGCCACCTCTGGACGAATTGAAGCTTCCATTAGCTCCGCCTCGATCTCCTCTACCATCCCACCAAGTGCTAGTTGCTGGGCAGCCCGGAGTTCGGCGAATCGAAGTCGTCTTCTCCGCGGCCGGCCACCGCTCGTCGAGCTTGCTCCGGTCACCTCCGACCTCTTCCGGCTTCTCCGACCTTTTCTTCGTGTTCGTGGTGAGCATACGGTCCGGAAGGACCCCTCCCCTCCTTCGATTGTGTCCCGTATCATCGCCGCACCGCCGTCCGCCGCCGTCCGCCGCAAACCATCGTCGCCGGCGATGCTCCGGTGACCATTTGGTCACGGCGCCGCCACCGAATGGCTCCCCATGCCCGTGCGCGTGCAACACGCACAGCCGCGCGTGCCCCCTCGCCCTCCTCTGGCGAGCCTCGCCGAAGCAGAGCCGCCGTGGTGCTCCTGTGTGTTTGACATGTGGGCCCCGGCTGTCAGCCGTTTATTCTTTTCCTAAATGATTCCTGAAATTGTTAAATTCCTGACAAGTGGGACCCAGGCAATTAAAAGAATTACAGAAAATGTTAGAAACTTGTAAAATCAATATCTTTTGTTCTGTTTATCAGAAAAATGTGAATAATATATCAAAATGTTCAGAAAAATAAATCCAATCTGCTTATGTCAAAATACAAACATTTTGGAACATTTGAATTTGGTAAATATTTGGAAATGATCTAAATGCATTTTCTTTAATTATGGAGTTAAATTAAATAAATGCTCATAATTGTAATTTGAGTTCAAATAACATTTCAAACATGATGTAGAGCTCCATGTCAATGCATTAACTTGATCATGCATACATATTGCGCATTGCACCAATGCCATGTGTTGATTGTTGTTCTTTTCCGGTGTTTGTTCTCCTTGGTAGATCGCGGTTCGGAGTTTGACCCCGCTGTATTTGAAGAACAAGATCTGGTTTCCGACGAACAAGGCAAGCATAACCTCTTATTTGCCCATATATGATTTCGAAGTATTCACTCTTGTATTTGCATACGATTCCAATGTATTTTGGACATCAGGGTAGAGTTCTCCTATCTATTGCATTGCACAAATATCCTGATCCACTATTCCTATCAGCCCTAGGTTTTGCATGTGTGCATCGCCAAAGCCTTATATATGCTACGCTTAGATATGCATAGTTATTTATCTCTGCTCCACCCGGTTGGTGAATCAGAGCTGCGAATTAACTTAAGATGCCAGGATACCGTGGAGAGGAGGTGAGCATGTAAAATGACTAAAAGGCAACGGATGAGAGGCCACATGGGTCTGTGGTGGGTTGTCTCGTTCACGCCACCCTAGGACCCGAGTTCTCTTCTACGAACCAAGACTGAGCGCAACCACGCGCGGGCCTAGCACCCTGCTCGACTAACTAACTTGGTTGGTTGTACCCATGGGACACGTAGTTTGGTTTTCCATTCGCGTGTGGGTCAAAAACGTTTGAGAAAGGATAGGGCCTGGCAGGGATCCAGTGATGGACGAACACGGATCTTGATTCCTGTGACAGAGTAACGGGGACCGTCACGAGGTGGCCATCTCGCGTAATGGCGGTAGCTCCCTGTTATGGATGACCCATGGGATATAATCAACTAAGGTAAAGGTCGTGGTCAACCACCCTCTGCCGGTACTCCAAGGAAGAGTGCTAATCGAGTGGCATTAAGAGTCGGTTGGTACGTGTGTTAAACATTGTACACCCCTGCAGAGTTAAATCTTTTCGAAAAGCCGTGTCCACGGTTATGGACAACTTGGCGACGTATTCTGAGATCATAGAGAACCTGAACTTGATCGTAAAATCTGTTGACAAGGAATGGAGGGTGCTTCCTCGAGGTTGCCGAGGGGGTGACACTAATTGATAGGTGATGTTGATGAGTTGGTGGTTGCAACATTGTTACAATAGTTGGAAAGGCTCTCTTATCCCTTTTAAAAGTCTACTGTTGATACGAGATTCTTCCTCCCTTTATTTCGAACTAAAGATGGCTTTATGCAAATCAACCTTCATACATACTCTCTGAACAGGCAGATATATAATAGGTTAATTAAGTCTTGTTGAGTACCTTCGGTACTCATGTTTGCTTAATTTGGTTCAGGTGAAGACCCTCACTCCGACGCTGGTTTCTACATCGACTTCGACGAGTAGTTTGGGGTTCCCAGGTAGCAGCCTGGAACGTGTAGGTTGGGTTTGGTTACGTTGCTTACTTTTGGCCTCTTAGGCCTTTTGCAGACTTGTTGTATAGCAACACATTTGTTTTCGTTGTCTGTTGTAATGTTGGGTCATGTGACCTCTGTTTGTAATATTACCAAGTACTGTAAAACAAGTTATGTAATATTGCTTTGAATCGTAGAGTCTGTGATGTGCCAGTTGTTCTGAAGTCTTGATCTCTCTATTATACTTTGATAGTTGTGCCTGTGTTATGGCATCAATCGAAGTGTTGTGTTGCCGATGATCAATTCTGAGCAACGCCTGCCAGAGGTTCTGGCCTGGGAGAGGTGTGCCTAGTAACCTTCGGTTGTATCGCATAACCAGTGACACACAACATCTTTGTATAGTATCGGGGTCGGGGCGCTACAAGTTTTGGTATCAGAGCAGGACTGCCTGTAGGAAACCCTTACTATTGGTCGATGTTGAGTCTAGAGATTGTGAAAACTACTTTGAACCTAAAAATGAGTTGTGAAAATCTCATTAGGATTCTGTTTACTCCTTATCTGGTATCGCTCTGCACTCTGAGTTACCTTACTTTATTTGATTGCGAAGGCTTTATTTGCTCGTCTGTTATCTTCAAATCTAGGATCAAACTCGTTGGGTGTTGTTCCTAGGACCATCAACACCATTGGTTTTCTACTGATCAACAAATGGGGCTAAGTATTTTATTGAATAAATTTTCACTCAAATTTTATTTATGTCTTTCTTTCTCTCCTTTTACGTGGTAAAATGTGTTCCTTTCTCACTAAACTATGTCGTGCACTAGCAGCATTAACCGGGATCATCTCTCCATCTTGCTGCCATTTTTCTGATGCCGCTCATTCCGGAGGCAGTTTGTTCCTTGTCAGGCTAGCATTCTTCTTGCTGTTGGGTTTTCCCGGTTGTATTGATCAAGACCTATACCATTCATGGTAAATATATATACCATTCATGGTAAATATGGTTGTATATTCAGAAAATACATGGTAACTTTGATGTCAAACAGATTCAAGTCACACGCACATAGAGCAAGTCCGGCACCAGTACCGAGCCGGCCCATGGCCATGGCCGCCGCTCTCGCGCGCCGCTCGCGCCTCCTCCTCCGCCTCGTCGCCCAGCGCCCGAACCCTAAACCCCAGCCCATCTCCTCCTGCTCCTCCTCCTCCTTCGACACTCCGGCCGCCGCCCGCGGGCGCGACCCGAGCGCGAGGGCGACCTCCTCTCGTGGCGCCTCCTCCGTCTCCGCTCGCCGGGTTCGGTCGCCGCCGTCGTCGACGGATGGGCCAAGCTGCGCAGCCGCGTCTCGCGTCCGGAACTCCAGCGCGCAATCTCCCAGCTCCGGCGCGCGCGCCGCTACGACCACGCCCTCGAGGTCAGCAGCTCCCCCCTCCATGCTCTGGACTCTGTTTTAGTTTGGGCTACTCCCCTGTTCTGTTCGCCAAAATGCAATTTCTACGAGGAGCAACTCAAGTACGCCATTCCTTGTGATGCTCGACTGAATGCCATTTTTACGTATTGAGAGGTTTAATCTGAAGGAAGAACCGTTTAATCCCAGTTCTGTAGAAATGCAGACCCGCTGTATTGCGTGTTTGCAGACAAAGAACTGATCTGTTTATACTCTTCATAATTTTTATAATCAAAACTCTCAAGATGGGAATAGGACACTTAGATGGTTTATGTGCTTGAGTAGAAACTTGAAACTTACATCCCAGCCGACAATCTTATAATAAGAGGAGGAGGAACAGGAAATCAATGAAATGTATTCTCGTGGTCCATGCGAATGTATCCTCGTGGTCCATGCTTTAGATTTCACCTTTGTTTCCTTATTGTTTTTGCTTGGAAGTAAGTACCGAGAATTTTTGTCTGGGATTATTGTGAAAGAAGAACTGAGAAGTCCCAACTCTGTGCAAATTTCAGACCCTTTATAATGTTTATTTGCAGAGGAAGAACTGATCAATTCAAACTCCTCATAACATTTGATCAAAACTCCTGTCCATTATTGTTTTAATCTCTTATATGCATGCTGGAGTTTATAATTGTAAGAATTCGCATAGCCTAAGATAAAAAAATTGTCCTGCAGATTTTATCATGGATGGACTCACGCAAAGATATTAAACTATCACCACGGGATCATGCAGCTAGACTGGACTTGATTGCAAAAGTGCACGGTACTTCTCAAGCCGAGGAATACTACCAGAAATTACCAAACTCTGCTTCCAGGGAAGCTGCGTCGTTCCCTCTGCTACACTGCTATGTCGCCGAAAGAGATGTTCAGAAGGCTGAGAACCTTATGGCTACTCTGCAGAGCGTTGGGCTGCCAGTTGATCCTCACTCGTTCAATGAAATGATGAAGCTATATGTTGCAACATGCCAGTACGAGAAGGTGCATAGTGTGATTGATCTGATGAAACGGAACAATATCCCCAGAAATGCTCTCTCATATAACCTTTGGGTGAACGCATGTTCTGTCTCTGGTGTTGCAGCTGTACAATCAGTGTTCAAGGAGATGGTTAACGATGGTATGGTTGAGGTTGGTTGGAGCACATACTGCACATTGGCCAACGTCTTCATGAAGCATGGACTGAACAGTAAAGCCCTGGATTGCCTTAGGACGGCGGAGACAAAGTTATCGAGAACACAACGCTTGGGGTACTCTTTTGTAATGACATGTTATGCTGCTCTGAAAGATAGCGACGGGGTTATGAGAATGTGGGAGGCTAGTAAATGTGTCCCGGGTAAAATCCCTGCCGCAAACTACATGAGTGCCATTATATGTTCGATAAAAGTTGGCGACATTGACCAGGCTGAGTGGATCTTTGGAAGCTGGGAAGTGGAGTGCGGGAAGTATGATGCGCGGGTTTCAAATGTTCTTCTCGGCGCCTATGTGAGGAATGGGTGGATTGAAAAGGCTGAGAAGCTCCATCTCCACATGCTAGAGAAAGGTGCACGCCCAAACTACAAGACGTGGGAGATATTGATGGAGGGATTTGTTCAGACAAATCAGATGGACAAAGCTGTCAATGCCATGAATCAAGCTTTATCTTTGATGAAGAGCTGCCACTGGAGACCTCCACTCAAAATAGTTGAGGCCATAGCAACGTTCTTTGAGGAACAAGGGAGTGCGGACGATGCAAACAGATACATGAAGGTTCTTCAAAAGTTTAACTTGACAACCTTGCCCCTTTACAAGTCATTACTTCGAGCATATATCAAAGCTGACACTGTGCCAACAAATATTTCCGAGATGATAGCAAGAGATCAGATAGTTATGGATGAAGAAATGGACCAGTTGATCATATGTGCTAATAAGATAGATATCACAGGGAATGTGTAACACTGAAATGTAGCAACCGAGAATTGCACATTGTGATTCATTGCTCAGTAGGAAAGGTTTTGAGCAAACTGAATTGTTGGCTTTGTTATGAGAAGTGATTGTTTGTTAATCGAGACGGCAGTTATATCCCTGTTATACTTCTGGAAGAGCTGGGTTAGTTGTTCTTATAAACATGTAGAGATGCTCGATGATGATAACATGTAGTGTGATACAATAGACCAACAAAAACTGGACCGCTGGATCATGTGGAAAGGAACATGATGAATGCCCAAATGATGGGCAGTCCCCACTGTGGAATATCCAAAAGGAACCCTTGGTTGTGTCCGTGCGAGAGGCCCATTTTTATCTCTGAAATGTTTGTGGCTTATCCCAACTCATCCATGGTGGCTGCTGTTCTCGCCAAACCGAAAATGTTATCTGGTACATTAATTCTTTGGCCAAGTCTGGTCCTCCATTTTTTTCTTTCTAATTAATACTTTTTCTGCCCCAATTTATGTCCCAGAATGACCAGATTCAGTTTTGGTGCTTTCAGCAATTGTCAATATTTTGTCACAACTTATCCTGAGCTCGATTAGTATCTAATACCTTGTCGTCACCTGATGTTGTGAATGGATCTCTAAGTGTTGAGCATTTTTGTTCAAGAAATTGTGTAGAATATGAATGATCAGTATCTCTGGTTCAGACAAAAAAAGGGGACAAAAGGAAAATGAGGATACACATGGTGTTCTTTTTTGTTTTCAGTTTTAGGTATGGACCTCGCATGGTTTATTGAAGAGGACTGCTCTTTCTCGTACTAGAATAGCTGCTCCATTTGAGAAAAAGGAAATACAGGGAAACTTTTATGCAGGAGAATCGCCTCAGGATATTAATGGATATGAAAAGCATATGGATCTGTCAGAATTCTGTGAAGAGTTAAGACGTTAGGTGATTTAGCAAGTATAGGGCAGCTTTTGGGGGTAGAACACAGATGTTCCATTTATCTAATAGGGCAAAGCTATTTGCAGTAAACATCCTGATGTCTTATTTGTAGTATGTTGTCCATATTGCACAAAGTGCAGCACTAACTGCCCAAGTTTGCAGTAAACATCCTGATGTCTTCTATCAAAAATTAGAATTAGTCCTGCATGGCATGAAAATATTTTTTTTCCCTAATGGATCTAGCTATACTAATTTGGTTTTGGAAAATTCGCACTTTTTACATAACTGGTCAAACAGAAATTTGGCTCGGACAAATGCCAACACAACTTCTTTTTCCCAACCGATCAAACTCACCCCCTTTCCTGCCATTAAAACAACTTTGATTGCGGAAGATAGGGATTAGCATATACGGTGTATGTACTTGAGAAAATAAATACTAGTTATACAGGAAGGTGCTTGGAGTACTCCATAGATGTATATATGATATGCTCCATGCTTGGAGCTCCATGGGGCTTCGAGCTGAACAGGCTGGCCTGTTAATCAAATCAATTAACTGTTGGCTCAATAGCTTGGTCTTGGTCAACTTCGAAACACATAATGTAAGCACATGGGCAGTTAGTGCTGGACTTACCTCCAAAGACGTGCATGCCATCGACTGCGACTTCCTTGTACTTAATTAGCTCCTTCTGGCTCAGCCATATTTAGGCCTTGATAGATAGATAGTAGATTCGTTTTCTTTCTTCTTTTGCACCACAATAGCTGGAGGCCAGGGAGTCTAGAGCATCACTTCTTGCACAGGTGAGATGAATCATGTCCTTCAATATGCATTGGATCATAGGATTTATCTTCTTATTTTTGGTTCTTCCTTGCACAAATAGCAGTTGCTAAGCTAGTTATTATCATCTCCTTTTCATTTATAGTAAGAATCGGAGGACGGATCAATCGAGTATGTACTTTGCCTTTTTTCTTTTCTTTTGTAAATTAGCTAATTAATCACATCAATTGAACCGGTCGACTACTCAGAGGGGAATGGCGAATTGCCTGGAACCATATGAGAATGTCGCATGGAATGAGGTAGAGCATATCAACAGCTATGCTGTGTTTCTTTTTTTTTTTTTGACCATTAAGACTGCAGGGCAACAGCCCCACAGCATTTTATTAAAGCTTAACCAACCACAGAAAAAGTTACAGCGTTTATGTACAAACAGAAAGTAAATATTTACAACAAGTTGTCAATCCATCTTGACAACTGAGATTTATGCTTCTCCTTCACTCTGTACAACAGCAAAGTGATGTCGTGAACAAATTCTCTCTTCCAAGACCTGAACGTGGGAGCAATATTCTGAAAAATAGCTTCATGGCCATCAAGGGATTGGGTTTGCTGGTGCTTACTTGGACCACTGTCGTACTTCTTGGCGGCTTCGTCTCTATCCTGCAGAAGAAGGACTTTTGGTGTTTGACATTCATCACCCTTCTACAGATGGCTGGGTTAGTACTTCTTCATATATGCATCTTCATATAGCTCGATTCATATTATTATTTTTGTCCATGTATGTAGCTTAATTCCTTGTTAAAAGATTATGTTAGATCTCACAAGTGGAGTTTCTATCTTTTTTATTGAGATACAGTTTGTACCACCTTCACCTCTCCAGCCATGTCTCCTTTAGAATCGCCGTGACTCTTGTCAACTGTTGTATCCTCCAAGCAAACACTCAAGTTCTCTGATTTACTAGGCTGAGTGTTTTTAAAGATCATCCTAGAAAGGGAGGTCTACAAACTTGGCCTCCACCACCTCCAGTCCAGAAGCTATCTCGTATGGTGATTTTCACATTTAAACAGTGTTTAGAAGGGCAATGTCAAACATGCAGGAAAATTGTTTCCCTCTTTCCAAAAACTAGCGTTATCGTTAATTTCTCCTATCATGTATCTTGTCCATATCTAACCCGGTCGAATGTACAACAGGATCTTCGATGTTGCTCTGAATGAAAAACTAAGATACATGGTGAATTCAGCCATGGGCTTGGTGGCGGGCATCTATTTGGGTGTGATGGGGAAGGCGGGCCCATGCAGCTCTGCTAAGGTTGTTGCTTCACGCCTTGTGTTGGCATCTGCTTTGGTGGTGGTTCAGCTAGTGGTGTTTGCCACACTTTTATGCCCTCTGGCATTTATCTACGTGTTTGGGATATTGATATCCGCAGGGCTTTCAATGTGGCGTCTGATAGAGCACGATTACAGGGGAAACTCGGAAGGAGAAGCACCAAATCTTGTGCCGGCGCTAGACACCTTATACTACCTTGCACTTCTCCAAGGTGTGCTCTTTTTCTATAAGTTCATCTTGGGCCGCACTGGGAAGTGGCTGGTTAAGGAAGTAGCCACCAAATGTGATGACTCAGAAATTGAATTAGTTACCAAATATCTGTGTCAAACAAGAAGCGGATGCGAGAAGGACCCATCATTTGCGAAAGGAAGGAACCTTATCACACATGCCGTTGACATGATCGGTTCCCATTCACCTGCTGACTGTGATGCTGGGGTGAAGATCTTGTACACTGCCATATCCATTGTGGAGAGGAACCTGAAGCAGCTGGTAGTAGATGGAAAAAAGTCAAGTGACGACTATCGTGAGGAAAAATATACTTTTAACGAGCAACAGAAGCTGATGAAACATCTGGTCTTGTCTACATCCTCGTCCCGACACATACTGCAGAAACTGCTAGAGGCGCTGGATTCAAGAGGCACACATGACAGAGCGACTAGGAACAAGGCCGCGATGATAGTTGAGAGGATTGCACTTGACATCAATTTGGAGCAGTTTCCCGGGGGAATTGAATACATATCTTCTCTACTTGGGACATTCCAACAATACAGTGTAGCCGAGCCGTTTCAGCGTGAACGTCAGTCCGATATAAGCGAGCATACTTGGGAACTAAGTGCTCGTCGCCTGCCCCCTTCACAAATAGTAAACATACAACTTCAGAAGGCCTACAAGGAGTTGTTGCTGCAAGGCCTGTGTATCCTCCGGAAACTTGCAGCGGATGGAAACAACTGCAGAGTCATGAGCGACACCCAAGATCTTGTCTCCAAGATCATGGCGCCTGTCACCTCTGACCTGCTCCAACACACCACCGATAATCATGGTGCATGGTCCGACATAGTAGAGGGGTCCATGAAAGTGATGATCCAATTAACCGGTGCTCCAGGAGAAACTGGCACCAAGCTACGTCGTGAAATCTCAAGCTGCAAAGAAGCAATCAATACTTTGCTAAGGATTATTAGCTGTAAAAAATGTAATGAAGGGCTCAAGCAAAGAGCCATTCAGATTCTCACACGGCTATATATGGATACTGAAGGCAGCAGTTGCGGAGCAGAGTTTGTTGTCATAGGCAGCTGTACCAGAGAAGATTTTGTTAAGATGCTGGTGGACATCTTCTCTCACGATAGCAAGTCTATTACCATCAGAAAATACGCAGGAGCAGCACTGTCAGTGCTATGTTTCCATGGCGGAATTAGAGATGCCACAGTTGTCATAGAAACAGGAGGTGGTGATGTTATTGATAGACTCACAAAAGTACTTGTACACGACAAGAACACAACATGCAGACAAACAGCAGCTGCAATCCTCGAGCATCTATGTACTCAACACACCAAGCATGATGCATGTCGTGTCAAACTTAAGAAAGCAATAGCTGATGCGATGCCAGAGGTAATTCCTTTTCTCAAATAGTAAAAAACTTCTGTTTTGTTATTACTTATGGTCAATACAGGAGAATATAATCCATGATTTGGAAGTTATCATCTCTTTTTCTTGAGACTAATTAAGAATATTAAATCCATTGCCGTTGTATCAGGTGATTGGAGAAATACTTCGTTGTGGTGACCAAAAACATAATGGAAAAGAAGCTGGCCAAGACGGACTCGCCAAAACAAAAACTGACATAGAAAACCAATGTGATAATAACCGGGGACAAGAAATTAGTCATTCTTCCTCCTCCCATCCGCAAAATGACGAGCAGGATGTGGACAAGGTATTACATGCAATCAAGGAATCAATTTGGTCATCAAATATTCTATCATCATTGTTATCCCTTTGTGTGACAGTCATCGACATGTTCATCACTGAATTAGCTCCAGATTTGGCTTGTCAGTTCCATGAATCCAGCTTTATAGACAACCTCAAGGAGATAGTAGTTAAAAAGAGTGACTATCCCACGGTTGAAAACTTGCTACTGTTGAAAACTATTGGTAAGATGGTCATATCAACGATGAAACACAATGGCGGCAACTTGGTCAGACAAGAGGACCTTAAGAGCCTGATAGCGGCACTCTCCAGTGCATCGAACAAGATGCTGGAGCTCGACTACTCCATGGTTTTCCACTTCGCCAACAGCGGCGGTACTATCGAGTTCACCACAGTCACGCCGTCGAAGCTGAACGGTTGTACTCTTGCGTCCATCGTGGAAGAAGCACAAGAATTGCATGGCATGATTCCATCTGCCTGAGGTCGTTGCAAATTTGTGATCAAGTGTCCCCGTCGTTAGAAAACGTGTGTGCAATGATGTCTTCATATGTGTTGATAATCTAGTGAAGATTGTTTGTGTCAGTGTTTCTCGGAGGCCTCGAGTTTGAGAGTTATCCAAATAAGCATGTTGGTGTGTTGTTGAAACAGATACAATTACTCTATTAATTGATTCATCGCTGCAATTTAGATGTTCATATAAATGTTGGCTGATTTTTTCTAAATTAAAGTCAATTCTTCTTGAGCGATCAGATGTTATTGTTTCTACAATCCTCTGATGAACCTTGTGACAGGCCCAAACAAGCTCTGAACTCTGATGGAACATTGTGCATTGTACTTCATTGCTTAGTAGGCAAGGTTTTGAGCAAACTAAATTGTTGGCTTTGTTATGCGAAGTGTCGTTCCTTGGGGAAATTTCTGGAATTGTTCAGTTCTGCTAGCTACAAACATCAGGACATATAGACACTAGAGTGGGCCTTTGAGCCAAACTCACACACACACACAAACACTACACGCACACAGCCCAAACCATTCAACACTCCCCCTCAAGATGGGCGATAGATATCTATCATCCTCATCTTGTCACATGCTCATAAACACCCCTTGGACCCTAACCCCTTTGTTAAACAATCAGCTAATTGTTCTCCGGAAGTAACGTGGCTTAGCTTCAATGTTCCCTCATCAAGCCTCTCTTTGATGAAAAACCGATCTATCTCCACATGTTTCGTTCGATCATGTTGAACTGGATTATTTGCAATGTTTATTGCTGACTTGTTATCACACCAAAGCTTCAATGGTCCTCTCCTTAGTAGCTTTAACTCCAATAAGAGGCCCTTCATCCATAGCATCTCACTCAAACAAACAGACATTGCTCTATATTCTGCTTCTGCGGTAGATCGGGAGACCATCGGTTGCTTCTTGCTCCTCCAAGATACTAGGTTTCCGCCAAGAAAGACACACAAACCAGATGTTGACCTTCTATCATCAAGGCAACTGCCCCAATCGGCATCACAATATCCCTCTATATTCAAGTGTCCATTGGCCTTGAAGCATAAACCTCTTCCAGGACTCCCTTTTAGATACCGCAAAATTCGGCGTGCTGCCTCTAAATGCCCACTTATTGGGTCATGCATGTAGCGACTCACCACACTCACTGCGTAGGATATATCAGGTCTCGTGTGGCACAAATAGATGAGACGACCTACAAGCCGTTGGTAGCTCTCTCTATCAACTGGATCTCCTGATTGCGCGCACAACTGGTGATTTTGCTCAATAGGAGTCGAAGCAGCTCGACACCCAAGCATACCGGTCTCATTGAGCAAATCCAATACATATTTTCGTTGAGAAAGAACTATACCTTTAGGAGATCTTGCAATCTCAATACCCAAAAAATACTTGAGTAGCCCCAAATCCTTAACCTCAAATTCTTTGCTCAACCTCGCCTTTAGCCGACTTATCTCCACATTATCATCTCCGGTGATAACAATATCGTCCACATAAACAGTAAGAATGGTAATATGCCTCTCGGAATGCCTATAAAACACCGTATGATCCCCATTACATTGTTTGTAACCCATATTGCACATAGCTCGCCGAAATTTGTCAAACCATGCCCTTGGTGACTGCTTAAGACCATACAAGGACTTTTTCAATTTGCACACCTTCCCCATGGTGTTTGGGGTACTAAAGCCAGGTGGGATCTCCATATAAACCTCTTCTTGGAGATCCCCATGCAAGAATGCATTCTTGACATCCAATTGATGCAATGGCCAACCAAAGTTAGCAGCACAGGAAATAAGAGTTCTTATTGTGCTCATCTTTGCGACGGGTGCAAATGTCTCATCATAGTCAATCCCATATGTTTGACTGTAACCTCTTGCCACCAACCTCGCCTTGTATCGTTCTATTTTCCCTTCTGGGGATTGCTTCACGGTATACACCCATTTGCATGCCACTGCACGTTTTCCTATTGGAAGAGAAACAAGATCCCACGTCTTGTTCTTCTCAAGAGCTTTCATTTCCTCCAACATGGCCTCATACCACTTTGGGTCTTGTTTTGCTGCTTTCCAATCTCTTGGGACTACCACAGATTGTAAAGAAGCAATGAAAGCTCTATATTCGGATGATAGTGAGTCATATGACACATAGTTTGCAATATCATTCTCAAACATATATCTTTCAGGAGGCTTTGCTGCCCTAGCTCGTGGCTCTTTCCTCGAGGCAATAGGTAAATTCAATGAATCATCAATGAGACATGGCTCACTATCGGATGAGTCGGCTTCATCAACACCTGGAATCTGTTGGTGTTGATGTTGCTCCCCCTGCAATTGGACCTCACCATTTGTTTGAGGATGTTGGTGTCAATGTTGTGATTGCCTCCTCGTATACACCCTTAGATATTCTTCCTCGTTTGGTTTTCTCCATCTCTCTTCACTTGTAGGTTGTCTCCTTGTATACACCCTCAAATTTTGCTCCTCATTTGGCTTTCTCCATCTCTCTTCACTCCTAGGACATGGAATTGAACCAACCACAAATCTCGGTGGTTCATCCTCCTTGGTCTTCAATGGTTCACTCTCCCCCTCTCGACTAGCATCACTTGTGCTAGGAGAGTCGAAGTCAAACAACGAGCTGAGATCCGTCTTTTCTCCATAGAATGGCTCAGACTCTCTAAATGTCATATCCATGCTCACAAATGTTCTCCGCTCACTAGGACTCCAACACTTGTAGCCCTTTTGTCCAGATGGGTATCCAATGAAGATGCACTTCACGGCACGTGGATCCAATTTTCCTACTAAAGGTCTGTGGTCTCTAACAAAGCATGTACATCCAAACACTTTTGGTGGAACAATGAACTCATTTTTACCAAAGATCATTTCATATGGGGTCTTCATCCCAAGAATTTTTTATGGCATTCGATTGATAAGATAAGTAGTCGTCATAACTGCTTCACTCCACAAGAATTTAGGCACATTCATAGTAAACATAAGTGATCGAGCTACCTCCAGTAGATGTCGATTCTTCCTTTCTGCTACTCCGTTCTGAGGTGATGTATCAGGACACGAAGTTTGGTGAAGTATTCCATTTTCCGAAAGAAAATTACCAAATTCATTGCTCACATACTCTGTCCCATTATCAGTCCTGATATTCTGTATGCTAATACTAAACCGATTTTGGATATATGCATAGAAGTCTTTGAAACAATTAAGCACCTCACTTTTTTGTTTCATGAGATATATCCAAGTCATTCGGGAGCAACAATCAATGAAGGTGACAAAATACTTCATTCCACTAATAGAGACCACGGGAGAAGTCCATACATCAGAGTGAATCAACACGAAGGGTGACGTGCTCCGGAGTCCACGACTCACATATGATGTCCTTGTGTGTTTTCCATACTCACAAGCATCACACACAAGCTTCCCTTTATCCACGTTCTTCATTTCCTCGGGAAATATCTTACTCATAGTATCAAAGGACATATGGCCCAGTCTGCAATGTTGGAGTATCATGCCTCATCGTTACTTGCAACAGCAGCCAAAGCAGTTGACAATGCATCATCACTCTCTTGTCTGTCCAAGTACCAAAGTCCCTTATGTCTGACACCGATCCCGAGCCTCCTTTCAGTCTGTCTCTCCTCAATTATGCAAGTGTACCGATCAGCAATTACTCGGCAATCAACATCGTCAACCAAGGAGCTCATAGACACTAAACTAACCGGAAACGATGGAACATATAAGACTGAAGATAATGTAATAGACAGGGTACATCTCACTGTGCCAACCCCTTTGATAGGATGATAAGTTCCATCCGCGGTTTGGATGGTCTCTTTATGTGTGGGTGGATATGGAACATATGATGCAAACTCACTCCACTTGCCTGTGACATGTGCTGATGCTCCCGAGTCTAGTATCCAATTAGAACAAGATGTTTTATTTGAAGTAAAAGCCTCATTCGGGACACCTTTGCCAATTTGAGCAAGATTAACAAGATTGCCTAGGACCATTGTTTTTCCACTTTGTTTTAGAATTTCCGGACTCCCCTTCTGTCTCAATTTCTCTATCTCCGCCGCTGAGATTTTAAGCATCTAATTTGATCCTTTTGCGGTCAAAATTAGATTGGCAGTATTCTTTTCCTTGAATAATTGAGTCAATTTCTCAAGTAGCTTCTCAATTCTTTTATTTTCCTCCATTGAACAATGTTGCTGAAAGGCACCAACAAACGAGCAAGCTATGCCTCCTCTCTGCTCTATTGGACCTTCTCTCGTAGATCACTTGAGCAACAACTGTGAACAATCAGGTTCAGGATTGGTAGCACACCAACGAACTGAACCCACTACGCTGTTCTGCAAGCCTGCCCGCAGACGCTCTTCTCCACAGAGCTGCCGCACGATTGTGCAAAACCCAATTATGAAAACCACTTCAGTACAGCCCGCTCCGAGCTGCACTTATCCTCCTCGATCCCTCTAGACCTTTTTCTTGTCGCACGCACGCTGCCGGCCGCCGCCACCGAAGCCTCTGATTCTGAGCAGCCGTACCTCCCCTGCTTTTCCTACGCCACTAACAGCCAGCTGTAGGATGCCTCAACCACCCGTATCTCTTCACCACCACGGCCCGGCGCCGTACACCTACAGGTCGCCGTACTCGCGTGCTGCCGGCCGTCGGACGTTCGCAACAGCAGCGCGTCTGCCTGGGCAGCACTTCTCCAGCTGAGCTAACTGTCCCTGCCTGCACTGACCACCTGGACGCCCGGAGATCTCGACAAGCCGCCGATTCCTCACCACCAGGACTAAGCTTCCTGCAGCACTCACCACACCGGCGCCGCTGTCGCTGTTCCCCTCAGGACCCACCGCTGCTTCCGCACCTGCAGCTCCGCACTTGCGCAGTCCGCCGTTGGCCGCCGTCGGCCTTCCTCTTCTCACTCCTTGCTCTTGGAGCTCCGCCACCAGCAGTCGGCCGACTTACCGCCGGCGAGGACCAATCGCCGCCTCCAGCTCTGATACCATGTCGTTCCTTGGGGAAATTTCTGGAATTGTTCAGTTCTGCTAGCTACAAACATCAGGACATATAGACACTAGAGTGGGCCTTTGGGCCAAACTCACACACACACACAAACACTACAGGCACACAGCCCAAACCATTCAACAAGAAGTGATGTTTATTAATTGAGACGACAATTATATCCCTGTTATAAGAAGTCTGACAAGTTTGGAGGGCTTTATACTTTTGGAAGAGCTGGGTTAGTTGTTCTTATGAACATGTTGTGTGTAGAGATGCTCCCTGCTGGGAAAATCTAGTGTGATATAATAGACCAACAGAAACTTGACTGTTGATCGTGTGGGAAGGAACATGATGAATGCCCAAGTGATGGGCAGTTCCCAGTGTGAATATCCTAAAGGAACCCTGGGTTATGTTTGTAACTGAGCGAGCGGCCCTTTTCTCTCTCCGAAATGTTTGTGGCTTATCCCAACTCATCCATGGTGGCTGCTGTTCTCGTCAACTGAAATTGTTATCTGGTACATTAATTCTTTGGCTAAGTACTGTTGTCCTCCATTTTTTTCATGCATCCCAGAATATCCAGATTCAGTATTGGTTGCAGAGATTATCAATGGTTTGTCACTACTTTTCATGCATACCTTGTGCTCACCTTAGATTGTGGATGTATTTCAAGTTCAGAATGAAGCCCTCCTAATCAAGCAGCTTCATAAATTCTACAATAAGCAGGATACACCTTGGGTAAAACTTGTGTGGAATTATTATGAGGATGAGGTACCACATTCTGCCCTGCCAATTTGTGTGGGTCCTTTTGGTGGCGAGATATTATTCGGCTGGCTGATAAGTACAGGGAGATTTGCACACCTTCGGTTGGTGTTGGGGATAATGTTCTGTTTTGGAAAGATTCATGGCAAGGTCCAACTCTGCAAGATACCTTTCCCAGGCTATTTTCATTTGCACTTGATGGTCAGATTTCTGTCAAGACAGTGTTAGAGATTGAAGACATCACACAACTCTTCTATCTTCCTGTGTCCTCACAAGCCTACAATGAATTGCAGCAAGTTCAAAATAGGCTTGGTAATCTGGTGCTAAATCCTGAAGGCAAAAACTGTTGGGTCACGAAGTGGAAGGATGGGACATATACATCTAGCAGATTTTATCATTACACCTTTCGAGATCAGATAGCAGCACCCGTTTACTCTTACATCTGGAAAAGTACATGCATTCTCAGGATAAAGGTGTTTGCATGGCTGCTTGTTAGTGACAGGCTAAACACCAGGGACATGTTGAGAAGAAGAAAATGGAATGTCACTAATGATTATCAGTGTGCTCTATGCCCTTCAGGAGCTGTAGAAGATTGGCAACACTTCTTTTTTCAGTCTAACTTCAGCTCCAGAATATGGAATTACCTGCAAATTCAGTGGCAGCCGGCTAGTACAATGGAGGAAATCTTGTTTTTAGCAAGGAAAGAGTTTAATAAGCCTTTCTTTATTGAGATGGTCATGATTGCTTGCTGGCAAATTTGGAAACAGAGAAATGGTGCAATCTTTGAGAACATCATGCCCACGTTCCAAGCTTGGAAGGGTGCCTTCAGGAGCTAATTTTTTAAATAATACATTTTTTAATTAAATTTGATAAATAATACGCGTTTTCAAACATTATAAAATATAATACACCCTCGTTCGTGCCGCAGACGAGCATGCCCTGTCGTCGCAGGACTTATCGTCCGCGCCGCAGACGACAGGCCGTGGCCAGCATGTGCATGCTCTCGACAGGCCTGTCATCTACGGCGCAGCCGATAAGCCTGAATGCATGCATGCACGCGATGGAAGCTAGCTTGCCATCGATCGATCGATACATGCACGGCCGCTTGTGCTCGCACGGCCGCCGACGACGCGCACGCACGCACGGCCGGCCGGCGAGGCGCACGCACGGACAGCCGGCGAGCTGGCTACGCACGGACGGAGGGCCGCCGGCGAGGCGCACACACGGTGGCAGGTACTGATCGATCGATGGATGGATGGCAGTCTCTCATGCGTGCAAGCTCGCCGATGAAAGCTACGGATCGATCGATCGATCGATGGGTGGCAGCTAGCTGGCTCATGCGCATGCACGCATGCGTTGAGTTGCTCTCACATGCACACATCCATGCATGGACTAGCTGGCTCGCGCGATGACATGCAGCTAGCGTAGAGGCTTATCGTCTGTACCGTAGCCGAGCAGGTCCCATCAGCTGCGCCGCGGACGACCAGCTCTCTACGCCGTGGACGACCAGGTCCTGTCAGACACTAATCGTCCACGACGCAGACGATAGGTGCCTGTCGTCTACGGCGCAAACGAGGCTGTATTATTTTTCAAAAACTTTCTATTTGTTGAATTTAATTAAAAATGTATTATTTAAAAAAATTAGACATTCAGGATATCTCTTTGCATAAGCATAGGGTCCAGAACAAACATCTTTCATCCTTGTCAATATGGATTGACAGCTTAATGTAGTTTTTTGCCTTTTGTTTTTGGAGGATCCTCTCCTCCTTGTAAATAGTGGGATCCTTCTTTAATAATAAAACACTGTAGGGGTTTTTCCTTACAGTTTCATGGTAAAAAAAAAATCTGTGTCTTTGTTTAGAAAAAGGCCAGAAGACAAAAGGAAAACGAAGGATATATACATGGTGTTATTTTTTTCAGTTTTAGGAACAGACCTCCCATGGTTTGTTGGATCTGAGAGTAAGTGAATGCTCTTTCTGGTACTAGAATAGCAGATCATCGGAGAAAAAGGAACGAGAGGGAAACTTTTGTGCACGAGCTTCGCTTCAGAATATTAATGGCTTTCTGTTTTTGGATATGAAAGGCATATGGATGTGTCGGAATTCGGTGGAAAGACGTTTGGGGATTTGGCAAGTATATGGCGGCTTTTGTTGGGCAGAACACAAATGTTCCATGTGAAGGAAACCAGTAGTTTGATCATGTCCCTTCCATTGAAATTCATTGTTTGTTTAAAGGCTTGTTATGGCTATCATGGCCGCTGACCTACCAAGGACCAAGCTCGTAACTAAGGAGCTCTTAGCTATTGACCTCCAAGGAGGACCAATGGCTTCATATGACTTGCCTTCCATTCAAGTCTTTATAAGTAGCAAGGCTTCCCCAAGCATAGGACGAGTGGCTTATTTCTCATTCTACATTTTTGTTTTATAATTACACAATCCAATTTGGTGTATCATTTGATATGTGTGGGCATGGAAGACACTAGGAAGTAGGGATGGTTCACTGTAATCACAAAAAGCACTTATTTCTTCTTGCCACTAGCGTGTCTTTCCCTCATACTCCACCGCCTCATCTATTCACCCTCGGAAGATGTCCATATAACCCGACAAGTTATAGAAAATGGACAACACACTCACTAAAGTTCAAAATGGGGCACATAATCCTCTGGACTATCCAAACCCACGTAGATGCCCCCTAACCTCTCTTAAGCAGTTTTGGCGAGCACATCTACTTACGTGGCAATGTGACGGTACGATTAGAGCATACCGGTTTGCAAGGACTTCGTACTTTGTTTTTTGCCAATCCTGCCGGATAGAGCTATCAGCAAAGAGATTTCATATATCTATAATAACTTTAATAATTGCGGTGGCTGTGTGCATCATTTTGATGCAGATACTGTGGATCCGCACCCTATTATCTAAAAAAAATTATAATAACTATGGGTCAAGAAAACGTTCTTCCGCGATGGAGATGACATGTTTCAAGCACTAGCCAATGCAATTAGAAGTCTGAACTGATGGAACGAGCTAAGTAAATTAATTATTTGTGTAAAAAGATCGTTATAACTTTCATAGCCGCTGACCTACCAAGGACCAAGCCTATAACTGAGGGGCTCTTAACTATTGACCTCCCGGGAGGACAATTTGGTTCATACGACTATGTGCCATTCAAGTCTTTATAAGTAGCAAGCCTTACCAAGCATAGGATGAATGGTTAATTTCTAATTCTTCTTCTTTGTCTTATAATTACACAATCCAATTTGGTGTATGATTTGATATGTGTGGGCATGGAAGACACTAGGAAGTAGGAATGGTTCACTGAAATCACAAAAAGCACTTGTTTCTTCTTGCCACTAGCGTGTCTTTCCCTCATATTCCACCGCCTCATCTATTCACCCTCGGAAAAAGTCCATATAACCCGACAAGTTATAGAAAATGGACAACACACTCACTAAAGTTCAAAATGGGGCACATAATCCTCTGGACTATCCAAACCCACGTAGATGCCCCCTAACCTCTCTTAAGCAGTTTTGGCGAGCACATCTACTTACGTGACAATGTGACGGTACGATTATCTTTGAATTGATACTGCTATTTCACCTTGAGACCCACACATCAGCCTACTGAACTAATTCTATCATATTACTTTTTTTCACTTGTCTCCAGTGCGGCGACTACGAGTGCGGGTGTTGTGCTTAAAACTGCGTGTCCACCGTAGGCAGGGTAGCACCAGGCTTTCATGTACTCCGCCTGCACCAGCTGTATTCCCCATCTTGGTGCGCGAACGCCAGGTTCAGGTCATGCAGAACGCAAGTTTTAGGTTCTTGTTGGCAAGGTTTTGGAAATGAACTCAAATTTTCTACCGGGGACGCTCGGAATTTGTGTTTAGAGTGTTTACCGGAAAATATCAATCGGTTACCAGATAAATTTAAAAACCAGAATTAAAATTCAAATGCCGTAGTATGATCTTTAACCGAGGGTGCTATCGTTTATATTTAAAAATTTCGAAAATTCTAAAAAAAATCCCGGTAAACCTATTTACCGGCCAGGGGTGCTTAGGATTACAATTACCGACGGCGATGATTTTGATCTACAGTCCAGGCATTCGCGATTCACGCAAAAAATCCGTCATCATGGTGGTCTGGTGCCGTTCCAGTTAGAGATTTGAAAAAAGAGGATGCAAAAGCCTGATTGCTGATTGTCTCATTGCTGATTGGCTTCACACGTTGGCAACCTGTGATCAGAGCCGGCTGTGCTGGCCCAGGCCGAGATGCTCCAGGGAGAGCGGCGGCGAGCCTGGGCCACACGGACATGCTGAGGAGCCAGCCGTGGCCTCCCGGGAGCGCGATGATCCGCAGCACAGCCTCCCGCGGTTCACCGACGTCGGCATCGCCAGGGCGGCGTGCCCGAAGCCGAAGTCGGTGTCAGAAGTCGAACGACGTGAACGACGTCACGGCCAGTACAGGGCTGCCCAGCCCGACGGTAGCCTTCTCGACGTACTTGGCCGCCTTGTGCTCCTCCACCCAGTCGATGAGCTCCTGAAAGTGCTCGCCCGTGGCCGTCGACTTGATCGACTCACGCACCATGGACGCGACGTCTGCAAGCGGCCGCCGCTGGATCGCCTCCACGCTCGCTTCCGCCACCGCGAACGTCGTGACGTTGCCGACGTAGTTGCGCATCGCAGCTGCCGCCGTGAGACGCCGTCACCCATCCACCCACCAGCCCATGCCGCATGTCTCGTCGGACGCGCCCACGACGGCCGCAAAGACCTTAACTTGTCTAGCTTCACTGATATGCGTGCTATAGTCTCCCCGTACGGATTTCTATTAGACTAGCTCACTTAATAAACTGACAAAGGATAAAATTGTGATAGGGATACGTGAGAGCTTATCTGGCGGCTTCTTCTTATCTCCCAACACCATGCCGCTTATTTGAATACTTTATGGCATGTAGATGAGCAGTTCAATACTTCATCAAAACGAAATTCATTGTTTGTATAAAAATTGGTATAACTTTCATAGACGCTGACCTACCAAGGACCAACCTCGTAACTAAGGGCCCTTTTGTTTGGGCTTCTACCGGCTTTACACTGAAATAAGCAGGCAAATTGAAACAAAGAGGTTGGCTTCGAGTTGGGCTTTTCCCAACGCAGCTCCTCCTCCACACACCGAAAAAAGCACCTGTGGAGGTGCTTCCCGAGCGTTGGCAACTTCAGATCGAGCGGGCATACCACTTTACCCTTTTGCCTTTGCATATTTACAGAGGGAATGCCACCCCGAGCACAAGCGGTACCCACCTCTTTCCTTTTTCTTTCTCTACGCGCACACACCCAGCGACAGAACACAGTTCTCGTGCCTCGTCCCCAACAAAACGCGACCGGCCGCCTTGGGTTCCAGCGCCGCCGTCCTCGAAACCAGCTCGCCGCCGCCGGATCTCCTCCCCCAGCCCTCTCCTCCGCCGCCGGAACGAAGACCTCTCCCATCCTCGACCTATCTCTTCGTCCCCGGGCGATCCCGCCGTCCTCCACGCCCCTGTTCCCCGGCGTCCTCTATCGAGCGAGCACCTCACGACCGAGCTCGTCGTGCTCGACTGTCTTACCGGCCGACCTTGCCGCCTCCGTTCCAGCTAGGTGAGGAAGATTCCCGCCGAGACTTCCCCATCTCCAGCCGTCAGCAGAGCTCTCCTGTCCGTCGACCCCAGCCATGGTTGACCTGACCACGAGCTGGATGCCCCATCGATGTGGAGCTTCCCCCTTGTCAAGCCGTCGGCCGCCAGATCACGAGCGGCATGCATAGATCGCCGGAACAACGACGCATGCATCGATCTGTTCTTCCCTGAACAAATCCGGCCTGCCTTGTTCCATCCCGGCCGGCCGACCCCGTGATTCGATCTGTACAGGAGTGCATGATTATTGATCTGGACAAATCCGGCCTGCCCGCATCTGTGTGATTCTTGATCTAGTTTTGGTGCTAGATGGATATGCTAGCTGTTAGTGCATGATTATTTGGTGGATACTTGCTGCTGGCCGTAGCACTGTGCATACGTATTGGTTGTACATACTTGGTGATGCTTGGAGAAGGTTGTTATTAATTTGTAATGTAGAAAATAATCCATTCCAAAATCCATGTCTAGTATTTTGAAATGGAGGCAGTATAATATAGTGGAAAACATATATTGGATAAATATATATTCGAGTGTAACCGTAATTGTATGTATATGAAGTTCGATTTGAATTTTAGATACATATGTTATTTATTACACTGATCAGCAACAGTACAACTTTTTATGAATGCAAAGGGTGTTTCAGACAATTTCACAATTTACAGTCAGGCAGCCAGCTGGTTTGCCAAAGAGCTACACTCAGAAAAGTAGCTTCTCGTGGACAGCAGCTTTTCTGCACAGCACTCACAGCCAGCCACAGCCAGCCACAGCCAGCCCAAACAAAAGGGCCCTAAATGGCTCTTTGCTATTGACCTTCCAGGAGGACCAATGGCTTCATATGACTGCATGCCATTCAAGTCTTTATAAGTAGCAAGGCTTCCCCAAGCATAGGACGAATAGCTTCTTTCTCATTCTACTTCTTTGTCTTATAATTACACAATCCAATTTGGTGCATTGTTTGTTGTGCTCTGCGCACTAGGATATGAATTTTATGTGTATGGGCATAGAAGGCACCGGGAATTACAGATGGATCACCGGGCACAAGAACCATTTCGTTGCTATTCCCTTTAGTGTGTCTTTTCCTCGTACTCCACCGCCTCATCTATTCTCCTTCGGCCGGATGAGTTGTTATCGTAGAAATCTCTTCTAGACATCTCGTATGCCACACTTTCTTTGAATTTTGATGAAGTAGCATATTAGTACTTGCTTGCTTTGCTGGAATTGGTTGGAGGAAGTATGACATGGAAGGATCACCCAGAGTAAGCACATGGCCATGTTCGCTCCATGGTTCTGGAGGAGCAATACGTCAAGCCTCAGACACAGTACACAAAACAT
The DNA here is from genome assembly GCA_947311845.1 of Poa pratensis. Taxonomy (NCBI): domain Eukaryota; kingdom Viridiplantae; phylum Streptophyta; class Magnoliopsida; order Poales; family Poaceae; genus Poa; species Poa pratensis. The sequence goes on from CAMZMU010000111.1 coordinate 25,009,271, forward strand.
GCAGCTGCTCGGTCTAGTCCGGCGAGTCTCCGTAGGGATTAGTAACACGACAAGTGACGGGAGTGATGTTTCGTATGGAGCTGCTCTGCATAGCCCTTGCCCAGCTAACTTGGTTGGCTCCGATACTATACACAAAGATTTGAATCAATGCATCTGGTAGTCCTGATTACCGCCAACTCGTGATTGATGTTGGTGCCGGCCTGTAGGATAGAGATATTTACATTCACGAGTGGCATGTAATATTGCATCAATCCATGATTGATGGTAGCAGGTGCTAAGACGGTGCGGGCAACTATTTTCACACCTCAAGTAAACACAGCTGGTTAATGCAGATGGTTGTATCTAGATTTGTATCTATATATTAGCATAACTTGTTGATTTAGCCTGGAATTCAAACTAATTACAACACGTAATATAAAGTTGGCCCGGGATTTGGTTGGATCTTGACTCAAAGCCTTCAGCAAAGTACAGTGTAGGGCACAACAAGACATGGAAGATTAGTTTGTAATGTTTCTAGCGACCCGAAGTTGTCAAGCTTCACTGATTAGTACTTGGTAAGCTCTCTTTTCTTCAGGCATCTATCTACTTCCTCTGTTTCAAAATATAAGTCTTTTTAGAGATTTCCAAACAGACTACATATGGAGCAAAATGAGTGAATCAGCACTGTAAAATACATATATATATACATCCGATTCCGGAAAAGCTAAAACATCTTATAATATGGAATGGAAGGAGTATTAGACTAGCTCACTTAATAAACAAAAAAAGGACAAACCTTTCACAAAATTAAACCAAGTATGCTCATAATGCGTATAACAAGTTGAAACAGATAAATGGATGATTCTAAAAAAACTGATATAAAAATATGATTATGAGAAACAAACAGATAAAAAGGCCTCTCTTGCTATCATGCTCACAAACCAAGTATGCTCACAATCCTTGATTTCCTTTCTTCGAAAAGGGAAAGCCCCGGGGCCGCTGCATCAGTCGATATCTAAATCTTGGGTGTAAACTTTTTTTTTTAGCTCAACGGGTGTAAACTTTTATCTAGGCCTAATTCTTTGGCACGAGATATCGTATGCTAGAGCATCTAAATGAATTTGGTGAAAAGGGCTGAATATATAATTGAGAAGATAGTTTTGCAGAGGTCGGGGTTTCAACGTCCATTTCAAAAAAAAAATCGAGAAGATATTTCTCCTTCACTTTTTTTGTTTAAAGAGTTGTTATAGCTTTCATAGTCGTGACCTACCAAGGACCAAGCTCGTGACTAAGAGGCTCTTAGCTATTGAGCTCCCGGGAGGACCAGTGGCTCCATATGACTGCCTGCCATTCAATTATTTATAAGTTGTGAGGCTTCCCCGAGCATAGGATGAGTAGATCATTTCACATTCTACTTATTTGTCGTATATTACATAACCCAACTGAGTTCATTACTTGTTGTGTACTGCACACTAGGATATGAACTTGATATATATGGGCATGGAAGACACCGGGAATTACTGATGGATCACCGAAATCACAACACACACTTGCTTGTTCTTGCATCTAGCTTGTCTTTCCCTCTTAATGCACCGTCACAGCTATTCTCCATATATCCGACCCGTCATCTGTCCATTGTAGCATGCTGATCTAGACGTCATGTATGCCATACTCACTTTGGAGTTTTGAGGAAGTAGCATCTTGGCATTTTCCTGCTTTGCTGGGATTAGTTGTTGGCAGTACCACTCCTAAGTATTGCCGAATGAAAGCACAAAGACGTACAAAAAGTTCTGAATAATTATCCAGCAGACCTGACTTATGGTCAACTCATGCATGCAGATTTTGGAAATACACGTCCATGTTTTTATTTGTTCAAAATGCATGCAGATTTTGGAAATACACATGTTTTTTCCTTATGAATGAACTATTTTTAATCGGTATTTCTAGTGACGAACGTTCTGTACCCGCGCTTACGCCACAACCGCTTCACGCAATGTCCGATTTTCTGGGGACGGCCGTGATTAACGCGCACACTTCCATTTGACCCACACACCCATCATCCTCATCCACTGCTTTCTGGGGACGACCGCGATTAAGAATGACCCTATTTTACTAGCCAAGACAGCTACAGCGTGGTTCGGACTGGTTTGACCATTTTTACGCCGTAATGCAAGTTTAAGGTCCACCCTATCCTGTTTTGAACTCTTCGGCACATCATAAACAAGTTTATGGGTGTCCTATTTAGCTCTTTATATAGTGATCGACAAACCACAATTGCCTAAATTTAAAATAATCAAACTTCTATATCGACAGACCACAACTCTCCATGTGTACATTAATTATATCACTGAATGCAAGCTTTGAGCCGTTGGGAAAATTACACGGTAGTCAATCAAGGGGAGGAAGTAGAATGCCACGGGAGATGCCGCGTGCCATGGGACGCCGTGCTCGACGTGATAGACACGATTTGCAGGCTCGATCCGGACATGAAAACCCATTTGGCTTGGATTTCTAGTTTGTTTCTAGGCTTGAATACCACAACCAACCACCGCTCGGAATTCTGGAAAATTCCATATGGGCAATTACCAGCCCAAATTTCTACATCCAAACATAGCATAAATAAATTAATTCTTTTGTATAAAAGATTGTTGTAGCTTTCATAGACGTTTAACTACCAAGAACCAAGCTCATAACTGAGGGGCTCTTAGCTATTTACCTCCCAGGAGGACCAATTGCTTCATATGAATGCCTGCCATTCAAGTCTTTATAAGGAGCAATGCATCCCCAAGCATAGGATGAGTGGCTTATTTCTCATTCTACTTATTTGTCTTATAATTACACTATATATCCAATTTGGTGCATTAATTATTTGTTATGCTTTGCACACTAGGATTTGAATTTGGTATGTATGGGCTTGGAAGACACTGGGAATTAAGGATGGATCCTCAAAATCGCAACAAGCACTTGTTTGTTCTTTGTCTCTACCTTTGTCGTTATCTCCTACTCCATCGCCTCGCCTATTCTCCCTCTGTCACACGCGATGCCTGACCATCATACCATGTTGATCTATACATCATGTGTACCACATTCTCTCGGAATTTTGAAGAAGTAGTAGCGTTTTGGTAGTTTGTCGCCTTGCTGGGTCTGGTTGGCGGCACTAGCACACACAAGGATGTCCGAGGAAAGCAACTAACAGTGTTCGCTTCGATGGTTCTGCAAGAGCATCATAAACGCCTTCATAGATGTGCGCAAAGATGTGAATCGATGCACCTGGTAAGGAGGCGTAAGGAATCAAGACGTGATTGATGTGGGGTCAGCCTATAGGACAGTGATATTCACAGACAATAATGGTTTAGCGACTATGGCTTGCTAAAGTGTCATGTAAAGCATAACGATATTTTACATTTCAAATGAATATAAATCATAGAAAATCTACACGCTACACAACTTACAAACGCACGAGCATTACATGGTTGAAAACCTAGCTTGTTAATGAAGATGGTTTGCTTTATTTTTGGTAATCAGCGCGGCCAAGGAACATGTACATGTAGATTTTACGCATGAATTATGGAAGTTCAGGGCTTTTTTGGATCACAGGACTTGAAAACATAGGAATTGAAAAAACACAGGAATTTGACAGGATTACAGGTGTAAAACTGAGGATTACAAAACAGAGGAAAATTGGAGGAATGGTCATTTGGATGAAACACAGGAAAAACACAGGAAAAGTGCCTCAATCCTACGCGAATGAGTGTAAAAAAGAGGTTAGAGTGGATGTTGAAATTCCTATGGGATTAAGGTGTAGGAATGCAATCCATAGGAATTTTGGAGTTGCCATTCCTTTGATTCAATGGGATTTCTTAGGAAAAAATCCTATAGATTGGAATCCTCCAATATTCCTATGAAAATCCTTCAGTCCAAACTTTTCAAGCTTCATTGATATGGCTACAAAGGAATAACCCCGATATTCCAATCTAACTCTAAGTTGGCCACCAAGCTTCTTGATGCGATCATGCTTGAAGCTGGCAAGTGAAAACGGGTGAGGTTTGTCATGTTTCAAGCACTAGCCAATGTAATTAGAAGTCTGAACTGATGGAACGAGCTAAGTAAATTAATTATTTGTGTAAAAAGATTGTTATAGCTTTCATAGCCGCTGACCTACCAAGGACCAAGCTCATAAGTGAGGGGCTCTTAACTATTGACCTCCCAGGAGGACAATTCGGTTCATACGACTGTGTGCCATTCAAGTCTTTATAAGTAGCAAGCCTTACCAGAGTAAAGATTTTGTGCTACCGGACACCAGTGATCCTGCCGTATTAAAAAAATCAAGATAAATATTTATGTAGCCGTTGGTGTATTCTATAAACGTGCCAAAAATAAACTTCAAATACTTTGTATTTTGGGTATGCTTATTTTCAAATCTCAAAATTTATTAGATTTTGTCATTTTTGTGTAGCTCCGAATACACTGTATTTGAAGTTGATCTTTTGCACGTTTGTATAATACATCATTAGCAACATCCTGATTTTTTTTCAGATTTTTTTGAAACTTATAATTTTTTTTTGACTTTTTGAAAGCACCTGGAGCACTGGTGCTCGGGAGCACAAACACTTTTCCGGCCTTACCAAGCATAGGATGAATTGTTCATTTCTAATTCTTCTTCTTTGTCTTATAATTACACATCCAATTTGGTGCATGATTTGATATGTGTGGGCATGGAAAACACCAGGAAGTAGGGATGGTTCACTGAAATCACAAAAGGCACTTGTTTCTTCCGTCCGCTAGCGTGTCTTTCCCTCATACTCCACTGCCTTACCTATTCACCCTCGGAAGAAGTTCATATAACCCGACAAGTTTTAGAAAATGGACAACACACTCGCTAATTGGTAGAGTTGGTTCATATTTTTAGTTTAAGTAATGTTCCCTTGATTGTAGGAGGTGATTTTAACCTGTTAAGGAAAATGAGCGACAGTAATAAGAATAGAAGATTGTCGAAGTGGTCTAAGTTGTTTAACATTATTATAGAACAATGGGATATGAAAGAAATAGAGCTTCCCGGTAGAAGATTTACTTGGTCGAATAATCAAATTAATCCCACTCTAGCTAGGTTAGATAGATTTTTGGTTAACACGGAGTGGGAAACTTTATTCCCTCTAGCTTTTATCAATTTGCTGACAAGAGATGCATCTGATCATTCTCCTCTAGTGTTAGACTTCGGTAGAAACCAGGAACAGATAAGTAGACCGTTTAAGTTTGAGTTATGTTGGTTTTTAAGAAGTGACTTGTTTGAAGTAGTAAATAAAGTATGGAAGGCCTTTTACTTTGGTAAGAATGTATTAGATAAGTGGCAGAATAGATCTAGAAAGTTAAGGAGTACTCTAAAAGGTTGGGATATCAACTATAGAGCGTATTACAAGAAACAAAAGGGTGTAATTTCTATTGCCATAGACAATATAGATAAAGAGAGTGAGTTGGTAGGTTTATCAGCTGATAATTATTATTTACGTAAAGAGCTAGAAGAGAAACTACTAGTCATTAGGAAAGAAGAACAGGTTAGATGGTTTCAGAGGGCAAAAGAGACGGACTTGGTTAAGGGCGACTCGTTGACAGCTTACTTTATGGCTAAGGCAAGCGGTAGAAAAAGGAAAAATAAGATCACTAGTCTTAACCAGGATGGGGTAATTATAGTTGGGAATGAGGATATGTTAAATTATGCGACTAAATACTATAAAGAATTGTTTGGTCCTGTTAGGAATTGTGCAAGGGTAGAGCTAGAGATCCCACTAGACAACGTGTTAACTGAAGGAGATAAAGAGGAATTAGTATTGCCTTTCACAATAGAGGAGGTAGAGGCTGCTATTTTCGGGATGAAACTAAATAAAGCGCCAGGGCCTGATGGATTTCCAATAGAGTTTTACCAGAAGTTCTGGAAGTTATTAAGTAAGGATTTAATGTGTCTTTTTGATGAGTTTCACAAAGGTACCTTAGATATCTCGCGTTTTAACTATGGAGTGGTGACCCTGTTACCGAAAACGGCTGATGCTGGATGTATTCAGCAATATAGACCTATTTGCATGCTCAATGTTATTTTCAAGATATTTACCAAAGTAATTAACAACCGTGTGATTAAGTTAGCGAAAAAGATAATCTCCCCTGTACAGACAGCATTCATTAAGGATAGAAATATTTTGGACGGTATAGTACTGTTACATGAAACTTTACATGAGGTTAGAGCCAAAAAACTAGATGCTGTACTTTTTAAAGTAGATTTCGAAAAGGCGTATGATAAGATAAACTGGAGTTTTGTGTTTGAGATTCTTAGGATGAAAGGCTTCCCCACGAAATTTATAGACTGGGTTAGAAGATCAGTAGAAGATGGTAAAGTAGCAATAATGGTTAATGATCATATAGGTAATTACTTTCCTACTATGAAGGGTCTGAGGCAAGGGGATCCTTTTTCACCAATCTTGTTCAACATAGCAGTAGATGTTTTATGTGTTTTGGTAGAAAGAGCAATAGAGAATGGTTTGATTAAGCCTCTGTTACCTCATCTGTTAGAGGATGGTTTAGCAATGTTACAGTATGCGGACGACACGATCTTTATGTTTCAAGATGATTTAGAGTCGGCTAGAAATTTAAAGAATTTGCTGTGCATTTTTGAGCATTTGTCTGGACTAAAAATTAACTTCCTGAAAAGTGAGGTATTTTGCTGCGGTTCGGCTAAGGATAGAAGTAATGAATACACGTCTATATTTACTTGTGTCGAGGGTGTGATACCTTTTAAGTATTTGGGGATGCCTATGCATGATAGAAGGTTAAGATTGATAGACTGGAAACCGTCGGAAGGCAAGGTAGAAAAGAAAGCTGGCTCGTGGATAGGGAAGTATACTTCTTACGGGGATAGGCTTATTCTAGTAAGGTCCTGTGTAACTAATGTACCTTTTTATATGTTATCTTTTTTTCCGCTACCTAAGAAAACTTGTAAAAGCTACGATTTCTTTAGGAAAAGGTTGTTCTGGCACGAACAGGATGGTAAGAAAAAGTACCATTTAGTAAGATGGCAAGAAGTCTGTAGACCTAAGGAACAAGGGGGTTTAGGGGTGTTAGATTTACAAGTCATGAATATTTGCTTGCTTTGTAAGTGGCTCTGGAAAATAGAGAATGAAGATGGGCTGTGGCAGAAGCTGATTAGGTCTAAATACTTGCACACCTACTCGCTGGCGCATGTGAAACTTAAACCTTCTCACTCCCACTTCTGGTCGGGATTGATGAACGTAAGGGATTTGTTCTTTAGCTTTTGTAGAAAAGTTATTGGTAATGGTAAGAGGACTAACTTCTGGGATGATCTGTGGGTAGGCGATAAAATCCTTAAAGTCAAATTCCCCCGACTTTATGACTTGTCACACAGTAAGAAGATTAGTGTACATAGAGTACTAGTTGAAGGATGGGAGGTGTTAAATTTTAGAAGGAATATTTGGGGTGATTTAGCTGTTATGTGGCAAGAACTTAAGAACTTATGTGTAGGTGTCAGACTCAAAGAAGGAATAGAAGATAGATGTCAATGGACACTTACTGCTTCCGGGCAATTTACAGTTAGATCTCTTTATGTTGCAATTAAAACCACACAGGCAAAAGTCCCGTTCAGAAAAGTTTGGTGTGTTAAGGCACCACTGAAAGTAAAAGTTTTCATATGGCTAGCTTTTAGGAAGAGTATTTTGACTAAGGATGTCTTGTTAGCTAGAGGTTGGAAAGGCTCGGATAAATGTATGTTTTGCCGAGGTAGTGAAACCTTAGATCACTTATTTTTTACTTGTCCTGTAGCTAGATACTTGTGGGGGATAATTAGATGTGCTTTCAATTTTAGAGCAATACCTGATAAGTTTGATGATCTACCTAGCTGGCTAGAGTCTTTTACTGTTAGAGACAGATACCTGGTGTCGACTGGGGTGGCCGCGTTGTTTTGGGCTATCTGGAGAACCAGAAACAATGCCTGCTTCAACGGGGTCATCCTCCAGGATCCAACGTCTATAGTATACTTTATGTCTCAACTTATTTCGTACTGGAATGGTTTGCAGAGACAAAAGCTTCGAAACCTTCAGGACAGAGGAGCAAAGCTGTTGGTGTTGGTGGCAACTGAGATTTTCCACCGAAGACAGGGTTGGGGGCCGCTGGTGATGCGGTTAACTGAAGCATAAGGTGATCTGGTAGAAGCTAAAAAACCTTGACGAAAAGAGAGAACTTCAGTTGTAATACAAAACTTTCAGTTTAGTTAGGGTGTTTCGGTGAAACCCTGAAGCATTTTGTTCCTGTTATTTGTTGGCATGGTAGGTTTAGTTCTGTAGTTGCTAGTAGCTGGTTGGACCTGGTGAAGTGGATGTTGGTTTGAGGCTCGGCAGGGGCGGTGTGTGCCTCTGGGGTGTGCTGTATGTTGCTGAATGCAACACAGAAACAAATGTTTATCAGTTTTCAATAAAATTGAAAATTGGGGCGTGGCCCTTTCTTTCAAAAACAAAAAAACACACTCGCTAAAGTTCAAAATGGGGCACATAATCGTCTGGACTATCCAAACCCACGTAGATGCCCCCTAAACCTCTCTTAAGCAGTTTTGGCCAGCACATCTACTTATGTGTTAATGTGACGGTACGATTATCTTTGACTTGATACTGTTATTTCACCTTGAGACCCATACATCAGCCTACTGAACTAATTCTATCATATTACTTTTTTTTCACTTGTCTCCAGTGCGGCGACTACGATTGTGGGTGTTGTGCTTGAAACTGCATGTCCACCGTAGGCAGGGTAGCACCAGGCTCGGGACGTCATGTACTCCGCCTACACCTGCTGTATTCCCCCATCTTGGTGCGCGAACGCCAGGTTCAGGTCATGCAGAACGCAAGTTTTAGTTTCTTGTTGGCAAGGTTTTGGAAACGAAATCAAATTTTCTACCGGGGACGCTCGGAATTTGTGTTTAGAGTGTTTACCGGAAAATATCAATCGGTTACCAGATAAATTTAAAAACCAGAATTAAAATTCAAATGCCGTAGTATGATCTTTAACCGAGGGTGCTATCGTTTATATTTAAAAATTTCGAAAATTCTAAAAAAAATCCCGGTAAACCTATTTACCGGCCAGGGGTGCTTAGGATTACAATTACCGACGGCGATGATTTTGATCTACAGTCCAGGCATTCGCGATTCACGCAAAAAATCCGTCATCATGGTGGTCTGGTGCCGTTCCAGTTAGAGATTTGAAAAAAGAGGATGCAAAAGCCTGATTGCTGATTGTCTCATTGCTGATTGACTTCACACGTTGGCAGCATGTGATCAGAGCCGGCTGTGCTGGCCCAGGCCGAGATGCTCCGGGGAGAGAGGCTTGAAGATGCGGTGCTCGTCGGAGTCGAATGCGGCGGCGAGCCTGGGCCACACGGACATGCTGAGGAGCCAGCCGTGGCCTCCCGGGAGCGCGATGATCCGCATCAAGCCGCAGCACAGCCTCCCGCGGTTCACCGACGTCGGCATCGCCAGGGTGGCGTGCCCGAAGCCGAAGTCGGTGTCGAAGTCGAACGACGTCACGGCCAGTACCGGGCTGCCCAGCCCGACGGTAGCTGTCTCGACGTACTTGGCAGCCTTGTTCTCCTCCACCCAGTCGATCAGCTCCTGAAAGTTCTCGCCTGTGGCCGTCAACTTGATCGACTCACGCTGTCACGCACCATCGACGCGACGTCTGCAAGCGGCCGCCGCTGGATCGCCTCGACGCTGGCTTCCGCCACGGCGAACGTCGTGACGTTGCCGACGTAGTTGCGCATCGCAGATGCCTCGTACCCCGCCGCTGCGAGACGCCGCCGCCCGCCGCCCGTCCACCCACCAGCCCATGTGGCAGCTCTCTTCGGACGCGCCCACGACGGCGGCAAAGGCCTTCCACAGGTACGCCGAGAGCACCTCGAGGCGTGTGGCGCCGCGCTCGCCTGCGCCCGCAGCGTGGCGAGGTCCCGCGCGTCGACGTAGTATGTGGGCCAGAGGGAATCATCTTTCGGGAAATCCGTACCTTTGCCCAGTTAAATTTTATTTCGTTTCATGTTTCCCACTGTCCTAGACTTTGTAATAAATTAGGCAATGCTCTTGCGGCCTTTGGTGCTAGCCAGAACTCATTCCGTGAACTGTGCCATCACATTCATATATACATGCGTTCCATATAAACTTGAGTAACTTCGAACGTGCATGCGTGTGATGTTGTCCTGATCGATCTCTCGGGAGTCCACAACCGACACTGTACACAAAGATTTGAATCAATGCATCTGGTAGTCCTGATTACCGCCAACTCGTGATTGGTGTTGGTGCCGGCCTGTAGGATAGAGATATTTACACTCACGAGTGGCATGTAATTTGCATCAATCCACGATTGATGGTAGTACGTGCTAAGATGGCATGGGCAACTATTTTACACCTCACGTAAACGCAGTTGGTTAATGCAGATGGTTGTATCAAGATTTGTTGATTTAGCCTAGAATTTAAACTGATTACAACATGTAATATAAAGTTGATCCGGGATTTGGTTGGATCCTGACTCAAACTCTTCAGCAAAATACAGTGTAGGGCACAACAAGACATGGAAGATTATTTTGTAACGTTCCTAGCGACCCAAAGTTGTCAAGCTTCAGTGATTAGCACTTGGTAAGCTCTCTTTTCAGACATCTATGTACTTCCTCCGTTTCAAAATTTAAGTTTTTTAGAGATTTTAAAACAGACTACATACGAAGCAAAATGAGTGAATTTGCACTGTAAAATACGTATATATACATCCGATTCCGGAAAAGTTAAAACATCTTATAATATGCACCGGAAGGAGTATTAGACTAGCTCACTTAATAAACAAACAAAGGGCAAACCTTTCACAAAATCAAACCAAGTATGCTCATAATGCATATAACAAATTGAAACAGATAAAAAGATGATTCTAAAAAAACTGATATAAAAGATGATTATTAAAAACAAACAGATAAAAAGGCCTCTCTTGCTATCATGCTCACAAACCAAGTATGCTCACAATCCTTGATGTCTTTCCTTCGAAAAGGGAAAGCCCTAGGGCCGCTGCATCAATCGATATCTAAAGCTTGGGTGTATACTATTTTTTTTTGAGCTCAACGGGTGTAAACTTTTATCTAGGCCTAATTCTTTGGCACGAGATATGGTATGCTAGAGCATCTAAATGAATTTGGTGAAAATGTCTGAATATATAATTGAGAAGATAGTTTTGCAGAGGTCAGGGTTTCAACGTCCATTTCAAAAAAATATATAACCGAGAAGATATTTCTCCTTCATTTTTTTTTGTTTAAAGAGTTGTTATAGCTTTCATAGTCGTGACCTACCAAGGACCAAGCTCGTGACTAAGAGCTTCTTAGCTATTGAGTTCCTGGGAGGACCGGTGGCTCCATATAACTGCTTGCCATTCAAATCTTCATAAGTAGTGAGGCTTCTCCAAGCATAGGATGAGTAGATCATTTCACATTCTACTTATTTGTCGTATATTACATAACCCAACTGAGTTCATTACTTGTTGTGCACTGCACTAGGATATGAACTTGATATATATGGGCATGGAAGACACCGGGAATTACTGATGGATCACCGAAATCACAACACACACTTGCTTGTTCTTGCATCTAGCTTGTCTTTTCCTCTTAATGCACCGTCACAGCTATTCTCCATATATCCCACCCGTCATCTGTCCATTGTAGCATGCTGATCTAGACGTCATGTATGCCACACTCACTTGGCCGGCACCAAGCATAAAGTAGATATTAGAACTGATAAGAGGATAATGTAACACTATAACCACAAGAAGCTGAACGGTTGTACTCTTGCGTCCGTCGTGGAAGAAGCACAAGAATTGCATGGCATGATTCCATCTGCCTGAGGTCGTTGCAAATTTGTGATCAAGTGTCCCCGTCGTTAGAAAACGTGTGTGCAATGATGTCTTCATATGTGTTGATAATCTAGTGAAGATTGTTTGTGTCGGTGTTTCTCTGAGGCCTCGTGTTTGAGAGTTACCCAAATAAGCATGTTGGTGTCTTGTTGAAACTGATATAATTACTCTATTAATTGATTCATCGCTGCAGTTTAGATGTTCATATAAATGTTGGCTGATTTTTTCTAAATTAAAGTCAATTCTTCTTGTGCGATCGGATGTTATGGTTTCTACAATCCTCTGATGAACCTTGTGACAGGCCCAAACAAGCTCTGAACCCTGATGGAACATTGTGCATTGTGACAGGCCCAAACAAGCTTGCTTGGCTCGAATTGAATGTAGACAGGAAGCTAGAATGTAATGGGGATAGAGGGACAGGAATTCGCTGTAGTGACAGTTGGCAAAAGAGGGGAAGAGAATCGAAGCAGTCTACAAAGTGTAAATGTCGTTCAATGGTGCTAGTGTAAGAGCATACCGGTTTGCAAGGACTTCGTACTTAGTTTTTTGCCAATCTTGCCGGATAGAGCTATCAGCAAAGAGATTTCATATATCTATAATAACTTTAATAATTGCGGTGGCCGTGTGCATCATTTTGATGCAGAGACTGGGGATCCGCACCCTATTATCTAAAAAAAAATCTATAATAACTATGGGTCACGAAAATGTTCTTCCGCGATGGAGATGACATGTTTCAAGCACTAGCCAATGCAATTAGAAGTCTGAACTGATGGAACGAGCTAAGTAAATTAATTATTTGTGTAAAAAGATCGTTATAGCTTTCATAGCCACTGACCTACCAAGGACCAAGCTCATAACTAAGGGGCTCTCCCCGGGAGGACAATTTGGTTCATACGACTGTTGGCCATTCAAGTCTTTATAAGTAGCAAGCCTTACCAAGCATAGGATGAATGGTGCAGTTCTAATTCTTCTTCTTTGTCTTATAATTACACAATTCAATTTGGTAGATGATTTGATATGTGTGGGCATGGAAGACACTAGGAAGTAGGGATGGTTCACTGAAATCACAAAAAGCACTTATTTCTTCTTGCCACCAGCGTGTCTTTCCCTCATACTCCACCTCCTCATCTATTCACCCTCGGAAGAAGTCCATATAACCCGACAAGTTATAGAAAATGGACAACACACTCACTAAAGTTCAAAATGGGGCACATAATCCTCTGGACTATCCAAACTCACGTAGATGCCCCCTAACCTCTCTTAAGCAGTTTTGGCGAGCACATCTACTTATGTGGCAATGTGACGGTACGATTATCTTTGACTTGATACTGCTATTTCACCTTGAGACCCATACATCAGCCTACTGAACTAATTCTATCATATTACTTTTTTTCACTTGACTCCAGTGCGGCGACTACGAGTGCGGGTGTTGTGCTTGAAACTGCGTGTCCACCGTAGGCAGGGTAGCACCAGGCTCGGGACGTCATGTACTCTGCCTACACCTGCTGTATTCCCCCATCTTGGTGCGCGAACGCCAGGTTCAGGTCATGCAGAATGCAAGTTTTAGGTTCTTGTTGGCAAGGTTTTGGAAACGAACTCAAATTTTCTACCGGGGACGCTCGGAATTTGTGTTTAGAGCGTTTACCGGAAAAGATCAATCGGTTACCAGACAAATTTAAAAACCAGGATTAAAATTCAAACGCCGTAGTATGATCTTTAACCGAGGGTGCTATCGTTTATATTTAAAAGTTTCGAAAATTCTAAAAAAAATCCCGGTAAACCTATTTACCGGCCAGGGGTGCTTAGGATTACAATTACCGACGGCGATGATTTTGATCTACAGTCCAGGCATTCGCGATGCACGCAAAAAATCCGTCATCATGGTGGTCTGATGCCGTTCCAGTTAGAGATTTGAAAAAAGAGGATGCAAAAGCCTGATTGCTGATTGTCTCATTGCTGATTGGCTTCACACGTTGGCAGCCTGTGATCAGAGCCGGCTGTGCTGGCCCAGGCCGAGATGCTCCAGGGAGAGAGGCTTGAAGATGCGGTGCTCGTCGGAGTCGAATGCGGCGGTGAGCCTGGGCCACACGGACATGCTGAGGAGCCAGCCGTGGCCTCCCGGCAGCGCGATGATCCGCATCAAGCCGCAGCACAGCCTCCCGCGGTTCACCGACGTCGGCATCGCCAGGGCGGCGTGCCTGAAGCCGAAGTCGGTGTCGAAGTCGAACGACGTGAACGACGTCACGGCCAGTACCGGGTTGCCCAGCCCGACGGTAGCCTTCTCGACGTACTTGGCAGCCTTGTGCTCCTCCACCCAGTCGATAAGCTCCTGAAAGTGCTCGCCCGTGGCCGTCGACTTGATCGACTCACGCACCATGGACGCGACGTCTGCAAGCGGTCGCCGCTGGATCGCCTCCACGCTCGCTTCCGCCACCGCGAACGTCGTGACGTTGCCGACGTAGTTGCGCATCGCAGCTGCCGCCGTGAGACGCCGTCACCCATCCACCCACCAGCCCATGCGGCATGTTGTCAGGGAATAGGATAAGTATGTAATATGGGTTTATTAGTGGTTTAGTAGTTATGAGGGTACTTTAGGTATTTCATCTATGTTGTCTTCTTGTAGCTAGTTGGGTCTTTATAAGACTACCATTGTATCATGTTGTAGCAACCAAGAAATAAAACACCCAAATTTATTTTCCAGTTCTTTACTTTCCTGCCTTAATTTCCTGCAAATTTACCTTTCTTGTATCCAGCAATTTACCTAGTTTTTGCCTTAATTCCTCTAAATTCCCTGTTTTACCTATCCTAGTTCATCAGATTCTAGCAGGATCCTGACAAATGGTATCAGTAGCCAGTCTCCCCGAGCGTGATCCCACCCTCTCCACCCTCTACCAGATCGACCGAATCCGAGGTTGCCCGCAGATCTCTGCTGCCGGCCGTAAAATCCCTCGACTGTGGTCGATACCCTGGATCAGGCTCCGCGGAGTAGATCTCGCCGCTCTCGATCCATAACCATCATCCGCACAAGGTCGCAGGATTGGCAGTAATTTCCCACCCTCCCTTCCCCAAATCGAAACGAATCTCGTATCCATGGCGACGGCGTTTTTCCCCTTCCCCAGCATCCCTTCCGCCGCCACCTACCACCACCCTTTTCCCATCGGATTCACCACCACGTACGTGCCCGGTCCAGAATTATCCTACCTAGCACCCGTGCCTGGATTTTTCTCCTCCCCAATTACCACCCAAATCGACCCAAATCAGCCACTACCCGCCGCCAACCAAGTCCATGGCGAAATTCCCCACACCTACTCGCCAGAACTCCGTTCATCTCTTCCCACCGATCTCTGCAGCCCGATGCCGCGGCTGTTGGACACCATTCCAACCTCAACCGCGCACGCCGACCTCTCCTACTCCAAGGCCGACGAGGTGCGCGCGTTCCTGGACTACGACGGCAACAACCTCGCCGTGGACCTACCCGCACCCGCTGCTAGCAACGTCACCTTCGGCACCGAGGAGGTAAGCCAGTACTTGGCATCCGATGCTGCCACCGCTGGTTCGGTCTTGTTTGGATCCACCTCGCCTGCATTCGTATGCAGCAACACCGACGCCTCCTCTCCAGCTACCACAGCTACTACGACCACCCCATCTGAACCAGTACACGCGGAAGAAGCTGTACGTGACAATCTTGCACGTGAAATCGTATTCATTCAGAAACGACTCCAGCATCAGGAGTACTCACTTCAATCCATCCAAGGTGAGGTAGCTAACCTGAGCAACAGAGTAGCACAGATCGCCATTTCATTGGGCATGCAGCACATTCAGGATAGAACTATTCATTCCCAAGCTAGTGGCTTTGCACTTAATTGAGCGTGATGTGCAAGTTGGTGAAATGCCAATCTGTGATGTAAAAGATGAAGAAACCAATAGCTCCTTGTCATCAAATGAGATACCCTCACCCATGTCTGCTAGTACTGCTGACCAGATGGAGTTTCAGATATTCGAGAGAATGCCAAAATTCGATGTCTATGATGATGAAACAGATGACCCCTCACCTGAGTTTGTTGATATGTTCACTAGCAGTCCTAACCAGCTTACCATTTCCTTCCACAAGGCACCTGAGAATGCATCCAGTGAACAAGTCAAAGGTTTCAACAAGGCACCTGAAACTGAATGCGCTAGTGCTTGCCTGAATATTACCTCAGATATGCAGAATTTCACTCTTGAGCTGCAGCAACAAGAGGATGAGAAGACTTGCAATTGTCCAGTCCTAAAGGCATCTGATTCAGTTGTCACAAGCTCCAGCCAGCTCATCAGTGAACATAGTAGGAGAAAACTGAGACTGCTATGGGATCCAGGAGCACATACAATTCCAGGTTCCACAACACACAGAGATATCCAGTGCAATGTCAGATTGCCAACAAGGTTGATAAATCATGGAATTCTGTTCTTGTGGGATCCAGGCATTCTGAGCTTGATTGACATGACACTGGCTTTTGTTACAATACAATTGGTGGTGCCATATTCCAAATGCTTTCCTAGAGCTCAAGAAGGAAGAGATGTGGCACTAGTGGGTTGTTCTGCTATCCATGTTTGCTACTTGGTTTCTGCTCTCTTTCCTCCCACACAATTCGCAGCCAAAGGTCCCAGTAACATTGAACTTGGTGTCAAGAAGTATTGCAATGCAAAGAAGCTGCTATCTTCACACAACTATCTTCAGATATGGGAAATGGATATTATCTTCATTACATTTCTACCTCCCTGATGCGGTGAAGCAATTATGAAGGATAATTATCAATGATAAAAGTTTCTGTAGAAACTTGTTTATCCATTGGTGACCAATGGTCTCAAGGGGAAGGAATGTCAGGGAATAGGATAAGTATGTAATATGGGTTTATTAGTGGTTTAGTAGTTATGAGGGTACTTTAGGTATTTCATCTATGTTGTCTTCTTGTAGCTAGTTGGGTCTTTATAAGACTACCATTGTATCATGTTGTAGCAACCAAGAAATAAAACACCCAAATTTATTTTCCAGTTCTTTACTTTCCTGCCTTAATTTCCTGCAAATTTACCTTTCTTGTATCCAGCAATTTACCTAGTTTTTGCCTTAATTCTTCTAAATTCCCTGTTTTACCTATCCTAGTTCATCAGATTCTAGCAGGATCCTGACACATGTCTCGTCGGACGCGCCCACGACGGCCGCAAAGACCTTAACTTGTCTAACTTCACTGATATGCGTGCTATAGTCTCCCCGTACGGATTTCTATTAGACTAGCTCACTTAATAAACTGACAAAGGATAAAATTGTGATAGGGATACGTGAGAGCTTATCTGGCGGCTTCTTCTTATCTCCCAACACCATGCCGCTTATTTGAATACTTTATGGCATGTAGATGAGCAGTTCAATACTTCATCAAGACGAAATTCATTGTTTGTACTACCTCCGATCCATATTAGTGGGCACAACTTTGTCTAGATACACATGTATCTAGTCTAAATACTTAACTAGATACATATGAATTTAGACAAATCTATGCCCACTAATATGGATCGGAGGGAGTATAAAAATTGGTATAACTTTCATAGACGCTGACCTACCAAGGACCGACCTCGTAACTAAATGGCTCTTTGCTATTGACCTTCCAGGAGGACCAATGGCTTCATATGACTGCATGCCATTCAAGTCTTTATAAGTAGCAAGGCTTCCCCAAGCATAGGACGAATAGCTTCTTTCTCATATTCTACTTCTTTGTCTTATAATTACACAATCCAATTTGGTGCATTGTTTGTTGTGCTCTGCGCACTAGGATATGAATTTTATGTGTATGGGCATAGAAGGCACCGGGAATTACAGATGGATCACCGGGCACAAGAACCATTTCGTTGCTATTCCCTTTAGTGTGTCTTTTCCTCGTACTCCACCGCCTCATCTATTCTCCTTCGGCCGGATGAGTTGTTATCGTAGAAATCTCTTCTAGACATCTCGTATGCCACACTTTCTTTGAATTTTGATGAAGTAGCATATTAGTACTTGCTTGCTTTGCTGGAATTGGTTGGAGGAAGTATGACATGGAAGGATCACCCAGAGTAAGCACATGGCCATGTTCGCTCCATGGTTCTGGAGGAGCAATACGTCAAGCCTCAGACACAGTACACAAAACATGCAGCTGCTCGGTCTAGTCCGGCGAGTCTCCGTAGGGATTAGTAACACGACAAGTGACGGGAGTGATGTTTCGTATGGAGCTGCTCTGCATAGCCCTTGCCCAGCTAACTTGGTTGGCTCCGATACTATACACAAAGATTTGAATCAATGCATCTGGTAGTCCTGATTACCGCCAACTCGTGATTGATGTTGGTGCCGGCCTGTAGGATAGAGATATTTACATTCACGAGTGGCATGTAATATTGCATCAATCCATGATTGATGGTAGCAGGTGCTAAGACGGTGCGGGCAACTATTTTCACACCTCAAGTAAACACAGCTGGTTAATGCAGATGGTTGTATCTAGATTTGTATCTATATATTAGCATAACTTGTTGATTTAGCCTGGAATTCAAACTAATTACAACACGTAATATAAAGTTGGCCCGGGATTTGGTTGGATCTTGACTCAAAGCCTTCAGCAAAGTACAGTGTAGGGCACAACAAGACATGGAAGATTAGTTTGTAATGTTTCTAGCGACCCGAAGTTGTCAAGCTTCACTGATTAGTACTTGGTAAGCTCTCTTTTCTTCAGGCATCTATCTACTTCCTCCGTTTCAAAATATAAGTCTTTTTTAGAGATTTCCAAACAGACTACATATGGAGCAAAATGAGTGAATCAGCACTGTAAAATACATATATATATACATCCGATTCCGGAAAAGCTAAAACATCTTATAATATGGAATGGAAGGAGTATTAGACTAGCTCACTTAATAAACAAAAAAAGGACAAACGTATAACAAGTATGCTCATAATGCGTATAACAAGTTGAAACAGATAAATGGATGATTCTAAAAAAACTGATATAAAAATATGATTATGAGAAACAAACAGATAAAAAGGCCTCTCTTGCTATCATGCTCACAAACCAAGTATGCTCACAATCCTTGATTTCCTTTCTTCGAAAAGGGAAAGCCCCGGGGCCGCTGCATTAGTCGATATCTAAATCTTGGGTGTAAACTTTTTTTTTTGAGCTCAACGGGTGTAAACTTTTATCTAGGCCTAATTCTTTGGCACGAGATATCGTATGCTAGAGCATCTAAATGAATTTGGTGAAAAGGGCTGAATATATAATTGAGAAGATAGTTTTGCAGAGGTCAGGGTTTCAACGTCCATTTCAAAAAAAAAAAAAAAATCGAGAAGATATTTCTCCTTCACTTTTTTTGTTTAAAGAGTTGTTATAGCTTTCATAGTCGTGACCTACCAAGGACCAAGCTCGTGACTAAGAGGCTCTTAGCTATTGAGCTCCCGGGAGGACCAGTGGCTCCATATGACTGCCTGCCATTCAATTATTTATAAGTTGTGAGGCTTTCCCGAGCATAGGATGAGTAGATCATTTCACATTCTACTTATTTGTCGTATATTACATAACCCAACTGAGTTCATTACTTGTTGTGTACTGCACACTAGGATATGAACTTGATATATATGGGCATGGAAGACACCGGGAATTACTGATGGATCACCGAAATCACAACACACACTTGCTTGTTCTTGCATCTAGCTTGTCTTTCCCTCTTAATGCACCGTCACAGCTATTCTCCATATATCCGACCCGTCATCTGTCCATTGTAGCATGCTGATCTAGACGTCATGTATGCCATACTCACTTTGGAGTTTTGAGGAAGTAGCATCTTGGCATTTTCCTGCTTTGCTGGGATTGGTTGTTGGCAGTACCACTCCTAAGTATTGCCGAATGAAAGCACAAAGACGTACAAAAAGTTCTGAATAATTATCCAGCAGACCTGACTTATGGTCAACTCATGCATGCAGATTTTGGAAATACACGTCCATGTTTTTATTTGTTCAAAATGCATGCAGATTTTGGAAATACACATGTTTTTTCCTTATGAATGAACTATTTTTAATCGGTATTTCTAGTGACGAACGTTCTGTACCCGCGCTTACGCCACAACCGATTCACGCAATGTCCGATTTTCTGGGGACGGCCGCGATTAACGCGCACACTTCCATTTGACCCACACACCCATCATCCTCCACTGCTTTCTGGGGACGACCGCAATTAAGAATGACCCTATTTTACCAGCCAAGACTGCTACAGCGTGGTTCGGACTGGTTTGACCATTTTTACGCCGTAATGCAAGTTTAAGGTCCACCCTATCCTGTTTTGAACTCTTCGGCACATCATAAACAAGTTTATGGGTGTCCTATTTAGCTCTTTATATAGTGATCGACAGACCACAATTGCCTAAATTTAAAATAATCAAACTTCTATATCGACAGACCACAACTCTCCATGTGTACATTAATTATATCACTGAATGCAAGCGTTGAGCCGTTGGGAAAATTACACGGTAGTCAATCAAGGGGAGGAAGTAGAATGCCACGGGAGAGGGCGCGTACGATGGGACGCCGTGCTCGACGTGATAGAAACGATTTGCAGGCTCGATCCGGACATGAAAACCCATTTGGCTTGGATCACTAGTTTGTTTCTAGGCTTGAATAACACAACCAACCACCGCTCGGAATTCTGGAAAATTCCATATGGGCAATTACCAGCCCAAATTCCTACATCCAAACATAGCATAAATAAATTAATTCGTTTGTATAAAAGATTGTTGTAGCTTTCATAGATGTTTAACTACCAAGAACCAAGCTCATAACTGAGGGGCTCTTAGCTATTTACCTCCTAGGAGGACCAATTGCTTCATATGAATGCCTGCCATTCAAGTCTTTATAAGGAGCAATGCATCCCCAAGCATAGGATGAGTGGCTTATTTCTCATTCTACTTATTTTTCTTATAATTACACTATCCAATTTGGTGCATTAATTATTTGTTATGCTTTGCACACTTGGATTTGAATTTGGTATGTATGGGCTTGGAAGACACCGGGAATTAAGGATGGATCCTCAAAATCGCAACAAGCACTTGTTTGTTCTCTGTCGCTACCTTGCCTTTATCTCCTACTCCATCGCCTCGCCTATTCTCCCTCTGTCACACGCGATGCCTGACCATCATACCATGTTGATCTATACATCATGTGTCCCACTTTCTCTCGGAATTTTGAAGAAGTAGTAGCATTTTGGTAGTTTGTCGCTTTGCTGGGTCTGGTTGGCGGCAGTAGCACACACAAGGATGTCCAAGGAAAGCAAGTAAGCAACTAACAATGTTCACTTCCATGGTTCTGCAAGAGCATCATAAACACCTTCATAGATGCGCGCAAAGATGTGAATCGATGCACCTGGTAAGCAGGCATAAGGAATCAACACGTGATTGAGGTGGGGTCAGCCTATAGGACAGTGATATTCGCAAACAATAATGGTTTAGCAACTATGGCTGGCTAAAGTGCCATGTAAAGCATAAAGATATTTTACATTTCAAATGAATATAAATCATAGAAAACCTACACGCTACACAAATTACAAACGCACGAGCCTTACATGGTTGAAAACCTAGCTTGTTAGTTGTTAATGAAGATGGTTTGCTTTATTTTTGGTAACCAGCGTGGCCAAGGAACACATACATGTAGATTTTACGCATGAATTATGGAAGTTAAGGGCTTCTTTGGATCACAGGACTTGAAAACATAGGAATTGAAAAAACACAGGAATTTGACAGGATTACATGTGTAAAACTGAGGATTACAATACAGAGGAAAATTGGAGGAATGGTCATTTGGATTAAACACAGGAAAAACACAAGAAAAGTGCCTCGATCCTACGCGAATGAGTGTAAAAAAGAGGTTAGAGTGGATGTTGAAATTCCTATGGGATTGAGGTGTAGGAATGCAATCCATAGGAATTTTGGAGTTGCCATTCCTTTGATTCAAAGGGATTTCTTAGGAAAAAATCCTATAGACTGGAATCCTCCAATATTCCTATGAAAATCCTTTAGTCCAAACTTTTCAAGCTTCATATTGATATGGCTACAAAAGGAATAACCCCGGTATTCCAATCTAACTCTAAGTTGGCTGCCAAGCTTCTTGATGCGATCATGCTTGAAGCTGGCAAGTGAAAACGGGTGAGGTTTGTCATGTTTCAAGCACTAGCCAATGTAATTAGAAGCCCGAACTGATGGAACGAGCTAAGTAAATTAATTATTTGTGTAAAAAGATCGTTATAGCATTCATAGCCGCTGACCTACCAACGACCAAGCTCATAACTGAGGGGCTCTTAACTATTGACCTCCCGGGAGGACAATTTGGTTCATACGACTGTGTGCCATTCAAGTCTTTATAAGTAGCAAGCCTTACCAAGCATAGGATGAATGGTTCATTTCTAATTCTTCTTCTTTGTCTATTAATTACACATCCAATTTGGTGCATGATTTGATATGGGTGGGCATGGAAGACACTAGGAAGTAGGGATGGTTCACTGAAATCACAAAAAGCACTTGTTTCTTCTTGACGCTAGCGTGTCTTTCCCTCATACTCCATGGCCTTATCTATTCACCCTCGGAAGAAGTCCATTTTTTTTTGGTTGCTCACCACATATGCCATGTGGTAAAAGTTAAATGGACAACACACTCGCTAAAGTTCAAAATGGGGCACATAATCCTCTGGACTATCCAAACCCAAGTAGATGCCCCCTAACCTCTCTTAAGCAGTTTTGGCGAGCACATCTACTTATGTGGCAATGTGACGGTACGATTATCTTTGACTTGATACTACTATTTCACCTTGAGACCCATACATCAGCCTATCGAACTAATTCTATCATATTACTTTTTTTCACTTGTCTCCAGCGCGGCGACTACGAGTGCGGGTGTTGTGTAGGCAGGGTAGCACCAGGCTCAGGTCGTCATGTACTCCGCCTGCACCTGCTGTATTCCCCCATCTTGGTGCGCGAACGCCAGGTTCAGGTCATGCACAACGCAAGTTTCGGGTTCTTGTTGGCAAAGGTTATGGAAACGAACTCAAATTTTCTACCAGGGATGCTCGGAATTTGTGTTTAGAGCGTTTACCGGAAAATATCAATCGGTTACCAGACAAATTTAAAACCAGAATTAAAATTCAAATGCCGTAGTATGATCTTTAACCGAGGGTGCTCTCGTTTGTATTTAAAAAATTCGAAAATTTTAAAAAAAATCCCGGTAAACCTATTTACCGTCCGGGGGTGCTTAGGATCAGGGGTGGCGCCACCATGGGGCGAGGTGGGGCGGCCGCCCCCCCCCTTCAGCTCAGGGGATTTTTTTCAGTATATGTACACAGTATGCTGCTGCCATGTATACCGTATACGGAAGAGATTAAAAAAAGAAAAAAAGAAAGAACGGGGACGTTGGAGTGGACCCTGTCGCACACGGTCGCGAGTCGCGACCCAGTTTTCCATCCCCAATCTCGCCCTGCTCGCTCTGGCTCTGGCTCTCTCGATCCCCAATCTCGCTCTGGCTCTCTCGATCCGCCGCCGTCGCTCCTTGCTGCCCAATCTCGCTCCGCCCTCTTCATCCCTCCTTGATTCCCCAATCCCCAACCGCGGCGCCGCCTTGCTCCCGACGGCCCCTCCTCGCTGCTACCCGCTCGATCCGCCGTCGCCCCACCGTCCGCCGAGACGTCGACTGCTCCAGGAGTCGGGCGACCAGCCGAGCAGCCGAACCCGAGCAGCAGCACACCGATTCCGCAGGTAGTTCCCAGTTCCCACCTATTTTCCCCTGTTTCATACTGCAATAGGCCAGTAGCTTCTGTTTCGATTTTAGTCAGCTATTTTCATGTCAATCCAAGACATCCAGTACCGCATTAGGCTATGTTTGTTCTGTCAATACACTAGTTTAATAGTTTTGATCTGTTTTTTTTTTTTTTTGACTATGACTACGGCGGGCTCTTAGAGCCAGCCTGAACTCCATATATCAAATGCCTATGAGACTTTGTAGCCTCTACAAGATAGGTTCAAATGAACCAGAGTTTACAGGGGATACAAGGGAAGAGAAATAAAAGAAAAAAACGCACACCGACAACACATAAGAGAGGGTCACTTCGAGAAAATCTCGAAGACAATTGACTGATGAGAAGCTCATCACGACCCAAGCACTGCGATCACAAAGGAGGATCCACCGGACATGACAGCGGAGACCAACCACGACACTGCACCATCGACGTAATCGAACACCATCGTGCATCCGAGGCCACACAGCGCGCCGACACCACCTGTGTCGGGGGCATGGCCGAAAGGTCGCATGCGGCTATATGACGCCACGACGCCTGTGTGTCACCGGCTGAATTAGAAGGGCATCGGAGATACCCTCTCCGCACGGGGGGGGGGGGGGGGATCATCGCCGTAGTCGCACGGCGTAGCACCACCGAGTGCAACCCCAACCCCACCTGGGTTCGATGACCCGAAGGGTGGGCTAGCCTAGAGCACGCACGAAGACCACCCACACCAGCCACGCCATAGGACTTCGACAGGATCCGACGCGAGGGCCTAACAACCGACAAGGGGAAGCTACCACCACCACTGCCACGGCTCACCTCGCATCGGAGAGAAGACCGCATCCATGGCCGCCATCTGCAGAACCATGGAGCACACCAGCAAGATACTGATGGCAAGACAGGGGTGGCTCTACACCCAGCCACGACGGCCCCCACGTAGGGAGCACGCCACCACCATGGCCACCATCTGCGAAGCCACGACACCTGCCCTCCTCAACGGCGCCCCGCTGCAGGAACGTGGCTGTGTGTAGAGGTGGCGACCCCTGCAACCGCCGGAGGCCACAGTCGAGCACCGTCGAAGCCGACGGCGCCCCCGGGGCCGGGATCAACGGCCGGACCACCGGGACAGAGAACATCGAGGCGACCACGCGCTCAGCAGGGAGCGGCAGGACCTCCCAGATGCAGCCGCGAACAGGACCTCCACGGCCCGCCCAAGCCCATCTGGGCCCTGGCCGCACGACGCCGCCGCGGCCGCCATGGCGCGAGCCGTAGGCCACCGCAGGCAGGCACGAGGGCCAGAAGGACGGGGGAGCGCTGGGGAGAACGCGCACGAGTAGGACCTCCACGGCCCGCCCAAGCCCATCTGGTCCCGAGCGGTCCCAGGCCGGAAGACGCCGCCGCGGCCGCCCATGGCGCGAGCCGAGGCCACCGCAGGCAGGCAGGAGGACGGGGGAGCACGGGGGAGAGCTCGCCGGGGAGGCGGACGGCGACGGACGGGAGGATTCGGCGGACTCGGGCTACGGCTTTCCTCCAAAACCGCAGAGCGAGGTCGCGGGAGCTAATCCCCGCCGCCCCCTTCACGGGCCCCGCGCGGCCTTTGTCCGCCGGCGGCCTCGGAGGGCGACGAGGAGAGGTGGGGGTGGGGGGAGGAGGCGGCGGCGCTGGCTGGGGTGCGCTCCCAGGTCGCCCTGGAGGAGGCGACCCGAGGAGCGAATCGTTTCAAAAAGCAGGTGATCTGTTTTGTTGTTATTTTTGTTGTATATTTGATAAACATGAAGAGAGGCAGTGGCCATATTGCGGTGCTTTTCGGCAAATATGAAGCAAAGAAATTTGCTTCTTCTGAATCCCCATCAGTTGTGATTGATTTGCAAGCTGAAGGCACTCCAAGAAGTGGACTTTTGTTACCTTCAAACATAGCTGGTGAGCTATAACATAGCCGTATATCGTTTTTCGGGGTTGATTGCTGATTGGCTTCACACTTTGGCAGCCTGTGATCAGAGCCGGCTGTGCTGACCCAGGCCGAGATGCTCCGCGGAGAGAGGCTTGAAGATGCGGTGCTCGTCGGAGTCGAATGCGGCGGCGAGCCTGGGCCACACGGACATGCTGAGGAGCCAGCCGTGGCCTCCCGGGAGCGCGATGATCCGCATCAGGCCGCAGCACAGCCTCCCGCGGTTCACCGACGTCGGTATCGCCAGGGCGGCGTGCCCGAAGCCGAAATCCATGTCGAAGTCGAACGACGTGAACGAGGTCACGGCCAGTACGGGCTGCCCAGCCCGACGGTAGCCTTCTCGACGTACTTGGTAGCCTTGTGCTCCTCCACCCAGTCGATCAGCTCCTGAAAATGCTCGTCCGTGGCCGACGACTTGATGGACTCACGCACGATCGACGCGACGTCTGCAAGGGGCCGCCGCTGGATCGCCTCAAGGCTCGCTTCCGCCACCGCGAACGTCGTGACGTTGCCGACGTAGTTGCGCATGGCAGCTGCATCGTAGCCGGCCGCCGTGAGAGACGCCGTCGCCCGTCCACCCACCAGCCCATGCGGCATCTCTCGTCGGACGCGCCCACGACGGCGGCAAAGGCCTTCCACAGGTACGCGGACAGCGTCTCGAGGCGCGTCGCGCCGCGCTCGCCCGTGCTCGCCTGCGCCCGCAGCGTGGCGAGGTCCCGCGCGTCGACGTAGTAGGTGCGCCGGACGGAGGAGCTCTCGTTCGTGAGAGCGTTGACGAGACTGTCGTTCTCCAGCGGCATGAACAGCTCGCCGACCGAAGAGCCGTACGACGGGGCGGCGCGCGGACGGAGCACGGACCGGTCGTGGTTCGGGGCACCCGTGGCGGGCATCGTCCCGGAGCGTGCGAGCCGGGACCACGCGTTGGCGAGCATGCACAGCGAGTACCCGTCCACGAGCGCGTGGTTGCTGCCCCACGCCACGGCGAAGCCACCGCAGGCGAAGGACACCAGGAGTGGCGGAGGCAGGATTAGCATAATTTGCATGTTGAGGGGGGCCGGGCTAAGCAAAAAAAATTAAAACTGCACTGTTCATGTGCTTAATACGAAGGAATCCATGGTGTTAGGGGGGGCCAGGGCACCTGCTGGTCCCCCCCTGCCTCCGCCCCTACACCAGCTGCACCGACAGCGCGACGTCGGCGCCGTACTGGACGGGGACGCCGGTCCGGGCCAGCGAGGTGCCCAGATTACCGTAGTCGAGGCTCGCCAGACCCATGCCGACCTCGGCGACGACGAGCTCGGCGCCCTGGTTGTCGCAGTGCACCTCTGGGCGCCCGGTGAGCGGGTCAGCGAGGAGGCGGCCGGTCAGGGGGAGGAAGTGGTCGAGCAGGGAAGGCAGCTTGGCCTCGAAGGCTGCGACCACGTCGCCGAAGCCGCCGATGGCGGGCTTGCGGTAGGCGCAGAAGAGCGAGACCGGGATGCTCTGAGGTAGCAGATCGAGGTTTGAGACGGCGAGGCCTCGTGTGTGACGACTGTGGCGGACGCCTTCACGAGGCCTCGGCTCAAGACTCGGACACGATGATCGTTGGCCATCTATGGTTTACACTGTGTGAGGAAGTTGCAACAATCTCTTCGTTCTGGCCCTGATATTTGTCCCGATTTAATAAGCATGATACGGTAGGAAACCGTCCTCATCTCAGTAAAATCAATTGGCTAAGGATTACAAGCGCTGACTACATCAATTGTACTGTACTAGCCCATGGCAAGGTTCAGATCTGACTATAGCAGGTTGTAGCAATGCTAACATGTGGAGTAAAGCGTCTGGATAGAGGTGTGCTTGTTACACAAACCATTTAGCACTGCAGAATAAGTTGAATGCTGCATCAGGACCTGTATTTTGCATAGACATATCTTCTTTGAAACGCATGGGGCGGAAGAGATTGGTGTACAGAATGAAACGCATTTGAAACTGATATCATCTTTTAGCATCTGTACAAACTTAAAATCCACAAGTTCATCTACAATACTACAACAGTTCAGGCATATTGCACAACATCTCCAGTGAGACAAATGACTAGTCTGAATAATTCATCACAAAGCTGACATGGAAACCTAGCTCTGACCTCATCTTCGCTCAGTCGGCAATACTCAGAAATGTGGCTCAAAAGGCTACTGGTTCCGGACCTTCTAGTGGAAGTGAGCTTCATTCCACAGTACTTGCAAACAGCTTTCGGAACATCGCCCTCAACGACAAGATCTTTCTCAAAGTGTTCCCATACCTTTGATCTCTTGACATGTGGTGTGGCTGCATCCGTAGCATCAGCAGTTGCAGAGCTCTCGGACATATTGACGGACATCAAGCCTAGTTGACATTGAACAAAATATATGTGCACCTAATTACATGTGTACATCGTATTGCAATTTACATGCACTGTGAATGTTTCTGTTGCTGTTGTAGATTCATTCCCTCTGATCCTTGGGCAGGGGATTGCCTAGATTGCAACTTTGCTCTGAACTAGGCAAAGATAGAAAGTAGTAATTTTCAGATTTAAGAATATGGTTCAGTTCAACTAAACCTTGTACAACAGATAGCCTTCAGTCTAGTTGTTGAAGCAACAGGATATAACATACAAAGCAAATTTGACACCTTTGTCACTTCAAGAAGAAGAGGCGATGAGTTTGCCGTCTTGATGGAGGAGTTCAATCTGTTTCTTCAGTTCATTAGAGCCCAGCAACTGACAGTGTGATCCCTCAGCTGCAAGCAACATAATACCCCATTAAAATAAATTCGACCTTCAGGTTAACCTTTCCATAGTACCATCAGAGAAGTCATAAATCCATTAACCACCTAACTGAAAGTTCTTTCAGCAATACTGATCAAATGATCAATTGTTTCTCAACAGCCAAAATGATAACAGAGATGTGCACCTAATTAATTCCAACCTTTAGGGGATTAATTCCACAAGAACCGAACAATGCCTAAAACCATCTTAGCTGGAAGAAACACGCTAGAGACTAGAGCATCAGAACTCACCGCAGCTTGGCAGGACAGTAGGAGGAGGAGGGGCAGTGGCGGAGACGGCGACGGCGATGGCGTGATCGCCCTGGTTGCGGTCGGCGCCGAGGTCGAGGCTGAGGTCGGGGTCGACGAGGTGGAGCTGCGAGCCGGGGACGGCGACGAGGGTCTCCTCCACGGTGGGCGGGGCGTCGTCCACGGCAGAGCAGCAGGACCGCGGGGTGGTGCTCGACGGCCGCAGCAGTTCAGGTGCTGGGGCTAGGCGGCAACGATACAGGTGTTTGGGAGCCCTAGGCGGCCATGGAAAGGAACGGAGGTCGAAGGGAAATGGAGGACTGGTCGACTGGAGGTCGCAGCCGCTGGAGCCCAAATGGCTGGTGCGGGTCCAAACCCATGGGCTCAGCCCGTTCAACCCGCACCAAACCGAACCGCACCAAACCGCTCTATAGTTAATTTCGCACTGCACCGGTCCACGAAGATTTTTCCACCATTTCAGCCCAAACACAGCATTGGAGTCCACAGAACAACCCGCACCAAAAAGTCCACTTGAACCCGCACCATTCCCAGGCTGATAAATCCTAGGTCCGCCACTGGTGACAGGGATCGGCTCCAAGTGGTTTCGAATATCTCAATTAAAGCAATTAATCACATCCGTCATCAGAGCTGACTGTACTGCGTGTTTCACGAGTCACGAGAGAATCGTCGTCACCAACAATATCTTAATCAAGTCACCGGTTCGGCAGAAAACAAGGGTTCACAGTTGGCTCCATATATGTATCCATCACACATGGCTCCCTCCGTATCTACTTAGCTAGCGGTTTCAAAGTCCTCAGCAATGGCACCGGAGCGAAGAAGCACACACGTGGTGCTGCTGGCCAGCCCCGACACTGGCCACGTACTCCCGGTGGCTGAGCTGGCGCGGCGCGTCGTCGCGCTCGAGGGCTTCACCGCCACGCTGGTCATCCACGCTAACTTCTCGGCGGTGGACCAGTACGCCTCCACCTTCGCTTCCCTGCCACCGTCCGTCTGCACGGCCCTGCTTCCGAAAGTGTCCATCGACGACCTCCCCGCCGGCGACCGCGCGGAGACGCGCGTCATCACCGTCGTCAAGCGCGCGCTCCCGCACCTCCGAGACCTCCTGCGGTCCCTCGTCCACTCCCCGGCCGGCGTCGCGGCATTCGTGCCGGACCTGTTCTGCCCGTGGGCGTTGGAGGTAGCGGCGGAGCTTGGCGTCCGGGGTACATCTTTTGCCCGACCAATCTGATGGCGCTGTCGACGCTGCTCCACGGCCCGGAGCTGGACAGGACGACCAGCTGCGAGTTGCGCGACCTCCGGAGCTCATCCGGTTCCCGGGTGCGTGCCGCTTCAGGGCGCCGAGCTCCTGGACACCGTCCAGGACCGCGCCAACGCGTCGTACGCGCTCATCGTCGAAGCCGGGAGGCTCTACCTCCACGCCCAAGGTATCCTCGTCAACACCTTCGACGCTATAGAGCACGAGACCAACGTAGCGTTGAAAGAGCTTTCCGACAAAGGCGTCTACCCTCCAGCATACGCGGTGGGCCCATTCATCCGGCCGTGCTCCAACTCCAGTGAGTCATCCAGACACAGCAGCCTGCGGTGGCTGGACGACCAGCCGGACGGGTCGGTCCTGTACGTGTGCTTCGGCACCGGCGGCAAGTTGTCCACGGAGCAGACGGCCGAGCTGGCGGCCGGGCTGGAGGCGAGCGAGCAAAAGTTTCTGTGGGTGGTTCAGTTCGTCAATGACAAGGACAAGCGCCGGAGCTACTTCGGCGGGGAGGACAGCCCGGTAAACTACCTTCCTGAAGGGTTCGTGGAGAGGACCAAAGGCACCGGGCTCGCTGTGCCGCTCTGGGCCCCGCAGGTGGAGGTCCTGAGTCACCCGGCGGTGGGCGGTTTCATGTCCCACTGCGGGTGGAACTCGACATTGGAGGCCGTGGCGGCGGGCGTGCTGACGATAGCGTGGCCCTTGTACGCGGAGCAGAAGATGAACGCGAAGATGCTGTCGGAGCGGGCGGGCATGGCGCTGCGGACCGAGGCCAGGGAGGACGGGGTGGTGACCCGGGATGAGGTGTGGCGGCGGTCGCGAGGGAGCTGATGGTGGGGGAGAAGGGCGAGTCGGCGAGGAACAAGGCCTGCGAGCTGCGGGAGAAGATGGGGAAGGGCTTGGCGAAAGATGGGCCATCGTGCAGGGCGCTTGAGGCCGTCGCCGGCAGGTGGAAGGCTGCCGGGAGGTGGAAGGGGACAGCTGCTCTATAGCGAACCTGCTGCGCTACGTACCGTACCAATGTACCATGCATGTGTCTGCGTGAGCATGTTAATCTCCTGGCAGCAAGTCTCGGCGTGTACGGAATCTAACGTGGTGGTAGGACGGTTAGGAGTGTGGTTGTTGTTGGAATTTACTAGTATTTACTAGCCCAAGATAAATTCAGAAATTCTCATTGGCACATTATTATATTTTGTTAATTGGGAAAATTAATGAGTCATTGAATAATTAGTAACGGTCACGTTTATTACGGCCGTTTCTAATTCATTCATTGATTAATTAGTAACGGTCATGTTTATTACGGCCGTTTCTAGTTCATGAACAGACACGGTTAATACAGCCGTTTCTGATTCACAAACACGTTTATTGTGACCGTTTTTAATTCATAAACGGACGTGTTTAATACGGCAGTTTCTAAATCATAAATGGACGCGTTTATGAGGGCTGCTTTGACTCCCAACCTGCACTATATAAAACCGAATCAAGCCAATTTTGGCTGATAGATACAATAGATGGTCTCTCGCGTTCCAGTTCCAGAACCTTGCGCCGCCGTCTTCCAAGTCTTCTCCATCCCGTCTTCCGGCGTGCACCGGTTGAAGGGACAGTAGGCCTCCGAAACTCCGCCTCTTGTGATTCTGTACGGGAGAGGGGCGATCAGGTTTTTGGGGAGCGCACTCGCGCGACTACTGGCATCGAGTTCTTCCCCAACGACGACTTCTTCCCTGACATCGCCAACCTCTTCATCGACGACATGGGCGACAACGGGAACACCAACGGCGCTGCTGCCGCACTGTA
This sequence comes from Poa pratensis, assembly GCA_947311845.1. NCBI lineage: Eukaryota > Viridiplantae > Streptophyta > Magnoliopsida > Poales > Poaceae > Poa > Poa pratensis. Next base: position 25,041,017 of record CAMZMU010000111.1, read on the forward strand.
TGACTTCTTGATCTTTCTGTTTCATGCACTGCTAGAGTTTCTGCTTGTAGTAGTTGCTCTAGATTCATCTGTTTATCTACTGTTTTAGTAGACCGCATGATTAGTTTAATTCCGGTTATTCTAGTCATAATCTGTTTACTGTTTTCGCGAATTAAATCTTATGCAAAATTGCTTATATATTCAACAATCCAAAAACCTGATTATAGGCAATTTGTATCGCCTGGCTTTCTCGCGTCAACGAAGCCGTTTCCCTTCAAAGGGGTGTTGTACAAACGGTGGCGCATGAGAGCAGTTTACTGGTTTCAGAACAGTAACTGCTATGCCGCCACCAAAGGCAAGCCTGAGGGCGAGCTTACTCCTGAACAACAGGAGGCATATGAGAGGCTCGATACTCTTTTCAAGAGTGCCCTCCTCAGTATTCTTGACGATTCCATTGTGGATTCGTACATGTCGTTTGATAACGGCAAGGACATGTGGGATGCGCTCGAGGCCAAATTTGGGGCCTCGGACGCTGGCAGCGAGTTGTATGTCATGGAGCAATTCTATGACTACAAGATGACTGATGAGCGTTCTGTTGTACAACAGGCTCATGAGATACAGTCACTCGCTAAAGAACTTGAGCACTTCAAGTGTAATTTACCGGACAAGTTTGTTGCCGGTGGCATTATCGCCAAGCTTCCACCTTCGTGGAGCAACTTTGCTACTTCTCTGAAACACAAGAGACAAGAGTTTTCCGTTTCGGATCTCATTGGGTCGCTTGATGTGGAAGAGAAGGCGAGAGCGAAGGATACACGTGCTCGAGTTGCTGAGGCTGGTTCTAGTGCCAATATGGTACAGAAGAAGAATTACCAGCAGCCCCACAAGCCCAAATTTAACAAGAGCAACTCTGGGGGTAAAGGCAAGTCTGATGGAAGGTTCAAGCCTTCACAGCCTACCAACTTTAAGAAGAGCAACAACAAGAAGCCGAAGAAGGGATCATGCCATGTTGTGGTGATCCGAATCACTGGGCTCCTCGTTGTCCCAACCGCCATGAGCTGCGCGAACAAGAGAACAGCGGCAAGACTGCCAATGTTGTCATTGGTGACGTTGAGATGAAGGAATCTGGGTACGGTATATTTCCTACCATTCTTTCAGTTTGTCATTCTCCTGAATGGTTGATTGACACTGGCGCCAATGTACATGTTTGTGCTGATGCTTCCATGTTTTCTTCTTACCAGGTCACAGGGACTTCTCCCGTGCTGATGGGGAACGGGTCACATGCTTCTGTTCGTGGTGTTGGCACGGTCGATCTGAAGTTTACTTCGGGAAAGATCGTGCGGCTGAAGAACGTTCATCATGTGCCCTCCATCAATAAAAATCTCGTTAGCGGTTCGCTCTGTGTCGAGATGGTTATAAGTTGGTTTTCGAGTCCAATAAAGTTGTAATATCTAAGTATGGACAATTTGTTGGTAAAGGCTATGAGTGCGGAGGCTTGTTCCGCCTATCTATGTCAGACTTTTGCACTAAAGTTATTAATCATATTTGCCATGAAATTGAGTATAATGTCTGGCATTCACGACTTTGTCATATTAACTTTGGTAGCATGACGCGGCTAGCTAGTTTGGATTTAATTCCGAAATTCACACTGTCAAAGGTTCCAAGTGTCAAGTATGTGTGCAAGCTAAGCAACCTCGCAAGTCCCATACGACTGCTGAGGCAAGAGACTTGGCACCGCTGGAACTTATACATTCGGATCTTTGTGAGATGAATGGCGTGTTGACAAAAGGCGGAAAGAAATATTTCATGACGCTTATGATGACTCACTAGATATTGTTATGTGTATCTTCTGAAATCAAAAGATGAGGCTTTAAACTTCTTTAAAATCTATAAAGCTGAAGCAGAGAACCAACTTGATCGGAAAATTAAACGATTAAGGTCTGATCGTGGTGGAGAGTATTTTTCCAATGAGTTTGATTCGTTTTGTGCGGAACATGGTATAATCCATGAGAGGACGCCTCCCTACTCGCCTCAGTCAAATGGGTGGCGAAAGAAAGAACCGAACTCTAACTGATTTGGTTAACGCCATGTTAGACACTTCGGGTCTCTCCAAGGCATGGTGGGGGGAGGCTTTATTGACAGCTTGTCATGTCCTAAACCGAGTTCCCATTAAGACGAAAACTGTTTCTCCATTTGAGGAATGGGAAAGGAAAAATACGAGACTCTCTTACTTTCGTACTTGGGGTTGTTTGGCGAAAGTCAATATACCAATTCCCAAGAAGCGCAAGCTTGGACCAAAAACGTGGATTGTGTTCTTCTGGGCTACGCTTTTCATAGCGTTGGTTATAGATTTTTGGTAGTAAAATCTGAGGTATCCGACGTTAATGTTGGTATGATTATGGAGTCGAAGGATGCGACTTTCTTTGAGGATATCTTTCCCATGAAGGATATGCCTAGCTCATCAAATCAGGAGATACCTAATACATCTAGTCAGGAATTGGTTGATATTCCTGATCCTACCATTTCGATAGAACACACTGATAATCCTGTGGAGGATGACAATGAAGTTCCTGTTAGGAGCAAGAGACAGAGGACTGCAAAGTCCTTTGGTGATGATTTCATTGTGTACCTTGTGGATGACACACCCAGTACCATTTCAGAAGCCTATGCATCTCTTGATGCTGACTACTGGAAGGAAGCTGTCCGTAGCGAGATGGATTCCATCTTGGCTAACGGAACCTGGGAAGTCACTGATCGTCCTTATGGGTGTAAACCTGTAGGATGTAAGTGGGTGTTCAAGAAAAAGCTTAGGCCTGATGGTACTATTGAGAAGTACAAGGCGCGGCTTGTGGCCAAGGGTTATACCCAGAAAGAAGGTGAAGACTTCTTTGATACTTACTCACCTGTGGCTAGACTGACCACGATTCGTGTGCTACTTTCGTTGGCTGCCTCGCATGGTCTTCTCGTTCATCAAATGGACGTTAAGACAGCTTTCCTAAATGGAGAGTTAGACGAGGAAATTTACATGGATCAGCCCGATGGTTTTGTAGTACCTGGTCAGGAAGCAAAGGTGTGTAAGTTGTTAAAGTCTTTATATGGCCTAAGCAAGCTCCTAAGCAATGGCATGAAAAGTTTGAAAGAACTTTAACTGCTGCAGGTTTCATTGTAAACGAATCTGACAAGTGTGTGTACTATCGCTATGGTGGGGGCGAGGGAGTTATTCTCTGTCTGTATGTCGATGACATACTGATCTTTGGAACCACCTTGATTGATTAAGGAGGTTAAGGATTTCTTATCTCGTTTTTGAGATGAAGGATCTAGGAGTGGCTGATGTTATCTTGAACATCAAGCTGCTGAGAGATGGTAATGGTGGGATTACACTGCTTCAGTCTCACTATGTGGAAAAGGTCTTGAGTCGCTTCGGGTATGACGACTGCAAGCCTTCTCCGACACCATATGATCCTAGTGTGTTGCTTCGAAAGAATCAACAGAGTGCTAGAGATCAGCTGAGATATTCTCAGATTATTGGCTCGCTTATGTATTTGGCTTGTGCCACGAGGCCTGACATCTCTTTTGCTGTAAGCAAGTTGAGCCGGTTTGTTTCTAATCCGGGAGATGATCATTGGCATGCTCTTGAGAGAGTTATGCGTTATTTAAAAGGCACTGCGAGCTATGGAATTCACTATTCGGGTATCCGAGGGTACTGGAGGGTTATAGTGATTCAAATTGGATCTCTGATGCTGATGAGATTAAGGCCACGAGTGGTTATGTGTTTACACTCGGTGGTGGCGCTGTTTCCTGGAAGTCTTGCAAGCAGACCATCTTAACGAGGTCAACTATGGAAGCAGAACTCACAGCATTAGACACAGCCACTGTTGAAGCAGAGTGGCTTCGTGAGCTTTTGATGGACTTACCTGTGGTTGAAAAACCAATACCCGCTATCCTTATGAACTGTGATAATCAAACTGTGATAGTCAAGATTAAAAGTTCTAAGGATAATTTAAAGTCATCAAGGCATGTGAAGAGGAGATTGAAATCTGTCAGAAAATTGAAAAACTCCGGAGTTATTGCGTTGGATTATATCCAAACATCTAAGAATTTGGCAGATCCCTTCACAAAGGGTTTATCACGTAATGTGATAGATAGTGCATCGAGGGAGATGGGTTTGAGACCCACAGTATGAGTTGTCCACAGTGGTAAACCACTCTATGTGATCGGAGATCCCGTGAAGTAGAAGTGGGTGACAAGCTGTTGGACAGCTGAGAGGAGAGTATCCTTATATTTTACTATCCCACTCCGTGAAGATGCAATACTCTCCTGATCTGCATGGCAGGTTGATATTTATCTTAATGTGTTCCAAGCGGCTTACTTTTATAAGCGGAGATGTTGTCCTGCAGAGCATCTCTTGAGGAATACACCTATATGAGTCTGACTGTTAAACGTCGCAGTCCGTGAGAGTTGGGTGCTATTTAATAAACTCATGAAAGGTCTTGGAGTATGACGCATAAGCTCCACCCGCGGGGAAGCCTTGCGGCAGCCCAGTATCGGTCAAGGGCTTGTGTGAAACTAGTTCGCAGCAAACTTGTAGTTCAAGGCATAGTCCACTATCCAAGTTGTGATCTAGTGTAGCATAAGTTTCTAAGTGGAAGTTCAACTTAACAGTCTCCACTAAGCACCGGTATATAAACAATGTTTTGGAACTGAATGATGAGATATGAGCCAATGAGACTTTGTGGGGGATTGTTGGAATTTACTAGTATTTACTAGCCCAAGATAAATTCAGAAATTCTCATTGGCACATTATTATATTTTGTTAATTGGGAAAATTAATGAGTCATTGAATAATTAGTAACGGTCACGTTTATTACGGCCGTTTCTAATTCATTCATTGATTAATTAGTAACGGTCATGTTTATTACGGCCGTTTCTAGTTCATTAACAGACACGGTTAATACAGCCGTTTCTGATTCACAAACACGTTTATTGTGACCGTTTTTAATTCATAAACGGACGTGTTTAATACGGCAGTTTCTAAATCATAAATGGACGCGTTTATGAGGGCTGCTTTGACTCCCAACCTGCACTATATAAAACCGAATCAAGCCAATTTTGACTGATAGATACAATAGATGGTCTCTCGCCGTTCCAGTTCCAGAACCTTGCGCCGCCGTCTTCCAAGTCTTCTCCATCCCGTCTTCCGGCGTGCACCGGTTGAAGGGACAGTAGGCCTCCGAAACTCCGCCTCTTGTGATTCTGTACGGGAGAGGGGCGATCAGGTTTTTGGGGAGCGCACTCGCGCGACTACTGGCATCGAGTTCTTCCCCAACGACGACTTCTTTCTTGACATCGCCAACCTCTTCATCGACGACATGGGCGACAACGGGAACACCAACGGCGCTGCTGCCGCACTGTATGACTTCTTGATCTTTCTGTTTCATGCACTGCTAGAGTTTCTGCTTGTAGTAGTTGCTCTAGATTCAATCTGTTTATCTACTGTTTTAGTAGACCGCATGATTAGTTTAATTCCGGTTATTCTAGTCATAATCTGTTTACTGTTTTCGCGAATTAAATCTTATGCAAAATTGCTTATATATTCAACAGTTGTACCCGGTTCTACCCCAGATTTGAGTTTGGTATTTTTCATTTAGGCGAAATATTCTTCAGTGGGAGGCGACGTTCCCGTCGATAGCGAGACGCTCGTGGTGACTTCGTCAATCTCAAGACCTGATCCGCCGGCTCAGTCTCTCGGATGTGCTCATAGGGGTAGAGTGTGCGTGCGTGTGTTCATAGGGGTGAATATATGCGCGTATATGTGAGCGTCTGTGTTGTACTATGTTTCAAATAACAATCTCTTCGTTCTGGCCCTGATATTTGTCCCGATTTAATAAGCATGATACGGTAGGAAAATATCCTACCTATTCCCACAAGGTGGTTGGCAATGGCACCGCGAGACGTAGTAGAACTTACTTATGACTACGCGACTGGAGACACGTAGTGGGAAACTCGTTGATTGACTAAGCAACTAGAGACGTAGTGGGAGACTCGGAGGTCAATCTTTAAACTTGGTTCAGAATTTTAATTTACTGTTGACTACGCGACTCGAGACGAGTGAGAGATACTGTCTTCTTCAAAAAAAAAAAAAAATTGACTGAACAGCAAACAGAGACATAGGAAAGTGAAGATTTTTGATTGAAAGAATGATGAAGCTCTCGTACCCGCTTACCTACTACCTATCGGAAGGACCAATAACTTAATGTCGCCTTCTACCACCAAGTCTTTTATAAACACCAAGGATTCTATAAGTAAAGGATAACTAGATATGCTCATTTTACTTGCCTATCTTAGAACTATGCAGTTTTGTGCATTATTTGTTGCGTCTCTGCACAACAAGCATCTGAATTTGACAAGTATATGGGGATAGAAGGCATCGAGAAATTCCAATGGATCATCAAAATCACAACATGCACACGCTGACGCCGTTGGTCCCCGGTTAAATCACCTCAGCCTGGCCCATACACCATGCACTCGTCTCATATTATGGAAATATCAGAGTGATATTAGCTTGCTTGGCTTGGATGTATATAGACCAAAAGCTAGGATGTAATGGGGACAGTTCACAGAAGAGGGGAAGAGAATTGAAGGAGTCTAAATAGTGCAGATGTGTTCGATGGTGCTGGTGTAAGAGCCTACCCTTTCGCAAGGAGTTCATTCTTTGGTTTTCGCCAATCTTGCCGGTTATAGATATCGACAAAGACATTTCATATATGTATAATAACTATGGGTCAGGAAAATGTTCGTCCAAGATGGAGATGACATGCAAGGTGTCATGTAGATACGTAGACACAAAACGTACTCTAGTGAAAATCATACACGACTCGGCAACACGAGTAAAACACCAAGAATGCACATGCTTCAAGAAGAACGTGCCAAACAAATACAGTGTCGGGCATCTCGTGGATATTTGGTATCTCAGATCAAATAACGTCATGACTTGATCACTCGGGCTCAACTCAATGATGAGAAGAGTGTTGACACTCCCTTGGAGCTTTACGTTAAACTCCGTCCGACTGATGACTCACCATTTTCTGATCCGACGCAGTACACCTTGCAAAAACATACAAGGTCATTTTGTAAAGTTGCTGGCTACCCAAACTTGTCTAGCTTCCTTGATATGTGTGTTATGGTATCTAATTACGGACTTCTATCAAAGTAGCTCGCTTAATAAACTAACAAAGGACAAAACCGTTCAAACTGACAAAGATAGATTTGACACTCATCGCTTCCCTGTGGAAGTTCCACTGAAAGGGAAGCAAACTGTCGTTGATATGAGGAATCCTCTGCCCCATGTTCGGAAGAAAAAGGCACCAGCTAAACTATGGTGCAAGCTCCGGTCGGATGGGCTAAGCTGTCTATTGATGCATCTTTTCCTGAAATGGATTGCGGGATGCCATGGCTAGGTGACCCGATATTCTCCTCATGTTGACCTACCTGATTGCGGGAGTGCAATGGAAGCTGAATTACGAGCTTGTGCTGAAGGTTTGGACATGGATTCACTATAGTCAGCTTCCAATCATTATGGAAACGGATTCTTCGTAGCTCGTTGAGGCAACCAAGTCTGCTGTATGAGATAGATCTACTCTTCTTCACCTGGTTTCGGAAATTAAGCAATTGGCTACTCAAATTAGGGAGTGTGTCTATGTAAAAGTGGAACAGTGTTAGGTTAGAGTTAGTTACTATCTAGAAAATCTTGCTAGGATGGAACGCCAAACTATAACTTAGTTGGGTTCAGTTCCTGAAGATGTTCTTCGGATGCTTGAGCTTGGCCGCTGCGTAACTCTACCTTCCTAATAAAGTTCCTATTTTACAAATATTTTTTTTGAAAAAATGAGAAGATGTTGTCTCTTTCGATTTTATTTGAATGGATGGAAACAGGCACAAGAAAATTCATTGTTTGTTTGAAGTATATGAAGCTCTCATAACCGTTTACCTACCCTAGGACTATGGTCATAACCAAGAGATTATTAGCTACTGAACTACAAAAGGAAGGACCAATAACTTCATATCGCCATGTACCAGTAAGTCTTTTAAAAAGAACATGGACTCCATAAGCAAAAATAACTAGCTATTGCTCATTTTTACTTGTCTATCTTGGATTCTTGTGCATTATTTGAACATCATGTGAATTCGATAAGTATATGGGCATAGAAGGCACGAGGAACTACTCATGGATCGTCAGAATCACAGTATGCCCACCATGGCTTCGTTGACCCGCAGCATAGAACTTTGTGCCTGACACGTACACAAAATAAATTGAACTATAAAATGGTATGATAAGATCATAAGATACACTTATTGTTTATAGCAAATTAAGTTATTGTCCATAGCAAATTATGAAATGGCAGTCTGCAAAAGAGAGTGTCGCATTTCCATCCATATTGACGGGTAATTAGAAGAGCAACCCATATTAATATCCATGTGAGTATCCAGACAGGGATGGTGGCGCTTTCTCTTGCAGTGTTATGAAGAGTACATACATTGTTTTTTTTAATGCTCATATGTAACCCAGTCTACTGATACAACCAGATTGCCTATAGGTTATAAGCATATCAATGAAAAAAAGATCAAGAAAATCAAAACTTTTATGTTACCGTTCAAAAAACAGAGGAGTCCTTGTCAGAGATTTGAAGGTGACATTTTTTCTATTTAATTAATATGCAAAGAAGGCTAACAAAATAAGTAAAAAAACACTAGTTCAATGGGATAACAGAAAAACACTACATTCAACGAAATCGGATTGAGCAAGATAACTCAACCAACATAACAGGTCCTCATTTTGCTCCTCTTTCTATCCTAAACCAGTTCATTCACATAGATATAATGATCCAAATACTCGCAATTTTTTGTCCTAAACCAATCCATTCAAAAAGCTACAATCCAAAGACAGCATCATTTTTCAATGTGTTTAACCCATACAACACGCGTGCTATTTATCGGTTGATCCAGATACAAAATTAATCCTTGAGCTTCCAGGACGCACATGACGTGATTATCAGGCTATCCGACCTGGCCTGGTGGGACTCTCCAACACGCTCCACTTCGAGGAGCTGGGCGAGATTGTTCAGCCCATCATGCAGGCTGCTGCAGAATTTAATGAGATTCTTGATGTCATAGATAATGGGGAAATATGTCTTCATCAGCTTGATCAAGAAAATCATGGAAGATTATTTTGTAAAGCTTCTTGGTACCCAAACTTAACAAGTTTCAGTGATTTTTCCATTGTAAGCTCTCTCTACGTACTTCTAATAAACAAGCAAAGGATAAACCCTTAAAAGAAAAGAATGATCACAGTGAATATAACAAGTTGAATCGAAAAAATGGCCAAATGTAAAACTAGGAAGATGTTGTATCCTTCGATTTTCATTGTCTAAACACAAAAAACTGGAGCGAGAAAATTTATTGTTTGTTTGAGGGAATGATCAAGCCTTTGCGGCGGCCTACCTACCGAGGACCAATGTTATAAACCAAGAGATTCTTAGATATTGACATACCGTAGGATCAATGACTTCATGTCACTGTCTACCAATAAGTCTTTTATAAAGAACAAGGCTTCTCTATGCAAAAGATGAATGGTTATTTCTCATTTTGCATGTCTATCTTGGAATTGGGCACTTTTATTTTGTAAATTGTTTGTTGTGTCTCTGCACAACGGGCATAGAAGGCACCGGGAACTATTGACGGATCATCATAATAGCAACATGCACTGCATCACTCAGCGGCACCAATCCTAGAAGGAGGTTATCACATTTTCAAAGATGTAATGCTTGTGAAGTTGTAAAATATGTAGCGTGTTTGTTTAAGGATGACATTTCCCTGACCCATATTTACTTATCTGGCAAGTGAGAACGAGGCAGAGGACTAGTGGCAAGCGTAGCGGTGGGTGAACCCAGTGATCAGGGTTTGACCCGCGTCGGGACCGAATTTCTAGAAATTCTCAGTTAGGAGCATTTCTTCTATAAAAAGTATGCCACCAAGGGATAGTCTTGGTTGGTCTCTTTTTTTCTTAACAGTTGTAATAACAAGCTCTTTGGCCTCTGACAACCAGTTCTATAAGATGTGATATCACTGAAGTTTTGCATACAAATGACCAGCATGACATCTTACCCACACGGCTTCTAAAGGCAACTATGGCACTATGGGAGCATGATGTTCAGAGCTTACCCACATCTGTGTTTGTTGTTCTGCAACATACGCAGTTGGATGGAAATGGAATGCTAGAGCTCTACATATCTTTGAGGTATATGAAACCTCTTTTTCCGAAATCATCGACAAGTTTTCTTCTGAGAGATCTATTCGGCAAGCTAGGCCAAAAACAAATAGCAAATCTGAAGGCTCTTCCAGGAACCCAAAAGCAGCACCTTGTGAATGTGGCACTAGGCAGTCTGCTTCAATTCTCTCCCTCTTTCGCCTACGTTATTGCACATACCCCATGTGCTACTATCCCCATTCCATGCTAGACTCTGATCCCTGTTCCATCCTCAAGATGGCACTAGAGCGTAGCGTATGGGTCAGATAGAGAAGATTGTGAAGGGGGTAATACATTGATACAAACCATACTCCTTCAGTGAAAATCATACACAGCTCGGCAACTTGAGTAAAAATGCACAGGCTTCAAGAATAAAGTGCCAAACAAATACTCAGGCATACCTGCAAAAAACATGCAAAGGCCATTTTGTAAAGTTTCTGTCTACCCAAACTTTCTAGATTCACTAATCTGTGCGCTATAACCTATCTTTACCTATATGACTAGCTCGCTTAATAAACTGAAAAAGGACAACCCATGTCGTCGTATCGGCGTCGTTGATAGGAGACGGGGGTCCTCTAGCCGCTGGTTAACCGAGGGGGTAAAAGGGAGCGTCGTCGAGGTCGGGATTGAACAAGGCAGTTTACCCAGCTTCGGATCTCGCAACGGTGGCGAAACCCTACGTGCTGCTATAACTCACTATAATGGCAATCGCCTTGATCAGGTTACAATGAGTACAGAATATCGTGCCCTAAGGCTTCCCTGGTCCGGCTTATATAGGCGGCCAGACGCAGGGGTACAAGGTAATAACGTATCCGGCAAGTATACAGAATCCTAAACCTATCCGGCAAGTATGCCGCGTACCGCCTATGTCTTGATGGCTTCTTGGGCTTCGGTCTTGGGCCTCCGTCTTGCCGGCATCCGCCTAACTTGAGTTGCCGGCTATCTGGGCCGCCCGGCAGGCAAAGCCTTAACCACCACTGCGGGTCACCCTGGGCTAGCCGGATTTTCCATGTTGGTGATACCCCTGGTTGGTATAACCCCAACATTAGCCCCTGGAAGGGTTTAAGTTCTTCAGGCGCCGTCTTCTTTTGCCGATAACATCCGTCTTGTGTTGTAAGCGTCTGAAGAGCTTGAAGCATTCCATCTTTGAAAAAGTAAGCGGCGGTCTGACAAATATTGCCGGAACAAAGCTGCCAACATGGGAAAGACGGACTGACTGTGTGTCAGTAATCTCCCACGTGTGGTCTTGTCAAACTGGCAAGTTCCGTCAAACGTTGACGGATGACGACATGGGGTCCACGACAGTCTGAACCTCATGATGATCTCTCCACTATGTGCGAGAAACGAGGTGGCAACCTCGCACACCGTTGCCACGACGTGCAAATCGTGGACACGTGGCGAAGATCCTGCGTCCGCCCATTTCGCGCACGAATCGTGGAGCAAGGGAGATAAATTGATCCCCAAATCTCACCGCGCCGCCCCATTCGCATCCTTCTCCTCGAAGCCTCCACGCGCACTCCTCGAGCTCTCCCTTAGCGCAACACCACCGCGGTGAGCCCTCTTCGAGCATCACATCCATCCCCATGGCGAGCACCGGCGAGCAGAGCCCATCTGCGGAAGCTGCGGCGGCGGCGGCGGCAGCAACTGCTGCGACTGGATCTATCACGACGGCGACGGCGGCGGCGGCGAGCACCAACGCCCCGAATTCTTCACCCCCGCCACGGCGACGGGCGGGGTTCCTTCTTCTCCGGCGCCGGCTGCGGCAATGGCCGCGCCCTCCTCCCCCATTTTCGCAACTCCTCTGGCCTCGGCGGCGCCTGAGCCGGCCGATCCAGAGGTCGCCGTCGACGAGGACAGCGATGAAGAGGAAGAGGTCGCAGACCTAGGTTCCAGGTACTGGCTTCCGTCATGTTTGACGGAAGCCTACATGAAGGAGCTGGTGGAAGGCGGCTTCCTGCCGCCAAAGACAGAGTGCCAATGGCGGATACCTGGGGAAGAAGCTGTCCCCGAGCCAGTTGACGGAGAGAGGGTCGTGCTGACCTCCCATCTTCTGCGCGGTATGACGCTGCCGCCTTCCGCTTTCTTTTCCGCCATTCTTGACCATTATGGGTTGCAGCCACATAACATCGCACCCAATAGCATCTTAGTTTTAGCCGGCTTCCAAGCCTTATTTGAAGGTTACTTAGTAATAGCTCCCACAGTAGAAGCCTTCAAATACTGCTTCATATGCCGCCGGCAAACCATTACTGGCGGCACGATGGCAACTTGTGGCAGTGTAACTTTCAACTGCCGCCAAGGTGCCTGGTACCCAAAGATTCCCTACGTGGAGTCCGTCAAAAATTGGACCAGCACCTTCTTCTATTGTAAGGACATTCCTGCTCCCGGCAAGACGGTGGGCATTCCGCCCTTCGTCAACTCTCCTCCAGAGCATCAAGCGCACTGGACGGAGAAGCCGGCCACCAACCTCCCGGAGGAACTCCGCCTAGCTTTTAGGCGGATCGAGTTTCTCACAAAGACCATGGCGCCTCCCCGCCTTCACGGCATCGACACGGTCGTGTGCTGGCTGTCAAGGCGGATCATGCCTCTACGCCACCGCCCGCTCAAGATGTGTGAGTACAAGGCGGAGGAGTCCGACGGCGCACTTGACGAAAGTGCGCTACTTTACCGGCTGCGAGAACTCATCCAGCCGAGTTTGATTAAGGCGGCCGAGGGCGTTGCCATGTTTACACATGACAACCCAGGCCCAGAGGTAAGGCGGAACTTTCTTCACCTTCGATTTTCCTTTCCTTGCTGGCATTAATATTAACTTGTCTTTGACTATCCAGCTGAAGACCTTGACGGAGGAGGACTTGGCCCCCAACTACTACAACACTGGGGCCAAGACCAGGAAGCGCAAGCTTACCTCCACAAGGATTTGGAGAAGAAGAAGAAAGCAGCCGTCACCACTGAGGCGGAGGATGAGATTTTGGGGGAGAACATCCCCACCAAGCGGTAAGATATCGCCCACTTGGTTTTCTTTATTTCAGGCGACTCCTCCGCTAAGTCATCTCTCTCTTTTCAGATCCAGGCCCACTATGCCCAAGCTGCGCGCCAACTTGAAGGCGGCAGCTGGCAGAGGCAGGCCTGTGAGATTTTCTCCAGCAACTGCTCCGGCAACTCCCACCACCGCCATTCCCGCGGTTTTATGCCCGGGAACTTTTAGGGCGGACAGGGTGAGAGTAATCGGCCCTGCACAGAGTGCAGCAGAGAAAGCGGCGGGCAAAAAGGTTGCCGCCAGCACATCCCTACGAACGGCTGAAGCCACGGCTAATGATGCCGCTCGTATTATGGAAATAAAGAAAGAGACGGCGGAAGCCGCCAAAGCAAAACTTGCCGGATCGTCTTCACACCCCAGCCCGGACCTGAACAAGGCACAGGTGTCACCAACATGGGCGCGCGGCAAACGCTGCAAACCATGTGGGATGGTACCAAAAGCTGCTATCGGCACATGAGGACACTCCAAGACAACCTCCACAGAGAACTCGAGGTAAAGTAGTACATAGTTGCAGCCCCCGACTACTTTGTCGGCTAAAACATTGATTTAGCCGGCGGACTGGTCCGTTTACTATGACAATAAAACTTAACCTTCATTGTCCGTGTGTTTTCAGACCACCTTGGCGTCCAACAGCGAACTTTTTGCTGCCGCGGAGGCCAAGAACAGGGAATGCCGGGAGCTCCAGCAAGAACTGGAGCTGAAGAACGGCCAGCTTGCGAGCCTCGGAGAAGCACGCAAGAAGGATGAAGGTTAGAACTTTCTTTGCCTTCTTCTCATCCGTCAAGTTTTCCATGGCTGCTCCGACAAGTATTTTAGCCGGAGTTTTTCCTTTTGTTGTTTGTAGAACTGTTAAACACTGCGCAAGATGTTCTCAGGAACTCAGCTAACATGCAAGCTTTGATGAACGAAGCTGCAGATCTTGCCCAGGAGGTCATCAAGCTGAAGGCGGATCACGCCAAAGAATTGGAGGAGCGGGACATGAACCATGGCCTCGCTGTGAGCCAATTGACGGATCAGATTAAAAACCTGACCGACAGCTTGGCCAAGGTGACGGAAACCTCCAAGCTCCAACAAGAGAATCACTCCAAGGCTGTACGTCTTGCCGAGGAGACTCTTGCCAGCCACCTGGACGAGATCAACGCCATCCATGACCATGTACTTGGTAAGTTCCATCCTTTCCCTTCCATTCTTGTACTCAGAGAATTCTTGCCGGCTTGTGTTTAACTTTGATTTTTTTTCTCTCCTTGTAGCCCGGCAAACTTGAGCGACATGGAGGACAACTCGCCCCGCCTTGCACGCGTACTGAAAGTTGGTGAACTGATCACCGACATCATCAGCGCAGGCCAAGCGTTCGCCGCCAAGTTCTACCCGAGTGAAGGCAGCGATCCTGTTGTCCTGGATGCGGTGCCAGAGCTGCTGAGGAAAACGGCCGACGAGCGCGAGAGCATGCTACGCTCTGCTGCTCGCGGCGCCGCCAAAGTTGCCCTCGCCCTGTGCAAGGCCTGGTACGCCGAGGCGGACATGCATCAGGTGACAGAATTCATGCCCACTGAGGATGAGAATGGCGATGCCATTAATTCCAAGGAAGTGATGGCTTCTGTCGCTGGCTACGCCACTCGAGTGGCCAACATGGTGGACCTTCGCGCCTTCTACAAGGAGTATCCAGACCCGCACCTTGCCGCAGGCGTTGACTCTTCAGTTGCTGGCGAGGAGGCTACAGGCGGCGAGGGGGAAGCTGAACAAGGCAGCCCCAAGGATGGCGGAACCGGCTCGCAAGATGCCGGCGTCAGCCCCCAAGCCCCCGAGACGGCACGACCAAGGCGGCAACTCCTTAGATGTACCCTGCGAACAAAGCAACAAGCGCAATGCGTTAATCTGTTGACGCATATAAACTTGTTTTATTCAGGCGGGATGTAAATAACTTTTGTTGGGCCAACTTTTATGCTACACTTGGCGGTAGTCTTAATTTAAGTGGCTCGCCTTAAAAATGTATCTGTGCTTGCATGCTTAACGTTTCGTATGTTGGCGGAACCTCATCTCAGTTACTTCAGCTGTGCCAACCAGGCGCAATACCAATTAGTTTAGACACAGAGACTAAAGCCGGCATGTTGGTGCCAACGACATACTACTAGGCGACCCACACACAAGCAAACAGATAGGCATATTTAGGCGGTGCAAAGGTTGTTTGCTTAATTTTAGCCGGCAGACGGCAAATGCCAAAAAAGTCAGGACCATTAGCACTGAGCGAAAATTTTGGTAACTTTTGACATGATTGATATATGATTGCAAGAAAAGACAAAAGATGGCATGATCTCTAGACGGACTGAGCAAACCACAAACTTTTATTTCATAATCATATAATACTTATTACAATCAGAAATTGCTAAGTGTAAAAGGGACGTAGCTGCTCAATGTTCCATGGACGCTTGGTTTCCTCATACTTGTCGTCAACTTGCGCTTTCGCTTACGTCCTCGCTTCTTCTTGTAGCCATCCGTATGTCCATCAAGTAATAGGAACATTGAGCAGTACTTTGCTGACCACAAAGGGCCCTTCCCATGGAGGGGATAACTTATGCAAGCCTTTCCTATCTTGGATTAGGCGGAGGACCAGGTCACCTACTCTAAAACTACGTTGTCGCACTCTTCGACTATGATACCGGCGCAAATTCTGCTGATAGATGGCGGATCGTGCAATGGCAACGTCGCGTTCTTCGTCAAGTAGGTCAAGCCCATCCTGTCTTGCATCTTCTGCGTCTTCTTCGACGTAGGCTTGAATTCTGGGGGAGTCAAACATCATGTCGGATGGCAGTACTGCTTCAGCGCCATAGACTAAGAAGAAAGGAGTAAACTTGGTTGATCTGTTTGGAGTTGTTCGCAAACTCCAAAGGACAGATTGCAACTCTTCAACCCAAGCCCCAGCTGCCCTGTGCAAAGGTACTTCGAGACGAGGCTTGATTCCCTGAAGAACCAAACCATTGGTACGTTCTACTTGACCGTTTGCCTGGGGATGTGCTACGGAAGCCAAATCCAGCCGGATACCATGTTGGTTGCAGTATTCCTCAACTTCGCCTTGCGATAAGTTCGTGCCATTGTCGGTGATGATGCTATGAGGCACCCCGAACCGAGAGATTATGCCCCACAGAAAGTTGGCGGCTGTGGCGCCGTCAGCTTTTTAATAGGCTTAGCTTCAACCCATTTGGTGAATTTGTCTACAGCAACTAACAAGTGCGTGTAGCCCCCAGGTGCCGTCTTAAACGGACCAACCATGTCCAAGCCCCAGACCGCAAAAGGCCAAGTGATGGGTATTGTTTTCAGCTCTTGAGCCGGCATGTGAGGTTGTCTGGCATATAGTTGGCAGCCCTTACAACGCTTGACGATATCTTCTGCGTCTTCCTTGGCTGTCAACCAATAAAAACCTTGTCGGAAAGCTTTTGACACAATAGAGCGGGACGAAGCATGATGTCCACAAACTCCGGCATGTATCTCATCCAGCAAGTTTCAGCCTTCCTCTGGTGAAATGCAACGTTGGTAGACTCCAGTAGTACTACGCTTGTACAATTCACCTTGATTATTGTGAATGCCTTGGCTCTTCTGACTATTTGCCGTCGCAACACCTCATCTTCCGGCAACTCTTGGTTGACCAGAAATTCAAGTATGGGGTTGTCCAGTCCGGCTTTACCAAGTAGACGGCATAGCTGGCCTCTTCCACTGGTTCTGCCGCCTCTGGATCAAGAAGGTCAGCTCCTTTTATTGATGGCTTGTGGAGATGTTCCAGGAAAACATCCTTTGGTACCTTTTTGCGCTCAGATCCCAACCTGGCAAGTGTATCTGCCGCCTCGTTTTCGGCCTTGGGATGTGGCGGACCTCATATCCTAGGAAGCACTTGGCAAATTCGTCAACAGCAGCGCGATATGCCGCCATTGTTGCACTTTTGGCATCCCATGTACCACGGATCTGTTGCGCAACCAGGTCTGAATCACCATAGCAGAGAACACGTTGGACACCAAGCTCTTTGGCGATGTGTAAACCATGTAGAAGTGCTTCATATTCGGCAACATTGTTGGTTGTTTTGAAATGAATTTGTAGCACATAGCTGAGCTTGTCCCCTTGAGGATTTCTCAACACACACCAGCCCCCGAGCCCTGAAGCATCTTTGATCCGTCAAAGTGCATGATCCAGTACTCTGTTTCAGGGAGAGGTATTTCATCCATGGCTTCTGTCCAATCTGCGACAAAATCTGCTAAGGCCTGAGACTTGATAGCATTTCTGGGTTTATATGTAATGTCAAAGGCGGCAAGTTCAATGCCCCATTTGGCAACTCTGCCGGTAGCCTCTGCATTGTTTATTATATCACCCAGAGGTGCTTTGCTCACCACAGTTATTGAATGTTCCTGGAAGTAATGTCTCAACTTCCTGGCGGCGTAAAAAACACCATAAGCCAGCTTCTGGTAATGCGGATAACGCTGCTTCGAGGCGGAGAAAACTTCACTGATGAAGTAGACAGGGCGTTGTTCACTTGCCTCAGCTTCTCCCGCCTTGCGTTCCACAACCATAACTGCGCTGATAACCAAGTTGGTTGCAGCGATATACAGCAGCATTGGTTCCTCTGGACGAGGTGCTGCAAGAATTGGGGCAGTCGTTAATGCTACCTTTAGCTGTTGCAAGGCGGCATCTGCTTCGTCTGTCCACTCAAAGTTGTCGGATTTCCTCAAAAGCCGGTAAAGAGGCATAGCCTTTTCACCAAGACGGCTAATGAAACGACTGACGGCAGCTGCGGAGCCGGCAAGGCGCTGCACGTCCTTCAGGCAAGTTGGCCTGGATATGTTGAGAATTGCCTTTATTTTCTCCGGGTTGACCTCAATCCCTCGTTCGGAAACGATAAAGCCAAGCAACTTGCCGGCAGGGACTCCAAACACGCATTTGTTTGGATTGAGCTTCATCCTATATACCCGGAGGTTGTCAAAGGTTTCTCGAAGATCGTCAAGCAAATCCGCCTTTTTCCGAGACATGACGGCAATGTCGTCTATGTAGACGTGAACATTGCGGCCAATTTGTTCGTTAAGGCATCTTTGCATGCACCGCTGATACGTAGCGCCGGCATTTTTTAGGCCGAAGGGCATCGTAATGTAGCAGAAGGTTCCGTAGGGCGTGGTGAACGCTGTTTTTAGTTGGTCTGATTCCCGCATTTTAATTTGGTGGTACCCGGAGTACGCATCCAAAAAGCACAGCAGCTCGGAGCCGGCTGTGGAGTCTATGACCTGATCTATACGTGGTAAAGCAAAGTGGTCCTTAGGACAGCACCTGTTCAAACCGGTATAATCGATACACATCCTCAGCTCTTTATTAGGTTTGGAACAAGTACAGGATTTGCCAACCAATCAGTATGCACTACTTCCCTAATAAACTTTGCCTCCTGCAACTTGATGATCTCCTTCCCAATAGCTTGCCGCTTCTTCTCCCCAAAGCATCTGATTCCTTGCTTGACAGGCTTGGCTCCTTTGTAGACATTAAGAGAGTGCTCGGCAAGTTCCCTGGGAACACCCGGCATGTCGGCAGACGACCATGCAAAGATGTCCCCGTTCTCACGGAGGAACTCGACGAGCGCGCTTTCCTATTTGTCATCAAGGTTGGACCGATGGTGACTTGCTTGGAGCTATCACCTTTGACCAGATCCACCTTCTTTGTGTCATCAGAGGCCTTGAAGGACTGCTTTGGTTCGGCAGTTTGCACTTTTTCGGCAACTTGGACGTATCAGTTTCCTTTCTCAGCATGGCTAGCTCCTCTGCGTGGAGGACAGCTTCGGCGAAGGCGGCATTGCCACGTTCGCACTCCTTTGCCTTTTTGAAGTTGTCATTGACGGTAATAGTACCGTTGGGTCCAGGCATCTTCAACTTGCTGTAGATGTAACATGGCCTGCCATGAACTTGGCGAAAGCAGGCCGTCCAAAGATGGCGTGGTAAGCACTCTTGAAGGGGACTACTCGAACCGAATATACTCTGTGCGGTAATTGGCTTCGGTTCCAAAGGTAACCTCAAGTTTGATGCTTCCCTTAGACTTGGCTTGCCTTCCCGGCACAATGCCGTGAAACGTGACCTTGCTGTAGTCAAGTTGGCTTTCCGTCAAGTTCATGCGCTTCAAGGTGTCTTCGTAAAGGATGTTGAGGCTGCTGCCTCCGTCCATCAACACCTTGGTCAGTTTGAAGTTGGCAACAATTGGGTCGACAACGAGGGCGTACTTGCCGGGATGCGGCACAGGTCAGGGTGATCGTCCCTGTTCCATGTGATCGGAGCTTCAGACCAATTCAGATACTGGGGAACATCTGGCACCATGGCGTTAAGCTCACGTAGTTCCGCCTTCTCTTCCTTCGCAGAGGGAGTGCCTAGGAAACACACGAGTTGCTCGTGTACCTTGGGGAACTTTTTATCCTTGCGAGGTGGTTTGGGGTCCTCGTCCTCTGACATGGAAACAGCCTCCTCATCATCGTCCTTCTTTGCTTTTTCCGCCTTCTTAGCCTTTTTCGGCTTCCAGCCAACCTCGGGGTCCTTCTTGAAGTCGTCAATGAAGCGGCATTCACCCAGTGTGTGGTTAACCTTGCCAAGATGCGCGTGAATCGGACAAGGCAGCAACTTTGCTTCTTCGTAAGACATGCGGGTCTTGCTGGACCGGCATCCTTGCCCTTGTTCTTATTTTTCCACTTGCGCTTGCCGCCACGGCCTTCAAAGGCGGTGGCGACCTCATTGGATGGTCCAGCTTTGTCTTCCTGGGCGGTCTTCCGCTTGTAATTAGCACGCTTGTTTGGTGCCAAATCAGGGGCACCCTCGCCATCACGTGCATCATCGTCCGCCTGAGCGTACATGGCGGCGACCTCAAGCATGACTCCGAGGTCCTTGACTTGCATGCGTACGAGCTTGTGTCGGAGGCTGGATCCCTTCAACAAGCATGTGGTGAAGGCATGGATCGCCTGGTTGTCGTCGACGTTTCACAGCTTGCCTTTGTCTGAATCCACCTTGCCAGAAAGGCGGACGCGGTTTCGTCTGGCCTTTGCACACAGTGCGTTAGATCTGTATATGTCTTTGGGCGCTTGTACGTGCCCTGAAGTGTTGGTAAAACCCGTTCCATATCCAACCAACTGTGTACAGATTTTTCCGGCAAGTTTTCGATCCAGCTTCTGGCTGTTCCCTCCAGCATGAGGGGCAGAAAACGTGCGGCAACCAAGCCATTGCCCCGGCAATTTCGACAGCCAAAGCATAATCCGACAACCAAGAGTTGGGTTTGTCAGCTCCGTTATACCTCTGGCAACTTTTTGACACTGATGTCATGTCACGTGGTATGCGGATGTTGCGGATGGCGTTGCCGAAGCACGCGGGGCCGAGGTACGATTCCTCCTTTCCAGCCTGGATGTCATTTAGACGATGTCGTGCGTCTTCTGGAGCGAGCTGTCTGTTGGTTCTGTCACCATTAGGCTCGTCCTGCGCAGCCCGGTTATGCCGAGGCTCATTGTTGTGTCCCTGACTCCCGCCTTCGCGTCTAGGCGGCGGCGGTGGGGATCTGGTGCGGTCTCTGCTCCTCCTTGGCGGAGGGAGATCGTCACGGTTGCCGCCACTCCTTGGCGGCTGCTGTTGTCTCTGCTCCTGCCTTCTCTTCTAGGCGGCGGAGGTGGTGGGTCTTGTTGCCCTTTGCCGGTGTGGGAGGCCTCATCGCGGTGTCTCCTGGGAGGCGGCGATTTGCGGGGCTCCTTGTCTTTGTCCTTATCCTTCCCCTTGCCATGGCTACTGGAGCCGGATGGGTCGTTGGGGTTGCCGCCAGCAGCAGCTATACAAGCGTTGGACTTTGACTCCAGCCGTCCACCTCGTGCGTCCGCCTGACTGGCGCGAGAATCAGCCTGTGCCTGCTGCTCCAAAGCCTGGTAGGCTAGAGTAGAGGCATAGTAGATCTTCTCGTCCTTGTCGTAATCGTCGTTGTTGAGGATGTCCAAAGCGGCCGCAGTGTTCAAGACAGGCGTGTTTAGCACAATATCGCCGTTCTTGTTCTTTCGCTGCGGAGCCGATGCCCAGTTGAAACCAAGTCTCTGAGCAGGGGATTTGAACTCCTTGGGAGGCGGATCCCGATTCTGCAAAGTGCTTTTCTTTGGCGGCTTGACCTTGGCCACTGGAGTAGTGGTGAAGAGGTTCCTCTTGGCGGTAAGCTTGGCTTGTTCCGCCTTGGCCTCGTTCAGCAAGTTCAAGACCTCGTCGTGCTGCGCCTGGAGATTCCTGGTTTGGTTGACGAGAATCGAACGGAGTTTTTCCAGGTCCGCCAATGAAGTTTGCTCGTTGATTGGGGTGAGCAGCACCTCCGCCAAGTTTGCCTTTTCTGCATCATCAAGGGCATCTTTACTGCATCCGCCTCTCTCCAGATGTGTCTTCTTCATGGGAGCCGGCGAGGGCTCTTGGACCGGCAAGGCGGCAGTCGGAGTGCCGTCAACAGCAGGATCTGCTGCTTTTGCCGGATCCACTTTGGTGGCACCAGCCATGAAAGCCTGCTACATGGTCGAACTTGCCACCTCAGATGGCTGTGATTCTGGTGCGTGGAAGCACTTTTGAACCTTTTGCTCGAACATGCTAACAGATTCTCCATCGGAATCAGAGTCAACGTTGACTTGAACGGTGTCTCTGGATCCGGCATCTGACATCGCATCGTCCTGGAGTGCAGGAAGGATGGATTCAGGATCGTTGCTGTTCGGCTGGGAGTCGGATCCCATGCCGGCAACTCCACAGAAGTGGAGATCTGAATCCGCGGACTCTGCGGAGGAGGCAGATTCAGATCCGTCTTGCGAGTAGTCGAACTCCGGGTGGCGGGTGGGCCCGAAAACGGTGTGGTTCCTAGGGAACCCCAGCGCCTCCGGGGTGAAGCCGATGAAGATCTCGAATCCGCCAATGGGAACCAGGGTGTAGGCGATGAGGCCATCTTTTGCCGGTACCCAAGTTCCGTTGTCTTGCACGTAGCCGACAGATCCGGCACGCGCCGCGCAGCCAGTGGCGATGGTGTCGCCGATGCCGCCAGTAGATCCCGCCCGGAACGTGACGCCTGACGCCTTTGGCCCCACGGTGGGCGCCAACTGTCGTCGTATCGGCATCGTTGATAGGAGACGGGGGTCCTCTAGCCGCTGGTTAACCGAGGGGGTAAAAGGGAGCGTCGTCGAGGTCGGGATTGAACAAGGCAGTTTACCCAGCTTCGGATCTCGCAACGGTGGCGAAACCCTACGTGCTGGCATAACTCACTATAATGGCAATCGCCTTGATCAGGTTACAATGAGTACAGAATATCGTGCCCAAGGCTTCCCTGGTCCGGCTTATATAGGCGGCCAGACGCAGGGGTACAAGGTAATAACGTATCCGGCAAGTATACAGAATCCTAAACCTATCCGGCAAGTATGCCGCCTACCGCCTATGTCTTGATGGCTTCTTGGCCTTCGGTCTTGGGCCTCCGTCTTGCCGGCATCCGCCTAACTTGAGTTGCCGGCTATCTGGGCCGCCCGGCAGGCAAAGCCTTAACCACCACTGCGGGCCACCCTGGGCTAGCCGTATTTGCCATGTTGGTGATACCCCTGGTTGGTATAACCCCAACAACCCATTAAAACAAAACTAAAACCAACTATCCTCAAGGTGAATAGAATTGAAAAGTAAGGATACATAAACGGGTCCCGTTTTCGCATCCCCGTCGAAAAGTAATGTCTCCTTCAATTCCAAAATTTTGTACTAGCTATGCACAAAATGCATATTAAGTGGGATAAACGGGTCCCGTTTTCGCATCCCCGTTGAAAAGTAATGTCCTTCAATTTTTCTATGACTGAATGTGAACATCAACACGGGCGAATTACACCCCGTAATAACCTTATTAATTATGCAAATTGCAAAGCCACCAGTACTAAATGGTTTAGCGTTTATCCCAAAAAGATATATTGAAGTAACTGGCTATAACCCAATGACAAGAGCCTATTAGCACCATAGCAAATAAGCAATCTTAAGTCTTACTAGCTAAATACCCGTGCGTTGCTACGGGTAAAGCGTAACAAATATTATGATATACCATCAGTGTAGTTGAACTTCTTTCCACTGAAAGACCTTGACAAGTGACTATTTATTCCGTATATTGAAAAGAAAATTCACTCCGTCAGACCTTAGCGATTAGCGAACGTGGTAAACACACCACCGGATTTTTTCTGAGCTGGAGGCGCCGTTTATTAGTCATATTCAAATTTAGTTTAATTTTATAAATTTTGATAAAGTTGGAAGAAACTTAATAAATAATCTCCGAATGTACCAACATTTTACTTGAACCGAAATTCAAATCTTGAGATAAATTGCATGTGAATAGAACTTACCATATCTACATGATCAGTACGTCCTTGATCTGCATGGTCGACATCCCACAGTGCAACCACTCTATGCCTCTATCGTACTGTATCCGCAGATCAGTTTGATGTTTTCTACTCCCTCCGTTCCAAATTAGATAACTTCAATTTGTTCATATGTGGATGTATTTATATTTGCAAAATATCTAAATACATCTGCATGTGGACAAATGGAAGTCATCTAATTTGGAACGGAGGGAGTACGTGAGAAAATTCCTTGACCGAATGTCCAGATGTGAGGAGAGCTTTTTATTTGGATGATCCTCATTGGGGAGCCGACCGGGAAGAGCATGCAACTTACGCACATACTCCCTCCATATCAAAATATAAGTCACGCTTGCTCATTACCAAACATATGTTAAATCTGCTTGATCAAGCACGCTGCTCGTACAAACTAATTGAGGACGTGCATGTCTATTGGGATACATGGGACGTGACCTTGGCTTTGTATATGGAGTACCTGCAAGCAGCTTCGGCTTGATTTGCATCCGCGGCCTGAACACGACGAGGCGCGCGCTGAGTACCGCTGTCCGCTGGGATTCCTTTTGACCTTTTCATTGCTATCGCGGTTTTCCGATCGATGATTACCCATGCATGTTCTTTTTCCGCGATCGTTTCCCCGCGTGGTGGTCTTTTACCGATGGATGCCGCGACGTACGGCAACCTCCGGTCCCAATTTAAACGTAAACGATCCGAACTCTTGGACATGTTGCACGAGTCCAGCCCGTACACGTCTGTTTGGGACGCTATTCCTACTCGTAAACCTCGCATGAATCAAACGGTAGGAGATTGTTTTTTATATGGATCCGACAGTTAGTTGCTTGTCTATGTCGTACCATCATCACCACATTTATTCATATTATATAGTAGAGATATTCTAGGCTGCAAAAAAAGTGGCTTGCAATCTAGCAGCATAGAGGAACATTGCCCTAAAATATTAAAATTTACAGCAAATAATGTAAAAATTGCAGCGAGAGACTGCAAAGACCCAAATTCACTTATGCTGCTTGGGAATTCCTGGAAGAGCCTGCAGATTTGCTAGTTTTTTTTTTTTTTTGGCTACCTCGCCAAATAGATCTCTCAGAAAAAACTTGCCGAAAAGATATCGGAAAAGATGTTTCATATACCTCAAATAAATATAGTAATGGAAATGTCATCCTTAAACCACCACACTACATTTTACAACTTCAAAGAACCACACCATCTATAAAGCGATTGCCTCTTGCTGGATATTGGTGCTGCTGACACCTTAGTAACGGAGATGACCACAATACATCCTCCTTTAGTGAAAAAAAATACAGAGCGCAGGAAAATGAGTAGACCACCGAGAGTGCACGGGCTTAAAAGACAAATTAACTATGTAAATTCATCAGTCCTAAGTGGTCTAGCATTCACCTCCAAAAGTATATTCAAGAAACTGGATGTAACCCAATGACAAGAGCTTGTTTCAACCAAAGTAATCAAATGTCAGTATTCTATGTTACAAAACGAAATGCCTAGAGTCTAAGAGGATACAGAAGCAATAACACTGGCCTATAAAGCATTTAGATTTGTAGCAAAGGATGTAAAATTGCATAGAGAACTCTCTTGCATATTCATTTTTTTAGCAAAGAAGTAAATGAATTCAATGCAAATCTCTTGAATACAGTTTGAAGAAGTAGATACCAAATCCAAGTCTTGCAATATAATGAATTAATTGGCATTAGAAAAAAGCTCAATACAGACATACTTACTCTGATCAGCTACCATCATCAGAAAATAATGTCTATGATGAGTTTAAATTGCTGGGACTTAGTTCTGTGCATGATTTGTACTCACTCCGTTCCAATTTAATTGACTTGCTATGTACCACATGTGGATGTATCTGTTTGTCGTGCAGTACACGTCCGTTGGGAGACCCTAAGAGGAAGGTATGATGCAGTTCAGCAGCAAGTTTTCCCTCAATATGAAACAAAGGTTATCGAACCAGTAGGAGCAACAATTCTTCTGAAAGTTGTTGGCGGCGCCGTTACCGATCACCAACGTGGAACCTGCACACAACACAATCAAACTACTTTGCCCCAACGAAACAGTGAGGTTGTCAATCTCACCGGCTTGCTGAAAACAAAGGATTAAACGTCTCGTGTGGAAAATGAGTATTAAATTGCAGAGAATGAAAAAGGAACAGTTTGCAGTTTGTGGTTTAATCAGTGTAAAAGAATGGACCGGGGTCCACAGTTCACTAGTGGTGTCTCTCCATAAAAGATAACTAACATGTTGGGTGAACAAATTACAGCTGGGCAATTGACAAATAGTGAGCGCATGACAATGCATATACATGACATGATGATTACTATGATATTTAATTGGGCATTACGACAAATACATAGACCGTTATCCAACAGCATCTATGACTAATAATCCACCGCCGGGTTGTCATCCGAGTCCCCCGTTGGTATTAAGTTGCAAGCAACGGATAATTGCATTAAGTAAAGTGCGTAATGTAAACAAACACATATGCCCGTGGACATAGCATCGTTAGGTTATCCCTAGTGGCAACAGCACATCCACAACCTTAGAACTTTCTGTCACTGTCCCAGATTAAACGGGCATGAACCCACTATCTAGCATAAATACTCTCTCTTGGAGTTACAAGCATCTACTTGGCCAAAGCATCTACGAGTAACGGAAAGCATGCAAGATCTAAATAACATAGATAGATTGATAATCAACTTGACATAGTATTCAATATTCATCGGATCCCAGCAAACACAACATGTAGCATTACAATAATATGATCTTGATCATGTAGGGCAGCTCACAAGATCTAAACATGATGGCACAAAGTGGAGAGACAACCATCTAGCTACTGCTATGGACCCGTAGTCCAAGGATGAACTACTCACGCATCACTCCGGAGGCAGGCATGGCGATGTAGAAGCCTCCGGTGACGATTCCCCTCTCCGGCAGGGTGCCGGGAAGAGGTTCTGAACCCTCCCGAGCTAGGGTTGACGGCGGCGTCTCTGGAACTTTTCGTGGATATTTGCTCAGGCACTTAGGGTTTTTCGGGGGGAATAAGTAGGCGAAAGGGCGGCGGCTGAGACCCCCGAGGGGCCCACACCACCCAGGGCGCGGCAAGGGGCCCGCGCCCTAGTGCGTGTGGGGCCCCTGTGGCTCCTCTCCGTTGCTCCTTTGCTCCGTCAGGTGTTTCTGGAAAAATAGGGACCCCCGTGAAGTTTCGTCCAATTCCGAGAATATTTCCAGACTAGCTTTTCTGGAATACAAAAACAGCAGAAAACAGGAACTGGCACTTCGGCATCTTGTTAATAGGTTAGTCCCAAAAAATGTATAAAAGTGATATAAAGTAGATGCAAAACATGTAGCAATTGGTATAAAACAAGCATGGAACATCAAAAATTATAGATACGTTTGAGACGTATCAGCATCCCCAAGCTTAGTTCCTACTCGTCCTCGAGTAGGTAAACGATAAAAACAAAATAATTTTTGAGGTGACATGCTACCATCATAATCTTGATCATATAATATTGCAAGGCACATGTAAATGAATGAAGTGATCCAAGTCAATGGTCTATAATTTGCTACCAAATAGATAATGAGTAAACAATGAATCACACAAGCTAAACGTTTTCATGAATAGTACTTTCGAGACAAGCATCAAACAGTTTTGCATAAGTGTTAACTCATAAAGCAATAGTTTCTAATAAAAGGTATTTAATCAACACAAAGGAAGAATTAGTTTCAGCATTTGCTTCAACTTTCAACATATTTATCTCATGGATATTGTCAACACAAAGTAGTATAACAAGTCCAATACATTGCATATAACGCATGTTGTAACAAAGTTGACACTAGTGTTTGCTTGTGGAAGACAGAAAGAATAGGAAAACTGACTCAACATAAAAGTAAAAGAAAGGCCCTTCGCAGAGGGAAGCAGGGATTAAGTCATGTGCTAGAGCTTTTAGGTTTTTGAAAGCATATAGAGATTGCATAAAATATTTGATACTCCTCCCAACCTTGCTAACACAAGCCATGGCTAACCGAATCCTCGGGTGCCTTCCATCAATCACATACCATGGAGGAGTATCTATTTTTGAGAGGTGTTTGTTAATTGTCAACGAATGGTAGCGGGTGAGAACAGTATTCTACCTGTCAAACGGACTTTTAAGAGCGGCTCCCATGAAGGACGTTATTTCTACCAGCAAGGCAGATCATCCCTCTTTCTCTTTGGTTTACACACATTCAGGTATTTCACTGTTTGTCATTGCTTACTGATGAATCAGGGCAAAAGTGTGAAGAGAATTAATTGGTTAAAGTTGTAATTAATTGGGACTGGGCACCCCGTTGCCAGCTCTTTTTGCAAGTTATTGGATAAGCGGATGTATATGCCACTAGTCCAGGTGTAAAAGTCCATTGACAAAGAATAAAGAATAACCACACTAATTCCTCATGAGCTAGTAAACATTGACACAAAAAGGGAATAATAACATTTTGAATAATTTAAAGGTAGCACATGAAAAATTTACTTGGAGTGGCAAGGAAATACCACATATAGGTAGTTATGGTGGACACAAATGGCATGGATTTTGGCTCAAGGATTTGGATGCACGAGAAGCATTCCCTCTCAGTACAGAGTTTAGGCTAGCAAGGTTATGTAAGCAAACAAGAATATCAACCCGTACACCAAGTTTTATATGACAAACATATTGCAAACGTTATAAGACTTCATACCGTCTTCCTTGTTAACCAAACCCTGTTATTAGAAAATATCTAGACCTTAGAGATACCACCGATGCAAACCAAATTTTCAACAAGCTTTACGGTAGTTCTTCACTAATAGGCTTAACTCATGTGATGCACAATTTAATCATGATCTACTTGTTAACTCAAAACAATTGACAAGCATCAAGTTATCCATTTAGTGATCTACAAGATTAAGCAAGTTTTTCCTTATACCAATTACCACATGCAACATTTTCTGAACCAACCAAACACCAATCAATTTATTTCATCAACTCTCCAAACAAATATAAGTGAAGCAAGAGAGTACTTTCTACAAAAGAAAGCTAATAGCTCTGACAAGAGATACATGAAAACAAGAGCTAAAAGCTGAACAGCGCTAGATATGAATACTCAACAAATATAAGTGAAGAATAGGAGTATTCTCATGAAAAAGCGGAGCGTGTCTCTCTCCCAATCAAGAATGCTAGGGTCCAGTCAAGCTTTATTGAAAATAAAAGTGCAATACTGAAAATAAAAGCACACAGACGCTCCAAGAAAAGCACATATGATGTGAAAGAATTAAAATATAGTTTCACTAGAGATGACCTGATAATTTTGACGATGAAGAAGGGGATGCCTTGGGCATCCCCAAGCTTAGACGCTTGAGTCTTCTTGAAATATGCTGGGGAGATCCATGGGAGCCTCCCCAAGCTTAAGCTCTTCACTCTTCTTGATCCTATTATATCATCCTTCTCTCTTGACCCTTGAAAACTTCCGTCACACCAAACTCAAAGTAGATCTCATTAGAGGGTTAGTGCATAATCAAAAACTCACATGTTCTATAAAGACGCAATATGATTTGTTACTTTAAACATTAGCTACAGCCACTGATGTTATGTGAAGCTCTTCCACCCAAAAAAGAATTTCACTCAACACTAGTAAAAGAGAGAATGCAAAATAAAAAGGCATAATCTGTCTAAAACAGAACAGTCCGCAAAGACGAATTTTTTCGAGGCACTTACGACGCTCAGATCGAAAACTTGAACTAATGAAAGATTCAGACATTCATAAAGATTACGCACAAAAATTTCAGATTTTTAACAATCTGGTGATTTTAGGAATTTCGTACAGTGAACAGCAAAAATCTGTTTCTGCGCAGCAATCAAAATTAAGCATCATCTTAACATTAGAGGCTACTCTTGGCACAACAATGCGAGAAAATAAAGATACAAAGGAGTTGCTACAGAAGTAAACAACTCCTTGACTCAATAAAAGAAAAATTGCAGAAATAAAAAATGGGTTGCCTCCCATAAGCGCTTTTCTTTAACGCCTTTTAGCTAGGCACAAAGCATGCATCAAGTATTACCAAGTGAAGAAGCATCAACATTGTAATTTGTTCGAACAATAGAATCATAAGGTGGCTTAATCTTCTTCCTAGGAAAGTGTTCCATACCTTTCTTGAGAGGAAATTGATATTTTATATTCCCTTCTTTCATATCAATAATAGCACCTACAGTTCTAAGAAAAGGTCTTCCCAGCACAATAGGGCATGATGGATTGCATTCAATATCCAAGACAATAAAATCAACGGGGACATAATTGTTGTTAACCATGATAAGAACATCATCAATTCTTCCCAAAGGTTTTTTAATAGTAGAATCAGCAAGGTGAACATCCAAGTAACAATTTTCCAAAGGTGCTAAATCAAGCATATCATAAATCTTTTAGGCATAACAGAAATACTAGCACCAAGGTCACACAAAGCATTGCAATCAAAGTCATTCAATTTCATTTTAATGATGGGCTCCCAACCATCTTCTAACTTCCTAGGGATAGAAGCTTCATGTTTAATTTTCTTCCCTAACTTGTATGAGAGCATTAGTAATATGTTTAGTAAAAGCCATGTTTATAGCACTAGCATTAGGACTTCTAGCTAGCTTTTGCAAGAACTTAATTACTTCAGAAATATTGCAACCATCAAAATCAAAGTCATTATCATCAAAAGTAATGGAGTTATTCTCTTCCTTATTGCTAGAAATTTCAGCATCTTTATCAAGGACAGTTTCAGAGTTATCAGGCAATTTAGGACATTTTGCAATAGAAGTGGAAACATTACCAACACCAATTATCTTGCCATTAATGGTAGGAGGTTTGCTAACACTTGAGTTTGAAGCATTTTCAGAAGTAGTAATAGTATAAACTCTAGCAATATTATTCTTTCTAGCAATTTCATCCTCTCTTTCCCATCTAGCATGCAATTCAGCTAACATCCTCACATTGTTATCAATTTTAACTTGTATAGCATTGAGAGTTTTGCTCTCTTTAACATCATGAGGCATGTTCTTTAGTTTCAACAAGTCAACATCAAGAGCAAGACTATCAACTTTAGAGGAAGCACATCAATTTTCCCAAATTTCTCCTCAACAGTTTTATTGAAAGCAGTTTGTGTACTAATAAAATCCTTAAGCATAACTTCAAGATCAGAGGGTACACTCTTATTATTGTTGTAGGAGTTACTATAGGAATTTCCATAACCATTGCCACTATTAGAAGGATAGGGCCTATAATTGCTATTACCAAAATTATTCCTATAAGCATTGTTGTTGAAGTTATTATTTTTAATGAAGTTCACATCAACATGCTCTTCTTGAGCAACCAAAGAAGCTAAAGGAACATTATTTGGATCAACATGTGTTTGACCATTTGCAAGCATAGACATAATAGTATCAATTTTGGCACTCAAGGAGAGGTTTCCTCAACAGAATTTACCTTCTTACCTGTTGGAGCTCTCTCGGTGTGCCACTCAGAATAATTAATCATCATATCATCAAGAAGCTTTGTTGCAGCACCCAAAGTGATGGACATAAAGGTACCTCCAGCGGCCGAATCCAATAAATTCCTTGAAGAAAAATTTAATCCTGCATAGAAGGTTTGGATGATCATCCAAGTAGTCAGTCCATGAGTGGGACAATTTTTAACCAATGATTTCATTCTCTCCCATGCTTGAGCAACATGTTCATTATCAAATTGCTTAAAATTCATTATGCTACTTCTCAAAGAAATAATCTTAGCAGGAGGATAATATTTTCCAATAAAAGCATCTTTGCATTTAGTCCATGAATCAATACTATTTCTAGGCAAAGATAGCAACCATTCTTTAGCACGTCCTCTCAAGGAGAAAGGAAAAAGTTTCAGTTTAATAATATCACCATCTACTTCCTTGAGCTTTTGCATTTCACAAAGTTCAACAAAGTTATTAAGGTGAACAGCAGCATCATCAGTACTAACACCAGAAAATTGCTCTTTCATAACAAGATTTAAAAGTGCAGGTTTAATTTCATAAAATTCTGCTGAAGCAGCAGGTGGAGCAATAGGTGTGCATATGAAATCATTGTTGTTCGTGCTAGTGAAATCACACAACTTAGTGTTCTCAGGAGTACTCATTTTAGCAGAATTAAAAACAGACAGAAAATAACTTGAAAGTAAACTAGATGCAAGTAACTAATTTTTTTGTGTTTTTGATAATTGAAAGCAAACAAGATAAAATAAAATAAACTAAGCAAGACAAAAACAAAGTAAAGAGATTGGAAGCGTGAAACTCCCCTTGCAGAAGACTGCTGTCTCCCCGGCAACGGCGCCAGAAAAAGCTTGATGACGTGAATCACACGTTCGTTGGGAGACCCCAAGAGGAAGGTATGATGCAGTTCAGCAGCAAGTTTTCCCTCAGAAAGAAACCAAGGTTATCGAACCAGTAGGAGCAGCAACTCTTCAGAAGGTTGTTGGTGGCCGACGGCGCAACACGATCACCAACGTGGAATCTGCACACAACACAATCAAACTACTTTGCCCCAACGAAACAGTGAGGTTGTCAATCTCACCGGCTTGCTGAAAACAAAGGATTAAACGTATGGTGTGGAAAATGAGTATTAAATTGCAGAGAATGAAAAAGGAACAGTTTGCAGTTTGTGGTTGTTTAATCAGTGTAAAAGAATGGACCGGGGTCCACAGTTCACTAGTGGTGTCTCTCCATAAAAGATAACTAACATGTTGGGTGAACAAATTACAGCTGGGCAATTGACAAATAGTGAGCGCATGACAATGCATATACATGACATGATGACTACTATGATATTTAATTGGGCATTACGACATAATACATAGACCGTTATCCAACAGCATCTATGACTAATAATCCACCGCCGGGTTGTCATCCGAGTCCCCCGTTGGTATTAAGTTGCAAGCAACGGATAATTGCATTAAGTAAAGTGCGTAATGTAAACAAACACATATGCCCGTGGACATAGCATCGTTAGGTTATCCCTAGTGGCAACAGCACATCCACAACCTTAGAACTTTCTGTCACTGTCCCAGATTAAACGGAGGCATGAACCCACTATCTAGCATAAATACTCTCTCTTGGAGTTACAAGCATCTACTTGGCCAAAGCATCTACGAGTAACGGAAAGCATGCAAGATCTTAAATAACATAGATAGATTGATAATCAACTTGACATAGTATTCAATATTCATCGGATCCCAGCAAACACAACATGTAGCATTACAATAATATGATCTTGATCATGTAGGGCAGCTCACAAGATCTAAACATGATGGCACAAATGGAGAGACAACCATCTAGCTACTGCTATGGACCCGTAGTCCAAGGATGAATGATGTCTACTCACGCTTCTATTCTTGTAGACAGTGTTGGGCCTCAAGTGCAGATGTTTGTAGAACAGCAGCAAGTTTCCCTTAAGTGAATCACCCAAGGTTTATCGAACTCAGGGAGGTAGAGGTCAAAGATATCCCTCTCAAGCAACCCTGCAATTAAGATACAAGAAGTCTCTTGTGTCCCCAACACACCTAATACACTTGTCAGATGTATAGGTGCACTAGTTCGGCGAAGAGATAGTGAAATACAAGTAATATGGATGATTATAAGTAGTAATTGCAATCTGAAATAAAAATGGCAGCAAGCAAACATGTAGCAGAACTTGTTGTAAACGGTGTTTCAATGCTTAGAAACAAGGCCTAGGGGTCATACTTTCACTAGTGGACACTCTCAACAATGATCTCATAACTGAATAAGTAAAAGCTACTCTTAAACACTCTCTTGTTGGATAACAAACACCATTCATTGTGTAGGGCTACAAAAGCACACCTCAAGCCGGAGTAAACAAGCGCCACAACGTCCTAAAGGAATCACACACGGTGCACACACTGTCACCTTTACACCGTGGAGAGTACCGGAGTTCATATTAAAGTAACCTATAGAGTGCATAATAGATAAAGAGTAACATCTACATATTCAACTAGATTAGCACAACTGAACACAAGTAAATACTGCTCGGGATTATTCTCCTTCTTGATGAAGCAAGAGTACTATGCGTAGGGCTGCAAAAGCACACCTCAAAGTCTGAGTAAACAAACACCACAGTTCCCAAGAACAAGCCATGATAGATATCTAAATTATTCATAGAGTCACACAAGTACCCACACTGTCACCTTGATACCGTGTTGTCACAATGACTCCAGAAACTAGACAAAATCACTTGAGTAGCATAAACATTATTAATGTATTCAGCGATACTAGCAATACACACGATCACATAAAGATCACACCATGGGAGAGAGAGATGAACCACATAGCTACCGGTAGAGCCCTCAGCCTCGGGGGAGAACTACTCCCTCCTCATCATGGGAGTCAGCAGCGGCGATGAAGATGGCGATGGAGTCGATGGAGATGGCTCCGGGGGCACTTCCCCGTCCCGGCAGCGTGCCGGAACAGAGACTTCTGTCCCCCGAAACTTGTCGTAGATGGCGGCGGCGCTGCGGAACCCTTTCTGGAATATGACTTGTTCTTTTAGGGTTTTCAAGTCGGGGAGAATAAATAGGCGAAGGGGCGACGTCGGTGGAGGTCCAGGGCTCCTCCCCATAGGCCGGCGCGCCTGTGGGCCCTGCCGCGCCCCAGCATGGGGAGGAGCCCATGGGCCTCCCAGGGTCTGCCTTCTGGCTCCGTGGACTTGCTGGAAAAATAGGAACGTGGCAATTTGTTTCGTCCAATTCCGAGAATATTTGCAGAACAGCTTTTCTGAAACCAAAAACGGCAGAAAACAGGAACTGGCACTGTGGCATCTTGTTAATAGGTTAGTTCCAGAAAATGCATAAAAATGATATAAAGTGTATATAAAACATGTAGCTATTGGCATAAAACTAGCATGGAACATAAGAAATTATAGATACGTTGGAGACGTATCAATGAACTACTCACGCATCACTCCGGAGACAGGCATGGCGATGTAGAAGCCTCCGGTGACGATTCCCCTCACCGGCAGGGTGCCGGGAAGAGGTTCTGGACCCTCCCGAGCTAGAGTTGACGGCGGCGGCGTCTCTGGAACTTTTCGTGGATTTTGGCTCAGGCCCCTAGGGTTATTTTCTCGGAGGAATAAATAGGCGAAATGGCGGCGGCTGGAGACCCCCGGGGGCCCACACCACCCCAGGGCGCGCCAGGGGGGTGACCCGCACCCTGGGTGCGTGTGGCCTCCTGGTGGCCCTCCTCTGTTGCTCCTTTGCTCTGTCAGGTGTGTTCTGGCTAAATAGGGATCCCGTGAAGTTTCGTCCAATTCCGAGAATATTTTCAGACTAGCTTTTCTGGAATACAAAAACAGCAGAAATCAGGAACTGGCACTTCGGCATCTTGTTAATAGGTTAGTCCCAAAAAATGTATAAAAGTGACATAAAGTAGATGCAAAACATATATCAATTGGTATAAACACAAGCATGGAATATCAAAAATTATAGACACGTTTGAGACGTATCAGACATCGTACGCGTCTTCTCTTCTTCCCACCCGCTGCCCGCTCGGATGTCTCCCTCTCCGCCCTCCTCTCCGTGCGCCACGCGCCTCGCTCCCGGACGTGCACGCCGCGCTCGCCGCCTCCTCGCCTACGTCTCCTCCGGGCTCCACCTCATGTGTAGCGCCACGCACGCTGACAAGTGGGAGAGGAGTGGCCGGGCGACCATGCGCAGCGCCACGCACGCTGACGCCGCCGCCGTCGCGGTGAGCAGATGAGAACGGCGGCGCCGATCGGCTGCGAGCAGAGGGCCAGGGAACGACGGCGTTGTCGGCTGCGAGCAGCGGGACACGACAGAGGAGAGCGTCCTGATGGATTGACTTTTTTCTATAGATCTTTTTATTTTTTATTAGACTGACAAGTTGGGCCCACCGTCCACCTCACCAAACAATTTATTTTCTCTAATTTTTATTTTTGGTTGTTTATTGGACTGACAGGTGGGCCGGAGCTATCAGAAACGCTGTCAATTTCGCACCAGACCGCGATTTGGGTTTTTGAGAAAATTTGCACCAAATGTTGTATGAAAATGAGATTGAGACATCAGCTTGTACCATTCAGTAAATTTTGCATGAAAACAGGTAGTATTGTGCTAATAACTCGAATCAAGGTGAATTGAGATGATGTTGTGCACAGAAAACAAGGAGAGATAGAGAGAAACAAAGATAGAGATGTGTTGGGAAAAGAAAAAATATATATATTGAAAGAAGAGAAATATTGAAAGGTGAGAATGTCTAATATTTTAGGACAAAAATTGAATTTATAAAGTTATGTATTTGGCACGGAGGTAGTACCACGGTTTTAAGGGGTGAAAAAAAAAAGATGGCTGTACATGTTGTGGACAGTGTTTTTATTTTATTTTTTGAAAGTACGTTGTGGACAGTGTTGGCGCCGTTTCTCATGGTACCTTTGGGCACGTTTGGTTTGCAGCCAATGATGACCTTACCAAAAATTGGCACGCCCGTGTAGCTGTGACTGGCGCTTGGTTGGCTGCCAAAAATTTGGCTAGCCCAGCACACCCCACTGCCTGCAGTTCATTTTTTCGCCAACCATTGGCAAACCATGGGCAAACCATGGGCGCAGGATTCCTTTGCCAAAATTTTGGTCACGCCCATAATTTGGTAGGGCGAGTGCAGGCCTAAACCAAACGGGTCCTTTGTCCGCTGGCTCACTTGATGTGGGCCTGGTGCCACTTGGGCTGGAAAACGCCGTAGCGGGTGTGCCCACAAGCAATCAGTGGTACTAGACTGGCAGTATGGCAGCATAGTGGATAGCACATGGAAATTGCACAGCTGCTGATCCCAAAAGATAATGGTGGCACATCATTACCCATAATGTAACTAGAGCAAACAACAAATAAATAAAGTTAACTACACAGTAAAGATCAAATAAAGAAAGTTCAATTTGATAAAAAAAAATTGTCAAGGCGTGACAAAAAAAAGAGTTACAACTCCCCTCCCTACCTATGCTATTTCATCTTTCCGGTACCCAGCGGAAAAGACTGAGTAATTAATAGATTCAAACGTGCAAAGTAGTAGAATTTTGCTTTACATGCATGAACTCTTTCAGTTTTTCAGTATTCTCAAAAAAAAAAAAAAAGTTTTTCAGTCCGGTCCAAGGTATTGGAGTCGACGCTAGCTAGTAGTCAACTTGGGTTAGCAAGAAAAGCAAGTTGAGCAAAGAACAAATGCAAGTAGCCAACTAGCTAGGAGGACACACTATGGATCAACAGCTCTGCTCACACAACCTTAGCATGCATTTAAGTGGAGCAACAAGGACGGGAGCTTGGACATCTAGAACTATCCCACCATTCCCATATCCCCTCGTTCATCAGGTAGCCTTGAGATCGATCTGAGAGATGGGTGATGAGTCCACTGAGAACCATACGGGTTTCACCGGAGCCCTGGAGTTCTGGCAAGGAAACCAGCTGCGCATCCTCGTCGTCGCGAGCCTCGCCATCCAGTGGTTCCTCTTCGTCTTCGCGCCCTTTCGTCAGCGTCGAATCCCAGGCTTGCTGAGGCTCTCCATCTGGCTGGCCTTGGGCCATTTGGGCCTAATGTGCATATGCAATTGTAAAGCTGGAGGCCTACTGTGTAACATATACCTTCATTTCTTTCTAGTGGAAGTAATAATGAAACTAGCTTGTCCACTTGTTTAAAAGGTGTTAACTATCAAACCAGCTAACATAACGAGATAAACTGAAAGCAGGACAGTGGCCATCTACGCCCTCGCCACCCTCTTCAACTCCCACAGGTGCGACACCGACAGCAGCAGCAGCCGTCGCCCCGGAGTGGAGCTGCTGTGGGCGCCAATCATGTTGGTTCACCTGGGCGGCCAGGACAGCATAACGGCCTACAACATCGAAGACAACGAGCTATGGCGACGGCATGTCGTTACAGCAGTGTCTCAGGTCAGTGCTTGCATGGACTTAACATCGTAATAATCTTCTGCATTTTAAGTTCTAGTATTCGTATAGCTCGATCGCTGTGACTAATTTTTCGCTAAAGCTCTTTCGATTAAGCCACTCGCTAATTTTTCGCTAAAGCTCTTTCGATTAAGCCACTTGCAAGAAAGGCCACTCTGCCTCCTGGTCATGTTCAACTGTGGGCCATAAACATTAATCACCACCCAAACCAGATTGTCACACTTGTTATCGATAGCAGTTTGGATGCTACAGAACATTTGAAGGAGGAGGTTCCCCAGAATGGCCGACCATCGGCCGGAGTCCAATTCCAGGAAAACTACTGCACATTAACCACATCTTTTATATCAGCGGTCACTACTACATATAACCACATTTGGCAGTTGTAGAGGGCAATTTGTCTGGTTTTGAAAGTTGAAAGATACAAGATTTCTGTTTTTTTTTAGGTGAGAGTTTTTTTTACTGTACAACAAGATTAAGGGGTCAAATGGACTTCATACTGCTCCATAAAAGAGTCCATCCACATATGCTCACTCTTGTGGCGTGTTATGACAGGTGGCCGCTGCTATTTATGTGTTTGTCAAGACGTGGCCAAAATCCATCGTTACTACTACTCCTGTTGACCGGGTAAGGGCCATAACGGCCCATAACGAAGAGATGAAGGCTTACGGGAGAATCTTCATACCAGCACTTCTCTTGTTCTTCTGTGGGATTACCAAATGCGTGTTCAAGCCCTGGGACCTGAAAAGAGTCAGCGTGAACAGCCTGGTGGACTCTTCTTCAGGCTCAGAAGATAAGGGCGAGAGTGAGATCAATTCGCTTCAGGAATACATTGGAGCTGCAACGCAGCATTTCCATGGAAGAGGAGTGCAGCAGGAGCCATCTGGCAACGACGACGACGACGACACCAGTAAAGTAGAGGAGATCTGGAAGCCCTACAACTTATGCGTCGACCTCGCGCCCCCGTACTCCGGTCGGCTGAGCTGCCTGAAACACCTGGTGCGCCTCCCAGCAGAGGAAGCACATCGCCTGGCGAAATCCAGCCTCTCCGCGACGTTCCATCAGCTCTACACCAAGGAATCACTGAAGCTGCACGACGTCTCG
The DNA here is from genome assembly GCA_947311845.1 of Poa pratensis. Classification (NCBI taxonomy): domain Eukaryota; kingdom Viridiplantae; phylum Streptophyta; class Magnoliopsida; order Poales; family Poaceae; genus Poa; species Poa pratensis. Next base: position 25,079,819 of record CAMZMU010000111.1, read on the forward strand.
CACCTGGTGTTCACGAACAACGCCGGCCTGAACCGCTGGAAGCTGCTCACCTCGGCTCGAGGCCTACGGGCGGTGGCCGCGGCCATCCTGCTGGGGGCGATCGCGGTGTTCCACTACGGCGGCGGCGCCACTGACCAGGACCCGACCGACGTCACCATCACGTATGCCCTGCTATGGTCTGCTCTAGTGATGGAGTACGTCTTGCCCACCGTGATCCACCACACGTTTGGCAGGATAGAGCGACTGTGTACCGGGTACCGGACATGGCCCGACCAGGTCGCGCAGTACAACCTCATGGGGTACGTGGTCCGCAGCAGGAAGCACTCGTGGATCATGAAGGTTGCAGCCTGGCTGGGATGCAGGGACCTGGTGGACCAGCTGTGGACCATGAAGCCGTGCAAGGGTGGTTCGTCCAAGGAGATTACCGGCCTCGTCCACGGCCACGTCGCCGGAGGATGGACGGAGGGTCACATAGCCGGGGCCGACTCGTTCCGGGCGTTCAACGACTACCGGGGCCAGTGGACACTCAGCAGGGAGGTCGGGCGCACCGGCATACCGTCCATAGTACTGATGAGCGTGTCGAGGCCGTTCGACGAGAGCATCCTCGTCTGGCACCTCGCCACCGACTTCTGCTTCCACCTCCTCCGGGACCGGGAGGCCCCGTCCGCCTCCAGCGCCGTCTCTCGCCGCTGCAGGGAGGTGTCCAACTACATGGCGTATCTCCTCTTCGTCAAGCCGGAGATGCTCATGCCCGGTGCCCGGCGCAGCCTGTTCAGGGACGCGTGCGGCGAGCTCGTGGACATGCTCGAGGAGGATCGTCCTCACGCGCCGCGGGGGCGGGGCAAGAGAGGCCTCGCACACAAGGTCATCCAGCTGCTCAAGAGGGACGGCGACGACGGCGTACAGGGCTCAGCAGGCGGCAGTGTCGTTCGTCAGGCTAGGAGTGTCGCCAAGGAACTCATGGATTCGCACAAGGGCGATGAGGAGAAGATGTGGACAGTGATCCAGGGCGTGTGGGTGGAGATGCTCTGCTTCTCGGCCAGCAGGTGCAAAGGCTACCTGCACGCCAAGAGCTTGGGCACCGGCGGGGAGTACCTGTCCTACGTCTGGCTCCTGCTCTTGTACATGGGCATGGAGACCTTGGCGGAGAAGATGCAGAGGACGGAGCTGTACGAGGGCCCCACGGCAGCACCGTCGTCCATCAGTGGCCAGAATGTTTGATAGCAGACATTTCCCGTCTCCGGAGCCGAATTTTTTTTGCAATTTATCCCTTTTTTTGTGTTAGAATTTCACGTATAGACCCTTGGAACGTTAAAAGTCCAAGATTCGAAATGACGTGGCTAGCGATGTGGCGATGATGTGGCGAGAGGTCGGCGCCACGGTTCACGGCGTCGACCTCGGCGCCTGGTCTCTCCCCAGCCTGACATGCATGCAGGAAGTGTCTCTCCTGCCTTCTCCCTCCAGTTCCGGTCAAAAGCTGTTGTTGCACTCTTACCATTGACAAGACAAGACATCTGCTCCCTCTGTCTCTTATTAAGGGTTGTTTCTGGTTTTCGTGCCACGAGTTTGACTAGATTTGTAGAAAATACGTACAACATTTGTATCTCCAAATAAATTTATTAAAAAACTAGATTAAAAGATCTATCTAATGATATTAATTATGTATCATAAATATTAATATTTTTCATATAAAATTAATCAAAATTATTTCTCGGGAAGCGAGAACAACAGATAATTAGGGACGAAGGGAGTACAGTATTGTTGTCGCTTCCCTATTGCCATGCCATGCCGCATGCGGCCATGTGCCCATGCTTCTGATCTCTCTCTTTTACTTATGATATCTCTCTTCGTACAGTGCAAGAGTGCGATGAACTCATGAAGTGAGTACTCCCTCCAAAAACAACGATGATGTCTAACACAGTGCTACATTAAAATTTATTAAATTAATCAAATCTATATCTATACCTATATATATATATATATATCTATACCTAATAATAAAGAATTAAGGGTTCTTCTCGTACGTCGTTGAAAATACCCCTAAAGTTCGCACAAATTACCCACAATGCCACCGGCAAGTGAAAAATAACGGTTCGCATCGTGTTTGCTTCGTTTCGTACGTCCTGGTTACGTCATCCGCCGTGCTTCGTTAGGAGTCCGTCGTCTAATCTCCACTACTAATAAACAAGCAAACTTGAGTTTTCCTACTGCCACCCCGCACAGTGTACACAGGCTACACTCTACCATCAGATTACCCCACCTAATAAGATCTAATGGACTGAATTGGTCTCGGGTGCACGTAGCAATTAGCATTGGCGGACCATGCCTCCAGCGGACGAAAGTTTCCACCGCACCCCACGATCCATAATTTAGTCTCCCGTTATCTCTCCAGCTTTCCTTACCCCAACCCCTCTACCAGATCGACGCAGGACGCCGCCGCCTCTAACTGCGATTCGCCGACCCTGGTAGGCCCTCTGCCGGCGACGGCGGTGGCCACTGGCCAGGATAGCATACCGCGCCGGCGGTGTCTGGCGCTCCACTCCCCGGCGACGCGCCCGCTCCACCGAGTCCGCGCTCCCTGGCGAGGCCGCGCCCCTCCCTTTCCCGTCAACCACCGATTGTCTCCGATCGTGCACCACGGCCTACCCCACACCACTACCTTGCCCGTTCCAGCCCGTTGGCGTTGGTCTTCGCCCCGCGATCGTGAGCACGGCTGCTAGCATCGAGGTGCTTCCCGTCATTTATTTCTTTCCCACGGGGTCTCCTCTGTCTCCTTGGCCGGCGGCGGGCGTGGACTAGGGCTGGAGCGGGAGTGAGCAGCGAGTTCATGAGGTATTTCAACGGCGGTGGCTGCTTCCTCCCTCTCTCTTTGTTGATTCTCCTCTCTCTCTCTCTCACAGATATGGTTTTCTCTTTGAACTGCAGTACGAGTACAGGCCAGTTGAATGCTCCAACACATGTAGAGCAGGACAATTGAAGCAGGCAGCAGCAGGGCGCATGAACCAGGCATCAGCAGCAGACATGCAACATTGAGATTATGCGGCGACCAAATCCAGTGCCACTGTTTATAATTTCCACTTCATGGGCTCCCTTGCATCTGTGGTATTGCTTTTCAACATCCTTATTATCTATACATGCGGCATACATCTGTTTTTTGAGGTCTTCCTCATGGTTCATTATTAATAAAAAAAATGCAGTTTGTTTTTTGGTCCACTGTAATTTTAGTTATACCTGGTATGCTGCCTGATTTCATTGCAGGTGGCTGACTTGATGTATCGCTTAGTTGATGATTATTGGTACTGATTCGGTCATGATAATGCTAGAATATTTTTTTCTGAAATGAGCTGAACCGAAAGTAGGCAGAAAGTACAAGTGAAAATATCCGTATTATTTCTCCTTTTTTAGGAAAGACGGGAAAATAATCCATATCATGATGTTAGGTTTTTGTCAAAAAAATCTCCGCTGGTAAGAAAATTAAATTAAATTTCTGCTGATGTAAAAAAAAAAAAATTCTCCGTTCATGCAGCGTGCTGTTTGGGCCGTGGCGGCAGGTTCCACGTGTCGCTTGGTGCCACGTGTCGCCTGGCGGCAAATAGATTTGACAATATTATTGGGAGCAAGGTGGTATTTTTTACCATTTTACTTTGCCAAAACCGTTTGTTATATCAAATACAGTGAGATTTGTCTTTAAAGAAAATGTATGCAAATTGCAGCCTTAATAACCCTACATCGTCGTCTTTATGCCTCCAATGGTGAAATTCTTCATAGCCTAATGAATTTTCAATAAATGTCAACCCATAGCAACGTACGGGCATAGGCGAATGCGTCGGCGTGTCGGAGACGAACCGGCGGAAAACACTTTGTTACGCCATCTAATTATCATGTGACGTCGATGGAAGAGGAAAGACTTACATTATTGTTGATGATGCATAATGTGGGCGTGATTAGAGTCATTGTTAAATGTATTTCATTTATTATTCTTTTTTTGTATTGAGAGGATGAAACGCCAACATATTATATGGACGTGCATTGCACGTGCAAGCTAACTAGTGCCTATTCTAAATCTAAACCGGACCAAGAATCTTGCACCAGCCCCAGTCTAATATGCATGCGTATGTCGTGACCCACGAGTTGTCGATTGATAGGAGTCCGATCCGAACTACACCAGCCTACTTAGCTACTACGGCTTGTCCTGTATAAATGCCTGGCCGGCCGGCCGCGAGAAGATCGATTAATTACGTTTCCAGCGACCAGCGCCGCCCGTGTCAGCGATGGCGAAACAAGCGGCACGTCCGGGTCGAGCTCGCGGCGGCGGGTGCCTGCAGCAAGGGGAAAGAGAAGATCGATTAATTGATTCGATCGGTTCAACAAAGGAGACCTGCCGACGTGAGGATTGACCAACACCCGAGTTTGCTGGAGGCTTTCGCGTCGGGATTGATGGCCGCCGGTGCCGGCCGGTGGCCACTTCGTCGCTCTGCCGTTATAGCCGTCCCTGTGTCCAGCTGACCACTCGTCCGTGTCCGCCTCGTCGGTGCATCCCTGTTGAAGGAATCGGCCGGCACGCTTCCCCAGTCGTGGGCACCGTCATCATCTTCATCGCCTCCGACCGAACGCCACCGCGGCATCCTGGGCAAAGGACCAAAAAGCCAGCAGTACATACGACCCTGTTTGGCTTTGGAGTCTGCAGTCTCGTTCTTCAACACGAGAGCCATGCAGCAGCGTTCACGAGATAGAATAGGTGATTTGGATCGACGAATCCTAGAGCAGCACGTTCACAGCAGCTGTGTCAGTTGTGCAGGACCGAAAATCGTCGCCGCCCCTCGCCTGAGGGAGGTACGGCGGAACACGTCCCAGCTCAGGGCGCTGCCTGGAGCGGCGAGGCCTGCAAAGGGCGGGGTCGACCTGGTGCTCACGGCGTAGTAGGACGCAGCTGTGGAGGGGTTCTGCACGAGCTGCTGCGGCATGTTATATTTCACGTATAGCATAGTGTATGTATTTGTACATGACACATCATCATGACATCAGCATGGTGTTGTTGTCAAGAAGAGGAGACACAATTCGCCAAATCGTTAACCCTATTTTACTTATTTTCCATTAGCTTGATTGTAAAAGAAACAACGCCAACCTTTAACCAAGATGCAAACAAAAAAATGGAATAAGCGCTAAGTTTTCCTCTTTTACAAATGAAATGCTTTATGGTGGAACAAAAGGAGCTAAATATGAAGCGAAATTTAACATATTCAAATGGTTTAACAGAAAAAACAAGTTGTTTTCTATCGCCCGGAGCATATGTATTTATCTTTTAATTTTAAACCCGTTGCAACGCACGGGCACTTTACTAGTAATAATAAAAGTATTAACCTTTCTTGTGGTACGTCATTTTTTTTGCCGATTTTACCACTGTATTCTCAGAAATATTACCCACCACTGCCACCCATAAGTCTGAAAAACGTTTCGTTTTTTCCGATTTTACCCCTGTGTTCTCAGAAATATTACCCACCATTGTCACCCATGAGTCAGAAAAACGTTTCGTTTTTTTTTTCGCAGCGCTGCTCACGTCCGTCCGGCCCAGCCCATCAACCTTCTCGCTCAACAAAGCCCATGTCAAGTCAGAAAAAAACAGAGCCCATCTCCAAGTCAACTACTACAGCACGATCCTTTCCTTTCATCCAAAAGAAACACGATCCCCTTGCTCACGATCCACTCCTACTCAAGCACGATCTAATGGATTGCCTCGCCGTTCACCTTGCTGCGCTCTGCTCCGACCCCAACTCCAGGACGGATTCGAATACTCTCCCATCTCCAACAACGCGGGGATCGTGTCGTTCTCGCACGACCCGGGAACGGGCCGGTTCGAGGCGTCGCTGGAGGCGCCCTGCACGGCGCGCGCCGAGGTGGACCTGCGGTACAACGCCACGGTGGCCGGGGAGATCAGCTACGGCCGGATCAGCGCGGTGTCGAGGATCTCCGCGCAGGACCTCTTCCTGTGGTTCGCCGTCCGCAGCATCCGCGTCGACGTGCCGTCCTCGGGCGTCATCTACTTCGACGTCGGCGTCGTCTACAAGCACTTCCCCCTCTCCGTCTTCGAGGCGGCGCCGCCCTGCGTCCCGAATGAGCTCATCCTTCTCAATCCACAACAGCAGGTAAAGATCTTACGATTTTACGAATATTTTTTGGAAAACGCTACAGCCGGTGTCGTCTCCCTCGCGACCCGCAAACGAAGCCCCCTGCAGAACGAAGGCCCCCGCGAGACGGCAAGCTGGAGCCCCCCACGTCAACGGCTGCCGACCCCTCGCGACTGCGCCTGGAGGCCCATCTTGGAGACGCACAAAGCCACCGTCCGGGTCGCGCGCATCGAGTTCGACCTGAGCGAGCTCACGGACAGCAATGATGATGGCGTCGACGCGGCGCTTAACGAGCTCACCCGTCCCGAGGCCGGCAACGACGCATTCCCGGCGGCGTCGCCGTGCGGCCAGTGGGTGGTCTTCCGGTCCGGCCGGTCGGGCCAGAAGAACTTGTACATCGTCGACGCGACGCGCGGCGAGGACACGATACGGAGGCTCACCGACGGCGAGTGGATCGACACGATGCCGAGCTGGTCGCCGGACGGGAGCCTGATCGCGTTCTCCTCCAACCGGCACGACGCGGCCAACCCCGCCGTGTTCAGCATCTACCTGGTGCGGCCGGACGGGACGGGGCTGCGGCGCGTGCACGTGGCCGGGCCGCCCGGGAGCGCGGAGGCGGACAAGGAGCGGATCAACCACGTGTGCTTCAGCCCGGACTGCCGGTGGCTGCTCTTCACGGCCAACCTCGGCGCCGTCAACGCCGAGCCCGTCTCGGGTCCGAACATGTTCCAGCCGTACGGCGACCTGTACGTGTGCCGGCTCGACGGGTCCGGACTGCTCAGGCTCACCTGCAACGCCTAGGAGAACGGCACGCCGGCGTGGGGCCCGGCCCTGGGTGTGGAGTCGCCGTCGCTGGGCCCTGCCGCCGCGGACGATTCGCTTGGCCAGTTCGACGAGCCGCTGTGGCTTACCTGCAACGTCTGAGGAAGTGATGCTGATCGGCGGATTGCGATTGCTTCGATCGGTTGATAATAATGATGTTCGCTACCTGGAGTAGTGTTGTGTGTTGTTGCTGAATAAAACACCAAGTATGTTTCTGTGTAAATTCACTGCCTATCGTCAGCTAAAGTTCAGTAAGTTTCGGCGTTGCAAACTGTTTTTCTTTCTCAAAACTGATGCAGACTTGTTGCTTAACCTGTAAACATCACCAGGATGTAGAGCCTCAAGTCAATTTGACGACAGTGGTAGAAGCTTACACAAATACATAGAGATACGGAACTTTTTTTTGAAACTTAGCAGAATTGGATCAATGTTTATATTTCATTTATAACGGAAGAGGGGAACATTTTATACTGGCTGAAAAAACCTTTGGGCCCAGATTCTTTCATAGCATTAGATCAACTCCTGATTGTCGGCTTTTTTTTCCATGATCCGACTCGCATACGCTATATATCCTTTTCTGCGAGCGCTAGCGTTGCCTCGCCCGCAGAGGTCGCATGCATCAATGCATGGGCGGGTCAATCCTTTTTTTAGCTTTCTCATGTTCTTTTTTGTTTCTTTTCTTCCCTTCTTTGTTTCATTTTTTATTTTTCCTTTTTTGGTAAGACATGAATATATAATTACGAACACTTTTCGAACAGTGAACCTTTTTGAAACCGACAATTTTGTTTTGTGTCCTGCTATAATTTTCAAGTTTTTATACAAATGTTTAAAAATCGATGTCGCAATTCAGAAATACTACATACCTTTTCGATTTGTGCTACGTTGATGTGTTTGACATATTTTACCTCTGTTGCAACGCATATGCACTTTGAAGCGGCGAACTAACACTAGGTTAGACGGGTGGATCTGCCTTGGGGCAAAATTTGGTCGTTCAGGTGTTTTATTCTAAAATTGATGATTTTTAGATGATTTTTATTCTCTCCCGTTGCAAAGCACGGGCACGTTTCCTAGTTTATATAAAAATAATAATTATCATACTAAATACTTTGTTACGTGGTTCGTCACGATCAAACTTTTTGAAATAATAATTAGTATCGTTCTGCTCTAAGTGTCATTTTGATGTGAGTTATCTGCTCCAAAAATTATCTGTTGTGATAATACATATAAGTTTTTCATAGTGGTGTCGTTCTCGTTTTTCATAGTAATATATATATATATAGGGCAGGACTAAACATGAATCTGTCTTAAGAGTTCCTATTTAAGCTAAATAGGAACCATTCCTAGTTTAGGAAAACTAGACCCACCACACCCGACCGAAGCCCAACTACTATATTTTCTACCCAACACAACCACCCCGATCCAGCCCACATCCCACCCCACCCACCCCCGATACCCTGGTCAACCACCCACGCGCCGCCTCGCCAGCGACCGCCGCACGCCACCCTCGCCGGCGACCCCCGCGCGCTCCCCACGCGCGGCCCTCGTCGGCGACCTCGCGCGCTCGCCCGGCCGATGGCCTCCCGCGCGCCGACCCGCGCGCCACGGGCGGGCGCGCCCCTCTCCTCCCTGCCGGCGGCCGCGCGCCCCGTCTCCTCCCCCTCCGGCGGCCACGCGCCACTCACCTCCCCCGCAGGCGGCCGCGGCGGCCCCTCTCAAACCCCACCTCCCAACGAGGAGGCCACCCCTCGCGCGTCCCGGCGAGAACGCCGCCCCGGGCGCCTCCGGCGAGGATGCCTCCCCTCGTGCGTCCCCAGCGGGCGCATCCCCGGCGATAACGCCGTCCCGCGCGCCTCCGCGGCGAGGAAGCCGACCACGCGTGCCTCCCGGGGAGGACGCCTCCCTGTCGAGCGCATCCACGGCCAGGAGGCAGCACCGGGGACCCCTTGCCCCAACCGCGCGAGTTCGGCTGGCAGACTCTCCTTCCTCCGGCAAGCATCTCCAACCACTCGAGCGCCACCTCTGCTCGTCGCCCCCTTGATGTGACGCGCGATGCTGCATCTTCGTGCACATACTTGTGTACTGCCATTGCGTCAGTGTCAAAATTTTAGAGTTCAGACGGTCAAGAATTAAAGTTCACATACTTGATTAATTTTTGAAGTTCGTTGTTATCATTTTTGTACGGTTCAGTTCAGTTCAGGTCATTCACCGTTAAAGTCCGTTGCAAAATGCTCCGATCTAAACCAGTATTTGAACTGCGTGTTTACAGGCAGGTATAAAGATTAAATGAAGGTTCACTTGATAAATTTTTAAAGGTCACTGCTATTTTTTTGCAGTTCATTCATCCACTTATAATCCCCTGATCTGATGAAAGGTTCACTTCCTTCAGAAAAAAGTTCACAAGTTCGCTTCGTTCGAAAAAACAGGTTTCAAAAAAGAAGTTCACTTCGTTCGGAAAAACAGTTCAGGTGCAGTTCAGAAAAAAAGTTCACTTCGTCCCAAAAAAGTTTAGAGCAAAAAAAAAAGTTCACCTCGTTCCATGCGCGAGAAGGTTCACTTGGTACAGAAAAAAAGTTCATGTGCAATTGCGAAAAAAAAGTTCACCTCGTTCCGAAAAAATGTTCAGGAAAAAAGTTCAGTTCATGTTCCGTCTGAAGGTTCACATGTCATGCGCGAGAACGTTCACTTGGTACAGAAAAAAAGTTCACCTCGTTCCGAAAAAAAATGTTCAGGAAAAAAGTTCAGTTCATGTTCCGTCTGAAGGTTCACATGTCATGCGCGAGAAGGTTCACTTGGTACAGAAAAAAGTTCACCTCGTTCCGAAAAAATGTTCAGGAAAAAAGTTCAGTTCATGTTCCGTCTGAATGTTCACATGTCATGCGCGAGAAGGTTCACTTAGCATATCCGAGAAGGTTCAAAAAGTTCCTGTTTAGCTTAAACAGGAATAGGTTCATTTTTAGCTGAGTATTGTTGCATCTATTTTTATTATAAATTTATTTAGAGATACAAATACAAATATTTCTAATATCTTTTACAAATGTAGTTAAACTTAAAAAAATTCGAACAGCATGAATAACGTAGTGACAATTACTTACTCCCTCTGTCTCTGAACAACTATCTTTTTTTCCATAAAATTGAGTAGATTCGTAGATAATATATAATCAAAGTTTTTTTTTTGGCATGTAAGAACAATAGTTATTTTGGGACGAATTAAAGGAGGGAGTACTATGCAGCCCGACATGCATGCTACAGACCGGTAAAGCTGAAAAACCTCTTCTAGATCCACGTGTGCAAGCAGAGCTCTTCTCGATCCACATGCGGATGGAGGAATTTTTCCACCACAGCGTCTCAGCGGCGTACAGATGCGGCAGAGCATGCTTGCATGCAGCATGCGGGCAGCTGTGGCATTGTTTACTTCCTTTGGCGTGTCATATCGGTTATTATATGGGATGTTGAAAGAAGTGGTTGGATACCCATAAAAAAATAAATTACAGATCCCGTCAATAAACTGCGAGACAAATTTATTAAGCCTAATTAATCTGTCATTAACGTATGCGTTACTGTAGTACTTTATTGTCAAATCATGGACTAATTAGGCTAAGAAGATTCGGTCGTGAACTGTATAATTAATTATTTTTTAGTCTACATTTAATACTTTATACTCCCTCCGTTCGGATTTAATTGACTTGCTATAGATATATCCACATTTGGTGTATAACAAGTCAATTAAATTAGAACGGAGGAGTACATATGTCAAACATCCGATGTGACGAGAATAGTAAATTTAGCAAAAATAACTAAACATGACCTGAGCCTGGAACGCTGGCATAGGAAAGCTGTACTTAGGAGTAGCATATGCCTCGTCGTGTCAACCGTAATGCAGTAGCAGCAGGAAGAGACGTGCGGCAGACACTTTCTGCATTCATGTGAGGCTGATGTTTATTTTGGTGAGAGACCTCCGGCCTGTTCGCTTTATTATTACGGTCTGGCTTATTAGCTATAGTACAGTATTTTTCTCTCACAACAAATTAGCATTAGAGCATCTCCAGTCGTGGCGCCCAAATGGGCGCCCAAAGGCCGTCCGGACAGGCCCTTTGGGCGCCGTCCGGACTACCTTGCCCATTTGGGCGCCGTCGCTCCCCACTCGCGGCGCCCAAATCGCCCGTCCCAAAGTTTTTTTTTCCGAACAAGATTTACAAATTCGAATGTGCCGCCAAGGTTTTGCGAATTCGAATTACAGACGGGTTGTTTTAGCCACCAAAATGCACTACGCCAAAATATGTCGCCAAAATACGCCGGGAGAGGTCGTTGCCCGACGTCTGCTTGTCGGCGCCGCCGTCGCCGATCTAGATGTTGTCACCGGGCTGGGGCACGTAGCCATAGCCGGGCTGGGTCATGTCGGGGTCATCGACGATCATGTCAGGGTCATCGTCGACCTGGCCATCCGCGCCATGGCCCTGGTTGCCGCCGTTCTCGGCGCCGTTCTCGGGCGGAATGAGCCCAAGCTCTTGCAGGATCGCGGTGCGATACATGTTGTGCGCCGCCCTCGCCAGCGGGTCCATGTTGGAGACGTCGGCCGTCAAGATCATGAAGTCCTGACTCCTCTTCTTGACGGCGACTTTCTTCTGCTCGAGGTTGATCTTGACGTCGGCCTTCTGCATCAAGGTCGCCCACCTTGCGTTGTTCTCCTCGCGTCTCAAGCTCGAGTTGGAGCAAACATCGGCGAGGACCTTGTCGATGGCCGACTGCACTCTGTCCGTCTTTGCCGCCGCTGCCAAGGCCGCTTTCGCCTTCTTGTGCCCGATTGGCCGCCCCTCCGAGTTTTGGGGATCGGCGTTGAGGTCGGCGCGGCCGTTCTGGTTCAAAGTCCGCCGGTGCGCCTTCCATTTCTCACAATTTTGGAGAAACTTGTAGCAATGCATCAACTTGAAGTCTTTCTCCTTGTTGAGGGTTTTGTACAACACAAGGGCGTCGATGATCTACAACAAAGCAAGACGACGACGATCACAATTGGCCTAAGCAGCTCAACACAACAAGGGGATCGCAAGCCGGCGGTCACCTGATCTGCCGGCCCCTTCCCGCTCTCCTGCCGACCGACGATGTTCTCATGGCAGCCGTGGAACTTGTTGACGAGGCGTTGGACGATGCGCCAGCTATGCTCGATGGCGCCTTGGGCGCGCACCATGCTCACCTTGTAGAAGTCCTTGGTGAACCGGCGCTCGTCGAACTCGTCCTTGATCCGGGACCAGTAGGCGGTGCTCGACTGATTTGTGCCGATGATCTCGCCGGTAGTAATGGCCTTCCATGATTCGACCATGCACTCGTCTTCATTGGTCGTCCAGATTATGCCGCGGCTGCCCTTCTTCTTCGACGCCTGCTCGCCGACCACAACGTCGGTCACTACCCCCTCCTCCTCAACCTCGTCGTCGTCGTCCTCGTAGTACTCCTCTTCCTCGTCGAACCCGTCGCGTTCGTCATCATCCTCCGCCCGGGCGTTGCCGTTGATGATGTCGTCCATGATATGGGCGGCCTCCTACACACAAGGAGCAAGGCCGGTAGCCGCGACTCGCCTATGCACACGCCTATTGTACATGTCATGGCTACAAAACGTGGGTTCATACCTGCATGAACTCCGGGGCGTCAGGAGTCATTCCGTCGATCACATGGGAGGCGCCCGCGTCGAATGAAAGGCTCCGACCGACGGCCGTTTGGACGGCGGGATCTCTCCGCATCGCCGGCGAATTCAGATCGACGGGGTGGTTTAGATCCATGCCACCAGAAGGGAAGATGGCGTTGGGGTCGAAGCCGCCGAGATGCTGGCTGTCGCCGTACTCGGGGGAGAACCTGGTGCGAGGCGTGGCGGCGGCGCTCTCGGCGAAGAAGGAGGAATTCGACGGCGAGCCGACCTTGCATCGTAGAGTGGCGCTGCTCTCTTGGCTTCCTCCCAAGGCGAATGCTTGGTTCAAGGCGGCAACGGTCTTGTTCATGGCGGCGATCTTCCTTGCCGTCAATGGCGCCGCCGTGCCGAGCAGTTTCCTCGCATTCTCCTTCGCGCGGCGCCCGGCACGGCTCTGCGTGTCCAGTCGGCGCCGGAGTACGTCGATGTCCCAATCCTCCTGCCTCATCCCCTCCGGCTTCTCCCTGGGCGCGGGGGCCTTGCGCTTGACGCCCAGCGTCTTCCCCGCCGTCTTCGTCTTCGCTGCCTTCCCCTTGGGTTCCGGCGGCGCCATGGAGCCGGCGCGGCGCGGCGCGAGGGTTTTTCTTTTGGCGGGAGAGATGGCGGGAGAGACGGCGAGGGAAATGCGATTTTTGGGGCAAATTGGGGGAAGCCGGCACTTATTGCGATCGCCGTGTCACTGCCAGGCGTGGCCCGCGCGTCGGGAGCCGACGTGGCGTCGCGTTTCCTTCTGTCCGGGGCCGCCCCAAGCCTCCCAAGTTGAGGGCGTGGGCTGGGCGTGCCGGACACAAAAATGGGCCGCGCCGGACCGAACTCGCGTTTGAGCGCCGCGAGTGGGCGCGATTTTATGTCCGGCACGCCCCAAACGGCTTTGGCGGCCGTTTGGACGCCGCGAGTGGAGATGCTCTTAACCGGTTTATAAAAAAAAAAAAAAACCAAACGAACAGATTGCTCGGCGCTCAGATCTACAGCGCTGAGGTCGACGCCATAAATTATGGCACTGATCTCCGGACACATCAGCGTCACGTCGTTGGCCATTTCATTCTAGATCTTCTACCTCGGCGCCGAGACGTGTTAGTGGTCACGGCGCTGAGCTCAGGGTCCGAAGATGGATTTTTGACGCTCAAAGATCTATAAGTGAAATTCTAACGCAAAAAGGGCTAAATTAAAAAAAATATTCTCCGGAGTGTTTCGTTCCTGGATCGATTGTGCTGCCCTTGCTACTCTCTTCTGCACGACAGATACATTCTGTTTGTTTTGTCAGTCCACCATGTGGCTCCTCCGATCCTGTGTTGCTGCATGGGTAGTATGTAGTGTACCTAGTGTCAAATTTATTATTCTCATCATATCGGATGTTTGAACATATATATAGAGTATTAAATGTAGATTAAAAAAAAACTAATTGCTCAGTTTGAGACTATTTTGCGAGACGAATCTTTTGAGCCTAATTAGTCCATGATTTGACAATAAAGTACTACAGTAACGTATGCGTTAATGACGGATTAATTATGCTTTATAAATTCGTCTCGCAGTTTACTGACGGAATCTGTAATTTATTTTTTTATTGGTATCCGAACATCTCCTCCGACGTTCCATGTAACAGCCGATGTGACACGTCAAGAGAGAGTTAAACAAGGCCTGAAATAAATAATACTACTGCTACCTCCGATTTGAATCGGACGGCACCCAGAGGCCTAAGATCACCGACTGGGCAGACCGGGCTGAGGAATCAAGGTCGTCGTGGTCAACGAGCATCCCATGCAACTGGGGGGAAACAACCCCATCAGATTCCCACTGCGCACGGTGTCCACGTGCTGCTTTTTAGTGCCCCTCATTTTTAAGTCATTCTGGCACTACGAAAACACACAAGACGCCGACGGCTTACGAGAAACGCACAAGACGCCGACGCCTTCTGGCCGTTGGCGTATAACCTCCTGCCGTCGGCGTCTCTCCGTCGGCGTCTTGGCCTGTCGGCGTAGGCAGATTGCCGTCGGCGTCTCCAATCCCGTCGGCGTACGACCCGAGAAGCCGTCGGCGTATAGATATGCCGACGGTTGCCATCGGCGTCTCTCCGTCGGCGTCTTGGCCTGTCGGCGTAGGCAGATTGCCGTCGGCGTCTCCAATCTCGTCGGCGTATGACCCCGAGACGCCGACGGCAGCCGTCGGCCTATCTTTTTTTTTTCAAAAAAAAAATTCAAATTTTTTCTCAATTTTTTATTTGAACTGTTTAATCAGTTAATCGCACTATACACACATATATCACTAAGTATTCTTAATTTCAATCTATTTCTCGCTTCTACTAACACTTCCCCACAGGTCACCCATCATCAGACTAATCCACCCCCAGTACGCTTAACTTCTTAATTCCTTCCATATGAGCTACCTAAAAACAATAGATGCTTTACTGACAATAGTATCCTATCAATACTATTAACCCATTGACTATGATGTCACACACCTTTATTTTATGAATGCAAATAATTATTTAAATAATAAGAAATGAATCATTAATAATAATCTTGAATTAAAATATTCTTGAATGCAAATAATAATTAACTTATTTGCCTTTTTCCATTTAATATTGAATAATTCATATCTACAAATCCGTAAATCGAAATTTGACAAATAATATGTCTAAATCGATTAGAAAAATGAGAGAAATCCAAATATGACAACCATATCATCCATAACCCAACTCTTGACAAGTTTCCCTCCGGCTTGCTCAATCGGGGACTATCACGCTATAAGTGCATATAAACTCCCTATAGAGAAGTGGATGCCAGTGAAGCAGGTCACAGCCCGGAGTGCAATCTTTGCCATCAAAAACTCGTAGCACACTTATAAACACATGGTATGGCACCCCCTAGCTTGTGGTGGGATCCCGATGCTCTGGAGCCCCTCTCCGGTGAAACCTGATGCGCGTATAGTCACACGTCAGTTGGGAACCCCAAGAGGAAGGTATGATGAGCACAGCAGCAAGTTTTCCCTCAGTAAGAAACCAAGGTTTAATCGAACCAGTAGGAAATCTCGAAACTACGAAGGTTGTTGGTGCAGGAATGTAGTGCGGCGCAACACCAGGGACTCCGGTGCCAACGTGGAACCTGCACAACACAATCAAATCACTTTGCCCCAACTTAACAGTGAGGTTGTCAATCTCACCGGCTTGCTGAAAACAAAGAGTTAAACGTATGGTGTGGAAAATGATGTTTGTTTGCAGAGAATAAAAGAGAACAATGATTGCAGTAGGTTGTATTTCAGATGTAAAAGAATGGACCGGGGTCCACAGTTCACTAGTGGTGTCTCTCCAATAAGATAAATAACATGCTGGGTAAACAAATTACAGCTGGGCAATTGACAAATAGAGAAAGCATAACAATGCACATACATATCATGATGACTACTATGAGATTTACTTAGGGCATTACGACAAAATACATAGACCGCCATCCAGCATGCATCTATGCCTAAAAAGTCCACCTTCGGGTTAGCATCCGCACCCCTTCCAGTATTAAGTTGCAAGCAACAGACAATTGCATTAAGTACTGCGCGTAATGTAAACGATACAAATATCCTTAGACAAAGCATCATTAGGTTATCCCTAGTGGCAACAGCACATCCACAACCTTAGAACTTTCTGTCACTGTCCCAGATTCAATGGAGGCATGAACCCACTATCTAGCATAAATACCCCCTCTTGGAGTCACAAGTATCAACTTGGCCAGAGCCTCTACTAGCAACGGAGAGCATGCAAGATCATAAACAACACATATAAGATAGATCTATAATCAACTTGACATAGTATTCAATATTCATCGGATCCCAGCAAACACAACATGTAGCATTACATAAAGATGATCTTGATCATGATAGGCAGCTCACAAGATCTAAACATGGAAGTACAAGTGGAGAAGACAACCATCTAGCTACTGCTATGGACCCGTAGTCCAAAGATGAACTACTCACGCATCAGTCCGGAGGCGGGCATGGTGATGTAGAGCCCTCCGGTGATGATTCCCCTCTCCGGCAGGGTGCCGGAGGAGAACTTCTGAACCCCCCGAGATAGGGTTGACGGCGGCGGCGTCTCTGTATCTGTTCTGGAAAATTGGCTCTCGGTACTATGGTTTTCGGGGACGAAGGAATAAATAGGCGAAGGGGCAGCGTCGGGGGAGCGAGGAGGCGTGCTCCCCATAGGCCGGCGCGGCAGTGGGCCCAGCCGCGCCGCCATGTGGGGACAGCCCCCTGCTGGCCTTCTTCGACTCCTCTTCGGACTTCTGGAACACTCCGTGGAAAATAAGATATTGGGCTTTTGTTTCGTCCGATTCCGAGAATATTTGCAGAAGTACTTTTCTGGAAACAAAAACAGCAGAAAACAGGAACTGGCGCTTCGGCATCTTGTTAATAGGTTAGTTCCAGAAAATGCATAAAAACATTATAAAGTGTGAATAAAACATGTAGGTATTGTCATAAAACTAGCATGAAACGTAAGAAATTATAGATACGTTGGAGACGTATCAAAACCCTAGCACCGCTGGAGAAAAACCAAGCTTATACGACTAAAGTCGGTACCGGCGTCAAAATGGGGTTGCAAACTGTAACTAATTGCTTGGTTGTGTTAGGCTAGGCCCTAGTAAGTCACAAGACAAAGGTATAACCCAACTCTTGACAAGATTCCCTCATGTTTGTCCGGTCTGGGATTTCAGGCTATAAATCATGAAACTCCATAGAGAGAAGTGGATGCCGGTGAAGATCATATTTCCCGTAGTGTTTCAACTTATTTCCCGTAGTGTTTCAACTAATTTGCCTTTTTCCATTTAATATTGAATAATTCATATCTACACATCCGTAAATCGAAATTTGACAAATAATATGTCTACATCGATTAAAAAATGAGAGAAATCCAAATATGACATCCATATCATCCATAACCCAACTCTTGACAAGTTTCCCTCCGGCTTGTCCAATCCAAACCGTAGTTATGCAAGAACAAGGCGACCATGGAAAGAGTTATGCAAGATTATGATCCTGATCTTGCACATTGCGAGAAGGAAATTAGGCCATTTATGATGCTAGCATGACAATTGACCGTTCTCACATTTAATAGCCAAATTATGTTCTAACCTTATTTTTAACTAGAACTAGAACAATAGTGGGGCCATTCTACCTAAACAAGACAGTTGTGACCTCATGAAGACAACACGGTACTAACCCGTAGCATTCACAAACATATAACAGCAAGATGAGGCAGGCTAGTAACACAAAATCATGAAGATCATGTGCTTACATATAACAACAAGTTGAGGGAGGCTAGTAACTTGCTATCATCGTGAGCATCATCTAACCACTGAGCACTCACATTCCTCAAGAGCACGCTAGTGCCTGGCTTCAGCGAGTAAACTACAAAACAGAGGGCAGAAGTGTACCATCAGGTTACTGATGACGCATATGCAGAAATATACACCGGTGTCAAAAATAATTTCGTAAATATCATTTCTCATTTTTTAAGTGTCAAAAATGACTTTTTAATTAAGCAAGTACCAAACATATGCTACAATATGTCATGTGCATGGTGAAAAAGATTTTATGGATTTCATATTTGGATTCCTCTCATTTTTCTAATCGATTTAGACATTTAATTTGTTAAATTTCGATTTACGGATTTAAAGATATGAATTATTTCATATTAAATGGAAAATAGAAAAAAGTAGATGCCGACGGCGGCCGTCGGCGTAGGTGTATCAATGTCGTAAAGCCCCGTTTGCGTGCCGTCACGGCGGGCCTTGTACGCCGACGACATTGTAGACGCCGACGGCTGCCGTCGGCGTATGTCGGGCTACGCCGACGGCCGCGTTCGCGGCTTCCCTAGCTCGCCTTATACGCCGACGGCCCCGACATTTGGCCATCGGCGTATAATTCGGCCATCGGCGTCTTGTGACTTTCCCGTAGTGCGGCCACACAGTGGAGGGAAAGCTGCTGCTGCCGGTGGCGCGGCCTTTACGAGCCTTTGGCGCTGCTGCTGCCGCCCAGTGTCTGCTTGGGCTTGGCCACGTACGCCTGGTGCAGGGTGTCGTCTCCATGGTAGCTTTAGGATGAATGGTTCATTTCTAATTCTTCTTCTTTGTCTATTAATTACACATCCAATTTGGTGCATGATTTGATATGTGTGGGCATGGAAGACACCAGGAAGTAGGGATGGTTCACTGAAATCACAAAAAACACTTGCTTCTTCTTGCCGCTAGCGTGTCTTTCCCTCATACTCCACCGCCTTATCTATACACCCTCGGAAGAAGTCCATATAACCCGACAAGTTTTAGAAAATGGACAACACACTCGCTAAAGTTCAAAATGGGGCACATAATCCTCTGGACTATCCAAACCCAAGTAGATGCCCCCTAACCTCTCTTAAGGCCTTGTTCGGCACAGGAGTATTGGAGTGTTTTCCGGTGTAAATTCCCGGCCCATCTGAAGATACCAGAAAACACTCCAACATTGTTTGGCAGGCCGGTTTTGGTTGGGCTGAGCCCGGACAAACCCTAGGAAACCCGTCGGGTTGGAGTGGAATCGAGACGCGAGTCCCCCTCGCGTTTTGGCGTGTCTCTGGCGGCGCAACACAGCGCAGCGCCGACCACTCCTCCGTCACCGTCGCTCGTCCCTCCGCCGTCACCGTCGCCATCCACCGCCGCATCCCGCCTCCTCTCTCCTCTCTTTTTCTCTCTCTTTTCCCAATCACCCATGATCCATCCCTATACTTCGCCACGACGATGCACCATCGGCCCGATCCATCCCAGATGCAGGCGAGCTTGCTGGATGTAGGCGAGGTCCTGGAGCAGCCCGATGCCGCTCGTGATCTTCCCGGCCATCCGCTCCTCGAGTACCAGCCGCGCCTACCGGCGCAGGTGACGCTGTGCCACGCCGGAGTGCTGGATGGGGACAGGCTGGTGGAGGCGTTCCAGCTCGCCAGCTCTCCGGCAGGGTGCCCAACGCCAGTGCTCGCTAGTACTACTAGACAACCAGCTCGCCGACGGGTTCGTGCTGCTTTTGTGCTAGTACTACTAGCTCGCCAATCGATTTTAGTAGTAGTAGTAGCAGTTCTTGCTTGATGTGTTCCAGTTCGTGAATTTGTTTGGTGCGCTGAGTAGTAGTAGCAGTTCATTTTCTTGCTTCGAGTAGTTTATAGTGAGTGCTAGTATCAAATTTCAATTCACAAGAAGTACTAGTATCAGATTTCAGTTCAGTAGAAGTGCTAGTAGCAGATTGTGATGTGAGCACCTATAAGGCTATAAGCTGCTACAAACAATTAATTAGAGAAGTACTTGGTGATTTTCTTGTTTTCGAACACCATATTGTTTTGTTCATCTGTTAATTATTTAGTTCCATCTCCCTGTATACAATAGCAATAGCAGACCTCAGAGTATCTCTGAGACCAGTTCTTCGTTTTCTTGCACTGATAGTTTCGGTTCAGAATTAAGATCCTAAGGAAAGAAAGCAAAACTGATCTTTAGAATGCATCCATTTTTCTTCTTAATTATGCACGCATCCATTTTTCTTCTGAATTATGCATGCATCCATTTTTTTTCATGTAAGCTGAATAGTTTTGAGTGATACAATACAGTGCATAAAAACTGCATGCTTTGCTTTGAGTGAAATAAATCATCAGGTTTTTTGCAAAGATTCTCGGTGCTTTGCATATGTTTGTTTGACACATGGAAGATTTGTTAAGTGAGTAATCATGGCATAGAACATTGATTTGATTTATGTCAGTGAAAAATTGTCATGTTAAATGCACAAGAATTGTCCTCTTACAAGCACACACATGCTTTATCTTAATTTGCAATGCTACGACACTTCAATTTATGTACTGATATATGATGTTTCTTTCGTAGCCGTGAGCTTAAGAAGCATGGGAGCATAGGAGGCTGTTGCATGATGCAAATGATTCAAAAGTGTCGAAGAAGAACAAGTCGTCAAAGCCCCTGTTTGCGAACAAAAATTAGTGTGAGCGCAGGGAAAGGGTATTTTTCTGGCTCTGAAGGTACACTGTTGATTTCTTCATTCGGGTAGAATCAAGAAATCCTTGTTGATATGTATGTACGCTGTTTATAGGTTTGATCTGAATCAAAGCTTATGGTGGTAGTACTAGCGAGTTGCCAAACTAATCCAGGCCTGATTCGTTTGCATGGTACTAGAATATAAATAGTATAATCTTGAATCTTTGGTAGAAAACGGCACTGTGGCAGCATTAGTGCAAGCGCAGGGGAAGGGTATTTTTCTGGCTCTGAAGGTACACAGTTCGTTCATCTATGCTGTTGCAGCTTGTATAGCTGTTGGGTGATGATCCATTTCGGCTGTTGCTGTTGCTGTTGTAATAAAAGAAATAGTGGAGATGCATCATATTTTCTTGTGTTTTATACCTTTATTATTTAGTTTCTTCTAGTAGCAGCAAATTAAGAGTAAAACATGTCCTGCAATTGTTCTAAAGTTCATCTAGTACCAGCTGTAGTAGCCGGTTTCCTCTACATTTGTACTACAGAAGTTCACTGTCCAGCAGCTTGTGCTACTCTGTTCTGTTCTTGGTTACCTTCAGTTCTTGGTTGCCTCTAAAATGTCTACATTGTGCCCGGTTCCTCTCATGCAAGCTTTCAAGTTCGTGATCTTGCTCCGGCATCTAGTTTCGGTGATTTGTTCCTGCGACGATGCGTGAGATGATTTGATCATGCGATGATGCGTGAGATGTTTTGAGCAAATAATTTGAAACCTGCATGAGCCGTTGTTGCTCATTTTTGTTCCCGTAACGCCGCATCAGATCGTGTTCCTCTGATTTGTTCCTATGATATGCTTGAGATTGATGTGATACACCTAGGAATTATATATGACTATTCAAACCTGAGTGAGAACAAACCTGCGTGAGAACAGATCAGTTTTGTGTGTTTAAACCTACCTGTATTGTTTCTGATGTTGTGCTGAACTGTGTGCTCATGTGTTGTTTAAAAAGATCAGCTTTTGTGTGTTCAAATCCTGTGAAAATAAATCAGTTTTTATGTGCTATGGTTCTGTAAAAAAAGATCACATTTTTAATTGCTGCTGAAACACTTGTCTGCAAAACACTTGTACCAAACAACTAGATTTGGTGGAGGGTTTTGGTGGAGAAGGGGATTGGGAGGGGTTGGAGTGTTTTGGGTGTGAGGAGTGTTTTCACCCAAAACACTAGGTAATATACACCCAAAAACACCCCAATACTCTCTAGCCGAACAAGGCCTAAGCAGTTTTGGCGAGCACATCTACTTATGTGGCAATGTGACGGTACGATTATCTTTGACTTGATACTACTATTTCATCTTGAGACCCATACATCAGCCTATCGAACTAATTCTATCATATTACTTTTTTTCACTTGTCTCCAGCACGGTGACTACGAGTGCGGGTGTTGTGTAGGCAAGGTAGCACCAGGCTCAGGTCGTCATGTACTCCGCCTGCACCTGCTGTATTCCCCCATCTTGTGCGCGAACGCCAGGTTCAGGTCATGCACAACGCAAGTTTCGGGTTCTTGTTGGCAAATGTTTTGGAAACGAACTCAAATTTTCTACCAGGGATGCTCGGAATTTGTGTTTAGAGCGTTTACCAGAAAATATCAATCGGTTACAAGACAAATTTAAAAACCAGAATTAAAATTCAAACGCCGTAGTATGATCTTTAACCGAGGGTGCTCTCGTTTGTATTTAAAAATTTCGAAAATTGAAAAAAAAATCCCTGTAAACCTATTTACCGTCTGGGGTGCTTTGGATTACAATTACCGGCGGTAACCAGGCCTCGCTTGTTGGATGCTGCCGCATCCCGGTCAATCTACGAGCTGGCAACGGACGTGCTCGCTAGTGCTCGCAGTCGCAGAGGCGGAAGCGCATGAAAATTACTACGACAGCGGATGATTTTGATCTGCAGTCCAGGGCAGTGGCGGAGGACGGAAGAAAATCGAGGTCGGGCGAACAAGCCTAGTAGGTAGCTTTTTACCACAGATACATACGTATTTACCGTAGATACATACGTATATAAACGTTGTGCGCAAAAATCAAGGTAGGGCGGGCGCCCTACCCTGCCCGTAGGGGTCCTCCGCCACTGGTCCAGGGTTTGCGATTCACACAAAAAAATCCGCCATCATGGTAGTCTGGTGCCGTTCCAGTTACAGATTTGAAAACAGAGGATGCAAAAGCCGTATATCATTTTGCCGGGTTGATTGCTGATTGGCTTCACACTTTGGCAGCCTGTGATCAGACTTCAGAGCCGGCTGTGCTGGCCCAGTCCGAGATGCTCCGCGGAGAGAGGCTTGAAGATGCGGTGCTCGTCGGAGTCGAATGCGGCGGCGAGCCTGGGCCACACGGACATGCTGAGGAGCCAGCCGTGGCCTCCCGGGAGCGCGATGATCCGCATCAGGCCGCAGCACAGCCTCCCGCGGTTCACTGACGTCGGCATCGCCAGGGCGGCGTGCCCGAAGCCGAAGTCGGTGTCGAAATTGAACGACGTGAACGAGGTCACGGCCAGTACCGGGCAGCCCAGCCCGACGGTAGCCTTCTCGACGTACTTGGCAGCCTTGTGCTCCTCCACCCAGTCGATCACCTCCTGAAAGTGCTCTCCCGTGGCCGTCGACTTGATCGACTCACGCACCATCGACGCGACGTCTGCAAGGGGCCGCCGCTGGATCGCCTCCACGCCGGCTTCCGCCACCGCGAACGACGTGACGTTGCCGACGTAGTTGCGCATCGCAGCTGCCGCCGTGAGACGCCGTCGCCCATCCACCCACCAGCCCATGCGGCATCTCTCGTCGGACGCGCCCACGACGGCGGCAAAGGCCTTCCACAGGTACGCCGACATCGCCTCGAGGCGTGTCGCGCCGCGCTCGCCCGTGCTCGCCTCCGCCCGCAGCGTGGCGAGGTCCCGAGCCTTGACATAGTAGGTGCGCCGTACGGAGGAGCTCTCGTTCGTGAGAGCGTTGACGAGACTGTCGTCGTTCTCCACCGGCATGAACAGCTCGCCGACCGAGGAGCCGTACGTCGGCGCGGCGCGCGGACGGAGCACGGACCGGTCGTGGTTCGGGGCCCCGGTGGCGGGCATCGTCCCGGAACGGGCGAGCCGGGACCACGCGTTGGCGAGCATGCAGAGCGAGTACCCGTCCACGAGCGCGTGGTTGCTCGCCCACGCCACGGCGAACCCGCCGCAGGCGAAGGACACCAGCTGCACCGACAGCGCGACGTCGGCGCCGTACTGGACGGGGACGCCGGTCCGTGCCAGCGACGTGCCCAGATTAGCGTAGTCCAGGCTCGACAGAGCCACGCCGACCTCGGCAACAACGAGCTCGGCCCCCTGGTTGTGGCAGTGCACCTCTGGGCGCCCGGTGAGCGGGTCGGCGAGGAAGCGGCCGGTCAGGGGGAGGAAGTGGTCGAGCAGGGAAGGCAGCTTGGCCTCGAAAGCTGCGACCACGTCGCCGAAGCCGCCGGTGGCGGGCTTGCGGTAGGCGCAGAAGAGCGAGACCGGGATGCTCTGAGGTAGCAGATCGAGGTTCGAGACGGCGAGGACGCGTGGTGTGACGACTGTGGCGGACGCCTTCACGAGGCCCCGGCTCACGACTCGGACACGATGATCGTTGGCCATTTGTGGTTTACAGTGTGTGAGGAAGTTGCAACAATCTCTTCGTTCTGGCCATGATCGATATTTGTCCCGATTTAATAAGCATTATACCACAGGAAACAGCCCCCCCCCCCCCCCCCTTGCATCTCAGAGAAAAAGACCATTTGCTCGACCCCTCCCCTCCTTTCCCCGTCTACAGTGAAAGCAGGCGATTTTTGGGCTCTCCCGTGCGACTGAGCTCGCCGCCGGCGATCTGCTCGATTCCTCGCCCTCCGCGGCCGCTCCGGCGGCGGGAGGACGGGGAATCGACGGATCCCGGTGTGTATATAGCTTAGGTGTGTGTGGGGTGCTAGCCGGCGGCGCTGCGGAGGTGGCGGCGTGGCCGGAGTGGCTTTTGGCGGCGGCGGTCCCCTCCTCTGCTTTGGGTGCTCCGGTGGAGGCCCGTGGCGGATCCGTCGTCTTCTGCGCGCCTGCTGCTCTCCGGAGCCGCAGCGCGCGTCCTCCCGAGCCACCGTCCGTGACGGCGGTGGTGGCTCTTGGCTGGGGGGTCCTTCCTCCTCCGCCGCGGCGGGTGGAGCTGCTTTTGGTCAAGATCTGTAGGAGTTTGCAGGTGGGGAGCTCGTCTGCGCCGGCGATCTCGGTGGGGGCAGTGGAAGATGGGTGGCGCTCTCGTGCTTGTCTCCGGTGTGAGACAGCGAGGGCGAGCTACTGGTTTGAAGCCGATATCCGTTCATCGTCAAGATGCTGGCGCCTGCGTCAGCTGGATCCTGCGGCGACTCAACAAGGTTGTTCAAGCCGGCGGCTTTGGTGCGAGGTGAGCGTGCCTTCTTCTGCTCCGGCGGCGTGCTGGCGGTGCTGGAAGTTGGTGTGTTGCTGGTTGGCTCCGAGTTTGGCGTGCGTCATGTGCGTCTCGTCTGTGTTCGTGCGTGTTTGCTCTTGTTCTTGTTGATCATGTACACGAACTCCTTTCAAAAAAAAAGGAAACAGCCCCTTCCGCTGGAAAATATCCTACCTATTGCCACGAGGTGGTTGGCTTCGCGAGACGTAGTGGAACTTTTATTGACTGATGATGACGCAGTGGGAGACTCATTGATTGACTAAGCAAGACGTAGTGGGAGACTCGGGGGGTCAATGTTTAAACTTTGTTCAGAATTTTAATTGACTGATGACAAAGAGTGTACTTCCAACTTTTTTGCAGAGTCAAATATTTCAAATTTTGACCAAATTTATACAAAAATATATAAACATTTACGAAGCCAAATAGGTATATTATAAAAATATATTTTATCATAAATCTAGTGCTACTAATTTACTGACATAAATTTTTTGTGTTTTTCTATGCAAACACGGTCAAAAATATAAAAGTTTGACTCTCCAAGAAAGTTGGAAGTACACTCTTTCAAGGACGGAGGGAGTATGCGACTGGAGACGAGTGATATTGTCCCTTTCAAAAATTTATTTGACCAAACGCAAACAAAGACACAGGAAAGTGAAGAAATTGCATTTTTTTTTATTGAAGGAATGGTAAATCTCTCGTACCCGCTTACCTACCCGAGGACCAAGGTCATAACGAAGGGGTTCTTACCCTATCGGAGGACCGATAACTTCATGTCACCTTCTACCACTAAGTCTTTTATAAAGAACAAGGATTCTACAAGCAAAGGATAACTAGCTATGCTCATTTTACTTGTCTATCTTGGAACTATGCAGTTTTTGTGCATTATTTGTTGCGTCTCTGCATAACAAGCATCTGAATTTGACAAGTATATGGGAATAGAAGGCATCGGAAACTACCAATGTATCATCAAAATCACAACATGCACGTCCATGCTCTGTCAATCCTCGAGGAAAATGCGTCAGGCTTGCCCCTACGCCACGCTCTCGTGTCATATTAAGGAAACATCGGAGTGATATTAACTTGCTTGGCTGGGATGGAATGTAGACCGGAGGTTAGGATGTAATGAAGATAGTAACATATGGCTATGTTGTACTAACAGTTGGGAAAGAGGGGAAGAGAACTGAAGCAGCTTCCAAACTGTTCATATCGTTAGATGGTGCTGGTGTAAGAGCATACCGACTGGCGAGGTGTTTCTTGTTTGTTTTTGCCGGATAGACATATCGGCAAAGAGATTTCATATATCTAATAAGTGTGGGACAGGAAAATGTTGTCCGGGATGGATTTGCCATGCAAAAGGGTCAGATACATCGACACAAAACATACTCGGTGAAAATCCAACACAGCTCAGCAACATGATTAAAAATGCACAGGCTTCAAAATAACGTGCCAAACAAATACAGTGTCAGACATACCTGCAAAAAACATAATAACCTTATTGGATTTTGTAAAGTTTCTGGCTACCCAAACTTGTCTAGGTTCAACACTGCGAATTACACCCCATAATAACCTTATTCATTATGCAAAGCCACCAATACTAAATGGTTTGGCGTTTATCCCCAAAAGATATATTGAAGGAACTTGCTATATATAACCCAATGACAAGAAACTCTGAAGTCCTCAGTCTTGAAATTTAGTGTGAACTGATGAAAATGGAATCAAATGTGATAGCAACATTTTATGAATCCAATAGGTTACTTTGTTTTACAATAAGCATAAGTAGTTCTACCTGCTATTCGTTGAACCATTTACGTTTTTTAATCAGACGGAGAAATTTACAAGCTGCTATCACTGATACCAAAATCATGATAGCTCGACAATAGCATAAGAAAGCACCCTGTGCAGTTTAATAATTCCTGAGATCTATATGGAGATTACAAAATAACTTGAACTAAAAAAATTATGATAATGTCGGCGAGTAGGAATATTCAGATTACTGGGTTGGCCTCCATTTGCCGGGCGATCTGGAAAATTCGAAACCGTGCCTGCTTTGAAAAAAAGCTAATCACTTCTCCCTTTGAGCTAATCAGTTACGCCTGTGTGTTTATGAATTATTGGGCAGGGCTCCATCCGAGACAGGAGCAAGCGGACATCCGAGCAGGGGCATCAATCCTGCTGCGGACGGCAGCTGCTGGGTTGGCAGCAACTCAGGCTGGTGATTCTAGACCACCTGTGTTACTCAGGCTGGAAGACGGCGACGCGACAAGCAATCAAGATGTATCCATGGATGGGAAAGAAGCTGATTCCATGGTGAACACCCAAGATGCGGTGACGGGTGAAGATAGGATTGATGCTGATGGTGGCTTGGACAAGATGATGGATGATATGGAGGAAGATTCCCAGAGAGAGTAGTTTTTTCGCAAGTTCGTTTGTGGAGAAAAGTCAGTTTTGCGCCCAGTCTGTTTTGTACTGCTTTAACTGATTCTAGTCCTTTTATCCCTGCTGTGGACTGAGTGGTGCCTCCCTTCGTGAGCCTTTAATTTCCTTCTAAGCACTAAACAGCAAAACCCTGGTGGTTTGCGCTGAGACCTCTATGTTCCGTTAATAAATAGTGGAACCCGGTCCCCTGTTGGGGAGCGTATGTTAAAAACAAAAAAATTATAAGAACATAAGATACACTTATTGTCTATAGCAAATTATGAAATGGCAGTCTCCAAAAGGACAGCGTTTTATTTGCTTCCATATGGATGGTGGCTCTTTCTCTTGCGGTGTTATGAAGAGTACATCTTTAATGCTCATATGTACAACAATCGCTTTATTGACTGATATCCTACCTATTGCCACGAGGTGGCTGGCAAATGCACGTTGAATCGACGTAGTGGAACTTTTATTGACTGATGATGACTACGCCACTGGAGACGCAGTGGGAGACTCATTGACTGCCTAAGCAACTAGAGACGTATATTGGGAGACTCGGAGGTCAATGTTTAAATTTTGTTCAGAATTTTAATTGACAGATGACTACGCGACTGGAGACGAGTGAGAGATACTTTCTCCTTCAAAATTTTTATTTAACCGAATGCAAACAGAGACACGGGAAAGTGAAGAAACTGCATTTTTTTATTGAAGGAATGACGAAGCTCTCGTACCCGCTTACCTACCAGAAGACCAAGGTCATAACGAAGGAGTTCTTAGCCTATGGGAGGACCAATAGCTTCATGTCACCTTCTACCACCAAGTCTTTTATAAAGAACAAGGATTCTACAAGCAAAGGATAACCAGTATGCTCATTTTACTTGTCTATCTTGGAACTAAGCAGTTGTGTGCATTATCTTTTTCGCCCCTGCACAACAAGTATCTGAATTTGACAAGTATATGGAGATAGAAGGCATCGGGAACTACCAATGGATCATCAAAATCATAACATGCACACCCTGGCTATGTTGATTCCCGGTTAAATCGCCTCTGCCTGGCCCGTACGCCACACACTCGTGTCATCTTAAGGAAACATCAGAGTGATATTAGCTTGCTTGGCTTGGATGGAATGTAGACCGGAATCTAGGATGTAATGGGGATAGTAAGACTGGAGTTCAATGTAGTAACAGTTGGAAAACAAGGGGAAGCGAATTGAAGCAGCCTGCAACATGCCCATTTCGTTCGATAGTGCTGGTGTAAGAGCCTACCGGTTTGCAAGGACTTCCAACAGACCAAGGTCATAACGAAGGAGTTCTTAGCCTATGGGAGGACCAATAACTTCATGTCACCTTCTACCACCAAGTCATTTATAAAGAACAAGGATTCTACAAGCAAAGGATAACTAGCTATGCTCATTTTACTTGTCTATCTTGGAACTATGCAGTTTTGTGCATTATTTGTTGCGTCTCTGCATAACAAGCATCTGAATTTGACAAGTATATGGGAATAGAAGGCATCGGAAACTACCAATGTATCATCAAAATCACAACATGCACGTCCATGCTCTGTCAATCCTCGAGGAAAATGCGTCAGGCTTGCCCCTACGTGACGCTCTCGTGTCATCTTAAGGAAACATCAGAGTGATATTCGCTTGCTTGGTTGGGATGGAATGTAGCCCGGAGGTTAGGATGTAATGAAGATAGTAACATATGGCTATGTTGTACTAACAGTTGGGAAAGAGGGGAAGAGAACTGAAGCAGCTTCCAAACTGTTCATATCGTTCGATGGTGCTGGTGTAAGAGCGTACCGATTGGCGAGGTGTTTCTTGTTTGTTTTTTGCCGGATAGACATATCGGCATAGAAATTTCATATATCTAATAAGTGTGGGTCAGGAAAATGTTGTCCGGGATGGATTTGCCATGCAAAACGGTCGGATACATTGACAAAAAACATACTCGGTGAAAATCCAACACAGCTCAGCAACATGATTAAAAATGCACAGGCTTCAAAATAACGTGCCAAACAAATACAGTGTGAGACATACCTGCAAAAAACATAATAACCTTATTGGATTTTGTAAAGTTTCTGGCTACCCAAACTTGTCTAGGTTCAACACCGGCGAATTACACCCCATAATAACCTTATTCATTACGCAAAGCCACCAATACTAAATGCGGTTTGGCGTTTATCCCCAAAAGATATATTGAAGAAACTTGCTATATATAACCCAATGACAAGAAACTCTGAAGTGCTCAGTCTTGAAATTTAGTGTGAACTGATGAGAATGCAATCAAATGTGATAGCAACATTTTGTGAATCCAATAGGTTACTTTGCTTTACAATAAGCATAAGTAGTTCTACCTGCTATGCGTTGAACCATTTATGTTTTTTAATCAGGCGGAGAAATTTACAAGCTGCTATCATTGATACCAAAATCATGATAGCTCGACAATAGCATAAGAAAGCACCCTGTGTAGTTTAATAATTTCTGAGATCTGTATGGAGATAACAAAATAACTTGAACTGAAAATTTATGATAAGAGCATAAGATACACTTATTGTCTATAGCAAATTATGAAATGGCAGTCTCCAAAAGGACAGCGTTGTATTTGCTTCCATATGGATGGTGGCTCTTTCTCTTGCGGTGTTATGAAGAGTACATCTTTAATGCTCATATGTACAACAATCCCTTTATTGACTGATATCCTACCTATTCCCACGAGGTGGCTGGCAAATGCACGTTGAATCGACGTAGTGGAACTTTTATTGACTGATGATGACTACGCCACTGGAGACGCAGTGGGAGACCCATTGATTGACTAAGCAAATAGAGACGTATATTGGGAGACTCGGAGTCGGAGGTCAATGTTTAAATTTTGTTCAGAATTTTAATTGACTGATGACTACGCGACTGGAGACGAGTGAGAGATACTTTCTCCTTCAATTTTTTTATTTAACCGAATGCAAACAGAGACACGGAAAGTGAAGAAACTGCATTTTTTTATTGAAGGAATGATGAAGCTCTCGTACCCGCTTACCTACCAGAAGACCAAGGTCATAACGAAGGGGTTCCTAGCCTATCGGAGGACCAATAACTTCATGTCACCTTCTACCACCAAGTCTTTTATAAAGAACAAGGCTTCTACAAGCAAAGGATAACTAGTATGCTCATTTTACTTGTCTATCTTGGAACTAAGCAGTTGTGTGCATTATTTGTTTCTCCCCTGCACAACAAGTATCTGAATTTGACAAGTATATGGGGATAGAAGGCATCGGGAACTACCAATGGATCATCCAAATCATAACATGCACACCCTGGCTATATTGATTCCCGGTTAAATCGCCTCTGCCTGGCCCGTATGCCACACACTCCTGTCATCTTAAGGAAACATCAGAGTGATATTAGCTTGCTTGGCTTGGATGGAATGTAGACCGGAAGCTAGGATGTAATGGGGATAGTAAGACTAGAGTTCAATGTAGTAACAGTTGGAAAACAAGGGGAAGCGAATTGAAGCAGCCTGCAACATGCCCATTTCGTTCGATGGTGCTGGTGTACGAGCTTACTGGTTTGCAAGGACTTCCTACTTTGTTTCTTGCCAATCCTGCCGGATAGAGATATCGGCAAAGAGATTTCATATATCTATAATAACTATGGGTCACGAAAATGTTCGTCCACGATGGAGATGACATGCAAAGTGTCATGTAGATATGTTGACACAAAACATACTCCGGTGAAAATCATACACCGCTCGGCAACACGAGTAAAACACCAAGAATGCACATGCTTCAAGAATAATGTGCCAAAAAAAATACAGTGTCGGGCATACCTGCAAAATCATACAAGGTCATTTTGTAAAGTTTCTGGCTACCCAAACTTGTCTAGCTTCACTGGTGCGTCATAATCTCTCCTAATAGACTTCTATCAGGCTAGCTCGTTCAATAAACTGACAAAAGACAAACCGTTCAAACTGACAAATGAAGATTTGGCACTCATCGGTTCCTCCTGAAGTCAAAATTGAGAGCTGCCTCCAATTGTTTGGCCACGGAATAAAATAAACTCAGACGTAATATTGAGTCATAGAGAGATGTGACATATGTAGTGCAGATATTGATGATGTAGCTGATGCACTGTTTGCTTGTCCGCGTGCACATAAGCTTTGGGAAGCTATGAGATCATTTTGGAGCCTGTCCTCGGAGGCTCGGACGCGGATCTTCGCATGTCTCCAGTTCGGTGGTTTCAGACAGTTCTCCTTCAAATACCAGACCATATGATTAATACTACTCTACTACTCGCTCGGCGTGTATGATATGGCGAAACGAGGTCACTCATGACAAGCCCTTACCATCGGTGGAAGGGCCGAGAAGATTTCATTGCAGCTACTTGAGACTGATCAGTGACGTAAAAGTTCGGCCTATGGAAGTTCTGCTGAAAGGGAAGCAAATTGTCGTTGATTAGGACTCCTCTGGTCCCAGTTCAGAAGAAAAAGTCTCTAGACAGATCTACTCATCTTCACCTGGGATCGGAAATTAAGCATTTGGCTACTCAAATTAGGGAGTGTGTCTTTATAAATGTTGAACGATGTCAGGTTAGAGTTAGTCTGTATCTAGCAAATCTGGCTAGGATGGAAAGCCTAACTGTAACTTGGTTGTGTTTAGTTCCGGAAGATGTTCTTCGGATGCTTGAACTTGACTGCTGTGTAACTCTACCTGCCTAATAAAGTTCCTATTTCACCCAGAAAAAAAAGTGTAGAACTGCAAAGGCGTTGTTCAAATTTAATTTGGCTGGATGCAAACAGAGGCACATGAAAATTCATTATATGTTTGAATTAATGATGAAGCTCTCATAGCCGCTTCCCTACCCGAGGACCAAGGTCGTAACCAAGAAAAGATTAGCTACTGACCAACCGAAGGACCAATAACTTCATGTCACCATCTACCACTAAGTCTCTTATAAAGAACATGGATTCCATTAGCAAAAAGAACTCCCTCCGATCCATATTAGTGGGCATAGCTTTGTCTAAATTCATATATATCTAGTTAAGTATTTAGACTAGATACATGTGTATCAAGACAAAGTTGTGCCCACTAATATGGATCGGAGGTAGTACATATTTCTCACTTTTACTTGTCTATCTTGGATTTTCGTGCATTATCTGTTGCATCTGTGCAGAACCGGCATATGAATTTGATAAGTATATAGGCATAGAAGGCACCAGGAACTACTCATGGATCATTAAAATCACAGCATGCACACCCTGGCTTCATTGATCCCCAACATCGCCCACGCTGCCTGGCCCGTACGCCACACACTCGTGCCATCTTGAGAAAGCATCGGAGTGATATTAGCTTGCATGGCTGGCATGGAATGTGGACCGGAGTCTTCAATGTAATGCGAACAGTTGCCGATGAGTTCGTTGTAGTTACCATTGGAACAGTAGAGCAAGAGATTTGAAGCAGCCAGCAAAATCCCATTGCCAAGAGACGCAAGAGTTTCTCGCAAAAAGTGCTCGATGCCCCACTTTGTTGTAAAGAAGATTAGAGAGGAGGCCCGTTTTTGGGTTATCACGGGTGCCAAGCGCTTGAGTTGTATTATGCCGCGAGAGTAGACTTTTTCCTTGGAACCATCGTTTTGAGTGGTTCCAAAACTTGTTTCGTTAAACTTTTTCTTAATTAATAAGATGAGGCAAAGTTTTTGCCTCTGTTTTGAAAACAAAATCTCATTGCCGTTCGATGGTGTTGTTGTAAGAGCGTACAGTTTTGCAGATTTGTCGCCTAGCTTGCCAAATAGATCTCTCAAAAAAAAAACTTGCCGAAAAGATATCGGAAAAGAGGTTCCATATACCTCAAATAAATATCAGTAATGGAAATGCCGTCCTTAAACCACCACACTATACATTTTACAACTTCAAAAGAACTACACCATCTATAAAGCGATGGCTTCTTGCTGGATATTGGTGCTGCTGACACCTTAGTAACGGTCTAACGGAGATGACCACAATACATCCTCCTTTAACGAAAAACATACAGAGCGTGGCAAAATGAGTAGACCACCGAGAATGCACAGGCTTTCAAGGATAAGTACAGTGCCGGGCATACCTGCAAAAACATGGAAGGTTTTGACTGGCTACCCTAACTTGTCGAGCTTCACTGATTTGTATGTTATAGCTTAGCTTCTGTTGGACTACCTCGCTTAATAAACTGATTAAGGATTGAACCTTCAGAAAAATTAAACCAGCTTTGTTCACCATGAATATAACAAGTTGAAGACAGAAAAAAGATGTCCTAAGTGGTCTAGCATTCATCTCCAAAAGTAAATTCAAGAAACTGGATGTAACCCAATGACAAGAGCCTGTTTCAACCAAAGTAATCAGAAGTCTAGTATTGCATGTTACAACACTGGCCTATTAAGTATTTAGATTTGTATCAAAGGATGTAAAATTGCATAGAGAACTCTCTTGCATATTCAATTTTTAGCAAAGAAGTAAATGAATCTAATACAAATCTCTTGGATACAATTTGGAGCAGCTCGATGGAGTCGGTGGCGAAGATGTCACGCGAGTCGTCGAACTCGCGGAAGTTGAACTGCCAGACGCAGCGGCTGCGGGAGCCGAGGGCCGGGAGCTCCCCGTCGGGCATACCAGCAAACAATGGAAGATTATTTTGTAACGGTTCTGGCTACCCAAATTTGCCAAGCTTCAGTGATCCGTCCGATGTAATCTTTTTGTACATACTTCTATTAGATTAGGTAACTTAATAAACTGACAAAGATAAACCCTTAAAATAAAAGAATGCTCACAAAGAATATAAATATAACAAGTTGAAATAAAAAATGTGGCTAAATGTAGAGCTGAGAGATGTTGCCTCCTTCAATTTTTATTTACTCAACGCAAACAGAGACACAAGAAACTGCATTGTTTGATTGAAAAAATAATGAAGCTCTCGAGTACCCGCTTGCCTAACCGAGGACCAAGGTAATACGAAGGGGTTCTTACCTACCAGAGGATCAATAACTTCATGTCGCCTTCTACCACCAAGTCTTTTAAGAGAACAAGGATTCTACAAGCACAGGATAACTAGCAATTGCTCATTTTACTTGTCTATCTTGGAAGTATGCAGTTTTGCGCTTTATTTGTTGCGTCCCTCCACAACAAGCGTCTGAATTTGACAAAGTATATGGGGATAGAAGGCACCAGGAACTACCAATGTATCATCAAAATCACAACATGCACGTCCATGCTTTGTCAATCCCCGAGGAAATTGCCTCTGCCTTGCCCCTATGCCATGCTCTCATGTCATCTTAGAGAAACATCGGAGTGATATTAGCTTGATTGGCTGGGATGGAACGTAGACCGGAGGCTAGGATGTTATGGGAATAGTAACATATGGGTATGTTGTAGTAACAGTTGGGAAAAGAGAGGAAGAGAACTGAAGCAGCCTCCAAACTGTCCATGTCATTCGATGGTGCTGGTGTAAAGAGCATACCGATTTGCGAGGTGTTTCTTCTTTGTTTTTTGCCAAGCTTGCCGGATAAACATATCGGCAAAGAGATTTCACATATCTAGTAAGTGTGGGTCAGTAATATGTCGTCCGCGATGGATTTGCCATGCAAGGGGTCATGTAGATACATTGACACAAAGCATACTCCTTCAGTGAAAATCAA
The DNA here is from genome assembly GCA_947311845.1 of Poa pratensis. Taxonomy (NCBI): domain Eukaryota; kingdom Viridiplantae; phylum Streptophyta; class Magnoliopsida; order Poales; family Poaceae; genus Poa; species Poa pratensis. Next base: position 25,114,963 of record CAMZMU010000111.1, read on the forward strand.
ACACAGCTCGGCAACATGAGTAAAAATGCACAGGCTTCAAGAATAAGTGCCAAACAAATACAGTGTGAGGCATACCTACCAAAACATGCAAAGGCCATTTGTGCAGTTCCTGGCTACGCAAACTTGTCTAGCTTCAACACGGGTGAATTACACCCCATAATAACCTTGTTAATTATGCAAAGCCACCACTACTAAATGGTTTGGCGCTTATCCCCAAAAGATATATTGAAGGAACAGGCTATAACCCAATGACAAGAGCCTATTTGCACCAAAGCAAATAAGCAATCTTTAAGTCTAATATTCTTGTCTGCAACTAGCAGCATATAGGAACATTGTTCTAAAATATTAAAATTTGCAGCAAAGGATGTAAAAGTTGCAGCGAGAACTCCTACAGATTCAGTTACTGGCGAAGTTATAAGTGAGTCCAATGAAAATCTCCTGAATATAGTTTGGAGTAGATACCATCCAAGTCTTGCATGAGAATAAGTTAACTAGCATCAGCAGCTCTAGCTCAGGACAGATATACTTACTCTGATCGGTATCACATCATCAGAAAACATGTCCAGGATGAAATAAAATTGCTGGGACTTCAGGTTATGTGCATGATTTGTACTTGGTACAACTGGAGATTTATAACAGTACAAAATTCAAATATTTTGTGCAATCTCAAGAAGTATTCTCCTTAATTGAACTCAGTATAGGAAAGGAAGCCACTCGTGAAATAAATTGGCCAGCACCAAGCAGAAAGTAGAAATTATAACTGATCAGCAGATAACGGAACACTATAACCACAAAAATCCATCGACTGTACATTTTTTAATCAAGCGGAAATATTAAAAGCTGCTATCACTGATACCCAAAATCATGATAGCCTGACAATAGCATCAGAAAGCACCTTTGTTTAATAATTACTGAGATCTGTATAGAGATTACAAAATAAATTGAACTAAAAATGGTATCATAAGATACACTCATTGTCTATAGCAAATTATGAAATGGCAGTCTCCAAAAGGACAGCATTGTATTTGCTTCCAGATGGATGGTGCCTGTTTCTCTTGCAGTGTTATGAAGAGTACATACATTTTTAATGCTCATTTGTACAACAGTCTACCGATACAACCAGCTTGACTATAGGTTATAAGCATATCAATGACAAAAAGATGAAGAAAATCAAAACTTTTATGTTATCGTTTAAAAAACAGAGGATTTCTTGTCTGAGATTTGAAGGTGACATTTTTTTATTTAATTAATGTGCAGAGAAGGCTAACAAAATAATTAAAAAAAACTAGTTCAATGGGATAACCAAAAAACACTACATTCAACGAAATGGGATTGAGCGAGATAACTCAACCAACATAACAGGTCCTCATTTGTTCCTCTTTCTATACTAAACCAATCCATTTAGATGTGACACCACAACACTCTACTGGTACAACTAGGTTCTCTACAGGTTATTAACATATCAATAACAAAAATATCAAAATAATCTAAACTTTTGCTACATTGAACAGGACCAATGGTATTATCCAAAAACAGAGGAGTCCTTGTCTGATATTTGAAGGTGCTATTTTTCTATTTCACTAATGTGCAAAGGAGGCTAACAAAATAAGTAAAACACTAGTTCAATGGGAATACTGAAAAAACACTACATCTAACAAATGGGATTGAGCGAGATAACTCAACCAACATAACAGGTCGTCCTTTTGATCCTCTTCCTATCCTAAACCAATCCAGTCACAGAGCTCGCATCATCAGTCAATGTGCACTGACACCATTCTCTGCGTTGAGCCCATACAGCACGCCTGCATATTTCTCGGTCGATCCAGCGAAGAAGGAATCCTTGAGCTTCCAGAACGCACAGGACGTGACCAGGCTATCAGACCCGGCCTGGTGGGACTCCCCAACACGCTCCACGTCGAGGAGCTCGGCGAGCTTGTTCAGCCCGCCGTGCAAGCTGTTACAGAACTTCATGAGATGCTTGATGTCATACACGGTGGGGAAATAAATCTTCATGAGCTTGAAGAATCCGGCCTGCGTGTCCGGGAGGCTCTCGCAGGTGAGTATCTTGAGCAGGTACCCGAAGTCGTACCCGGCGTGGAACGTCACCCAGTAGACGGCGTCGTTGAGCACGACGCCCGAGGACATGAGCAGCTCGGCGAAGCGGCGGGCGTCGACGCCGCGCTCGGCGTTGCGGCGGAAGTCGATGCCGCTGTGGCGGAGCAGCTCGATGGAGTCGGTGGCGAAGATGTCGCGCGAGTCGTCGAACTCGCGGAAGTTGAACTGCCAGACGCATCTGCGGCGGCCGAGGGAAGGGAGCTCCCCCGTGGGGCCGGAGAAGGTGAGGCCGAGCTGGATGAGGTGGAGCATGTCGACGTTGGCCTTGAGGGTGGCGTAGTTGTAGTCGGCCGGGGAGCGGAAGGCGCCGACGGGGCGGCAGACGACGCCCGGGAACTCGGTGTCCATGGCGACGAAGGGGAACTCGTCGACGACGTCCCGGATGAGATCGAACTCCGCCTCCAGGTTGTCCGCCCACACCTCCCGGATCTCCACCGTCTCCTCGTTCAGGCGGCCGTCGGCCTTGGAGATCACCGCCGCCGCGACGTCCGACATTGCTGCTATGGCGGATTTGGATGGATTTTCTAGGGCTTGGTCGGATTGGATTGGTGGCGATGGGATCGGGGAGGCTCTGGATTTTCTAGACGGACGAGGGGGGAGGGGCTGCTGCGGCGTCGCCTTTATCGAAAATCGACGGCTGCGGTCTAGGATCTAAGACCGGATGGACGGCTGGGAATCGGGCTACAGTTTCAAATCTGGTGCAGGGATGGGGCTACCTGGTAGAACCTGACCAGGTACAAATAATGGCTTTTAACGCCTATAGGCGTCGTGTTAGAGCATTTCTATCCGATTCCGATCCCGTAAAAGATGGTTAGACCCAAATATTTAAAGTTTCGGTTAAAAAATACGCACAGAACAGATCCCGGAAAACGGCTCGAATCGGAAAAAAAGTTCCATCTCCCCGGATATTATACCTTTGTATCCCATACATCCAAATGGAGTCGATTTACAAGTCCAAACCGGCCCTCCCGTCGACGTCAGCATCCGCGAATCCTTAAGCATCCGCGAATCCCGAACTCAATCCCATGACAAGAAGACTCCATTTCAACGTCAATCTTTGATTCGAGGCGAGGAGGTTTGATTTTGACTGATTTTATGTGAAATCGTGGTATGTGCTCGCATCACCATGGAAGCACCTCTATGGCCAAGCTCCCTCATGCACCTCCACGGGAGGAGGCAGGGAGGCAAGCACTATAGGAAAGTTTGGTGAGGGCCCGAGCCGAGCGGGGGCGGTCGTGCTTGTAGCCCCACCTTCATGGACAAGCTCTCGCATGGCAGCACATCCACGGGAGGAGGCGGGTCAAGTCGGGGGAGGCCACCACTAAGAAGGTCAGGTGAGGGCTCGAGCCGCGCGGGGGCAGCAATGGGAACCGGAGCACTCCCTAATAGATAGACTTGTTGAGGAAGATGAAGAAATTTTAGAAATCTATATCTATATGTACCTACCTAATAATAAAAGCAGTAAGGTTTCCACGGTTTGGTTTGGTAGGTCACCGGATTTGCCCCTGAAGTTATAAATAATTATCCACCTATGCCACCCGTAAGTGAAAAACTGTTTGGTTTCATATAATTTCCTATGTCGGGTGTGGAATCGATCGCTGCGTGTGGGCTTCCTATGTCTCCGATCGATCGTTGGTCTCCTGTGCACGCGACCAAAACCGGAAAAACCAACAAACCAGCCCCTTAGGAGAAAACCCGTCGGTAGACCTACATACTCTGCCTTTTTCCCGTCTCCCTTTTGGGCTTCTCCATATCACTGGCTCACTTTTTTCCTACGCCTTCATTTTTCCTACTCCAAGTCCATGACAGCAGTAGCAAGGGAAGGAGCATGCACGGCCACCTTTTTCCATACTCCAAAGCAGCATGAGCAAGGAGCGTGGCCCAATTATTTTCACTAAGATCAGCGATTAGCAAGTCATGCGCAAGGCCCGGTGTGCGTGGATTGCTCCACGAGCAGCTTGCTTTTCCAGGTCCTGATATAATATACAGTATGTAAAATCAATGTTTATTTGTTTGTTGGCTTGTTCATCTGTGATTTGGAAGGTAGAAAAGCTCGATAGTGATTTGAGTACATGTACACGTGGGTTTAGACTACCTGTTTTTTCCAGATACTCCTCAGAAAATCTGTACTTACATTGAGATAACTGGTCCGGTGTTGATCGATGAACCACCACATATTATTTCCTCATGTTTTGGCACATATCTATACTTTTGAGTGCTTTCTCTATCAAATATATCTTGTGTAGTGAACAATTTTGGATTTTGATTTAATCAATGATGTCTTGCTAATTCTTTCAGGTGGGTACACCATTTTAGACGGGGACAATTTTAAGTAGGAAGAGCTTCTTGAAGAGGGTGAAATAATCCAGGGTGCAGAGCACTTAACACCAGACTAATTAATTTGTATTATTTTTCTTATTGAACGGGCCTGCAGAGGATTTCTAGAGTGGCCGGTGTTAGATGTGTATAGTACTGTTCATCACCACATGTATACATGTATATGTACCTTTGGCCTTTGGCCTCTCTTGAATAGAGTTCATTCATAACATGGTATCAGAGCACATGTGCTCTCCTCTTCCCCGCCGCACGTAGCCGCCGCCATCCCGGCCTGCCGCGTCGCTGCTGTTGGTCTCGGCCTGCCGTGTCGCCGCCGCCGTCCCGGCCTGCTGCATCACCGCCGCCGTTCCATTCCTTCCCGGCCTGCTGCACACGCCAGCCGCCGCTCCGCGGCTCTACTCCGGCCGGTCCCCGCCGACCTGCACCGCCGCGGCCTGCTGCCGCAGCCACTCCGGCCGGCCGTCGCTGCTCCCCGTCACAGCCTGCGGCCGCTGCTGCCCTTGCCTATTGCGGCGGCCGCCGCCGCCCCTGTCCGTCGCGACCGCCGTCCTCCGGCCGCTCCGTCCCGGCGACGCCCGGAGTTCCGTGCCTCCCTCTTCCTCCCGCCGCCGTCTGGCCACGGCTCCGGCCGGCCCTCTCCGCCCGCGCCGGCCGCCGAGCCGGCCGCCGCCCTCTCCCCGTAGCCGCATCGAGCTGGTGCTCGGGGCTGGCTCGATTCGATCGAGCGCTTGGACCGGTCGCCCGCCCGGCATATACCGGCCCCAGGTCCGGCTGCCTCGGGCCTTCGCTCGGTCATCAGCCCGGCTTTGACTGGCCTCTGGTCCGGTTGCCTCGGGCCTTCGCCCGGTCTCCAGCCCGGCTTTGACCGGCCTCTGGTCCGGATAGTGTAAAAAAAAAACAGAGAACCCGCGATGTCCTCTTCGGGCTATGTTGTTGTTCCCCGGTGTTCTGTGATCTTTGATGGCACCAACTACCGAGTTTGTGGGCTTTATGCGCATCCACATGCGCGGCCTCCTGTTGTGGGGCGTTCTCTCTGGCGAGGTCTCCTGTCCGCCGTGCCCCGTTGCTCCTGTGGCTCCTACTCCACCGGTGCCACCCGCTCTTGCTGCTGATGCTTCTGAGGCTGATCGTGCTGCCGCCAAGAATGCTGATGATCTTGCAGTTAAAGCCTATGACCAGCAGGTATCGGATTACTCGGACTCTCTCTCTCCTTATCGGGATGCTCTGTCTGTTTACACTCAGTGGTGCAATGATGATGCTCGTGCTGCTGCTGTCCTCACTGCGAGTGTTCTGCCTCAGTTTGCTTCTGAGTTCATGGGATTAGGCACTTCTGCTGCTATGTGGACTTACCTTTGTCAGCGCTATCAGCCCTCGGGTGATGCTCTCTACCTATCTGTGGTCCGTCAGGAGCATGATCTTCAGCAGGGTGACTCTACTGTGGATGCGTTCTACACACAGTGTTCTGCCATCTGGCGTCAGCTTGACTCTCTGCGGACTGTTGTTTGTGGTACTTGTCGCTGCTGTCAGACAGTGAGGTCAGATTTGGAGTTTCAGCGTGTCCATGAGTTCTTGTCTCGCCTGCGTCCCGAGTTTGAGCCTCGGCGTGCACACTTGCTTGCCCGTGGTCGACGTGTTCCCATCTCAGAGGTACTTGCAGAGCTTCGCGCTGAGGAGACTCGGCTCCGTTTCTGGGCTGCTTGTGGTTCCCACTGTGCTTGCTGCCCGCGCTCCGGTGTCGTCTGTTCCACCGCTACTACCCACTCCTTCACGGGGGTGGGCGGGCGGCCCTCTGCAGGGGGGGGTCGGCCTCGCTCTCACATGTTCTGCGACTACTGCAAGAAGCCGGGCCATCCAGAGTCTGATTGTTTCAAGAAGCAGCGTGACATGGGTCGCTCCTCTCCTGCGGTTCGTGCGCCTCCGTCTGCACAGTCCTTCACTGCCCAGGATATTGCCCAGCTCAAGCGTATGCTGGCTTCCTCTGGCTCTTCTTCGACGGGCACCGTTGCCTCGCTGACTGCTTCCACTACTGCTACTCGCCACCACCGCCTACACAGTCAGGTACATCTCCGTGGGTTCTGGATTCTGGAGCTTCCTTTCACATGTCTTCTGATTCTTCTGCTCTGTCTTCTCTTCGACCTCTTGATTCTCCTGTCAATGTTCTTACTGCCGATGGCACACCGCTTCCTGTTGCTAGTCGTGGCACTCTTTCTACTCGTCTTTCTCTGTTCCTAGTGTTTCTCATGTTCCTCGTCTTACCATGAATCTTTTCTCTGCTGCTCAACTTACTGATTCTGGTTGTCGTGTCATTCTTGATACCGACTCTTGCTCTGTTCAGGATCGTCGCACCCAGGCTCTAGTTGGAGCTGGCCCTCGGCGCCGTGCTCAGGGCCTTTGGGAGGTTGACTGGCTTGTGTTCCTTCCGCTGCCACCACCCGCCAGCTCACATGCTCTTGCTGCCTCCTCTCTGCGTCCTTCCACAGTGGCATCATCGACTTGGTCATATTGTGGCTCTCGCTTGTCTCTAGTGCATCAAGGTGTTTAGGGTCTGTCTCTGGTGATGTTCTTTACATTGTAATGGTTGTAGACTTGGCAAACAGACTCATTACCTTATCCTACGAGTGAGTCAGTCTCTCAGCGTCCTTTCGACTTAGTCATTCTGATGTATGGGGTCCTGCTCCCTTGATTCGAAAGGGGTCATCGCTACTATGTTCTTTTTATTGATGACTTCTCTCGCTATACTTGGCTCTATTTATGAAATCTCGCAGTGAGGTTCTCTCATATACAAGCGATTTGCTGCCATGGTTCACACCCAGTTTTCCACGCCCATCCGTGTTTTTCGTGCTGACTCGGCTGGTGAGTATATCTCCCAGATGTTGCGTGGTTTTCTTGCCGAGCAGGGTACTCTTGCCCAGTTCTCTTGTCCTGGTGCCCATGCTCAGAATGGTGTTGCTGAGCGCAAGCATCGCCACCTGCTTGAGACGACTCGTGCGATGATGATCGCGCCTCTCTTCCTCCCCACTTTTGGGCTGAGGCTATTTCCGTCCACCTATCTTATCAATATCCAGCCTTCGGCTGCCTTACAGGGTGGTATTCCTATGGAGCGTCTCTCTGGTCATTCTCCTGACTACTCCGCTCTTCGTCTGTTTGGGTGTGTGTGCTATGTTCTTCTTGCTCCGCGAGAACGCACCAAACTGACTGCTCAGTCGGTTGAGTGTGTCTTTCTGGCACAATGAGCACAAGGGTTACCGATGTTGGGATCCTGTGGTCGTCGTCTGCGTATTTCACGTGATGTGACTTTTGATGAGTCTCGTCCATACTATCCGCGTCCTACCACCTCGACTTTTTCAGTTGACGATCTCTCCTTCCTTATACTCCCCGACACATCTCCCTCTGTGCCTATTGTTCCTCCTCCACCTCCACCTCCGCCGAGTCCCACGTTTCTGATACACCTCCGACCCACCCACCCCTCCTTCCTCTCCTCCCTCGTCACCTGCCTCTCCACCTACCGCTCCGGCGTGTCCTCCCCTTTCTCCCTTTCCTCTCCACTACACTCGTCGTCCTCGTGCTGTGGATGATTCCTCTGACATACCCTCTACTTCCGGAGCGCCACCTTCCCCCTACACCGGTTCATAACCTTCGTTCTCGCCCTTCCTTACGGTCTCCTGATCGCTATTCTCCTTCCCAGTACGGTCTTTCTGCTGCTGTTGAGCCCACTTCCTATCGGGATGCCATGGCTCAGTCTGAATGGCAGCTTGCGATGGCTGAGGAGATTGCTGCACTTGAGCGCACTGGCACATGGGATCTTGTTTCCCCTCCTCCCGGTGTTCGTCCCATCACTTGCAAGTGGGTCTATAAGATCAAGACTCGCTCCGATGGTTCTCTTGAGCGTTACAAAGCTCGTCTTGTGGCTCGTGGCTTTCAGCAGGAGCAGGGACGCGATTATGATGAGACATTCGCTCCTGTTGCCCACATGACCACTGTTCGCACTCTTCTCGCTGTGGCTTCTGTTCGTCATTGGTCTGTGTCTCAGCTTGACGTCCAGAATGCCTTTCTCAATGGTGAGTTGCGTGAGGAGGTTTATATGCAGCCACCACCGGGGTACTCTGTTCCTGATGGTATGGTTTGCCGTCTTCGGCGCTCTCTCTATGGCCTTAAACAAGCCCCTCGCGCCTGGTTTGAGCGTTTCGCTTCTGTGGTGACTGCCGCTGGTTTTGTGCCTAGCGACCATGACCCTGCGCTGTTTGTCCACACCTCACCTCGTGGTCGGACGCTCCTCCTCTTATATGTTGATGACATGATCATTACTGGCGATGACTCTGAGTATATTGCCTTTGTTAAGGCCCGCCTCCGTGAGCAGTTCCTGATGTCAGATCTTGGCCCTCTTCGCTATTTTCTTGGGATTGAGGTTTCTTCGACTTCTGATGGCTTCTACATCTCCCAAGAAAAATATATTCAGGATCTTCTTGCTCGCGCCGCTCTTGGTGATGAGTGCACTGCTGAGACTCCTATGGAGCTCAATGTTCAGCTTCGTGCTACCGATGGTGATCCCCTCACAGACCCGACACGCTATCGCCATCTTGTTGGGAGTCTTGTCTATCTGGCTGTCACTCGTCCAGACATATCATATCCTGTCCACATTCTGAGTCAGTTCGTATCTGCTCCCAGTTCTGTCCACTATAGTCACCTTCTCCGTGTTCTACGATATCTTCGTGGCACGATCTCTCGCCGCCTTTTCTTTCCTCGCTCCAGCTCTCTCCAGCTCCAGGCCTACTCTGATGCTACGTGGGCCAGTGATCCTTCTGATCGCCGCTCCCTGTCTGCCTATTGTGTTTTTCTTGGAGGATCTCTCATTGCCTGGAAGACGAAGAAACAGAAGGCAGTTTCCCGCTCCAGTGCAGAGGCTGAGTTGCGAGCGATGGCTATGTTGACGGCTGAGGTGACCTGGTTGCGATGGTTGCTAGCAGACTTTGGTGTTTCTGCTGCTGCACCGACTTCTCTATTGTCAGACAGTACGGTGCCATCAGCATTGCGCGTGACCCGGTGAAGCATGAGCTCACCAAGCACATCGGCGTGGATGCCTCCTTTGTGCGTGCTGCTGTGCAGGATCAGATTCTTGCTCTTCACTATGTGCCCTCCGAGTTACAGTTGGCGGATTTCTTCACGAAGGCACAGACTCGAGCGCAGCATGGGTTCTTCCTCTCCAAACTCAGTGTTGTTGACCCACCATGAGTTTGAGGGAGGTGCTAGATGTGTATAGTACTGTTCATCACCACATGTATACATGTATATGTACCTTTGGCCTTTGGCCTCCGTTGAATAGAGTTCATTCATAACAGCCGGGATATGTGGCGAGGCTACCAACAACAGCACCTGGCATTAAGTTGAGGCCGGCCAGTGACATATGGCTGATATTACGTAAGTTTGTTTTCCAATTTCGGGTTCTTATGTTCAAATTCGTCTTAGTACTAGCCCTTTCACTCGCGTCAGGCCGATAGCCACATACATATCTACTGGTTGATGGTTTTGCCTGAAAACCTGGAAAAGCTTTCAGTTCACTGTTTACCTTCTTATCGTAGCATCTGTGACTTGCTTAAATTCACTTTATATTCCTTCCCCTTAGACTTTCAAATGGTTACGTTTAGCTAAAGTTCTCTCTACATTCTGGAATTGATCACAGATGTGGGTTCAGTCTGATGGATGGAAAGCTATCCACGGCATGTAAGACTAAATGGATATATATTGCTGAAAGGATTACTGATGCTGCAGACTAGCTCCCCGTTCTTTGGGATCCTGCGAGATGACTTATACAAACCTTTCAAGCATGATATTCGCAGGTGGTATAGTTGCTTAGACATCTGCATATTCTGTGCTACTTCTTTTTACTTTTTAGATTATTGACTCATTTGATGACTCGTTGTTCTGTATGCTACATACAGTTATGCGATGGGACTATAAAATCTTACGATCTACTCCCTCCGTTCCAAATTAGATGTCTTCCATTTGTCCACATGCGGATGTATCTATACTTGTAACATGTCTAGATAAATCCGCATGTGGATAAATGGAAGACATCTAATTTGGAACGGAGTGAGTATGTAGGATGTGATCTCTCTTTGAGCCGTCCACATATTTCCCTCACTCTCCCGCGCTGGACAATGAACCTTCAATGGCTGCCTTCAAATGCCACCAACTCACAACTACATGTGCGCATCAGGAATCTGTATTTGTCATGTATTGCTGCATCTCTCTGATTTTACTGACAGCAACATGCCACCGAATTCAGCTGCCCATAGGTGCTAACCCGATATACCAATAATATTGCAGTGTTTGACGAAATTCCCAGCCACATTGGGCACACGTAAATTTAACCATCCAGGCATCCAAGAAGGCATCAACGATGCTGCATTTACTTAGGTATTTCATCAGTTCAATCGCATTCAAATTTAAATTCAGCTATGAGTAGTAGCAACTATAGCAACGAATAAATTTCTAAGGTAACAGTTCAATTACATAACCATATCTTTCTTCAGAAAGTTAAAGCTTTGCCACCTACATTCCGCAGGTACTGTGATTTAGTTTGAAAGGTAGATGATCAATAGTTTCATTAGAGAACCATCTCACTATTTTAATTCAGTTTTGGTGGGGTAAAATAATTAAGGGTAACTTTATTTGGGTGTGATTTGTGAGGCTAGATAATATTTCCATGTTGTTTCATACGGCTCTTCAATGATGTTATATTTTTTAAGCGTCAGTGATGGTTCAGGATGCAAGTGCTCAGGCGACATCATCATCGAGCCCGCCAGCATGCTGGAGGCAGCAAGGAAGAGCAGGAGGGATGAAGGTGTGAAGAGAGCTTGGAATGTCCGTCGCACTACGCACTAGGATTACGGACCGGCCCGAAGAACTTTCAATCACCAAGGAGAGAAGTAATCATGTGTAAAGATTTGTGCATTTCGTTCAGTTGTGTATGCTCAAAGAAATATTTAGATTGAATTACATCCTTATACGATGTTCTCGCTAGCATGCAATTAATATTTTTGTAATACTTCCGATAAGGAATATATGTTTTTTTTTCTCAGTCAAGGTTAAATATCCCATTAAAAGGATAAACATGCCAAATCTTTGTCTCCGAAAAGATGTACTCTTAAATTTGAAATACTTCATTTTGCAACCAGATCGAGTTCAGCTCACCTCAATAACAGTTTTATTGATAGTATCTAGGTTTGTGCATCTTGCTGCCTGACCTATTTTATGGCAGTTGCATGGTATGTATTTAACTTTATGGGACTTGCATCGATGTTGTAGCGGATGCTCGAGCGGGCGATGCACATCTACATCTTGAGCCATTTTCCAGTGATTTATTTGTCTTCCTCTGTTTTATCTACTCCCCGCCATGAAGGTAGGTTGAAGTGGGGTGAGGTAGCGATGTCAACATATGTCTTCCGCAACACACGGTGTGTCGTGGAAGCACTGTAACTCACCGGTTTATGTGCAAGTTGCGTTTGTATCAATGAAAGCTTACCTCGCACTCCACGACGTAGATTTTTCTCTCCCGTTGCAACGCACGGGCATATTTCCTAGTGTAAAACAGAGTTCTTCATGGATTAACTGCGGCGCCTCCAATCCAATTAAAAAACACAATAATTGTGTGCACGATTCGTTGAGATGACGGCAAGGAAAATGCTCTGATTCTTGGAGAACGGTAGCATAATTCAGATGGATGTGGAGGAGGATGGCTTGCTGGAAATGCACACATTTGGAACAGCAAAGGTCGATGAAATGGATGGTGCAGACTGCAGACAGGAGGAGCAGCCTTCAGCTTGAAGATCGGGCAAGGTTGGTTCGATGCAAGCTTAAGGTACGTCTGGCCCTGATCAGAAGAAAAAAATATCGAAATATGCCCCTTTTTGAAACACTTACGATAGGTCAAAACAAAATCGAGATATGTTCGATGCAAACTCTTTTTTCCGGGACGAGAGGTTGTTCGAAGACGGGCCCGATATGGTCAGGTCCAAGACTCCAAGTCTCGGTCCAACACACAGACCGGGAGACCTGAACTTGTCCCCCGCTCCCGGAAGGGAGGAGATCAATCTCACTCGCCGTCGCCGGCCTCCGTACCTCGCGCTATAGCAGTTCGAGCTCTCCGTCGACGCCGTGGACCTTGTACGGTTTCGGCTTCACGCCGACACCTTCCCCGGCGCAAACTTCAACGCCCAAACCGTCTCTCTTGTCCATCGGCGCAGCTCCCCTTTTTCAGTTGACCGGACTAGATCAACCATGCCGAACAGGAGAGGGGCCATCCTGCTGGAGGACCTGCCGGAGGAGATCATCGACAACATACTCGTCCGGCTGCCTTCCAGGGACGTCGGCCGCTGCCGCGCCGTCAGCACGTCGTGACGCAGCACCACCTCCATGCCCGAATTCATGCTCCGACACCACCGCCGCCAGCCGTCGCTCCCCATAATCGTTCGCCAGGGGATTCCCGTCGTCATCGGTGCCTCCAGTCAAGAAAATCTCTGGCCTTTCCCCCCAGGCGCTAAACACCGTTGCTTGATTCGCCTCAGAGGCGCCTGCGACGGCCTCCTCGCGGCCTCCTTGCGGTCCCGGTTCTATGTCTGCAACCCGGTCACCCGCACGCACGCTCTCCTGCCACAGCCCCAACCTTGCCACGACAGCATGGGGTCTCGGCAGCACGTCAGGAATAACATAGTCGGCTTCTACCGGCACCATTCAACTGGAGAATACCGGGTGCTCTGGGTCTCACAACAATCACATAAACACTACAGTTTATATGTCCTCACCGTAGGATGCGACAGGCCGAGGCACGTCGAAGTCTCGCTGCCTTCCATGGAACAAAGTTACGCCGCGTGTTCTACGCTTCCAGAAGTCTTCCGGTAGCCCACCGTGGCAACCTGCACTGGCATCCTTCCGTTGCTAGGAACGTCACGGACATCGATGGACAGATCATAGTGTTTGATGGAGAAGCCGAGTCATTCCGGTGGATGCGTTGCCCTGCCCAGGTGTCCCACAATATCAAGTTGTTCAGCGTGAATGGGGTGTTTGCTTTTGTTGGTAGCACCTTCACCGATTTCCATGTCTGGGTGATGAATGATTACGAGGCTCAAATATGGTCTTTTAAGTACAGAATCGACGTGTCACAGTTGGAGGCATCAAAACGACGTTGCTTAACTTATTTCAAAAACGACATGGGAACGCTGATTGATTTAACGGTGAGATGGTTTTCTCATATAGCCATGCTCAATGAGCGTGAGCTGCTCATCATGATTAATTGTTGTCATCTGTTGCGATGTGATGCTGATGGCAAATTCTTAGGAATGGTGAACATCGCAGGAGGTCAATGTAGTATGTGGCTTACGGAGGATCGTCTTCAAGAGAGCATAATTCCGATTCCGTGCAATGAGATGCAGGAAGAAGACGAGGAGGATCCATTCTCCATAGAGCATGTCCGAATGTTCAAGACTTCTAGTTTGCTCTGCCGGACCAAGAACTTGTCAAGAGACTTTTTGTAGCTCATTTTACTTTGTTTTTAGGTAATTTTACTTTATTAGTAGTAGTATTGTCAGTAGAACATGTCATTTTGGATGGTTGGAGTAGCACCATCGAATAAAAGATTTCATCGTTAATTTGGGGCTTATTATGATGCGTTTTGAACATCTTGTCAATGTTTCTCAGAAATTTATGGAGTACCGATCTATGATATGATAACTTTACTAAAGCTCCTCCCTGCCGGCTAAATGTTCTTCAGTTTTGTTCATGCTCTTTGGGCGAAGGCATTTTTCGTGGTTGAAACTATTCAGGCTCTGGATCTCTTCTTCCATGCAAGTGATATATGATTTTAGTCTTTCTCATGCATATGCATAAGAGACATACTCTTCAAATTGTTGCTTATGATGTGAGACTACGATGAACAGAAATTAAGGTTCACTAGCCTCAAGGTACTGGTTATGTTTCAATTAAAAAACAGCAATAATTCCTTGAGAAGGGCAGGGGAAATGCTCTGATTCTGGGATACGGGTAACGAAATTCAGATACATGTGGAGGAGGATGGCATTGCTTGAAATGCACACATTATTAACAGTAAAAGTCGAGCGAATGGATGGTGTAGACAGGCAGACAGGAGCAGCCTTCAACTTGAAGCTCCGGCAACGTTGGGCCTAACCTTTCCCCGTTTTCTTCAAAGTTCAGGCTAATAGCTCCGTGTTACAAAGCTGAAACTTGTAATGCGTATGCCTACCTCCATGTTCTTCATCTGATAATATGATATGAGAGAAATCTCCCATTTGCTTTCGAAATTGGAACCGTGGAGAAACTTGTGATTCTTAAAACCAGAGATCATGCTATTTTCAGAGAATGAGATGAGACATCCTCTGCACATGCCTTAATAATAGACACCTCTTTAATCAGAAAAATCATAGTACTAATATAAGCTTACATTTCAACCATCAGTATCTCTAGCCGTTCAAGTTGCATCATGTTTTCCACCGGCTACAGCTCCCAATTAGAAATTGTTACGCCCTCCATTCACTAATGTAAGGCATTTAAGATTTTTCTTGATTCAAATGTATCTGGATTTTTTTACATATATTCATTTATTTTAATATGTATGAGGTCAACATTGAAATATTAGTTAGAGTGCCTTACATTAGTGAACGAATGGAGTATTACAAACACCCTTTGAAACACTTAAGATACCGGTTTCTACCGGCACCATCCAACCGGAGAACAACATAGTCGGTTTCTACCGGCACCATCCAACTGGAGAACACATGGTGTGTTGGGTCTCGCAACACTTGCATGAACACAGCATATACATCCTCACGGTCAGATGAGACACGCCGAGGCACGTCGGAGTCAGCCTGACAGCAATGCCGTGTTACTCACCTTGTTGATCTGTTCCAACCAGTGTCCAGTAGTCGACCGCGACAACCTGCACTGGCATCCCCGCGTGACGGGCGTGGACAGGTAGATTCTCGTGTTCGACACGAGAGGGCCGAGTCGGTCACCCTGCCAAGCTAACCTACAGTCTGAAGTTGTTCAGCATGAAGTGGAGGGTCGCTCTCTCGAGTAGCTCGCGTTACACTTACACCGTTGTCGATGTCTCGGTGATGCGGGCTCAAATCTAGGCTTTCGAGTACCGATTGATCTATCAGTGGTGGAGGCCTAAAGACAACTTTATTTAACTTGTTTCGAGAAGGAAAAGGAAGGCGTGATTCGATGATGAAATGCATCTACGATATGGACGCGCTCGATGAGCGTGAGCTGCTGATCATGTGTAATGCAAGACACGTGTTGCGTGACTTCGATGGCAGGTTCTTAGGAATCGTGAATATCTAGGGATGTTGGCGGACGTCCGCTCCGGCTAAAAATCTGTCCGCCCCGTTCCATATTTCTCCTATTTGCTTAACAGCCAGCTAATCATCAAGTAGTAATAATTTCCCAGCGGACAGTCTGCCTTTTCCACCGGCACGTCCGCCAACATGCCTATGAATATCGGGAAGAGTCAAAGTCAATATGGTGTGGAGCTTACTGAGCTTCACCTCGAAGAGAGCATTATCCCAGTTCCGTACCATGCGATGCAACGAGCTTACTTGTCTGTAGTATTGTAAGTAGAACATGTCATTTGGTATGTTTGCCTAAGTTGTCATCATTTGGTGCTTATTATGATATCTCTTGAACGGCTTGTTAGTTGTATCGATCTATCATGTTAGAACATTACTACTGTTCCTCCCAGCCGCCCAAAAAAAATCTGAAGTTTTGGCATGGTTAAAGTACACGAATGAGACATTCAGTCTTGTTCATGCTCTTTGAGAGAAAAATTGTTGCCCTGGATATCTTCTTCCATAGGCTGTTTGTTTGATCTCTCATGTTCGTGTGCAATTTGGTCGTAACTACTACTCCCTCCACTTCTAAATGCAATTTGGTCGTTTGAACATTACTACTGTTTTTTATTTTTATTTTTGGCCCGCATGTATGTAGACATGTAATCTTGCTTACATAGTTGTGTGTAAAACATGTCAAAACATGTTTTGTCAGGCATGCTTACATAGCTGTGTGTATTACATCACTGGATTAGCGTAGTTATGTGTCTGACGGACTGATTGCTCCGAGGGAGGTGAAAGAGATCCCCACTGTCGCCGTCGACCGTGCGGGCTTTTGTCCAGCAGCGTCCTCTGGCAATGGCGCCGGGTACTGATCGAACAAGAGCACGAGAGTTAAAGGAAGGGGGGCAATTTCGTTAGTGAACTACCCAGCATTCGAAGAACATGTTCTCATGGTGTACTGGAGACTTGTTATGAAGTTGGGAGATGCAATATGTATTGTCTCTACCTATTCATGTCCTTTATCTATGGAGTATTGTTTGTTTGAAATTATATGACGTCACAGGGAACCTGATATGTGTGTGGGGTATAAGATCTTTAAACGGGGTACACCATGGCAAAGCTTGTTCGGAAGCACTTTAACATTGTGTGTGTTAGAAGTGGCTATCTGAACACAGGATGAACAAGAGAGGTTTTGCGTGCAACTTTTCTGGTCGTGCCTTTTTCTCTATTTATTCAGAGAAGGGAAACGGTGGCCGGTAGAGATCCTACCTAGGCGCCACGATCTGGCTATGCGCTCGTGCCATCCCACGAGCACCAAGACCGGGGCTTAGCCGCTACATGCACGGCACGCACAGACGACGCGAGCTCGTGCCTAACTGAACTTTAACTGAAACTGAAACAAACTAGCTAACTGACTAGTCAAGCTAACGACTAGATTAGGTTGCTAACAGTGTGCATCGTCTGATGCGGGGAAAAAATGTAGATTGCAGAAAACACAATAGTGTCATACGGGCCGAAGCATGTAAATAGTCGGGAGAGGCGATGGAAGCAAATATGCCAGGAAAACATATACTAGTAGTGAAGAGTCGGAAATAAATCGATGCAAATCTGAAATTTGTTTCCAATGCAGTTCAGATTTGTTCCCATTAGGGCTAGCTCAGCTGGCGCCGTGGTGGGACTCTATGGGACGCGGTTTTTCCTCCTGGGCACTGAAGCTTTGAGAGCCGCCGCTTCCCTTTTCGATCAGTTGACCGGACTCGATCGACCATGCCGGATGGGAAAGGCGCCACCCTGCTCGAGGACCTGCCGGAGGAGATCATCGATAACATACTGGTCCGGCTGCCGTCCAAGGACGTTGGCCGCTGCCGAGCGGTCAGCGCGTCGTGGCGCACTGCCACATCCACGCCCGAATTCATGCTCCGACACCACCGCCGCCAGCCGTCGCTCCCCATCATCCGTGACCGGGGGATGCTCGTCGCCTTCCGTGCTGGCGCCTCGAGCCAACAGGAGCTCTGGCCTTTCCTCCAGGGCGCCAAACACGTCCCGGGATTAGCCTCAGAGGCGCCTGCGACGGCCTAATCCTCGCCGTCACCGTCTCCTGGCGACCCTGCTTCTATGTCTGCAACCCGGTCACCCGCAAGCACGCTCTACTGCCCCAGCCCCAACCTTGCCAAGACACGGTGGGTTTTGGACGAGACATCCAGTACAACATAGTCGGTTTCTACCGGCACCATTCAACCGGCGAACACCGGGTGCTTTGGGTCTCAGAGCACGTACATACATACTACAATTTATATGTGCTGACGGTAGGATGCGACAGACCGAGGCACGTCGCAGTCACTACGTCACGGCAAAGATTTAAGGGCACTTCAAAGTGCCCCGAAAAGTCAAATAAATGCCCTAAAAACTTATTAGGGCACTTTTTCAAGTGCCCAATATACTGGTGATTGGAAAAGTATCTAGGGCACTTTGAAAAAATGCCCCAAAAGGTTAAACCTTTTAGGGCACTTCTCCAAGTGCCCGAATAGATTTTAGGGCATTTTGAAAAACTACCCCGTAAACTTATTAGGGCACTTCTCCAAAGTGCCCCGAATAGTTTTTAAGGCATTTTGATTAAGTGCCCCCAAAACTTTTTGGGGCACTATGGAGAAGTGCCCCAGAAACCTACAAGGGCACACATTATATTAGTACCCTAATATATTTTTGAGGCATTGTTCAAAAATTCTCCAGATTTATATTATAATATTAGACACAATTCACACTTCATCACAGATACAATCAAAACATACTGTAAGATCTGCAATCAGGTGTTACAGAGATGTAAGATCTGCAATCAGATTACAGATCCAAAATAGACAAAGGTACTGCCAGTTGAGCATGATAACATCTGGAACATGTAGATTACAGGGACATGTACTACTGCCATTATGAGATATGATCAAACTTGCAATATTTTGCAACATCTAGGAAGTGAAGAACTCCTCAGTCTCACCTTGGCTCCTGTTTGAAGGAAAGGAATATAGTTAAGAAGATATAAACAGAGCGAACAAAAAAACAGACTGGACCAATGGTCAATTCCAAGCCACTGATAGTAGTGAGAAGTTAAGATAACTTACAGCAGCTCCTGCATTTTAGAATCATAGTTCTTAGCGTCAAACTGGGAACCTTCCGGTGCCATTCCTGCCATGGCTGTAGCAGAAAAAAATATATGTTAGCTATAGAAAGGCAATGGCGCCAATAATCAGGAGCTAGCTTAAGTTGACAACAGCTAACTGGATGCAACTTAAAGCACGAAGAAACCCATACTGTTCAACAAACTTACATAAAAAGAACAAAAAAAAGGTGAATATTTGCCACAAAATAAAAAAATATGGAGACTCTAATACCAGATTGGGTGATCTAAGAGTCAATAAACAATAAATATGATAACAGAACCAGGTCTAGAACTTCATGAATTAACCATTAATCCACTAAAACATACCAGATCAGTATTGCCCATTTCAAATATAATGCAAGAACCAAATTGAGCATATACTTGATTGCAGCAACATGAGTATAAACTATAGGGAGACAACAACCGGATCATGTATTCATTTAGACAGTAGCTTCACACCAACTTGATTGCAGCAACATGAGTATAAACACTTCCATGCGTTAGCCACAACATTTAGCTCGGTAACAATAATAGCTAGAGTAGAATAGTAGATGCATTGGACTATGTCGCCAAATACGTTCACAAAATGGACTATTATATGTACAGATCATATGAACATGACAGTATTATGCTAGTGCCACCTTTATTTCCCTTGTTTTGTAATGTGTCATTGACTAGTTATTTGCGTGGGAAGTTCTAATTATCGAACCCAAGCAAAGCTACAGGAGCATCACTTATTTTCGGTGCTACACAAAACTACATGATAATTGAGTGTTGCTACATTACAAATATACCAATGAATAATACAAACTTAAGAAAAATAAGAAGGGACAGACTATTATGCTTCCTGTAGTAAAACAATGCTGGAAAGTAACAGGTTAGTGTCTCTCCTCATGTCTACTTGAGCTACTTTCCTAAGCAATCATGATACTATTTGCAATACACACTGACCAAGCTCAACTTTAAAATGAATAGCATGCTTGATGATGAGATGTGAATTGCACATAGCTGAATGCAAGGTCAGAAAGAAGTTAAATCTTCTTAATTAGGACAAAAACGAATATAATATATGGAAACCCAGTAAGTTAGGCCATGATGAGCTCTCAAGTGTGGGAACAAAACTCACCAAGCTCTGATATTCCTTTGTATCCACAATTTCACAGGCGAACTCCCTACAAGGGGAAGTAATTATTATCTTCACGAGTTCCTCACCAATATTAAAACAAGAGCATACAGCTCAACAGGTCACAACAAAATGCATTACGACAATTTCAAGTAGCGGTGCAACATTGCTGCATAATCAACAACAGAAGCAATAGAAAGCTAACCTCAATGAATAGAATCTGTGTCAATCAAATATAACATCAATACCATTAGCAATACATGACAAACATGTTTTTGACTTTTGAGCCCCTGTCTTGAATACATGGAAACAGTTCCCAAGTTTTTACCAACTGATTTGCAAAGAATAGGTGAGAGAAACACACCATCTGTTCACCGAAATCAACAACCACGCTGTCAGCTGGAACACCCTTTGCAAATATTGTCAATACCACTTCTGCTCTAATGTTGTAGAAGTCATGCCTGCAGCATAAAATGCAGTATCAGAAAGTGTTAGCCTCAATCTACTGTTTACGGCATAAACAGCAATCTCTCTATAGGATAGATACACTAATAGTTTTTCCTTGATTATAATTTGTGAGCCCATAAATAAGGTGGTAATCAAAGGTATGTTTTAGTGATGTACTAGATGTCTCCCCAAATTTAAAAAGTTATACATGGAAATGAATATGCCCTCGGAGAAGCGAAGAGTATTGAAAGAACTCTGCACCAATTGCCTACATTTGGGCTTGCTTGGCACTTCCACAGTTGGCTGCGTATTCTCCATACTTGCACCGTCCTCCTTGTCCTCAGCAGTAGGGGTCACAGTTGTAGACCCAGAAGCTGCCGCTGGAGCCACAGCAGCAGTGGCAGGACTCTTCACCGGCACCTGGCTAGCCTCCTCTGAACAGATAACAGGTTAAATATTTAATCTCTTTTCGCATGTGAAGGTATAAGTAGGAACAAATAACTTGGTCTAATCCAATTAGTTGTAAAAAAAATACGGGAGCCTGTGCTCAAGAGGGGAATAATAATATGCAAGGCCAAAAGATGAAAACCTTTTAGCATATGCGTGGTTTTCTTAGCGTCCTAAACAAATGCAGGTGAACATGAATACATATACACAACTGCAGGTTGTCAGTTCAAAGGTCCAGCCTACACTGAAGTACATCTCAAACAAATAGCAATGCGCAAGCAATACAATAAAGAAATACTCCAGGTGGTGTGTTTATCTTTCGATTGGGTAATAAACTGTCCTTATCAAATAATTAAAATGCCTCAGGAATATTTTCTATCATGGGCTGGACCAAGGAAGCAAGCAAGATTTTGTTCTTAATAGTTTATCCCCTTATCTAGCCTCAGTTTTCCTCACAGGCTAGATATTCACATTTTTACTTCACTAACACCAACATATGATCGGATCATGTATGCACATGATTAGTGGCTCTCTAGAAACAACCAGAATTAAGAAGCATCCACAAGAACCTCTAGATGAGGAAATCATTACAATTCTCTCTGAAATTAACTAACATGAACACTACCGGGCAACTGAATATTTCTTCAGTTAACAGTAGATGTAGTGGTCACCCACACGCACATCACAGCACAACTGCACAACTATACAGATGAGTTCATCACCAGGATGAACTTGAGCACCACACGAACATTTCAGACCACCACAGTTCATCGGCACACAGCCGGTCACAGAAGAATGCTCACCTCGAGTATTCTGTAGCCGAGGCAGAGCTTGGAGGAGGTGATGTTGAGTTAGTAGACGAAGGAGACGACTTGCAATGGATATAGTGCCGTCCCGCCAGCGTCGTAGTCATAGCAGCAGCCACACCACAACACCATCCCACCATCACCAGATCACCACCGCACCACACCACCAGACGGGAGAGCCAGGGTTGCGCCAGGGCACCGTCCCGCCGACGTCAGCGTCATGGTAGAGGAGCTGAAGGTCGAGTCGACGAAGCCGGAGCCGAGTAGCGCCGAGGTCCAAGTGGAGGGCGAGGCGGCGTGCTCGAGCAGAGGATCGAGTTGAAGATCGAGCAGGGGCTCGAGAGGGAGCCGAGCTCGCAGAGGCTCGAGTGGAAGTCGTGGTTGACGGGAGCAGTACAGCGAGACAGCGTGCTCGAGCAGGGGCTCGATGAGGCGACCGTGGTCGATGAGGAGGCGCAGCCGGCGGAGCGCGGAGGCACGGGAGGCGGGGAACAGCGTCGGCGAACCAGCCGTGGCGAGCTAGGGTTAGGGTTCCCGGTGGGGTCCGGTTGGAGATTCCAGGGGCGAGCTAGCGGTGGGGAGCCTCGGGGAATTGAAGGAGGAGGGGCAGCGGAGCAATTCCACGGAGCCGCGGCGCCGGTGATGGCCGGAGCCGGCCAAGGCAGGGTGGATGTCGGCGGTGCCTCATGCCAGAGAGCAGGCGATGGGGAACGGGAGTGAGGGCTCGTAATCCCCAGCGCGATGGGCAAAATATTCGGAATCTGTCTACCTAGCCAGTAATCCCCAGCGCGATGGTCTGGCTGGCGGACGACTGGTTGGTTGCGCCGCCGTGGGGGATGGAGGAAGCATTTGGAGGTGGCGGCGGAGGAGTCAGAGGTTCGGGTGAGAAAATGATTTATCCGGTGCCTAGTTCTCATTTTAATCAAGGGCTTAAGGCCAATGGTACAAGAAACTCAGAAGGTTATTTGCCCGGCCCTTTTCTGCTAGCTCTCCAAAAAGTCAATTCATGATCGGTTCGATAGTCTAAATGCTAAATTCACCAAATAATTTGCGATTCCACGGTTTTTTTTTTTTTTTTTTTTTTTTTGCGAAACACAGTACAACGCAAGCGCTCATATACACGCGCACACACTCACCCCTATGAACGCACGCACGCACACCCTACCCCTATGAGCACCTCCGAGAGACTGAGCCGGCGGGTTGAGTCTTGAGATTGACGAAGTCACCACGGGCGCCTCGCTGTCGACGGGAACGTCGCCTCCCACTGAAGAATATTCCGCCTTAAATGAGAAACACCAGCGTCAAACCTGGGGTTTGAACTCTGGTGGGCTGGGGGTACAACCACCCACCTAACCATCTTGCCACAGGCAAGTTCTCTTTGCGATTCCACGGTTATGTTGAGTACATGTTAGCTTGGACAACCTTTTCTATGTATTCGTACACATGCGTGCATATGGGTGCCGCATGCGAGTGGCCTGGACCCGACAAGGTAAACACTTTCCGCTTAAGCCGCAAACGGAGTTCGTGCCGTAGATGCATATTCGGCCGTGTCTAAGAGGAGACGTGGTTGACATTTTGAGACGTATTAGAAAGTGGCCCAAAAATACTGAGATATGAAGACATTTTGAAAAATGACTTTTCGAGGCATTTTAGTTTTGTGCCCCAATAGGTATGATAATTGGGGGCATTTGAGCAAAATGCCCCAAAAGCCATAATTTTTGGGGGCACTTGCTCAAAGTGCCCCTAAAAGTCATACCTATAGGGGCACTTTGTTTAGACTGCCTCAAAAGGTCACATTTATCCGGGCTTTTTGACAAAATGCCTCTAATTGAAACCTTTCAGGGCATTTTAGAAAAATGCCCCTACCAAAATGCCCCGAAATCCTTGCCGTCCAGTAGTGAGTCCCGTCGCCTTCAAAGGAACAAAGGCTACTCAGCGTTTTCTACATTTCCAAAAATCTTCCGGTAGCCCACCGTGGCAACCTGCATTGGCATCTTTATGTTGCCGGGCACGTGAAGCGCGGTGTCGATGGACAGATCATTACCGTGTTCGACGGAGAAGCGGAGAAGTTCCGGTGGATGCGTTGCCCTACCAGGTGTCCCACAACACCAAGCTGTTCAGCGTGAAGGGGGCGTTTGCTTGCTCCGGAACACCGGGTCACTGCTTCACCGCTATCCATGTGTGG
The DNA here is from genome assembly GCA_947311845.1 of Poa pratensis. NCBI lineage: Eukaryota > Viridiplantae > Streptophyta > Magnoliopsida > Poales > Poaceae > Poa > Poa pratensis. Next base: position 25,138,919 of record CAMZMU010000111.1, read on the forward strand.
GTGATGCTGGATTACGATGCTGAAACCTGGGCTTTCAGCTACCGGATGACGCGTCGGAGTTGGAGGCATCAAGCTAAGGCAACTTAATTGCTCAACTTCTTTCAAAGAGGAAAAGGGAACGCCGATTGATTTAAAGGTCGAATGGTTCTATGAGATCGCCATGCTCAATGAGCGTGAGTTGCTGATCTTGTTTGATGGAGGTCATGTGTTGCGCTGTGACACTGATGGCAGGTTCTTAGGAATGGTGCACATCCGAGAAAGCCAATACTACAATGGTGACTGTCGTAGTCTTCTGCTGCTTACCGAGGATCGCTTTCAAGAGAGCATTATTCCAATTCCGTGCAATGAGATGCAACAAGACGATAAGGAGGAGCCATTTTCCATACGGCCTGTCTGAATGGTTTGCTCTGCCCGACTTGGAGCATGCTTATTGTTCTTAGCTCATCCTTCTTAGTCCGTATTACTTATTAGTACTTTCAGTACTCAGTAAAACATGTCATTTGCGTAGTTGCAGTAGCACCATCGAAGCTGTCATCATTTGGTGCTTGTTAACGTTTTGTTGGTTGTACCGATGTACTAAAACTTTAAAAGCGTATCTCCCTACCGCCCAAAAAAAAAATCTTTAGTTCTTGGCATGGTTAAAGTGCATGAATCGCACCGTTAAGACGAGACATTCAGTCTGGGTCTGCTCTTTGAGCAACGGCATTTTTAATCGTTGAAATTGTTACTCCGAATCTCTGCTTCCATTACTATTGTTCCTCCCTGTTGCCCAAATTTTCTCTAGTTTTAGCATTGTTAAGGTACACGAATGGCATCTTTAAGATGAGACATTCAGTCTTGGTCATGCTCTTTGAAAGAAGGCATTTTTAGTTGTTAAAATTGGTGCCCTGGATCTCAGCTGTTCAGTGTTCAATTTGATCGTAACTGAACTAAAGCCACGACAAGAATTATGAAACGGAGGTAGTAGTAAGTTAGACCTGCTCTTTGGGTGAACTTGTTTTGCTAGAGATGCATAGATGTGTGTATTACTACCTCTGTTCCTAAATATAAGGCGTTTTGGTTGTTTAATTTGAACTCTAAAACGGTTTATATTTAGGAACAGAATGAATACGAAACTGGAGTGCCACAGTTATTTGTGTGATACTAGTTACTATAATGCTGTTATGGTTGAAGAAAAAACTGGAGTAACCCAGATTACAGATTACAGATTGCCCGATCGAAGAAAGAACGTTAGTCTGGATAAATTTGAAACTCTCTTTCTTTTGTGAACCGCACAACTGTGTTAGTTACACAGATTTTTTTTCTCTAATATGCTGATATGGTTACGCTACTCCTCAGGATGATTCTATTACAAACCAAGGTTCCAGTACACGAATTGGTTCCAGATCGGAGATACAAGCAGGGGAATTGGGGATCCGGGAAGAGAAGAACAAGGTAGAGGAGAGAGCCGTCTTCGCCGTGATCCAACTGGATGCCGAGTTCCTCCGTTGCTTCTGGTACAAGAAGCTCCCGATCAGCCTTGGCGACGGGCCGGCCTTGGTCCAACCCAGCTCGGGCCCGCGTAGCGTGGGTTGGGCCTGTGCTCTCGACGCGGCCTTGTTGGCGAGGTAGTAGTGTTGTAGGGTGTCGTGGTGCTGCTGACAATCCCCTCTCCTTGAGTTCCGGCTTGTCCCCAAGCCGGTGCCGCCGGAAAACGTTGACGGAGCCTGATGATGTCCTCCCAAGATGCTTGCGTAGTCGAGCCGTACGTAGTTCCAGGTGACGAGAACCTGCTGGCGAGGCGGACCTGTGCTTGACGAGGAGGAACGACGATCGATGATCTTGTCTGGGAACCAAGCGGTCGCATCAGGGAACCGACGATGGAGATCTTCCAGGTTTTCCCAGGTGGCCTAGCCCACCGCGGCAACCTGCATTGGCATCCTTATGTTGCCGGGCACGTGAAGCGCGGTGTTGATGGACAGGTCATTACCGTGTTCGACGGAGAAGCGGAGAAGTTCCGGTGGATGCGTTGCCCTACCCAGGTGTCCCACAACATCAAGCTGTTCAGCGTGAAGGGGGCGTTTGCTTGCTCCGGAACACCGGGTCGCTGCTTCACCGCTATCCATGTGTGGGTGATGCTGGATTACGATGCTGAAACCTGGGCTTTCAGCTACCGGATCGACGCGTCGCAGTTGGAGGCATCGAGACAACTTAATTGCTTAACTTCTTTCAAAAACGAAAAGGGAACGCCGATTGATTTAAAGGTCGAATGGTTCGATGATATGGCTATGCTCAATGAGGGTGAGTTGCTGATCTTGTTTGATGGAGGTCATCTGTTGCGCTGTGACGCCGATGGCAAGTTCTTAGGAATGGTGAACATCACAGGAGGTCAATGTCCTAGTATGTGGCTTACCGAGGATCGCCTCCAAGAGAGCATTATTCCTATTCCGTGCAATGAGATGCAGGAGGAAGACGAGGAGGATCCATTCTCCATAGAGCAGCATGTGTGAATGTTAAGTACTCCTAGTTTGCTCTGCCCTTGGATTCAGAGTATGCAAGTCTTTTGCTCTTGGCTCATTTTACTTTATTAGTAAGTAGTACTGTCAGTAGAACATGTCATTCTGGATGGTTGCAGCAGCACCATCCAAGCTATCATCCTTTGGGGCTTATTATGATGTGTACTAAACATCTTGTTAATGTTTCTCAGCCATATATGGAGTATCGATCTATGATACTGGAACTTTACTAACGCTCCCGTGCTGGCCAAATGTTATTCAGTTTTGTTCATGCTCTTTGGACGAAGGAATTTTTGGTCGTTGAAATTGTTCATGTTCTGGATCTCTTCTTTCATAGGCTGTTTGTTTGATCTCTGCTGTTCAGCGTGCAATTTGGTCGTAACTAGTAAGCTAAACCCGCTCTCGCTCTTTGCGTGTACATGTTTTCTCACGCACACTTGCATAGTAGTTATGTGTATCACGGCACTGGATTAGCACAATTATGTGTGTGATAGACTGTTATAGTTACTTGAGTGCTCCACAGTTTCAACTGTTGAGTTCACTTGAGAGTTGCACTTTCTTGCTCTACGTCACCCCATTCCCATTTGAGCATTTAAGTTTGAAAATATTAGCATGAGCAAATTCGATGATGTGCTGATGTCCAGTTCTTCTTGCTAGTTAGTCCCATTCTGCAATGAACTCTACAAGTTGCAAGAAATGATCCCAAGAGTAAGAGTTAACAGGATTGGATCTTCTCGATAAACTATATGCTTTGCCTAGCAGCCCAGCTCTACTCATAGTGCTCTGTATCAGGGACGATACCAAGACTCGACATCCATCACAAGTAATGGAGCCCTCATGAGTAAATGGCACTGGCGGTCACACAACTCGTCCGCTATGTGCATCTTGGTTATGCAGAGGCTGGGTGTAATGCTTAAACACTTTAAGTAATAAAGACTCCCTTTATCTAAAAAAAACTCGTCCGCTATGTGCACTTAAGTCACACAACTGGATAACGTGATTTTTTGGTCACACAACTGGACTTTTGGTGCACGCAGGTCACAAACCCCACATGTCAGTCCGTTTTCCGTTGCAGGAGTGCTGACGTGGACACGTAATTTTGCAGAAAACCCCCTGTATTTTGGGACATTTTGCCGAGGCGAGCGTCAAGAGCGGCATACTCGACTTGCTCGTAGCTCAATGGAACGTTGCCCCATCCGCGAATCCGGAGGTCTTCTTCTTCGTCGTCGTCGTCCTTGTCCTTCTTCTTCTTCATCATCTCAAGGTTTGTCCCAATGATAGCATTGGAGAGAGCAACGAGACTCGGAGTAGGATTGCCGGTTGGGTTCCGCCTATCCCTCTGAAGGTCGACCGCGGACGGAATTTTAATTCCGTAGTAGCGCAGCATCCGCAAGTCATTGTGGATAGCCACGCCGTAGAACTTGATGGTCTTGTCACCTAAGAAATCCACGAGGGCCTGCGGCACCCGATCAGCCTTGCATATCTGGAAGACAAGAGTCTCGGTCGCCACCGAGAGTTGAAGGACGGCGGCGCGCTGCCTTTTCTCGGTGGAAGATCCCTCTGTCGACCCGGGAGAGGGTCGGTGAACTCGTAGTCCAGTCCAACGCACTTGATCGGTGCGGCGTCGAGGAAGAACTTCTTCACGTCGCGGATCCACCTCTCCACGCGATGTGCACGGAGGGAGACCCATACCTTGAAGTACATATCTTCTTTCATGAAGTAGTACAACCGAGACGGAAGAACGTTCGCGAGTTGCTCCATATTGGAATAGAAGAGAGAGGGCTCGAGAGAGAGAGTTTTGCAAAGAGAGAGATTAGAGAGATTTGTGTGTGCTTAGGCCATGGATTAGTGGCCTTTTATATAGGCTGGAGAGGAGGCCGGCGGCCAGGCAGCAATCAAAACGGTGGTGGGCTGATCATCTTCCAATGCGAAATTAAAATGGTGCCGGCTGATCATCTTCCAATGGACAATTAAAACGGTGGCTGCCTGATTAACTTCCGGTTACCCCTGGCGGACGGAGTGGAGCGCCCGCCAGCGTAATGTGCTAGGTTGGGCGGGCTCAGCCGAGGCAACTACCGCTGGCGGGCACGGTTTTGTCCGCCAGCGGTATTTTGTCCCCACCTCGTCCCAAATTCCTGCTGCTACCGCTGGCGGCAGAGCTGGCGTCCACCAGCAGTACGTGTAGAACCAGTGGCGGGCTCCGAAACCAGCCCGCCAGCGATAGTAGCGCTGGCGACGGAAATGCCGTCCGCCAGCGGTAGGCTGGTGGCTATAAGCACATTCCTACTAGTGTTAGGCTGAACAGAAATTATGGTTCACTAGCCTGAAGCTACTGGTAATGTTCCAATTTAAAAACGCAAAATTCCTTGAGAAGGGCAAGGAAAATGCTCTGATTTTTAGAAGGGTAGCGAAATTCAGATACATGTGGAAGAGGATGGCATTGCTGGAAACGCAAACATTCAGAACAGCAAACGTCGATGACTTGGATGGTGCAGACTGCAGACAGGAGGAGCAGCCGTCAACTTGAAGCTCCGGCAACGTTGGCTTAACCTTCCCCAGTTATTCAGAGTTCATTCAGGCTAATAGCTCTGTGTTACAAATCTGAAACCTGTAAAACCAGAGAAAAAACCCTCCCATTTGATTTGGAAATTGAAACCATGGAGGAACTAGCGATTGATTTCCCCGTAAAACCAGAGATCATGCTAGAATGAGACATCCTCTAATGCACTACATGTCCTCAAGTAGATACCTCTTCAATCAGAAAAAAAAAGATCGAGTATCTCAAGTTGCGAAACAACAATCTGGTCAAAACAAAATAGAAATATGTACCCCCAAGTTCGATGCAATCTCTTTGTCCAGCACGAGGGGTTAGGCATCTCCAGTCGTTGTGCCCCCCGGCCGAAAAACGGCGCTATTTTGGCCCGCCTGGGGGCAACGGCGCTATTTCACACGCTGGGGGGCGCCGATTCCCATCGCCGAACCCAGGCCGCCCCCCAGCCGGCAAGTTTGGGCCATATTTCGCGCATAAAACAAAGGCCAACACAATTAAAATAGTTGGACATACAAATTCACACATAAGAATAGTTCAACATACAAATCCACACACAAATAGTTCAACAATACAAGTAAATAGAACAAATCAAACTAGGCATTGGCATTGTCGGCATTGCCATTGCCTTTGCGCTCCCACAAGTGCTGCACCAGATCATTCTACAGTTGTGTATGTGCTGCAGGGTCTCGAATCTCCTGGCGCATAGCGAGGAAGGCTGCCCATGTTGTCGGAACCTGGTGATCTACATCTGCAAGAGGACCCTGTCGGTAGTATGGCTCAGTAGTCTCAGGCACCAGATGATCCCGCTCACTCTCAATGATCATGTGTACAAGATCACACAACAGTTCATCACCTCCCACATGTTGGCCTTCGACCAAGTCATGGCTGGGTTCCGGACAACAGCGAATCGAGACTGCAGCGCACCAAATGCCCGCTCAACATCCTTCCTGCAAGCCTCCTGGCACTTGGAAAACCAAACTTTCACGCTTCCTGGCACAGGGTTGGAGATGCTCTTCACAAATGTTGACCACTTCAGGTAGATGCCATCTGCAAGGTAGTAGCCCTTGTGTACTGTGCCCATTGATCTCGTAGTTCACTGGAGGGGCATGACCTTCAGCAAGCTTGGCGAAGACATTCGAGCACTGCAACACATTGATGTCGTTGTGAGTTCCTGCATACCAAAGAAGGAATACCAAATTCATAAATCATGTGTAGCCACGGCCTCAAGAATCACACTGCACTCTCCTTTGTGGCCTTTGTACATCCCCTGCCATTCAAATGGACAGTTCTTGCATGCCCAATGCATGCAGTCGATGCTTCCAAGCATCCCAGGAAAGCCTCTTGCTTCATTGCAAGTTAGGATCTGAGCAGTGTCTTCCGCATTGGTGATCGCAAGTATTTTGGCCCAAACACTGCCACCACTGCCCGCAGAACTTGTTCAAGCAATCAATGGCAGTGGACTCGGACATGCGCAGATAATCATCCTGCGAATCAGCGGGAGCACCATATGCAAGCAACCTCATGGCCATCGTGCACTTCTGAATTGAGGTAAAGCCTACCGTACCGGTGCAATCCTTCTTCAATTTGAAGTATGTGTCGAACTCCCAGATGGCATGCATGATGTCGAGGAAGAGCTTTCGGTTCATCCGGAAATGGCGCCGAAACACGGCCTCGTCCTGCATGGGATGATCGGCGAAATATTCGGAGTAGAGGATGCAGTACCCATCGTAGCGCTGCCTCGGCTTGCTCTTGCGGCAGCCGGCGCCGAGCTACCACGCCGCGGCCGCGCGCCGTTCACGAGCAGGCCGGCGAGGCACGCGAGGATCAGCAAGTGTTCTTCGTCGTCGAGGTCGGCCTGGGCTTCCGCGTCGAGCAGTTCGGCGAGCAGCTCCTCATCGTCGAGTCCATGGCTGGGCGGACAAACCGCCGAACACCTAGCAGGCGAGGTGAGCGCGAGCCTTCCCGAGAGCCTACCATCCGGCTAGATCACGGCGGAGGGGAGGGGCGGCGCCGGCGCCGTGGTTTGGGGTGAGATGGTGGGTTCCTAGCGGCTTGCGTCCGGCGGAGGGGGAGGGGTGGTGCCGGCGGCGAGATGGCGGCGACGGGCGGGATAGAGGAAAGGGCGAGGCGGGGTGATGACCCACAAGTATAGGGGGTGTATCGTAGTACTTTCGATAAATAAGAGTGTCGAACCCAACGAGAAGCAGAAGGTGCTGACAAGGAGTTTCGAAAAAGGTTTCACTGTAAACACTAGCAGACAAGTTTTTAGGGGTTTTTGATATAACAGATAAATAAAATACGAGTAAATAAAAGACAGTAATAATAATTGCAGCAAGTGGCACAATCATTTTTAGAGTAAAGGACAAGCCGTTGGTTTACTTATGATGCAAAATGTTCTTGAGCACACACGGAATTTAGTTAACTGCTTTCGCTTCATATAGTTGATTAATCTTTATTGTTTTGATAAGTGTTGTGTGGGTGAACCTATGCTAATGCACCGCCCTTACTTGGACTAATACATACTTGTGATTATACCTCTTGTAAGCATCCGCAGTTACAAGAAAGTAATTAAGATAAATCTAACCACAGCCTTAAACTCTGAGATCCTATGCTCCCTCATGCACCGGTATATGATGACGTGAATCACACGCTCGTTGGGAGACCCCAAGAGGAAGGTATGATGCAGTTCAGCAGCAAGTTTTCCCTCAGTATGAAACCAAGGTTTATCGAACCAGTAGGAGTAACGATTCTTCAGAAGGTTTTGGTGGCTCGCACGGCGCAACACGATCACCAACGTGGACCTGCACACAACACAATCACAGTACTTTGCCCCAACGAAACAGTGAGGTTGTCAATCTCACCGGCTTGCTGAAAACAAAGGATTAAACGTCTCGTGTGGAAAATGAGTATTAAATTGCAGAGAATGAAAAAGGAACAGTTTGCAGTTTGTGGTTTAATCATGTAAAAGAATGGACCGGGGTCCACAGTTCACTAGTGGTGTCTCTCCATAAAGATAACTAACATGTTGGGTAACAAATTACAGCTGGGCAATTGACAAATAGTGAGCGCATGACAATGCATATACATGACATGATGATTACTATGATATTTAATTGGGCATTACGACAAATACATAGACCGTTATCCAACAGCGTCTATGACTAATAATCCACCGCCGGGTTGTCATCCGAGTCCCCCGTTGGTATTAAGTTGCAAGCAACGGATAATCGCATTAAGTAAAGTGCGTAATGTAAACAAACACATATGCCCGTGGACATAGCATCGTTAGGTTATCCCTAGTGGCAACAGCACATCCACAACCTTAGAACTTTCTGTCACTGTCCCAGATTAAACGGAGGCATGAACCCACTATCTAGCATAAATACTCTCTCTTGGAGTTACAAGCATCTACTTGGCCAAAGCATCTACTAGTAACGGAGCATGCAAGATCATAAATAACATAGGGCATAGATTGATAATCAACTTGACATAATATTCAATATTCATCGGATCCCAGCAAACACAACATGTAGCATTACAATAATATGATCTTGATCATGTAGGGCAGCTCACAAGATCTAAACATGATGGCACAAATGGAGAGACAACCATCTAGCTACTGCTATGGACCCGTAGTCCAAGGATGAACTACTCACGCATCACTCCGGAGGCAGGCATGGCGATGTAGAAGCCTCCGGTGACGATTCCCCTCTCCGGCAGGGTGCCGGGAAGAGGTTCTGAACCCTCCCGAGCTAGGGTTGACGGCGGCGGCGTCTCTGGAACTTTTCGTGGATATGCTCAGGTTAGGGTTTTCTCGGGGGGAATAAGTAGGCGAAAGGGCGGCGGCTGGCGACCCCGTGGGGCCCACACCATAGGGCGCGGCAAGGGGGCCCGCGCCCTATGGCGTGTGGGGCCCTGTGGCTCCTCTCGTTGCTCTTTGCTCCTCAGGTGTTCTGGAAAATAGGGATCCCGTGAAGTTTCGTCCAATTCCGAGAATATTTCCAGACTAGCTTTTCTGGAATACAAAAACAGCAGAAAACAGGAACTGGCACTTCGGCATCTTGTTAATAGGTTAGTCCCAAAAAATGTATAAAAGTGATATAAAGTAGATGCAAAACATGTAGCAATTGGTATAAAACAAGCATGGAACATCAAAAATTATAGATACGTTTGAGACGTATCAGCATCCCCAAGCTTAGTTCCTACTCGTCCTCGAGTAGGTAAACGATAAAAACAAAATAATTTTTGAGGTGACATGCTACCATCATAATCTTGATCATATAATATTGCAAGGCACATGTAAATGAATGAAGTGATCCAAGTCAATGGTCTATAATTTGCTACCAAATAGATAATGAGTAAACAATGAATCACACAAGCTAAACGTTTTCATGAATAGTACTTTCGAGACAAGCATCAAAGTTTTGCATAAGTGTTAACTCATAAAGCAATAGTTTCTAATAAAAGGTATTCAATCAACACAAAGGAAGAATTAAGTTTCAGCATTTGCTTCAACTTTCAACATATTTATCTCATGGATATTGTCAACACAAAGTAGTATAACAAGTCCAATACGTTGCATATAACGCATGTTGTAACAAAGTTGACACTAGTGTTTGCTTGTGGAAGACAGAAAGAATAGGAAAACTGACTCAACATAAAAGTAAAAGAAAGGCCCTTCGCAGAGGGAAGCAGGGATTAAATCATGTGCTAGAGCTTTTAGGTTTTTGAAAGCATATAGAGATTGCATAAAATATTTGATACTCCTCCCAACCTTGCTAACACAAGCCATGGCTAACCGAATCCTCGGGTGCCTTCCATCAATCACATACCATGGAGGAGTATCTATTTTTGAGAGGTGTTTGTTAATTGTCAACGAATGGTAGCGGGTGAGAACAGTATTCTACCTGTCAAACGGACTTTTAAGAGCGGCTCCCATGAAGGACGTTATTTCTACCAGCAAGGCAGATCATCCCTCTTTCTCTTTGGTTTACACACATTCAGGTATTTCACTGTTTGTCATTGCTTACTGATGAATCAGGGCAAAAGTGTGAAGAGAATTAATTGGTTAAAGTTGTAATTAATTGGGACTGGGCACCCCGTTGCCAGCTCTTTTTGCAAAATTGGATAAGCGGATGTATATGCCACTAGTCCAGGTGTAAAAGTCCATTGACAAAGAATAAAGAATAACCACACTAATTCCTCATGAGCTAGTAAACATTGACACAAAAAGGGAATAATAACATTTTGAATAATTTAAAGGTAGCACATGAAAAATTTACTTGGAGTGGCAAGGAAATACCACATATAGGTAGTTATGGTGGACACAAATGGCATGGATTTTGGCTCAAGGATTTGGATGCACGAGAAGCATTCCCTCTCAGTACAGAGTTTAGGCTAGCAAGGTTTGTAAGCAAACAAGAATATCAACCCGTACACCAAGTTTTATATGACAAACATATTGCAAACGTTATAAGACTTCATACCGTCTTCCTTGTTAACCAAACCCTGTTATTAGAAAATATCTAGACCTTAGAGATACCACCGATGCAAACCAAATTTTCAACAAGCTTTACGGTAGTTCTTCACTAATAGGCTTAACTCATGTGATGCACAATTTAATCATGATCTACTTGTTAACTCAAAACAATTGACAAGCATCAAGTTATCCATAATAGTGATCTACAAGATTAAGCAAGTTTTTCCTTATACCAATTACCACATGCAACATTTTCTGAACCAACCAAACACCAATCAATTTATTTAATCAACTCTCCAAACAAATATAAGTGAAGCAAGAGAGTACTTTCTACAAAAGAAAGCTAATAGCTCTGACAAGAGATACATGAAAACAAGAGCTAAAAGCTGAACAGCGCTAGATATGAATACTCAACAAATATAAGTGAAGAATAGGAGTATTCTCATGAAAAAGCGGAGCGTGTCTCTCTCCCAATCAAGAATGCTAGGGTCCAGTCAAGCTTTATTGAAAATAAAAGCAATACTGAAAATAAAAGCACACAGACGCTCCAAGAAAAGCACATATGATGTGAAAGAATTAAAATATAGTTTCACTAGAGATGACCTGATAATTTTGACGATGAAGAAGGGGATGCCTTGGGCATCCCCAAGCTTAGACGCTTGAGTCTTCTTGAAATATGCTGGGGAGATCCATGGGAGCCTCCCCAAGCTTAAGCTCTTCACTCTTCTTGATCCTATTATCATCCTTCTCTCTTGACCCTTGAAAACTTCCGTCACACCAAACTCAAAGTAGATCTCATTAGAGGGTTAGTGCATAATCAAAAACTCACATGTTCTATAAAGACGCAATATGATTTGTTACTTTAAACATTAGCTACAGCCACTGATGTTATGTGAAGCTCTTCCACCCAAAAAAGAATTTCACTCAACACTAGTAAAAGAGAGAATGCAAAATAAAAAGGCATAATCTGTCTAAAACAGAACAGTCCGCAAAGACGAATTTTTTCGAGGCACTTACGACGCTCAGATCGAAAAACTTGAACTAATGAAAGATTCAGACATTCATAAAGATTACGCACAAAAATTTCAGATTTTTAACAATCTGGTGATTTTAGGAATTTCGTACAGTGAACAGCAAAAATCTGTTTCTGCGCAGCAATCAAAATTAAGCATCTTAACATTAGAGGCTACTCTTGGCACAACAATGCGAGAAAATAAAGATACAAAGGAGTTGCTACAGAAGTAAACAAACCCTTGACTCAATAAAAGAAAAATTGCAGAAAAATAAAATGGGTTGCCTCCCATAAGCGCTTTTCTTTAACGCCTTTTAGCTAGGCACAAAGCATGCATCAAGTATTACCAAGTGAAGAAGCATCAACATTGTAATTTGTTCGAACAATAGAATCATAAGGTGGCTTAATCTTCTTCCTAGGAAAGTGTTCCATACCTTTCTTGAGAGGAAATTGATATTTTATATTCCCTTCTTTCATATCAATAATAGCACCTACAGTTCTAAGAAAAGGTCTTCCCAGCACAATAGGGCATGATGGATTGCATTCAATATCCAAGACAATAAAATCAACGGGACATAATTGTTGTTAACCATGATAAGAACATCATCAATTCTTCCCAAAGGTTTTTAATAGTAGAATCAGCAAGGTGAACATCCAAGTAACAATTTTCCAAAGGTGCTAAATCAAGCATATCATATAATCTTTTAGGCATAACAGAAATACTAGCACCAAGGTCACACAAAGCATTGCAATCAAAGTCATTCAATTTCATTTTAATGATGGGCTCCCAACCATCTTCTAACTTCCTAGGGATAGAACTTCATGTTTAATTTTTCTCCCTAACTTGCATGAGAGCATTAGTAATATGTTTAGTAAAAGCCATGTTTATCACTAGCATTAGGACTTCTAGCTAGCTTTTGCAAGAACTTAATTACTTCAGAAATTGCAACCATCAAAATCAAAGTCATTATCATCAAAAGTAATGGAATTATCTCTTCCTTATTGCTAGAAATTTCAGCATCTTTATCAAGGACAGTTTCAGAGTTATCAGGCAATTTAGGACATTTTGCAATAGAAGTGGAAACATTACCAACACCAATTATCTTGCCATTAATGGTAGGAGGTTTGCTAACACTTGAGTTTGAAGCATTTTCAGAAGTAGTAATAGTATAAACTCTAGCAATATTATTCTTTCTAGCAATTTCATCCTCTCTTTCCCATCTAGCATGCAATTCAGCTAACATCCTCACATTGTTATCAATTTTAACTTGTATAGCATTGAGAGTTTTGCTCTCTTTAACATCATGAGGCATGTTCTTTAGTTTCAACAAGTCAACATCAAGAGCAAGACTATCAACTTTAGAGGCAAGACATCAATTTTCCCAAATTTCTCCTCAACAGTTTTATTGAAAGCAGTTTGTGTACTAATAAAATCCTTAAGCATAACTTCAAGATCAGAGGGTACACTCTTATTATTGTTGTAGGAGTTACATAGGAATTTCCATAACCATTGCCACTATTAGAAGGATAGGGCCTATAATTGCTATTACCAAAATTATTCCTATAAGCATTGTTGTTGAAGTTATTATTTTTAATGAAGTTCACATCAACATGCTCTTCTTGAGCAACCAAAGAAGCTAAAGGAACATTATTTGGATCAACATGTGTTTGACCATTTGCAAGCATAGACATAATAGTATCAATTTTGGCACTCAAGGAGAGGTTTCTCAACAGAATTTACCTTCTTACCTGTTGGAGCTCTCTCGGTGTGCCACTCAGAATAATTAATCATCATATCATCAAGAAGCTTTGTTGCAGCACCCAAAGTGATGGACATAAAGGTACCTCCAGCGGCCGAATCCAATAAATTCCTTGAAGAAAAATTTAATCCTGCATAGAAGGTTTGGATGATCATCCAAGTAGTCAGTCCATGAGTGGGACAATTTTTAACCAATGATTTCATTCTCTCCCATGCTTGAGCAACATGTTCATTATCAAATTGCTTAAAATTCATTATGCTACTTCTCAAAGAAATAATCTTAGCAGGAGGATAATATTTTCCAATAAAAGCATCTTTGCATTTAGTCCATGAATCAATACTATTTCTAGGCAAAGATAGCAACCATTCTTTAGCACGTCCTCTCAAGGAGAAAGGAAAAAGTTTCAGTTTAATAATATCACCATCTACTTCCTTGAGCTTTTGCATTTCACAAAGTTCAACAAAGTTATTAAGGTGAACAGCAGCATCATCAGTACTAACACCAGAAAATTGCTCTTTCATAACAAGATTTAAAAGTGCAGGTTTAATTTCATAAAATCTGCTGAAGCAGCAGGTGGAGCAATAGGTGTGCATATGAAATCATTGTTGTTCGTGCTAGTGAAATCACACAACTTAGTGTTCTCAGGAGTACTCATTTTAGCAGAATTAAAAACAGACAGAAAATAACTTGAAAGTAAAGTAATGCAAGTAACTAATTTTTTTGTGTTTTTGATAATTGAAAGCAAACAAGATAAAATAAAATAAACTAAGCAAGACAAAAACAAAGTAAAGAGATTGGAAGCGTGAAACTCCCCTTGCAGAAGACTGCTCTCCCCGGCAACGGCGCCAGAAAAAGCTTGATGACGTGAATCACACGCTCGTTGGGAGACCCCAAGAGGAAGGTATGATGCAGTTCAGCAGCAAGTTTTCCCTCAGAAAGAAACCAAGGTTATCGAACCAGTAGGAGCAGATCTTCAGAAGGTTGTTGGTGGCTCGCACGGCGCAACACGATCACCAACGTGGACCTGCACACAACACAATCAAACTACTTTGCCCCAACGAAACAGTGAGGTTGTCAATCTCACCGGCTTGCTGAAAACAAAGGATTAAACGTATGTGTGGAAAATGAGTATTAAATTGCAGAGAATGAAAAAGGAACAGTTTGCAGTTTGTGGTTTAATCAGTGTAAAAGAATGGACCGGGGTCCACAGTTCACTAGTGGTGTCTCTCCATAAAAGATAACTAACATGTTGGGTAACAAATTACAGCTGGGCAATTGACAAATAGTGAGCGCATGACAATGCATATACATGACATGATGATTACTATGATATTTAATTGGGCATTACGACAAATACATAGACCGTTATCCAACAGCATCTATGACTAATAATCCACCGCCGGGTTGTCATCCGAGTCCCCCGTTGGTATTAAGTTGCAAGCAACGGATAATCGCATTAAGTAAAGTGCGTAATGTAAACAAACACATATGCCCGTGGACATAGCATCGTTAGGTTATCCCTAGTGGCAACAGCACATCCACAACCTTAGAACTTTCTGTCACTGTCCCAGATTAAGGAGGCATGAACCCACTATCTAGCATAAATACTCCTCTTGGAGTTACAAGCATCTACTTGGCCAAAGCATCTACTAGCAACGGAGAGCATGCAAGATCTTAAATAACATAGATAGATTGATAATCAACTTGACATAATATTCAATATTCATCGGATCCCAGCAAACACAACATGTAGCATTACAATAATATGATCTTGATCATGTAGGGCAGCTCACAAGATCTAAACATGATGGCACAAATGGAGAGACAACCATCTAGCTACTGCTATGGACCCGTAGTCCAAGGATGAACTACTCACGCATCACTCGGAGGCAGGCATGGCGATGTAGAAGCCTCCGGTGACGATTCCCCTCTCCGGCAGGGTGCCGGGAAGAGGTTCTGAACCCTCCCGAGCTAGGGTTGACGGCGGCGGCGTCTCTGGAACTTTTCGTGGATAATGGCTCGGTGTCTAGGGTTATTTTCTCGGGGGGAATAAGTAGGCGAAAGGGCGGCGGCTGGCGAGCCCCGTGGGGCCCACACCGTATGAGGGCGCGGCCAAGGGGTCACTGTCGTGGGTCACTCTTCGAGTGTCCCACGGTGGGGATACCTGGGTCACGCCAACAGCCTTATGACGAAGGCCAAAGAAAGCCCAAGGAGGACGACGTGCAGCCCAAGATAGTCGACTGATAGGTCAAGTTATTCTGATCGTCTTGTAAGCGCCATCGGCACCGTTCACCCGAGACCTAGCCTATGATATAAAGGCTAGGAGGGTCCTTCGTCTAGGGTAAGCCACCTCATAGCTGCCACCACCTTAGCGAGATCGCCATCTCGCCATTGTAGCCACACTCGCCATTCAATACCAGACAAGCAGGAAGTAGGGTGTTATCCTCCGGGAGCCTGAACCTGGGTAAACGCCTCGCTTGTCAGCCGTCGTGATCACCAGCGCTCATCTCTCTCCCCCTCAATCAACCCGGGGTACTCGACCCAGGGATTTGCCGAGCTATAAACTCGTCAGTCACCCGCACCCTCATGGCGTGTGGGGCCCCTGTGGCTCCTCTCCGTTGCTTCTTTGCTCCTTCTGGTGCCTTCTGGGAAAATAGGGATGTCCGTCAAGTTTCGTCCAATTCCGAGAATATTTCCAGACTAGCTTTTCTGGAATACAAAAACAGCAGAAAACAGGAACTGGCACTTCGGCATCTTGTTAATAGGTTAGTCCCGGAAAATGTATAAAAGTGACATAAAGTAGATGCAAAACATGTAGCAATTGGTATAAAACAAGCATGGAACATCAAAAATTATAGATACGTTGGAGACGTATCAGTATACTAACGGGGGTTTAGGTTTCTATCACTCCGGCAACCCCACAATTAGCAACCAAATACACAATGCATTCCCCTAGGCCCATAAAGGTGAAGTGTCATGTAGTCGACGTTCACATGACACCACTAGAAGAATAGCACCACAACTTAAATATCAAACCATTAAATATTACTCAACATAATTCACTACTAACGACAAGACTTTCCCATGTCCTCAAGAACTAAATAAACTACTTACAAGACATCATATGGATCATGATCAGAGGTGATTTAATGATGACTAACAATCTGAACATATACTTCAATTCACCGATAAAACTCAATAGCATCAACCACAAGGAGTAATTAACACCGGGAGAGTTCCCCCTATGAACTAGACAAAGTATAGCCCTAGATGTTACAGCGGAATGAGATGGAGCAACGGTGATGATGGTGATGGCGGTGGAGATGATGATGATGATCCCGATGAAGTCCAGCTCGATGATGATGAGGATGGCGATGATCTCCCCCCTCCGGGAGGGAATTTCCCCGGCAGATTTCTCCCTGCCGGAGAGTTTTTTCTCTCTGTGTTGTTTTCGTCCCGTGGAGGTGGCGGAATATTTCCTCTGGCTCCCCCCCTCGAATATTAGGGTTGAGGGGATGAAGTACGCGAAGGGGGAGCGCCTGAGGTGGGCCCCTCCTGGTCCATCTCAGCCTCCCCTTTTGGCTGCCTCCATCTTCTTATAAAATAGGAACTTCTGTATTCTTGACAAGATTTTTAGAGCTCCAAAAATATAGTGTATTGACGGTGCTTTTTCCAGCTGAAATCTGACTCCGGCAGTTAATTATCCAATAATCATCAAACATGCAAAATAAGACAAAATAACATAAGTAACACCTCTTAATATAAAATATTTCAATGAATAACAGTAAATTATGATATAAAATAGTGACGCAAAATGGATGTATCACGGGGTGGGAAATGCGCTGTCTGGGTTCTTAGACAGTTCACACGAACAGTGCTCTTTTTTTCCCATACCGTGCCGATCTGGCTCCGACGACCCTCCTTTTGATAAAAACATATACACGAACTACATGCGCGCCGACGAATAGGTCCCATTCTGGTGATCGGTTTCGAGTTAGGTCTCTCACGAGTACATGCATATCAACCTACCAGACAGCTTCCATGTTTTAACCTTCTTATTTTGACGGACATATAGATGTACCATTTTTTGCAGTAAAGCCCTCGCGTTCTCCAAACATTGTGAATCGTCCCTCCGGAATGAAACATTTTTGCATAAAATACCACGCGTGCCGCTTTTTCCCAGAAAAGTCCTCACGTTTTCCAAAAATTGTTACAGGGCCTCCCGGAATAAAACATTTTTTTTAGCAAAATCCACGCGTTTATCCAAAATTGCACATCTGTCGGGGGCTGCCCCCGGGTAGGGCAAAGACATGGTGTTGAGAACAGCCAAGGCTGGCCGGATCAGTATCGTCCGGGTCACTTGGGCCGGATCTCAGGGAGATTCGGTCAGCATTACCTCAAGCTAGAGTAGAAGAAAGAACAAAAGGGGATCCGGTGAGGTTTAACCGGATCCGGTTGAGAAGAACCGGTTAAGATAGCCAGGTTAGTCAGGGGATCCGGTTGATGCACAGGGGCCAAGAAATGTCAGTAAGAGTCACGGGCATTGCAATGTAACTGACCGGGGTTCAGAAGACAGCGAGGTGCAGCCACAGGTTTTCCGGGTCACAAGCCCCTAGGCGCTGACTCGGACAATTCGGGAAAGGGCAGAGGCTAGGCAACTGTGGTCTACACTGCAGTAAGCTCAAAGAGGAAAGATAAGCCTGTGGAGGACAGAAGGTGAGCTGGGCTGAGTGACAGTGGCCAGTATTTGTCCTGTTCTCCTTGTCCATGCCATTGTCCTCTGCAGCCAGGGGCAAAAGGGTAATTCGGTTACTGTATATATGCACCACCACCTTCTCCAGTGAGAGGGATCGACGTCTACGCTCCTCATTTCCCCCAAGTTCATCTTCTTCCTAGAGCTCTCACCATTGTTCATCATACAGCTCGAGGAGCATTCTGTACTTGTAAACACTTGAGATATAAGAGAGTAGGCTAGAGCTGCAGTAGGGGTGTTACCTTCACACGAAGGGCCCCGAAGCAGGGTACATCGTTGTGTTCTTTGCTGTTCTTGGTTTGCTTGTTGTTGGTTCTTGCGAGTTCTAGCTCGTCCTTCATGCGTGCATCATAAGCACGCAAACCCTCCCCGGTTCCCCCAACGCCCAAAGCGAGCCCACACTTAAGCCATCCCCATTGCATCTGCCGTGACACCACCACGACAGTTGGCGCCCACCGTGGGGCAAGCAGTGGCGTTGGCTGGGGTTTCCTTCCGGACGGGCTCCGTCACTGGTGCCGGCGAGCGGGTCCTCTCCGGGCTCGTGTGCAAGCTCGGCGAGTTCAACTTCATCAGCGACAACGCGGGGTGCTTCGCCAACAAGCCCTTCCCTGCAGATGGCTTCCTCATGACGCTGGGCAGCTTCGTCACCTACGTCGCCACCGAGCCAGTTCGCGAGTACCCGGCGCAGGTGCTCGTGGCTGCAGATCCTCCCTCATTCCGCGCAGCTCGCGGAGGGCGTACCGCTCGCCCGGGAGCAGCGTGGAGGTCATGGTGGCTGGGCAAGCGCTGCTGCAGGCAAAGGAGGTGCCAGCACCAGCGTGCCAGAGGGCTGGTCACGCCCATCGATCCGGCTGACAGGCCGACTCGGACAGCTAAGTTCCCTAAGGAGAAACCCGATCCGGTTGGTCCCCTTGGCATGTCAAGCAGGATGCTTCCTTAGAAGATGTCTTAGAAAAGTTAGCTCGGCCAGTGGCTCCTGGAGCAAATGTTGATCTTACTATAGCTCAGTTAGAGGCAGAGCGCCTGAGGTTGCAAAGAGAGGCTCGGTTAGTGTAGAGTCCAGGCAAGAGTTTGATAGGGATATGAGGGAATACAATGCTGCCAATGGTATCACTGATGGTTTCACTCCTGTAGTGCACCGTTCACGCAAAAAAGCCGAGTTGCGTAACAGAGGCAAGGACCTCAACGATGAGTTAGCTAGAGCTGCTGGTTCGAGCTCAAATAGGGCACTAGTCATAGATCCGGCACAGGCAAACCTGTTTACAGCTCCCCGGCTAAGAATCTTAGGGCTGCAGCGGCAGCACGAGCCGAATTGAGTACACTAACCGGGGATGCTTGGCGCAAGCAGGCGGAGAGAGTGAATGAGCTAGTGGATGTGTGCAACAGGCAGAATGAAGCTTACCGGAAAGCTAATCCGGATGCTGGTGGTTCCCGGGTAGTTGTCTCGGTTAGGGCTGCTAGCCAGAAATCTAAGGGGCAAGCGTCCTCTCCGCATGTTGGGGTTGACCGAGCTCAAAGCGTGAACTCGGGTAAGAGCAAGCAATTGCAAACTTATGATGCGGTTTACGCGGGCAAGCAGCTTAATTGCAGCCCAAGGAAAAGGCGGACAAAGCAGAAACAATGGTGGCCAGGCAATCCGGGTGCTGGAAGGGGAACTTCGGCTGGCCGAGGTCAACCACCTCGTCATCCCGGGCAGCAAGTGGCGGTGCAAGCACAGCAACGAAGTGGTGGCCAGGCGGGCTACCGCTACGATGATGGCAATTCGGCTATGGCGCGAGCCGGATACCAGACGTATGACAATGCACTGGCGTCAAGGCTGGGGCCTCGGATATTGTATCCGGATGATCAGCGCCTCAGGCTGGATAGAATCTACCCGTCTGAGAAGTTGGAGGAGCAAGGCCCACCGGGTCCACCATGCTTTGGACCTCGGATAATGAATGAGCCAAGTGTGCCTTTATTTCAGCTCGGCCGCAATACAAAGCCGTATAGTGGCAGCACCAAGCCACAAGATTGGTTGACGGACTACGTATCTTCTGTGCACATTGCGGGGGGCAATCGCCGATGGGCGGTCCGGTATCTCCCGCACATGTTAGAAGGTCCAGCCCGGATCTGGTTGAACAACTTGCCGCCGGGTAGTATAAATTGTTGGATGGATTTGGAGCAGGCGTTCAACAGCAACTTCTCTAGCACCTACAAGAGGCCAAACCGGCCTCAGCTCTTGGCTGCATGCAAGCAAGAAGAGAGGGAAACAGACCGAGAATATTTGACTCGGTGGAGCAATATGCGCAATTCTTGCGAAGGTGTTGTAGAGGAGCAGGCCATTTCGTGGTTTGCGCAGGGATGCAGGCATGGTACCCCGCTTTGGCAGAAGCTCCAAAGAGATATGCCAAAGACCCTGGCAGACATGATCCGGATAGCAGACACCTACGCTCTTGGTGATCCAACACAGCCCGCATTAGATGCGGTGGGAGCAAGCAGGAGGCAACCGGTTAATAACAGGGTTGGACCGTTGAGGCCCAGTGACCGACATGAATTCGGTTACAAGAGAAGGGATCCGGATTACAGGTATGGTTCGGATCAAGTTGCTGCAGTGAATATGGATCAACCCGGAGGAGGGATGCGCAGAGGCAAAAAATTGATGGTCCAGCTTGGAGGCCGAATCAGGTGCTTGGCCAAAGAAATTGTGGGAAGGACCGAGTCCGCCACTGACTTTTGAGTCAAGATTGGATGGCCCTTGCTGTTATCACACTACTGATCCGCGCAAACCGGCTAATCACTCAACCCGGAATTGTAGTTGGCATCACCGTATTCAGGCGGAAGGTCAAAGAGGACCACCTCAGAGAGGTGCTCCTAGACCGAATTTCAGGCCAAACATGCCGCTAACCGGAGCTAATGCAACCCCGGTGAGCGCAGGAGCTCCAAGGCCAGCAGCAGCAAAGCCGGTTAACCTGGTGAACATGGGAGGCAATGACAATGGTGCTGGTCCAAGTAGGCAAGGTGGATACCCTGGGAATGAATACAAGGAGGCACATCAGAGCTACGTGGTTTTCGTAACCGAACCAACTGACAAAAAGAGTCAGCTGAGAAGAGCAAAGGAGGTGAATGCAGTAATGCCAGCAGTTCCAAAGTACCTGAACTGGTCTGAACAGGAATCACGTGGAGCAGGGCGGATAATCCCCGAATCATGCCAAGTCCAGGGACCTATGCACTGGTGGTGGATCCGACGTTGGTTGGACCCAAGCTGAATGTGAGGTTTAGCCGAGTCCTGGTTGACAATGGCAGTGCCATAAACATCATGTACCGGGACACAATGGTCAAGTTGGGCATCTCGCCGAATCAGCTGCAGCAGAGCAGTTGCACTTTTCATGGTATAGTTCCTGGCGTATCTTGCTCCCCCATGGGAAAGATCTGGGTAGATGTGTTGTTTGGAGACAAGAATAACCATAGACTTGAGAGTCTCGAGTTCGAGGTGGTGGATTTGGAAAGCCCGTACCATGCGCTGCTTGGTAGGCCGGCATTGGCTAAGTTCATGATATCCACTCACGTGGCCTACCTTAAAATGAAGATGCCTGGCCCGAATGGTGTTATCACCGTTGCAGGAGATTACAAGAAGGCCATACAGTGTGCTACAGTTGGTTCCAACTTAGCCGAATCCCTGGTGATCCAGGCGGAAAAGAGCAAGATGCATGAAGTGGTGGCAATGGCGAAGTCAGCTCAGCTCGGCATGCTGGCCATGACTAATCCGGATGGCGGTGCAACCTTTGAGGTGCCCAAGGAGACCAAGAAGATCCCCATTGACCCGGAGAACCCGGAGCGCATGGCCATCATCGGAGCCGGTTGGGCGAAAAATAGGAAAGCGCGCTCTGTCACTTCCTCCGTGAGAATCGGGATATCTTTGCATGGTCAGCTAAAGACCTGCCTGGTGTTCCGAGGGAGTTGGCAGAGCACTCTTTATTTGTCAGGCCGGAGGTGAAACCGGTTAGGCAACCGACTCGGCGGCTTTCAGATGATAGAAGAAAGTGGTTCTCGATGAGCTGGCTAAGCTGCTAGCAGCCGGGTTCATTATGGAGGTGTTGCATCCGGACTGGATATCTAATCCGGTTCTAGTGGAGAAGAAGAAGGACGAACCAGCGGTGGTCAAGGTGTGGCGCATGTGTATTGACTTCACCAACCTGAACAAGGCGTGTCCAAAGGATCCATTTCCTTTGCCTCGGATTGATCAAGTGATCGATTCTACTGCTGGGTGTGAGTTGTTGTCTTTTATTGATGCGTACTCTGGTTTTCACCAGATCCCATTGAACCCTAAAGATCAAATAAAGACTGCTTTATTACCCCGTATGGGGCGTATTGCTATCGTGTCATGTGTTTCGGTTTGAGAAATGCCGGTGCAACTTATCAGAGGTGTATGCAGAAATGCTTGCACTCTCAAATGGGCAAAAATGTGCAAGTGTATGTTGATGATATTGTCATCAAAACTAAAGAAAAACACACTCTCCTCGAGGATCTCGAGGAAACATTTGTGAACTTGAGAAAATACGGTTAAAATTGAATCCGGATAAGTGCACCTTTGGTGTTCCGGCTGGAAAGTTGCTTGGTTTCCTTGTATCGAGCCGAGGCATTGAGGTAAATCCGGCTAAGATCCGAGCTATAGAAAGAATGAAATTACCTAAATGCCTAAAAGATGTACAAAAGTTCACCGGGTGTTTAGCCTCGTTGAGCCGATTTGTGAGTCGGTTAGGGAAAAAGCTTTGCCCTTGTACCAATTGATGAAAAAGAGCACCGGGTTCACATGGACCCCGCAGGCAGATTCGGCTTTCAATGAACTAAAAAAGATGCTGTCCACTGCACCAATTTTGGCATCGCCTTTGCCGAATGAGCCGATGCTTCTTTACATTGCGGCCACTAACCGGGTCGTAAGTGTGGCGATAGTTGTAGAAAGAGAGGAGGAGGGAAAATCTGTGCAGAGGCCAGTGTATTATTTAAGTGAAGTGATCTCAACTTCGAAGCAAAACTATCCTCATTACCAGAAGATGACATATGGTGTATACCTAGCAGTCAAGAAGTTGAAACATTACTTCCAAGAGCACCCAATCACTGTGGTTTGCGAAGCTCCAATCTCGGAAATCATTGGGTGCAAAGATGCAACTGGCCGAGTCGCCAAATGGGCAATAGAAGTGTCCCCTTACACCCCACATTATGAGAGAAGAGATGCTATCAAGTCTCAGGCTTTACCGGATTTCCTCTGTGACTGGGCTGAGATGCAGTATGAACCACCCAAGCCGGATTACAATTACTGGAAGATGCACTTTGATGGCTCCAAAACCAAAATCGGATTGGGTGCAGGGATAGTGCTCACGTCACCGAAGCAAGATCAGTTGCAATATGTGTTGCAAATTCACTTTCTGCATCAAACAATGTGGCCGAATATGAGGCACTGATCCATGGGCTTAATGTGGCTAGAGACATCGGCATTCGCCGAATAGAGTGTTTTGGCGATTCGGATTTGGTAGTACAGCAATCTTCCGGAAATTGGGATGCACTTGATGCCAACATGGCGCTGTACCGGTTTCATGTCCAGAAAATTTCAGGATTTTTCGAAGGGTGTGAGTACAAGCACATACCTCGGTTGGAGAACGAAGCTGCTGATATCTTGTCAAAACTTGGGTCGTCTAGGGATGCAGTTCCACCCGGGATATCCTTGAATCATCTAAGGACCCCTTCAATCAAGCCTTCGCCTGATTCCGAGTCGATTTTTATTCCGAAGCAAGAATCTGAAGCTGTCCCTATGGATGTTGATGTTGGGTGCATTTGGAAAGACTCGGGGACTGCTAACCGGATCTTGGGGAAAAGAAGCAGAAAAGAAGATATCCGAATCTTAGGGAATGGACAGAAGCTGATAGAGAAATAATGGCGGCCGAACCAGTGGAGGTGGATGAGCACTTATTCCCATTGCATCCAGTACCGGAGTGGGCAGAGGAAATCATGAAGTTCATGT
Organism: Poa pratensis; assembly: GCA_947311845.1. Lineage (NCBI taxonomy): Eukaryota > Viridiplantae > Streptophyta > Magnoliopsida > Poales > Poaceae > Poa > Poa pratensis. The sequence continues at coordinate 25,162,964 of CAMZMU010000111.1, forward strand.
CGGAAGGAAGTTTGCCAAGTGACGAAACCGAGGCAAGGCGGGTGCAGAGGAGGTCCAAGGCTTACACCATCATCAACAAGGAGTTATATAAAAGGAGTGCAACCGAGGTGCTGCAGCGTTGCGTGGAGCCAGCCGAGGGCAAGGAGATGCTCTTAGAAATACATCAAGGAGAGTGTGGTCATCATTGCAGTACAAGAGCTCTGGTGGCTAAGGTATTCCGGCATGGGTTTTACTGGCCCACTGCTCACACAGATGCAGAGGACATAGTCCGGAGATGTGAAGGATGCCAAAGGTTTGGCAAGCAGACACACCTACCCGCATCGGCGCTCAAGACAATTCCTATCACTTGGCCGTTTGCTGTATGGTATTTAGACATGGTGGGAGAATTCAAGCCGGCTAGGGGTAACATGACACATATGCTGGTGATGGTGGATAAGTTTACCAAATGGATAGAGGTGAAACCAATTCGGAAAGTGGACGGCCGCTCAGCTGTAACTTTCCTGAAAGAGATCATTTTGAGATACGGATACCCTCATAGCATCATCTCGGATAACGGCACGAACTTTGCTGTGGGAGAATTTGCCCGATTCTGCATGGATAAGGGGATCCGGTTAGACATCGCCTCAATGGCACATCCAGAGTCCAATGGACAGGTGGAAAGATCGAACGCTTTGGTGTTAGCCGGCATCAAGGCTAGGCTCATTGAACCATTGCTGAAAACTCCAGGGTGCTGGATAGATGAGATACCATCAGTGTTATGGGGTCTAAGGACCACGCCGAATCGGTCAACTGGCTATACGCCATTCTTTCTTGTGTATGGGGCGGAAGCAGTGCTACCCACTGACATAGAATATGATGCACCAAGGGTGGCAATGTATACCGAGACCGAGGCAAAAGAGGCCAGGGAGGATGCAGTGGATCTGCTAGAAGAAGCAAGAGAGTTGGCCCTGTCTCGGTCAGCAATATACCAGCAGGGCCTACGACGATATCACAGTAGGAAAATAAGTCCTCGAGTGTTTCATGAGGGAGATCTAGTGCTGAGGCTAGTGCAACGTAGCAAAGGCCGACACAAGTTGTCACCTCCATGGGAGGGACCGTTCATTGTGAGCAGGGCTATGCACAATGACTCCTACTATCTTATAGATGCACAGGAACCAAGGAAGGATGGCCTGGATAGACCCGGACAAGAAACAAAGCGGCCCTGGAATGTAGCTCTACTTCGACCCTTTTACTCTTGAAGGGTGCAATGTATGTATTTCAATTTATCATGAATGAGATTCGGCTAACCGAGTCTGGACTCGGGGACTGCCTTGTTCGTATGCATGTGTTTTTCTTTACTGTTTTGTCCATACCGTTCATGTGCCGAATTGCTTTGAACCTCGTCCCAACTTTCAAGTAATGTATGTTGTGTTGTTGATCTCGTGACTCGACTGACAAACACCAAATTGGTAGTCAAGAGCAGAGACGGGAATATGGGAAACATGAAAATGGACTCGGGGATTCGGTCCAAAACCGATTCGGCACATGTCGTTTACTAACCCATGTTTTTTACTTTTTAGTTTATGTTGGATGATTTTAAACCACAACTCGTATGTTGCAAGTATTGTATGCTATGATTCCTATCTTGTGACTCGACTGTCAAAACACCCAAAGAGGTAGACAAGAGCAAAGATTTGGCAAAAGTAGTAAACAAGAAACGGATTCGGGGACTCGGTTTGAAATGATTCAACATAAACTTTGTCCGGATCGCTTTAAGCATAATAAGCATAGTCTCGAAAGAACTTAAAATAATTTGTTACATCTGCTCCCGGCATACCGGGGATTTAATGTTTCTGTTAAGTCACTTCAGGATGCAATGGACCCGGTAGCAGTGGACTCGGTTATGACAGGCTCGGTTAAGGGAGCCTCGGTGGTAGCGGCTTCAGGAGCACGAGCTTCAGTTGCAGGGATTTCAAGAGCAGCAGACTCGGTTGTTGGCTGGGAAAATGGAACTCCAGGAGTAACTTGAGAAGAAGAGCTGGAAGGCTGAGTGGATTCGGTTGCACCTGGTCCAGCTGCGCTCTGCTCGGCAATCACGGTTCGGTCGGTGATGGGCAATTCAAGAGCCTCGGTTGGAGTTGGCTCGGTTAGCTTGGCCGAATCAGAAGCTGGGACCTCAGTGGATTCTTCTTCTTCCTCAAGTTCGTCTCCAGAGTTGGCGTAATCTTCAGCGGAGTCCTCTTCGGATTCCTCATCTTCTTCAGTTTCCTCCCCATCCGAGTAGATTGGGGCATCCAGATCAAGATGTTTAGTGTTGGCAAACTCGGCCATGAAATTGGCAGCTTCTTCGCGGATCTCGATCAGGCTAGGATCTGTGGCCCATGGAGAACCTTGGCGAAGTGAGCGCACTTTGACGAGGTCAATCTTCTCGTACCAAGACAATATAAATTGCAAGGCTGCGTCAGCACCAGCTCGCGCAGATGAAGATCTCCATTTCTTTAACCGGTTCTCCGCCTGGTCCAGATCTCTGATCAGCCCCTCCGGGCTTCGAACTTGCCGAGCTTCAGGAAACATGACTCGGTGAGCGTTGAGACTTGCGTTCAGCAGGTCAGCGTAGGCCTCCTTCAACGGAGCAAGCCGAGCCTTGAGGGCAGTAATGTGATCTTCCATGTCCCACGTATCTGGAAGAGGAGCTCCGGTTAGCTTGGCTTTCTCAGCCGGGCATCTCTCACAGCCTTGGCGGCTTGAAGCCGGACGCTGGTAAACTCTCCTATATACAAATAAGCTAACACCGAATTAAGCAAGATGGAAGCCAAAAATGTAAGTCGGATAGTAGCAGAAGGAAAAGAAGAATGCGGCAAGACTTACGATCCATTTCATCGTTGAGGCTAGCAAGTTCGGCCAGCCATTTTGCGCTGATTTCCTTGTGGGCATCCAGTTCTTCTTTAGCCGAGTTCAGTTTGGCCTCAGATTCGGCAACTGTCGCCTGAACTTGCTTATCCAGTTCAGCTCGCTTTTGTAGCCCGGCGTGCAAAGTGTCTCGCTCCTTCTGAATTGTATCTTTCTCCTTCTGGAGCCTGTCTCTTTCCGCTCGCAACTCATTCCGCTCTGTTTTCACTTTGTTCTTCACTTTTTCGACCCGGTCAAGCTCCCGCTGGACTCGGGTCACCTCGGACTTCTCCTCCGCCAGAGCACGCTTTTGCTCTTCCTCCTTGTTATTCATCTTGAGAACCAAGGCATCAAAGGATTTTTGGAGCTTATTGTGCTGATTGGCAAGCTGCTTAAAGAGATCGCTACGAGTGCCCGTGGTTTCCTGAAAGAAAGTAAAAACTGTTAAAAGAAACTCGGGGACTGGCACCCGAGGCAAGGTGGAGCAAAAATCAGTCTCGGGGACTGGCCGAGACTGACCGAGTCGGTTAAAAAGCAACCCGGGGACTGGGGGTCCCACAATTTCTTCGGTTAAGAAAAACATCATAATCAAATTTTTTAAAGATTCGAGCCGGATGACTTTCTTACTCCGAAGAGTATCGGTCATGCGACCCGAATCTCGGGGACTGGGTGTGGTACTATTTGATTATGATGAACTAAAAGCAAGATTCGGCAAACCTACCTCGAAGACTTGGTGCGAAGCAGTAAACGCAAGCTTCACAGAATGAAGAGATTGCATCATTCGGCTAGGGCCAGCAGGGTGTGGACTTGCAGCGGAGAAACCTGGTGCAAGGTCCACGGCGTTCCAAGCTTCAATAAAGTCATTGGCGGTGCTGAGCTTGGGCTTGGCCTGGCCGGATTGAATGGTAGAGGAGGCACCAGTGCTTTGCTTGACGGCAATCACTTGTTTATCCGGAGTGGAGGAAGTTGTGCCAAAGACAACTTGTCTCGGTTTGAGCGGAGGTGGCGCACCCGAGGTGGGCCTCGGCTGCTTCTGCTGTTGCTGTTGCTGCGGTGGCTGCTGTTGCTGCTTTTGTTGCTGTTGCTGCTGTTGCTGCTTCTCAGAGGCTTCTTGTTGCTGTTGCTGTTTCTGCTTCTTCTTCTTCTGCTGCTCTTGGTTCAGCTGGGCTTGAGCTGCAGGCGTAGGACGTGGATCCGGCTTAGGCGCGGACTTAGCCGAAGTCCCGGCCTTCTCCTTCTCCAGCTCCTTCAAAGGGCGTGTCCAGTTCGATTCTCGGGCAGGAACCGGAGTTCCCTCGCTTTCCAAGTCAATAACCGACTCTGGTATGAGAGTCGGCTCGGGAGCACCAGCAGTTGGAGTACGTGGCGCGGAGTTAACAACTCTCTCGGGGGATGGATCCTCCATAACCGAGTCCCGTCGGGCAAGGGGAGAAGAGATTGATGAGTGTGTTTGCTCACTGGTGAGCACGTCACTGCAGGAAGCAAAACTAACAGTTAATTCGGATGAAGGCGACTCGGTTTATACAGAAACAAAGCGAGTAAGTTCAATGAGTGTTACCCCTTGGTGGTGGGCATCGGTTTGACGCGATTCGGCTTGTCGCCGGACTTCTTTCTTCTCTTGGTCTTTGGGCATCAGTTTCGGGCGCCTCAGCGCGCTTCCGAGATGTTTCTTCGGTATCTTGTTTGGCTGGAACACAAGGAGGTGGTTTCCATGAAATCGGAATAGCGTTGATGGGTTCTAAGATGCAGCACTCTTCATCTTCCTCGTCGGAAATGTGGTGAATGGTGGGTTGCTTACCCTTGCGAACTGGCCTGGCGCGGGGAATCGGCAGGTAATCGTCCGTATCCGGATCTTCTTCGCCCTCGGGCGGCGGGCTGCGTTCCGGTTCCCATTCCTTGGTGGAGAGATCTCCATCTTCAGTAAGTTGACGATCTAACAACTACAGAAAAGTCAATACCAATCCGGATTAGTCCGATGCCATCTTTGATAAGATAAGGTTAGATTCGGAAAGCGATGAACTAACCTGTGGTGGAAGGCCTTCTCGATAAAACGGCTTTACGCCCCAGCTCCATTTATCCGACATCTCATTAACGGCAATGGCGTTGACCCGGCGCCTAACCGAAGCTTTGTTGAGGTCATGCCTGCTGATCCGGGTAGGATCTAGCGGGCCAACCATGTGGCATATCTTGTGTGCGCGTCTTTGAAGTGGGCTGACCCGACGGGAGATAAAAGTCCGGAGCAGGTCATCCGAGGTCATTCCACTCTTCAGAAAACCCTCCAGAATGGTGTGCACTGTCTGAAGTTCTACAATGGTCTCGGCCGGATTGTATACGAAATTCAATTCGGCCGTGGGCGGCTCGATCCTGAACTCGGGCAGGTTAAGAGCGTCGTGGCCTTCAGCACTCTTGGCATAAAACCAGGTCATTTGCCACTTCTTGACTGAGTCCAAGCCCGTGATTCGGGGGAAGATAGATCCTTGTCTGGGTGTTATACTAACCGAACCGCAAGCAGTCAGCTGTTTGGGCTTAGTGCCTGGAATAGTATGCTTGCGGAGGTGGAAATACTTCGCCCAGATATCCACAGTCGGCAGGAGACCGAGATAACCTTCACAAAAAGAAGTAAAGGCTGATAGAGAGACAAAGGAGTTGGCCGGGAGGTGATGAAGCTGTAGACCAAAGAAGTCCAGAAATGCCCGAAAGAAGTCACTGACTGGCAAACCGAGTCCGCGCTCGAAGTGCGCTATGAATAACACGCGTTCACCGGGTTCGGGAGCTGGTGCAAGTTCTTTTCCGGGTCTGCGGCATATAACTTGCGGCGTTATACGCCGGGTGGCTCGTAGCCATTCCAAATCATTTCTGGTAACATCAGATCCTTCCCATCTGCCGGGAGGAAGTTTGGCCATAACCGAGTCAGTCCTGCAGTAAAAAAGGCAGGTAACCGGATTAGAAGGTTCGAAATCCCTAAGGCCAAACGAGAATCGGATAGTATTGGAACCGAATCACTTCTAAAAACTTCTCGGTTATTTTTATCCCGGATGAAATTAACCGGATCAGGTGGAGAAGGTGATGCGGTTGGAACTCACAAACACCTTTCCGCAAGATTTAGGGTTACGGAAGATCTACAAGCGGCAGTAAAAAAGAAAGAAAAGCATGGGTAAAAGCGTGGTTGAACTGCTCCTACGGGAAGAAGCAACTCTAGGCTAATATGCTATAAAACCTAGAGAGGAACTATGAGGAGCGTGCTACGGCATGAATATACGCTTAGATGTGCATCAATCTAGCAAGAACAGGCGTGTGTATTTTAAAGAGCATGAACTCGTCACGGTGACCATGGCAAGAGGAGGAGGAACTTACAGTGCTGGTTCCTCGAAGGGGGAGTTCGACGGAAAGATGGCGGAGATGGGCGCAGCACGCGGCTCCGGCGGTCTTTCTCCGGCGCGGCGAGATTGCAGAGGCAAGAATGCAGCGGCGGCGACGGTGGCGCGAGTGGCGTTCTTCGAGGGGGAGTTGCGAAGAAGGAGAAGGGGAAAATACACCGCGCCCCCATTTATAGCGCTGGGCAGTAACTGCCCCCACTACCGCGCGGTTACCGGAGCACGCTCAGATCCTTTGCTCCTAAAAACTCTGTGGCCATTGCTGTGGCTACGTATTTCAAACACACACTGGGCCACGGGATTGGAAGCGATGGCGAGGATCTTCTGCGCAGGTCAATGGAGAAAACGAGGAGACATGGTCTTCTGGTCAAACGCACTCAAATACCCGGTGGATCCGGATAGCATGCTGACAACCCGGGTTGCACGGCTTTGCGCAGGCTTTTTCCTGCCAAGTGTCCCGGAAATTTCGGGGACAACGAGACGAGATCCGGTTAGAGGTGTTGGTTTTGAATCTGGAACGGCCCTTCAGCCGAGGCTGTAGGACCATACCAGCTTCGGGGACTACTGTCGGGGGGCTGCCCCCGGGTAGGGCAAAGACATGGTGTTGAGAACAGCCAAGGGCTGGCCGGATCAGTATCGTCCGGGTCACTTGGGCCGGATCTCAGGGAGATTCAGTCAGCATTACCTCAAGCTAGAGTAGAAGAAAGAACAAAAGGGGATCCGGTGAGGTTTAACCGGATCCGGTTGAGAAGAACCGGTTAAGATAGCCGGGTTAGTCAGGGGATCCGGTTGATGCACAGGGGCCAAGAAATGTCAGTAAGAGTCACGGGCATTGCAATGTAACTGACCGGGGTTCAGAAGACAGCGAGGTGCAGCCACAGGTTTTCCGGGTCACAAGCCCCTAGGCGCTGACTCGGACAATTCGGGAAAGGGCAGAGGCTAGGCAACTGTGGTCTACACTGCAGTAAGCTCAAAGAGGAAAGATAAGCCTGTGGAGGACAGAAGGTGAGCTGGGCTGAGTGACAGTGGCCAGTATTTGTCCTGTTCTCCTTGTCCATGCCATTGTCCTCTGCAGCCAGGGGCAAAAGGGTAATTCGGTTACTGTATATATGCACCACCACCTTCTCCAGTGAGAGGGATCGACGTCTACGCTCCTCATTTCCCCCAAGTTCATCTTCTTCCTAGAGCTCTCACCATTGTTCATCATACAGCTCGAGGAGCATTCTGTACTTGTAAACACTTGAGATATAAGAGAGTAGGCTAGAGCTGCAGTAGGGGTGTTACCTTCACACGAAGGGCCCCGAAGCAGGGTACATCGTTGTGTTCTTTGCTGTTCTTGGTTTGCTTGTTGTTGGTTCTTGCGAGTTCTAGCTCGTCCTTCATGCGTGCATCATAAGCACGCAAACCCTCCCCGGTTCCCCCAACGCCCAAAGCGAGCCCACACTTAAGCCATCCCCATGGCATCTGCCGTGACACCACCACGACAACATCGGTCCTCCGGTACAATTGAACAATTCCCCCCCCCCTATATTTCTCCCTCTTTTAGTTTAAACCTATTTTTTTCCCGCACTTCTTTTTACGAACATTGCGCACGAATAGCGACTTCGAAATTACTTATTTATCTCTACTCCCTATTTATCCCCTAATATATATTTTTTCTCTTCTTTTACCTCCCTTACATGTTTATTTTTATGACTCTAGCACTGCTCGCTTACTTCTTATTTTCCCATTTTTCCCTACTCTATTTTCTAAACTTTTAATTTTACTTCCCCTATAAATTTATTTTTCCGAACTTAAAATTTATTACTTACTTATTTGCAATTCCTACTACCTTAATTCCCCACTTTTCTAATTTGCACCCAGCTTATTTCCATCAATATTCAACCTGTGTTTGCACTCATGTCTCATGAATCACGATATCTTTTGTCCGGTCGTGATAAATCTGAAAGTTAGGTCTTTTGTACAGTTGTTTCATACCTTTAGCTTACAAATAAAAGGACTGTGATCCGATCTTTTTAACACATGTTTAACTTCTCGCTAATTGTACAGCATATGTGTTTACATCCGACACTTAATAGTTGATACATGTCTTTTAGCTCCCCATGTATTATGGTCTATGAAGAAGATCACTTTTTTAATCAAGCACTGCTCAAAATAGAGCACTTTTAGAAGTATGTTACTTCATATCAAATGCGAGGGTCACTGGTTCAAAACTCATAGTCGGCTTTTTTTCTTTATCGTCGAGATTTTATGAACGAGAATCTTCTTTTTTACAAATTAAATGGAGAATCCAGCAACTTTTATGTTTTCTTCTTCACAAATTTACTACATACAAAATAATAAAATATATAATATACAAATAAATAATACAAAATTTTGATGCAATTACATTATTTGTGAACAGTTCGACCTTCTCCAATTCTCTTTTTTTACAAAATAAATTGAGAATCCAGGAACTTTTATGTTTTCTTCCTTACAAATTTGTTAAACATAAAATAATAAAAAATATAATATATTAAATTTATTCATGTTCTGTCACCGCATGGGCGCGGCGTGTCGCCGCGCAAATTTTCCTACTACTATATATTAAGGACATGTAGTCATGCAATTTTCTCAGCGATCCTCAGCCATCGCGCACTGTTCAAAGAACAGTACCGCTCGACGTACTGTTCATATGAACAATACTCTGCAGTGCTCTTTTTTTTTGCGATTTTTTTTAGGTTTTTTTCTAATTTTTTTTTGTTCTCCCAAAAATTATATACAAGAAATATATGCATGTCGATAAGTAGGTTCCATTCCCCTGAACGGTTTCAAGTTTTGTCGATTCGAACTCCTCAATTTTGATCCAAATTCATCGATTCGCCTCCACAGTGCGCGCTTCACCGATCCGCGCGTTTTTTTTTGCGAAATTTTTTTTTAGGTTTTTTTTCTAAATTTTTTTTTGTTCTTCAAAAAATTATATACAAGAAATGTATGCACGTCGAAGAGTAGGTTCCATTCCCCTGAACGGTTTCAAGTTTTGTCGATTCTAACTCCTCAATTTTGATCCAAATTCATCGATTCGCTTCCACAGTGCGCGCTTCACCGTTCATACAGTGCGCGGCCGATCCGCGCCATCCGATCTGGCTCCGACGGCCCTCCTTTTGATAAAAAACATATACACGAAATATATGCGTGCCAACGAGTAGGTTCCATTCCCGTGATCGGTTTCGAGTTTAGTCAACTCTAACTCCTTAATTTTGGATCCAGATTCGCAAAAACATTCGACGGATTTCGTCAAATTCGTCACACTCAGTCATCCGTTCTGAATTTTCCTCACACGAGTACATGCATATCAACCTACCAAACAACTTTCATGTTTTAACATTCTTATTTTGACGGATATATAGATATACCATTTTTTTCGGTAAAGCCCTCACGTTCTCCAATATATCACGGCTATAGCATAGGTGACTTTATGTAAATTGTAAGTTGTTCACATTAAAAAAAGATTTTGTGATCATAAACACCCTTCTAAATAATATTCAAATTCTGGATTGTTTTCTAAATAAGCATCCACAACCAAAGATTATTTGTGCGGTGAACAGTACTGATTAAATCTGATGCTTCGCCTGTCGTTGGCATGTGTCACAGGATATTACCCCTCTTGGATCTTCTCTTGCTGTGTCGGCTGGGTCTGTCCGTACTAGGCTTCACGGTGCGTTGTCTGGTTTCCTGTACCCCGGCGACGCCGTCTCACCGTTCTTCCTGTCAGCCATTGCTTCTATGGATTTTTCTAATTTTGATTTGTGTTTTTCTTGCTTTCCTTTCATTTCACTCTATTTAATTCTCTGCTTATGTAGTGCCTGTTTTGTTTTGACCTTTTATACAATACCTAATCCTATGATGCAAATGATGTTAGAAGAAAACTAAGCTATGTGGCGACAATTAGCCTAGACATTGGCGTCCAAATGCAGTATCAAATCCAAGGCATTTTTAAGAATACATAGCGTTTTTTTTACACCCAGCTTATTTCCATCAATATCGAACCTGTGTTTGCACTCATGTCTCATGGATCACGATATCTTTTGTCCAGTCATGATAAATCTGAAAGTTAGGTTTTTTTACAGTTCTTTCGTACTTTTAGCTTACAAATAAGAAGACTGTAATCCGATCTTTTTAACACATGTTTAACTTCTTGCTAATTGTACATTATATGTCTTTTCTTCCGACACTTTAATAATGATACATGTCTTTTAACTCCCCATGCAAACTTTGGTTATGGTCTATGAAGAATACCACTTTGTTAATCAAGCACTGCTCGAAATATAGCACTTTTAGAAGTATGTTACTTCATATCAAATGTGAGGGTCACCGGTTCAAATCCCATATTCAGCTTTTTTTCTTTATCGAGATTCTACGAACGAGAATCTTCTTTTTCACAAATTAAATGGATAATCCATCAACTTTTATATTTTCTTCTTCACAAATTTACTACATACAAAATAATAAAATATATAATATATAAATACATAATACAGAATTTTGATGCAATTACATTATTTGTGAACAATTTGACCTTCTCCAATTCATTTATGTTGTGTCACCACACGGGCGGCGAAACTCTTTTTTTACAAAATAAATGGAGAATCCAGGAACTTTTATATTTTCTTCCTTACAAATTTGCTACATACAAAATAATAAAATACATAATACAGAATTTTGATGCAATTACACTACTTTTGAGCAATTTGACCTTCCACAATTTATTTATGTTGTGTCACCGTACGGACGCGGCGTGTCGCCGCGCGAATTTCCCTAGTTGAAACAAGTAAGAGTGCACCGCTGGAGCGCCCCATCCGCGCTATCTACGTGGCGCCCAGGGGCTGGTTTTTCTCGTTTCGTTTTGTCGTTGCCCTCCCGTTTTGTCCGGATCGGGCTGAGGAAAAAGGCACGCTCGTATAGTCGTATTGGCTATCGGTGGGATGAAAACCTAACGTCCGCCTCCACCTCCGCCGCCGGAGGAAATGACAAAAAACCACCACATTTGCGCACAAGACGACGCTAAACCACCACCTTAGGGCTTTGTGACACATAAATACCACTATTGGGGCTAGGTCGTGACGTGGAGCACTAATTTGCCTGTTTAAGCGTGTTAACACGTTTTCTGACAGATCGGTCCCACCTGTCGGGTCTACGTGGCAAAAAAAATAAAAAAGGCAGGTCAACGCGTACACCGGCCCGGGAGCGAGCACCAACAGCAGGCGCACGCAGCGCTCCAAGCACATGCACGCGGCGACTAGCTAGTCGAACGCCTGGTGTCTTGCCGCTGTCGGTCACGGAGCTTCCTAGCTCGCCGTGGCGCCGTGCTGCAGCCAGCCGATGGAGAGCACCGAGGACACGACGGCGGGGGCGCCATCAAGGCGTGGCGAGCACAGGATGGCCGACGAACTTGGCCGTGCTGCGACCGGCGGCTGTCGTACGAGCGGCCGGCCGTACGAGCGGCAAACACGCGCTGCACTACTCGCCCCTGACGCTCTCTGTCCGCGGTGCCGCCGCCGGACTCGTGGCACGGTGCGCCCGTACCATGCCGTGACTGTCGAAGCCAGCACAGAAGCCCGCCACTGTACCAGATCTTTGTTTGGTCGAAGCAGCTAATGATGATAGCTATGATTTCGGCAGTGCCAGAGGCGCGCAAGGATCCCGGCATCGCCGGCAGGACCCAGGATAATGTCTCCCCTGCACCTGCTGCAGCGACCGGCGCCGCCCGCCACATCACGCCACGCCGCCGTGGCGCACGTACGAGGATGGCAGCGGTGAGGGAGGTGGAGGGCCCATGAAGGGAGAGGAGGAGGATCCCCCCCCGGCTCCCGTGTCGCTCCCGTGTGGGCGACCCGGGGGCGACCCGAAACCCTAGCTAGCTCCTTCCTCCTCCAGCTCTCTCCCCCGCGCCGCCGTCGCCGCCGGCGGCAGGCGGCCGTCCAGCGGCGGCGGCGGGGCTCCCCGCCCTTCCTTCTCCAACCCTACTCTCTTCTCTCCCCTTCCCTGACCCCAGCCCTCTCCGCCCCGACGTGGATCCTCCGGCTGTTGGGGCCATGGGCGGTCAGATCCCGGCCTTGGGGGAGCTCCAGCACGGCTTGGGGGCCGGTGCTTGGCGCTGCCCGGCGGTATCCCGCTCCCTGAGCCAGATCGAGGTCTGGCGGCCAGATCCAATCGGGGACGCCCCGTTCGGGGCTGTCTCGCCGGCCGGTGGGTTTCCCCTGCTGGGGCGTTTGGTGGGGTGGAGCGTGGTGCGGGCGACGGAAGGATGACGTGGGTAGGTGGCCGTGGAGTTGTGGTCGTTGCGGTGGCTGGGGTGGCCGGCCTCGCGCGAGCAGCCCATCTTCCTCTTGGATGGGTGTGGGGCTTCCTTCGGTTGCAGGGCGGCGGCCCTGATCGGTGGGAGTCGTGGCGCCGAGGCGGGGGTCACGACTCTGGTGCTGGCTGGCGGTCTTGGCCGCGCGGGCGGCGGGATGTCCGGCGAAGAGACGTACGGTGGAAGTGGTCCGGTAGCTACCTCGGCAGCCGACCACACTCGGGTTGGAGAAGGGGAGCAGTGCCGGGTTGAAAATCTGTCTGGCGTTGCCTTGGCCGACGGCGGCGACGCCCATGGGCGCCGTTTCCTTCTTGAAGGCGTCGTCGCGGCCCATCCCTATTTCCTCCCGAGGCTCTCGGTGAAAACCTTAGATCCCTCCGGATCGGGCGGTGGCGGAACTTCGGTGCCGTGTCCTTCTTGAAGGCACCGCCTTTGGAGTCCATGGTGTGTTCTCTTTCGGTGGTGGTGTGGTGGCAGTGGCAGTGTTGTTTGGCAGCCAGAGTCTCCAGTTTGGTTTTAGCCCTTCGAGGCATGGTGTAGCGTCCGTTGGTGCTCCGGCTCGAGCTCTAGGGTGAGCTCCAGTCCATCAACGCCGGCGTCCGCTGTCGGTCTGGGATAGGGGTCCCTTTGTCGACAAAGACTTGTCCGGGCGGCGCTGCCCGGCCACGCTGAAGGTCCAACCTCATCGGCGTCTTCGGCTCTCCAAGCTTTATCTGCTGTCTACCTCGTGTTACCATCGACCTTGCTTCCTTGTAGCTCTGCTATCACTGTTTTCATGTACAAGCCTTTGGCTTGATCCTTTGTTTGTGTGTGTAGAGGTGTTTGTAAGCTGGTTCAGCACTTTGTATCTTCCGCCATTGGCGTCATTAATTTAACGCTGGGCTACGGCCTCTTGTCTCATGAAGGGAGAGGAGGGCGAGCGCGGCCTCGGCGGCGGCGTGCTCGGCCTGGCGGAGCGTGGTGCAGCAGGTGTGGCCGTCGCCCGTGGCGGACGCCCAGGGCTCGGAGCTCGCCCGCGCGTGGCCACGCTCGCCCGTGCAGGCCACGCCCGGCTCACCCGCGCCCAGCCTTCCCCTGCCCGGCCCCTGCCCGCGCCCGCGCCGTAGAGGCCGTAGGTGAGAGTAGAAGCCGCTGGACACCAGCTCGCAACTTTGGCCGGCAGAGCGCCGCCGCTTGTGCAGGAACTCGCCGGGACACCATTGTCTTCCTCCTGGCCGGCAGAGCGCCGCCGCTGACCTGCTGCTTCCCCTCGCCTCTGTACTCCTCCTGACCGAATCAGGAATCGGGGCGTGACTTTTGCCCTCTGCGTCCAGCATTCCGGCGACCCAGCGGCGCGGGGAGCGCGGCGTCCAGCATCCCGGCGATCTGATCCGGCAGCGCAGGGAGCGCGACGTCCAGCATCCCGACGACCCGACCGCGGCGGCGTGAGGAGCCCGGCGTCCAACATCCCGTCGTCGCTGCTGCCGCGGCGCGGAGCACGCGGCCAGGGGTGGTCGCGGCGAGGTGCTCCACTCTGCCTCCGTTGACCAGACCGTCTTCTCTCTTTTCCCCTTGCTTTTTTTCTTTTTTTGCCACGTGTGTACTGACAGCGGGTCCCACCTGCCAGAAATGCTGTCAAAACGCTAATAAGAGGTGATCAGTGCTCCGCGTCACGACCTAGCCCAATAGTGGTATTTATGTGTCACAAAGATCTAAGGTGGTGGTTTAGCGTCGTCCCGTGCACAATTGTGGTGGTTTTTTTGTCATTTCCTCCCGCCGCCGCCACTTCCTGTGCCCTCTCCCTCCCCGTCCATCCTCTTTCCTCTCCACAAGACCACCGACGGCATGGCCAGATGTGCCAGCAGCCGGAGAAATAAGCGGAGGGAGATAGGTGAGGAGAAGATAGCAAGGTCAGGTGTGGGCAGGACCTGCAATGACGGGCGCTGCTCGGGAAAAGGTGCGGGCGTCGAGCAGCAGCAAGCGCGAGCGGTACAGATGATGCCAAGGTGAGCCTTTTTTTCAATCCGTTCTTCCTCTCTGCTCCCGATCTCTCTCCCTCATGTGTGCATCATGCTGCTCGGTTGTGGCGACCTTGTCCGCTCTCTTGTTTATCACAGCCCAGGCCAAATCAGGCTGTAGCAGCAAACCCTGACTCATGGGATTGCACATGCTGGTGAAGTGGACGGCGGCCGCAGCCGTAGATGGTGGCAGGGGCTGCGCGACGGCTGCAGCAGGTGAAAATTTTCCATTTGGTTCTCCAACCCGGGCTCCTTCTGATTCCTTTCTCCCCGTTTTTATTTTGTTTTGCAGCTACGGTTTGGTTGTTCAGGATGGAGGAGAATCATCGACATCGACAGCAACCACCATTGGTATTCGTGGACTCCAGGCTGCCAGGATGTGATTCCAGGTTATTTGTTAATTGCTCCAAGGCTAGGCATAAATTCGTTGGCAGAGCCGGTGGCTGGGTTTACAAGTACACCGTCTAGGCTGCGCTTATCCAGCAGTGTCACCATCGTCCTCGCTGCTCGTTCTGTGGTGCTGCACCGGTTGGGTGTCTCTGTCTCCTATTGATTTGTCCACTCTTTGTCATATGGTGCTTTTTTATACTGCTGTTCATCGTCTTATGGGGAAGTTCGATTTTCAGCATCAAGGAGATTTGGTTCATGGACTCTAACTAGAGCATATCACCCAAAAGGTAACTCATCTCTTCATTTTCAATTTATTTGGAATTTCCCCTGATGGTCATGAAGCACCTTGTAGGTTGGAGGCTGTTGCAATGTTCCATAACAACTACTACAATTTATGGCACTGACTTTATTTGAAATTGTGCAGCTGCTAACCTCGATTGGATTTGGTACACTTGGGAGAATGATTATTTTCTTACCCATGTTCTGCCAATTGGATTTGGTCCGTTGAAATCATAGACATGATGGTTAACCAGTGTTTGTTTGCTCTGACCTTAAATATTTAGGTTCCCCACATTTGGGTTAGTTTTCTGTTGTTTAATTAATCTATCGTATTCTTTGTTTCTTTCCTTCTCAAACAGAAAGGTGCCCATTTTAAAAAGGAACTAAAAGGTGACTTTTTAGTTTGCAGCAAACAAGGTATAAAAAGGGTATTGGAAAAGAACACGGTGGAGTTGTGCTATTGTAGAGCTCTGTTTTTTTAACGATAGCCACATGCTGGGTAAGATGATCTCTCATGAAACATTCTGTTATGGAATTGCGCCCAATTTATATCTTGAATGGGAAGTAAGTTGTCCTCGCCATTCTATCTTTTTTCTTAATTAAAAGACACATTATAGGGTCGCTTGTCTATAATATGGTTGTGTAAATTGTTTTGTCGTTTGTCTATAATAAGGTTTTGGAAATCCAAGTTTTATCGTTATATGGTTGGTTGTCTACATTTGCTGCTCAACAAATGACACTACATTGTTTATCTCAAAAAGCTTGGACTAGGACCCAGTTTTGCCAATCCCACATCCTGTTTTTGAACATCAGTATTAATAATATGCATGCCAGATCAAATTTGTGGTATTTTTCTTAATCTAATCGAGATTTAGTCTGGCCTAAATTAGTAGTTGATGAGCAATTTATGACTTTATTCAGTAAATTTATTGCAAGATTGTTGTCTTCCAAGGAAAAATTTCATTGTTTGCTTCATGTATGGTCTCAGTTCTCCGAAATGCTCGCCCTCCTTATCCTACCCTGTCCCTTGTTCCAGTCCAACAGAGAGTTCCAACCACGGAAAAGTATTACTCAACAAAGCGTCAATGTCAAGTGACACGTTCTGTATTAGCGCCTTGCCGGACAGCTGGCATTTTTTATTTTTAAGCTGTCCATCATTGGAGGATCTGAAGACTGAATATCTCAAAATGCATCTTAGGCACTGGTAGGTTCTCGAGTGGGTTTCTAGACACAAATTTTACAATGACGTCTGAACTTATATCTCTCTCTTGAGTCCGGTTAAGCTGTAGTTCGTGTGTTCCTGTGGAAAAGGAGATCCGTTACTTGAAAGCATCACATGATTAGAAACTACATTTTTGAATATTTGGAAGTTCATGATTATTACTGTTCTATCTGCTTCTTTTTCTTTTTTTTTTCCATCAACTATAAATCTGAATCTAACATTCAGTATTTGTAGCCATAAAAGTTACTGATTTATTCGTGTAGAAATCTGAAGGTTTCTCAATCTGGTGTAAGCACTTTATTGAGCTTCAGCAACTCAAGGCAAGGGTTTTCTCCTTTATGCACTAGGTGAGTACCTTCAGTTTCTGAAGTTTGGATTATGTGCATAATAGATAATCGTATTTGTTTGTTGTGTGTTGTGATTGGGATGATAATTGGATCGCATATGGAAAATTGATA
The DNA here is from genome assembly GCA_947311845.1 of Poa pratensis. Lineage (NCBI taxonomy): Eukaryota > Viridiplantae > Streptophyta > Magnoliopsida > Poales > Poaceae > Poa > Poa pratensis. The sequence continues at coordinate 25,179,886 of CAMZMU010000111.1, forward strand.
CTACGATGGTTATATTCCGCTTCTGTCTTGCACGATCATGTTTTCTTCTAGCCATTGTGTATGCTTTCTATTTTAGTGACTCTTTGTGTTGCGGTCTTGCACTTTGGTTATTAGATTGCCACTATTTATAATGCGGTAACACATTTTGTTGGGTTTGTTTTTTTCTCTACAAATTATAGGGTTGACAACTGCAGACAATTGTTTACTGAGCCTCCTCCTTTGGACGCAGAGGGTGAAATCAAGGTGATTTTTTCTCTACAAATTATAGGGTTGACAACTGCAGACAATTGTTTACTGAGCCTCCTCTTTTGGATGCAGAGGGTGAAATCAAGGTGATTTTTCTTAATCATGACAGGATTCTTCTATTAGAGATGGTAGATTTAGTGTGGTTGCTTGGGATATTCTGGTGTTGAAACTTGACAACTGTTATTCATCAGATCTTATTTGAAACCCCAAAGTTCAGAACAAGCGAATATAAACATGACTAGGTACAAATTGTATATTAAGTGTTCGACAACATCTCCCCATTATTCATGTTACAGTAGTCGAGTGGCCTTCTGTTCGATGGTTTTTATTGTTGTTTCCTCCTTGTGTTGTGTTGAGTATTCTCCTGCATGTATGAAAAAAACTCAATGCTAAGTAGGGTTAGCTTTCTTCAGTAAATTAATGGCTCAGATGAGCTGCTCCTGTTTGGTGAGCGAGAGTGCAACTAAACTGTTAATTTCTCTACCACGGTTTGTTTATAATTACTATAGTTCAGTTGTCCATGAATAAGCTAAAAAAAGCATTTCAGAAATGATGTTTATTCCAAATCCTCGCGCTGTAGAAATTTTGGGGCTGTATACAAGACCGAGATTCCTGCCTATTTGCATTTGCAGTTGTATATGATGGTTTAACAACACCAGTGGTGTTGTTTACTGTCAATTTCTTCTTTCATTTAATCTCTAGCAATAAAACTGTTGCTCCAGTTGAAGTAAAAGGCTGCCATTTATTTTTCATTTTCTATGTAATGCCAATTATTAGTCCAGCTTACCTTATTATGTAGAAGATCTAGATAGACCATCTATATTGGGCCGCCACTGAACGGCGAGGAGGTGCTGTCATCATGTCCTCTTACAGGCAAATTATGTTAAGTTCCTTGATCTTATAATTCTTCGCTGTTCGCTTCATTATCCAGTTCAAGTTAAATTATTCTTTTGAGGTGCGTTCCAGTTCTAGGTTATTCACAATGAGTATAAGTGCAGGTCAGCGTTGACCCAGCCGTTTTGTCTTCGATATGGTGCTGCCTTCGACATGGTGCTGCCATAGTAGCCTATATTGAAGAGTTTACGGCTCCTTGTTAGTATAAGGGCTGAATCTCTTCACCAACTTTGTCCATCTCTTTCCAGCCATGCATTTTATTTTTTGTTACTATTTTCGAGATATGTTGCAAAATGTAAACATGGACATATTCTTTTGTTATATGGTCTAGCTGCCGTGTGCTCCATACACTCAATGTATGTGTTTTGTGTGTGAGTAAGGGTTCAAAATTCAGCAACCAAATGGACTATTAATCTATCACATTTTGACATGCTAAGTTAAAAAAGTTAAATGCTGAGCAGTTAACCTCGACCCATTTGACATGTCATTATTTGTCAATGTACTTTGTGATTTGATCGCACAACACCGGCGAGGAGGCGCCCCAAGGGGCGCCCCAGCCTCTAGTATACATATATGCCCCTTCTAATATTGATGATGAAGACGGGTGTAGAGACGAGCGCTACTGCGCTAGCTATGGAAAATGGAGGAGATTCCCATTCCCCTTGTGTTCCTACCACAGCCATCGACCGATCTCTTTGAGGCAGGCATTGTCCGAATTCCGATTCCCGAACAGCACCCAGTTCCATTGCACACAAGAATAGGACTACTCTCCTGCATGCATGCCCGGCCGGTTTGGTGTATCATCCACAAAAGCAGCCGCCCATGCATTCGCCAGGCCCAGCTGCTGCACCTTGATTAATCATCGTTATCTACTTATTCTAGAGGAAGCTAAGCTCCGCCGACTAATAATTTATTCTATTTACTCTCCCAAGAGTAAGCTAACTGATTAAGCTGCTCCGAATAATCATCCCCGAAAGAATAGAATAGCATATGTGCATCAGTGCATAGCATAGACAGGCCAACCAACGGCCAGGGGAGATTCCCTGCCTTCCCATTCATCTTCATCATCCTATCGTCGACTCGTGATCGACGGGAATGTTCTCCATCGATCGATCTAGTCCCAATCTCCCATCGATCACATTACTTGCTAACGCACCATCAGTCTGCTCCCTGAAATTGTAGAAGAGGAAGGAGCTCAGAAACGAGAAGCAATGTCTAGGCCGTCGTCGCAAAAGTCAGAAGACAGGGACTCCAAGTAAACCATGCGTGTCATATATACACAGCCCCTGACCTCACGGCAAAGTTGTGTACCCAGTACACGTCTAGTATGATAATACTCGAACACTGATGTCATGATGTGTATAGATCACCTATCAACAGAATATGCTGCTAGGGTCTAGGGTACATGTAATTAGGAGTGCTACTTTAACCCTTAGTTAGTGTAAGTAGCTAGCTTGTTCCAAATCACTACTCCAAATCCTCAAAGCAGTTTTTCTAACGGAGCCGCGCCCTACCGGGGCCTCCAGCTGCTGCCACGTGCCGCCAGGTACGTATGCATGCGCTTTATTGTTATTTTAATACGAAATTGGAGGGTATACATGCTAAATACAACCTACCTATCCACATACTTTTTTCACTCAATGACAGGTGGGGTACAACACATTTGTGTCCCACGCGTAAGTGAATGGTGGGTACATATCCAGTAAAAAGTACAATTATTTTATCCACTCACCCTTCCTTTTCAGATTTATTCTCAATATTGTATCGATAATATCTTTTAAACTGAATGTCCAATTTATGATTTTTTTGATATTTGAGTTCCTGATGACGAGATCTTCAAAAAAAGATCAATATTGGACACATTTTGAAAAGTTTTAAAAAATCGACTGTGAAATTGAATTGAAATTTCAATGAAATTAAATTATCAAAATCGATGTTTTCATTCCGATATGACATACGTATGAGTATAATAAGGATTTCATGCATATTTCATTGTGCTTTCTTGCGAGACCAAAAAAAATTCATAAGTGTTTCACGCAAGTCTTTTGTAAATACCATAATTTCTTGAAACATAACTGAAATAATCCAAAAATATGTCCAATGTTTCTGAAATAACTAAAATTTGCGTTGCAAAAAATTTTAATTTCAAAAAGATTTCGTACCAACAACATGTCGCCAAGAATTATAAGAAACTGATTAGAAAAATGAAATTTCGAATCATTTATAAAAAATATTTTGTGGAAATCTATTTAAAAAATATTTGAAATTTATTAATAATCATTATTTTCTGATGAAAAAATATTATTTATACGTTAGAATATGGGAGAAATACAGTTCATGCATATGCACATGGCAGCAGCTAGCGACCCCGGTAGGGCGCGGCTCCGTTAGAATTGCTTTTTCGTCCAAATCCTCCCCTTCAAGTTCTTGAATAAGTAAACCACGTTTTCCTATGTGACAGGAGGATTTTCTTTTTCCCCGGCAGTCTTTGGCAATGCATAGGTACAGCTACTGCGGCTGCTTCGTCGAGAAAGAATAAGAATACATACGCCTCTGGATCGAGGACCAATTATTGGCGGTTGCAGGTTGCGCTCACCGATAAACAAGAACGATGCTATCTACCTCTTGATCCAAAGAAAGTGCTTACTACTTAATCAACTTACTTAATTTCGGAATTGAATAAGAGATCGCCCAAAAACACTCGGCAACGGGCAGGCGGCCAGCGGCATGGGTGAGCTAGCTGGGGCCTGGGGGTGTCGCCTTCATCTTTCGCGTCGATGTATATTTCTTCTCGTGCGCAGAATTGTTTCCCGTTGCTTTCACGGATTCCAATTGCTACCACATCATTCTTGATTTTTATTTTATTTTTGCTAGCACACCGTACCCAACTGAAGGTTTGGACGGAATCGATGAAAATTCTGTAATAAATCTTTTCTTCCTGAGTGCTCCTCCTACTCGTGATCACACTACGGTTCCCTGCTGGTTGCCTCTGTGGGGATCGGAGAGACAAGGCACGAATGATTTGCTGCGACGAGGTTCTTCGCCGAAATTGCTTGGCTCTGAAACTGCAATTCATTCATCTGCTGACACGCCAGAGATCGAGCAGTGACAGAACGAGAGATGGTCTTTCTTCAGTGTGAATCGATCCAGGTGAGGTCCGTGTTGAGACGAACCAAAGAGACCTAAAATGCCGAAGCCCGCACGGGCGTCGACGGGTCATTCATCTCGTGGCAATTTCACATCCGCGGTCGGCAACGGCGACGGCAATGTCGTTAACTGCATTTCGACGGGCAGCGACTTGTCAAGCGCGTGCCCGCCGCCCCTTCACCTCCTCTCCTCTCCTTTTCTTTCCTTTCCCTCGGAGAAAGGTCTCGCGCATTTGTCTTCGGGTCATTTTCAGATAGCATTGTCTGAATCCATCCATCCACCCAGAAACTTTTGCAATGCCCAACGAAATCAAAATGTATGTACTCTCATTGTAACATGTTGTTGTCCGAGTGGCATTAAGATCATTATCTTGTATTTCGCAGTTTGCAGATGACAGGATCATCACTAATACAATCAGAAGAAGCACGCTTGATTTGGCCGCGCAGAGGTTTTCTTGGGAGCCAAACACAGCATGTGCCCAGGCCCTGCATTCCTGGGGAACCCTACAGTATATAATATAATACGGACATCTGATGGAGGAGTGTCATTAAGGTTAACTAACGGCTCCACCGCCTCCCCTGCTCCCTGCCTGCTTTAACTAAACACAAGCGGCAGGAGAAAGAATCAAATGCAGCGCCATGTGAATAAAGAAACAGCAAAGCGCCTTTGATGATGATGATGATGATACTACCATGATTGAGTGGCGCCAGAATCTTTTCAAAAAACCCAAACTTTCTGCTCATCACTGGCCTCTTTCCATTTCTTAGTTCCTGCTACTACGCCGTTCGAGCTGGGAACAGAGAGAGTCTCGCACGAATTCAGCAGATTCAAATAACGGAGACGGCCGGAGGAAGCGGTGTGTAAAGCTGTCGTTTTCTTTTCCATTTTTTAAAAGGTAAAGCTATATGTATTTGTTGTTTTAGTAGTTGCATTCATAGAGTTGCATTATTGGTGGTGGTAGGAGCAATAAGAGATGGAAGGTGGCAAAACCGATGGTGCAACCGATCCAACCTAAGCATCAGCACCAGCAAACAAAGGGAGGAACAAAACAAGAATTAACATAGAGAACAGTTGGCGGCTAGCTAAAGTTTATATTTTATTTAATCAGATTGCCCTACACGAACACGAGGAAATAACGCGGTTAGTGAAAGATAAGGTGAGTGAGAGAAGTTCAACTTGTAAATGCCAGAACGTAGCACAATATACAGCTACTAGTCAGAATCACTTTTGCGGCAGCAGCGGCGGTGGACATTTGTATAGTTCTTGTTTGGGCTTTTCCATCTGCAAATACTCACTTTTTATACTAATCAAGCATGCAAACACCCAATTCACGTGGATTAGCATTAACAAAACCCAGTAGAAATAGAGAGAGGGTGCTTAGTCTTTATGTCGCTGATTATCAAAGAGACAATTACTGTCTTGAACCAAGAATCTAGCCTAATTTGGATCAAAATACTACTCTAGAATGCAGATTTTCGTCGAATGGAGGGAGTATTTTTTAGAACCCAATCATCTTTGTTTTTAAGATCTTAGTCGTGGACCTTCGGGAAGAATAGTGTTTTAACTCATGTCAAAGTGGCTTCACATCGGGAACCCCTTCTAAAACTTACCTAAAAACCCAGCAGAAGGTTCAGATCTAAACTGTATAATTCATATTTCCTCATTTTCAAAATGAAAATGGTTATACTATTTGATTAGAATTTACATGAGTAAAAATTTAATATGATGCATGATGTGTTTTTTCCAAGAATTCAAATTATGAGTTTTTTGCTAAGATCTAAAAATTGTGTGCACATAAAGCTATATTTTTGTTTGCTTTAATTCCCCCATTGGGTTGGTGATCCAACTTGATTGAAAATGTCCATAGGATCAGATTCACATTTCTCTTCGTTGTAACTAATGGTATTGCGGAATGCCTACATTTTTTCCCTTAAAAACAAGGGAATGCTTGATTTCTATATGCCACATGTTGTGTTGGCAAAAGGAGCCAAGCAGCCTACAATTTCATACTGAGGTCATTTTTGTTTCGCGGGATTCTCATATGGAGTGGTATGTCTTCTTGAATCCTGTAGGATTAGAAAAACATGTGTTTGGATAAAAAAAAAGGTATTTGATACCGCATGAAAAAAATCTTGCATGAGGTTAATTAGAGTGGATCAAATGTTTCCTCCATGCTAACGGAAAAAATTAAGGATATTTTTTAGGGAAAAAATCAAAGATTTGCAATCCTACGAATCAGAAGCCTAAGGTACGAAAACTTCTAATGATCCGGATCCTAATAAAATTCTACGAAATTCCTTTAAATTGAAGTTTCATGACCACAAAGGTCAGTTCTATATGGCACATGACGAATGGAAAAGTATACTCCGATCTATAGACGGAGTAATTTTGAAATTGCCATCGCACAAAAAGGTAATCTAACTTTGGGTGAACATAAATTAACACGTGGATGCTTGATCGACAAGTATTTACAGTACCTTCTTTGGAACTTAATTTCTCTCATCCTTAAGCAATTCAGAGTAGTGAGCATTCCTCAGGTCTGAGCTAATGTGTGAGTACTACTAAAATCTTGCACACAGTGTTAGCAGAGTAAGCCACCAGCTGTGAAAAAAAATAGCAATCATACTAAATTTGCATATTGTACCAACATATAGCGGCCTAAATTTGTCAAGAATGAACTTTCGCTCGGTCTTATCCTCTCCCCTGCTACAGTCCAGAGAGGCGAACCGGAGGCGATCCTGTTCCTGCCTGCGATTCCACCGCCCTCCTTCCTGCCCGTCGGCCTCAGGGCCTTCGGAGGGGGGAGGGGGGTCGAATCGTCGGCCGGATCCGTGTGCAGCTAGTCTAGTTTAGCCTAGGTTGCTTAGTTTGTGCTCGCCGCCGTTCTGTTCTTGACGGTGATGGCGGCGGTGCTAAATAATCTTGCTTTTGGTCTGTTGCTGGTGGCCTGCGTGCAGGTGACAGCCGGATCTGTGAGCCTGGTGGCCGGTCGAGGTGGTTGGGGCGGCGGCGACGACCTCGATGTGGCTTTTGTGACCTGGCTCCGCTGTCGCGGTGACGTGTTCTCCGGCGTCACTGCGGAGCCACGGGGCTTGTATAGGAGCTTCTGTGGGTTCTTGGAGCTCTCTGCTGCCTTTTGGTGCGCTTCTCTGGTTTCTCCGGCCAGCCTTGGTGGTGTCGGCTGGAGGGACTCCGTCGGCGCACTCTGCTACATCTTCGTCGGGCTCCTTCTTTCTCCGGCCGGCCGTGGTGGCGAGGGGAGAAGTTGGGGTCATGGCGGCTCGTCGGCGGCGGCTCCAGCAGGCCTTCTTCGAGCTCAGTGCAGGGAAAGATGGAAGAATGGTGGTTGCGGTGCGGAGGCGCTTTGGCCGTACTCCTTCAGCGTCCTTCGGTTCTGTCGCTTGCGGAAGGCGGCTCCTGCGGCCTTCTACATGAGTGGAGTGCCTCCTTCCCGGGGTTGGTGGCGACCTGAGGTCTTCTTCTCCGGCGTGTCGTCGGCGGTGAGGTTCTGCTCTAGGTGCTGCGGTGGTTCATCGTTCTGCCTTGCTTCTGGCTTCGCTGTTGTGCTGAGTTTCTTAGGTCTGTACTTCTGCGTTTTCCTGTGCTTTTGTATTTTGTGTTGTATTCTCTGTTGAATACGCAGTGTGGATCCCTTCAAAAAAAAAATTTGTCAAGAATGGCCAGCATTATATTCGAAAGCACGGAGAAAGCGTGGCGAAGAAGAGAAATGCACCATGGACGTACCTACGCATATATGCGGGGCTAGGGCAGCGTAGGACCACAGCACACAGTGCAAGTGTGCAGCTCAATCAGAATCAGACCGAGTGGGGTGAGATGTCCAAGGCACTCGTAATTAAGGACGAACACGTGCCCAATTCGAAACGAAGCAAGCGGCCGCGTCGGGGTGCACTGCGCCGGGTACCCCATACATTTCGGCTGTTTTCATAACTAATCACACCTGAGGTCACAGCAGAGGAAGATTAATTAGACACTAGCTCCACTCCTTGTAGTACTGTAGTTTAATGAAATCGAGAGACAAGGAAAGCGGGGGACAGTTTTGTACTAGTATTAACTGAAGGTCACTTTGCAAATAACCCATCCGCTAAGCTGCTTCTAATTAAGGGCTCAAAATAATCAATGGTAGTACTACTAGAACAATCTGATTAAGTCAATTTATCCGTAATTAGGAGGAGCAGCTACGGCAAAGGAGAGGAGAGGAGAAGAAGTAGACGACTTGGTTTGGTTTTGGTCTGGGTGGACGACTGACTTGGGGACGATAAGAAAGAGAGACCCCTCCCATTCCCATTCCCATTCGTTCCTCCTAGACCCTTCTTCGTCATCCATCCATATATCGCTTCTTCTGCCGCTCCACTTCCGCGCACACCATCCGCCCTGCTCTGCTCTTCGATTCCCCCGAGGTGAGACCCCAGCAGCAGCGAAGAGCAGACCCCTTCTTCTTCTTCTTCTTGGTGCTGCGAGGACATTCATGGCGATCGACCACGAGTCCCCCTTCAAGGAGCTCCGCCTCAAGAACAGGAGGATCATGGTAATTACTCACCAACCCTCCTTCTCCATGACATTCCTCCCCTGATTGCTTCGACTAGTTTCTTTTTCGTTTCTTGCCTGGTCTCTTCTGTTCGTTTCTTCTTTTCGTCTGCTCGGTGCTCTGTCCCGTCTGTCTCCGGCAGCGTGTTTGGCAACTTTGGGGAAAGGGAGTGGGAGTTTAGAGCGGGGAGTTTGTTCGAGGATAAGACAAGGGAGTTTGACTATTAGTCCCAATCCCACGTTTGTTGTCTCCTGGGGAATTAGTAATGGGAATTTGAGATTTGTTGGTTTAGCTGTTCCTTCGTCTCCATCGCCGGCGATGTAGGCAGGTGCCGACGATTACTTCCGTATGAGACCTCGTACCACGCTAAGTCGATTTCTGTAAGCTGATTGTCCTTGCTATCTTCCGGGCACGATTGAGACCCACGTACAAGCAAGCTGACCTTGATCGATAAGCCAAGCTAGTTAGCTCTACGGCTAACGCATCTACATCGATCTGTTCAGGTAACTCAATACACGTACAGAACCGAACAACGGCAGAAGCAACGCTCCTCATCCGTGTCGCCGTCTCCTCGGCAATCGCGTGCATCAACACTGCTTCGGCCGTAGATAGGCCAGCGCCGGGGGTTATTGTGTGTGGCCTCTACTCTGTAACGACGGCAGGTGCTCGCAGAGTCGCAGTGCATGGTAGGCGTTCAATCTGGTGAATTTTCTTCTTTCAATTCCCTATCCCTTGCCGAATTACCTGGTCTCCCCAGGGAAGAGATCTCGGGAGTTTGCCTCCTTAATTCCCTTTCCCCTTCTCTCCTCAACTCCCATTCCCACAAACCAATCAACGGATTATAAGCCCCACATCCCTCTAATTCCCATTCCCTCCGACCAAACACGCCGCGGGGAGAAGGAACAAAGGAGCCGGTTCCGTTACTGTTGTGGTGGGTGTGCGGATTGCTGTTGCTGAGGCCTGGGGTCAGTTCATGCCAATCCCGTGAGCAATGGCGGTCAAAGCGTTGATTTTGTTTCCCCTGCCCTGTTTACTGACTCTCCTTCTGCACCGTAATAAATGGCGTTTCAGTTTTGTTTCCCTGGTCCAGCATTTGGCCGCCTCGAATTTGGACCAATCCTAGTCTTCTCCACCAAGAAATTAGTGCGCGGTTGTTCTTTCCCTGTTTTGATTTGATTGATTCCTCGTTGTTCTTTCTTGAGTCTAATCCGTCCATGCTTGAATGTTGTCACAAGGAGTAATTGTTTCCTTGAGCTGAACAATCTGTTGATTTCTTCAGCTCAATCCAAGCTTGAATGTTGCTATAAGTTTTCTTGAGCTGACCAATCTATATGTGTGGTTGTTGTGTGCAGGGAGGCGGCGCCCCTGAGCCGGACGAAGAGGAGGAGGAGGCACAGGTGGCGGCAGCGCACGGGGAGGACCAGCAGTGGCCGCGGTGGCTGGGCCCGCTGCTGTCCGCGCGCTTCTTCGCGCAATGCAAGACGCACGTGGACTCGCACCGCAGCGGCGAGTGCAACATGTTCTGCCTCGACTGCGCCGCCGGGGCCGCCGCCGGCGCTGCGGCGCTCTGCTCGCTCTGCCTCGCCCACGCGCACCGCGGCCACCACACCATCCAGATCCGCCGCTCCTCCTACCACGACGTCATCCGGGTCTCGGACATCCAGCGGTTCATGGACATCGCCGGCGTGCAGACCTACGTCATCAACAGCGCGCGCGTCGTCTTCCTCAATGAGCACCCCCAGCAAAAGCAGCCTGGCAAGGGCGGCGGCGGCGGCGGGACCGCGAACCTCTGCGAGGTTTGTAGCCGCAGCCTCCTCGACAACTTCTGCTTCTGCTCTCTCGGGTGCAAGATCGCCGGCTGCTCTTCAGACGGCGGCAAGGCGTGGACGAACAGGCTCGGCCGCGTCAAGGGCTCATCGGAATCAGAGGCAGCATCCTCCTCCTCTTCCCTACGCAATGCTGCCAACCAGAGCTTTACGCCGTCCACCCGCCGCCGCCGCCTCCTCCGGCGGCCAAGCGGCGCAAGGGCATCCCACACCGGGCACCGTTCGGCAACCGCATTGTGGACTACTAAAGCACCAGCCATTGCCAAGGTGCAATCCACATGCCCAGTTGCATAGTGAATGGAATGACAAAGCGGCCACCATTGCCTTTGGGGGTGCTTCTTGATGTGGATTCCACCATTAGCCTTTCAGGAAGAAAGCTACTAGCAGGCAAGAAAAGTTGGATGGGCACACAACTGAAAAAGTACCAGCCTTTTCTTACTGCTTAATCATCACCATCACTAGGATAGAAAGAAGAATTGCCACAATACAGAGATTACTGTATATGATTATGGTCCTGTTCTACTACTTCTATACTAGACTACAGTTTTTGTGATGTTTTTAGGTAATAGTGGTGCAGTAGTAAGAAGCAATGCAGTGCTAAGCTAGCTAGAGTACAGGCAATTGCAACTTGTTAATCAGGTTTTGTGATGAATGGCTGTTGTTAATTGCTAGTGCTTTCTTCATCTGTAAATATGGATTGCTAGAAGAGGATGACTGCTTGTTAAGCAAGTCTGTTGCTCAATTTTCAATCTTCTTTCTATATGGGTCAATGGATGGTTTCTTGGGATTTTTATTTTATTTCTTTCTATCTCTTGTTCTTCAGTTTGTTGATCCTTTATATTAACTGTGAGGCATCTGCACACTTGCTTGACACTGATGTTGCCAATTAGCAGACACTGTCAAGTTAATGCCGCCCAACAAGCAAGCTAGACAGCTTGCGTTGATACAGGGGCAGCATGAATGCGATGGCCTGATTAACTATACTAATCATCTTCTTGTTCCTTGCTCCTCCGTTTGAATTAAACTAGACCAAATCTAAACACTTGTGATATGATAGTGATTTGCTGGTCTGAGTGGCCAGGTGGTGGCAGCATAATTGCTGAAGCCGACGTGGAACGAGAATTGTTTGCACTGAAGAGGAGATGCCCATTTTTTGCCCTATGGAACCAACTAATCACACAAGCATCTTTCTATCTATCTCTAGTGCTGCAACTTTGCATCAGCTGCTGATTTTTTTTCGTCCTCTGTCCTCTGCATCGATCTTTTTCTAGAAGAATCATCTTTGGTTCCCCTATCTTCAAAGAATACGGAAAACTATATATGCAAAAGAACTATGTTCGTTTGAATTTTCCCCAGGGAAACAACAAAGAAAAGGCAGCAAAGACTTTTCGCTTTAGTTTTAAAACAGCAAAACCTTCTTTCAAAGTGTGGTGTGGATGATGTCGACATAGATAGAGAACGACGTGGATTGGGCAAAATGATGCACTGTATTTTAGGATTCGGTTGGTTCGTACCAAGTCAAACTCAGAGACGACGATATCATATCGAGGAAAAATAATGACGCATCACACGTACTAGGCATTTTCAAAATTACATGATTACACCTGAATTTTTCTGGCCTCCCACAAATACGTAGCAACCAGACCACAGATCACCATAATGCAATGCTTCTCCTGTTATGTCTTTCTGAACTATGCATACCATCAATTCTTTGGAAAAAAAAATATACAAGTTGGACAAAACGTCTGATTTGTGTCACATTGTATAATTAAGGACTAAAAAACCAGTCCTGGACATATAGGCAGTTTGCACATGACCTGTGTCCATGCCTCCATGGTGGTCACCAAAAAGAATGAGACAAGGGAAAACTATTGCCTATTTATTGATTAAGATGAAGAAAATTGTCTGGTGAATTAAAAGAAAATCGGGACATACACAAACGGGACCAAGCTCACATGAACCCCACCATAACCATGGCAAGGCTCACATGAACCCCACCGTAAACAAGGCCAATCTCAAGCACCATTCCGCTAGATCGTACATCTGTCCCACCAAAATCAAAGCGAAAAAGGACTAGGCTGTAGCCTAGTGGCAAGGGTCACAGTGGTGCATCCTTGTGACCAGAGTTCGAGTCACGTCGGGAACGAATTTCTGGTGCCTTACCAGGGTGATTTTCTTCTCTCTATAAGAATAGGCAGAGCTCCTGCCACTTTTCACTTAGGTGAAAAGGTTCTCTTTTTTAAAATCAAAGCGAAAACGTCGTGCCAAACAGGACGCTCCAACAAAGATGAAGAAGTCAACCGTACATGAGCCCAGCTGCGCCGTAACATCGCCGGCCGCAACTGCCGCACATCCGCGGCGAAACATCGTAAGTCGATAGCTGCAACTGTTGTCCAGCATCACCACAACATCGCTAGTTATATTTATTCCAGTCCCGTACCATGAGATGCAAGAAGAAGATGAGGAGCAGCCATTCTCCATAGAGCAGCATGTCTGAATATTCAGGGCTCCCGGTTTGCTCTGCCCTTGAACTCTGAGCATGCATGTCTTTTGGTCTTATCTCTTCTTAGTAGTAGTAGTACCAGTAGAACATGGTATTCTGGATGGTGGCGGTGGCACCTAAGATGTCATCATTTGGTTCTTATTATGATGTGTCTTGGATATCCTGTAATTGTATCGATCTCTATGATGTTAGAACTTTACAATTGTTCCTCCCTGCCGCCCAGATTTTCATTGGCATGGTTAAGATGCACGAACGGCAGTGTTAAGACGAGACATTCAGTCATGATTAATGCTCTTTGAGCAGAGTCATTTTTAGTTCTTGAAATTGTTACTCTGGATCTTCTGTTTAGTGTGCAATCTGATCGTAACTAGTAAGCTAGACACGCTCTTTGTGTGAACTTGTTTTGTCAGACACACTAGCATAGATGTGTGTATTTGCGGCACCTGAGTAGCACAGTAATTGTTTGTGATAGTTACTATAGTAGTGCTGCTATGACTGAAGAAAGAACCAAGGCCTGTATTTCCTGACGTTTCTGCTATCCAGAGAGTTTTCCTGCCCTTGTTTTTGTTGGGATGGTTTGTCGATCTTTGCCTGGATAAATTTGAAACTCATGCTACAGATTGCCTGGATAAATCTGAAGCTCAGACTACAGATTGCCTGGTCGAGTGTTCAATATCGTTCCATCTCGATGGCTTCTTCCACAAAACACACAACCATGTTAATTACATACATTTTTTATCTCTGCCATGCGTAATGATATATACAAATTCAGAAACTTGTAAAATGCAGGCACAACTAAGCATTGGAACTATGGTCACTTGCAATGCAGAGATACTATTTGAGTTCATCATTTCAGTTTGCACACAGAACTTGGAGCCTGCAACCTGATGCTGCTGCTGGTCTCTGCCGAGGCGAGACCTGGTGGCTTCTCCTTTGTGCTGGTGGCAGCCGGGATCCCGGTGGCTAGCCGGCAAGGCAAGATGGTTTCGGTTAGTAGAGAACTCATCCTGTGGCTTCGCCGAGGCTTTCGATGCGCCTGGGGCCATGAGTTTCTCTACACCTCTGCTTCCCACCAGCCATCTTGCACTACATCATCCTGGTCATGATGCATGGCTGTGACAGACAAGAGAGTCTCTAGCTCCATAGATTAATCTTACTTATAAGCTTACAATCAGACCATCAATGCATGTCTCTAGCTGCTCAAGTTGGCAAAAGAACCATCAACAGGTGCTACCTCTACTACAATACATACAGCCCAAGCAGGGCAGAGCTAGGCCTAAAGATCAGCAACACCAGCTAGCTACACTAACACTACACTACATACCATACCATACAGTTGGGAGAACGTATACACAGGATGCACAGATACGTAGATAGACGGGGCGGCAGCCTCTTGTCTGGTCATATGCAAGCACCGAGCGAGTAGAAGTCGCCCCCTAGATCATCGCCGAAGGAGACATCGTCCTTCTCCTGCATTCCACAAGCAAAATTGCCATTAGATGAATCAGGTCGTCTTGAGGATATATTTATTGCTTGCCATGAGATTATGATGAACAGAAATTATATTTCACTAGCCTGAAGCAACTGGTTCTGTTACTTAAGATGAACGATAAAGCTAAAGTATCTGAGAAGAGGAATAAGTCGCCGTACCGCTTTGATAATGGAATTGAGGAGGCCGTCGAAACTGCAGGTACTAGAGCTGAGCTCTGTATGCAGCCTTGCAATGCTTGATTCCGAGGCATTCCTTGGCGCCGAAGCATCTCCTGAAAAGAAGTCGATCTTTGTTTGTGGAGCAACTGTTGAAGCGCCTGCGCTTGCCTGTCCAAACATTCTGGCGCCATGGCTTATGTTTATGCTGCCATTGTTCGACCTCTGGCTGATGGAATGATGAGCGCCAACATTGCTTGGCAGTTGGGAAGAGCTCCATGCAAGCTTTGGATCGAGTAAACTTTCTGCACTACTTTCATTCGCCTTCAGTCTGAAACTGTTTCCACTTCCAAAGCTCCAGTACTTTTGCTCGGTATCTGGAGATGAATGTATCGTGCCACCGAAAGAGCTAGCTCCCACTCTGGTACCTCTTGCTACCGTGAGGTCGTTTGTTGGACGAAAACTTGCAGAGAATGCATCACCCAATCTTGTTGCGCCAATGTTGTTGAATGAGCCATGCACTGGCAACCTGGTCGCCGAAATGCCAGATATAGGAAGAGCACTCTGCTGGGATACACGAGACTCCAACGAACCAGAAGAAGCTCCAACTGCACCTTCAAGATGCTCTAAATTTACAGAGGGGGCTCTAATTGATGGCTGGATGGCTACTTTGGCTTGTGTGCACTCCACAAGATCTGGAGGCAGTAATGGACTACTTGTGACACTTTGGAGCGTGCGAGGAATGCCATTAGCCAGGCTATTCCCAGAAAGGATGGTGGACAGATCACCGCTGTCTTCATTCATCCACTTTTGTTGCAGTTGGGCCTGCCCAAGTGATGTCGCTAAGCCTTGTGCCAGGTTTCCATGCTGGTTTCCTGGTAGGCTAAGATGATACTTATTTGCATCACCAATGGAATTATTTGTTGTGCAACTGCCACTTCCAGTATGAATTGATCTGGAAGCAGGCACCCCCTGTATCACAACTGCTGCCTGACTGTTTCTAGGATTATTAAGCAATCCATGTGCATTGAATGATGATAGAGCTGCAGGGGAGGTAAAAGCTTGATAACCCTGGAGTCCTTCAAATGCATCCATGCGCAGAAAGGGGTCTCTACCTCCCAAAGCAGCAACAATGCCAGCTTGTTGTGATGCCACAGCACTTAACCGTCGGAGATAAAGCCTATATTTCTGCATGTACACCAAAGAAAACAGTTAGACTTCGAAGCAGGTTATAATGAGTACTTAACTCATTATGCACATCTCGCCTTTAGTTTGTTTTAAAATGAGATATATAATCATTATAGAGCTAAACTTCCAGTTTAGCATACACATGCTTGTTGAATCTTATTGTGTAGAGAAATCCTACAGAAAAGGGCCCTTTTTCCAGCTCTTACCAGATTACTCATTACTTGTTTCAGAATTTGTTCATGAAGCTGCAGTGTTTTACAGTGGAAGTACAATTTTTTCTTTTCAAACTCGACCTTCAATATGGAAATTGAAAGCATATTCGTTCCAGGTTAATCAGGGTGGCAACAGTGCTTTATTTCGGAACAACTTTAGTAATATTAATCGGTCAGCACTCAGCATATTATATGCTAGTATCCCCGCCCATTTGCATCGAAGAACTCAACGGAAATTTGCAGGATATGCAATGCCAAATAAAGCGAAAAAATGTATATTAGTTATAACTTGTTCTATGCACTACCATCTTTTAATACCTAGCAGCTGGCTGCAGTAAAGATTTACGAGGGACGGACACAGTACTGATCTACAGATAATTACGAGAGAGTAAATTAAGTGCCTTGCCTGTAGGTGACTTGCAACATTTTCCCTAGTGAGTTTCTCAACATTCATGAGCTCAAGTATCCTTTTTGGCACAGCTTCTGCATAAATAGAAGAGAACAGTGAGTACCATGAGCGACTGTAAAATAAAATAATACAAAAGGGAGATACTGGTAAGTTCTTACTGTCAATTCCAAGATGGTTGACAGCAGCGACAAACTTTCTATGCAATTCAACTGACCAAACAACTCTTGGCCTCTTTGGAGCCGAAGGGTCATCGTTGTCTTGACCATTGCTATCTTCGTCTTCATCTTCCTCCTCACTATGATATTCCTTCCTCTTCTTGCTGGGCCTCCCACTTTGGTCAGGTGACCCACATGTAACTTGGCCGTACATGTAGTCAGAATCCACACTTGGTGGCTTACTGCATTCTTCATATGTATCAAGATTAACACAATCACGGGCACTGAATTTCCTCCTAACAACATGCTGCCAGATGTTCTTAAGCTCTTCAATTCGAACAGGTTTTAGGAGATAGTCACAGGCACCATGAGTTATCCCCTTCATAACAGTTTTCGTCTCTCCATTCACAGATAACACTGCATGGAAAATAATTTGTTAGCATTAACATTTTCCCCTTCCCCGATTAGAAAGTACAGAGCATAGGATTCTCTGTGCAGAATTGATACTTTGTATCTAAATGAATATCCATATATACTTTGCTCAAGTGCACTTGGCTCCTATTACCAAGAACAGCAAGGATGGATAAAAAATGGAACTTACTAATGACAGGAAGGTCCATTTCAAGCCCTACTAGCTCGAGAAGCTTAAAGCCGTCCATGTCTGGCATGTGGACATCACTGATAACTAGATCAAACATGTCCCTGTTTTCCCGCAGCATCCTCAGCGCGATAACAGCCTGATTCGTCGTTGTCACTGGAAATACGATACAGATTACTCTTCCAAGTGAGTAACAATGCAGGGAACAGAAAAATCTTGTACATTTTGCATCCAGCCTCTAGCCCAAAATGATGCAGCATGCATTTATTTGATATAGACAGTGGAAACAGAAATTCAGATGATACAATTGAATGTTTGTATGTATCTACAGGTACGCAATCTTTCACTGCAGGTAGCATTTATACGTGAGATTTTTTTTATACGTGAGATAGTACATCAAATCTACTTGTGAGCTGTGACAACCACCAACACCATTTTCAGTGGTTGTCCTAGACACTGAGGAACAGGCAAAATTCTGAAAAATAATACAACTAAAATTGACTACGCCTGACGCGGCGGCCTGCTCCTAAACCAACAAAATCACAACCATGTGTTCAAAAAAACACAACCAAAAAAGATTTCTCACCATGATACTGGCAACGCCGCAGGAGGGTCTCGAGCACCTTGAGGCACACGGGGTCGTCGTCGACGGCGAGGACCCGCATGCCGACGGGGAATTGGTCCATCCCCGCCGCCGGCGCCAGGCCGTTCCTTTCCTCCGGCCTCATGGCCACAGCAAGGTCCAGAAATCCCCTGCCTTTGCTCGAAGCCAATTTTGCCGGAGGAAAACCAAGAAACCGACCCGGCTCTTCACAGATGAAGAGCAAGAAACGAATTTCGCGGGACGTACTACAAGTTGCTGGTGGCCACCGGCGCTAGTCCCCAACCAAGAGACCAAGAAAGCACGAATCGAGCCAATAGCAGAGGCTAGCACAGCACCGACGAGGCGCGGAGACGTGGACAGGGGATGGAGGTGGCTCTTCGAGTCGACCCGAGGCCTCCCAATCCCCAGCAAAGGAGACCTACCGCCCAACCCAAACCTTAGCCGAAAAGAGAAATGGAGAAGGCAGCTGGTGGATTAGGACCTGGGGATGGACGGATGGGGCTTCAGGACCAAACCCACCACCCCACCATCGTCATTATTGAAGCAAAGATGTGGGAAAGCAAGAGGAGGGGCCGGGGAGTTGGACGCCAAAAGAGATGGGCGGAGACGGCGACCGCTGGAGACGACCAGGCAACCAACCAACCAACCAACCAATCCCGCCGCTCGTACTACAAGCTAGTCGCTCTAACTCAGCTCGCCGCGGGGAGAGTATTTTTTTTTTGACAACTTCGCCGCGGGGAGAGTAGAAGAGACTGGGGATTTGGGTTGGAGGGAGCAGGAGGAGAGGAGAGTTGTTCTTGTGGTTGGGGAATGGGCGAGAGGGAGGGGCATGGGCAGCCATGGATATAGCTTGGGTCAAAAGAGTGGCGGCGTCAGCCGTCAGGCAAGGATACAACAGAAGGTGGGACCCACGAGCTCCGGCTGATCATTTACAGGTGTGATTCTCTGTAGCGCGCAACCAGTTGGCACACGTTGTGCCGTGAAAAACTCTTAATTCCGAGTATTTTAACCAAAAAAATGAACAGGGAAAGGTAACCAAGATATTGCATTAACTAACATAGAGAACAAACAGAAAAATAGAAATGACATCATAGTCCTTATTATTTGCAAATAATGATCCTAATTCTATGGTGAAGATTACGACGGGGTCCTCCTCCACCGAACTCGCACGGGAGCTTCCGAGCACAGCCACCCACTCTGTCAACGGGGACAACACCACTTCGTACGGGCGCGGCTATGATATGTCGCGCCGGAGCCGAACAACCTCCTCTTTGGCACATTGGCCAGGAGGCAGCGGGTGAGATGATGACAGACAAGAAGACGACGAAAAGCCGCCAACGCTAGAGCTCGGAGAACTCGCCTTTCGGCCATAAAGGACAGCAGCTGGACAACATAAGGTCGTCGACGTGCCACTGAGAATATGCTCCCGACCTTGAACATAGATACAGCACCAAGGAATCCCCACTGAGCTGATGGGCGCAAAACGTCGCCATGCTATTCACCTCCTCTATAGCCTCTGATGGCTAGAGAAGATAGGCAGAGCATTAGATCTCAGACAACTAGGGTCTGTTTGGTTTGTTCCCGCTCCTGCCCGCCAAATCAGGGCAAGCCAAAATTTTGGCGTGGGAATCGCCAGCCCCTGTTTGCCTGCGTGTGGGCGTGGAATAGAAGGCAGTTACCAAAATTTTGGCGTGGCTGCAGTTGTTGGGCTTCAATCCAAACAACAGCCCCCGTCAGTCAACGCCAATATTTTGGAAAGGCAGCCGCTGGCCACAATCCAAACAGCCCCCTACAAAACACTTATTGGAGAAAGCTCCAACATATCCATCCCCTACTCTAGTCTTCTACCTTGAAAGCCCTTCGAGGAGCCTGACGATGATGATGTTCGCTATCTACAACTCTTCCCACTAGAGCACCACAGAGTGGAGGAGCACCACCGGAATCGGACCGCGGAACCTCGTGACTCACTCCAAACTACTAGCGCGAGCCCTAACTCACCTAACCCTAGAATAGAACTGCTACATTTGGAAGAGATTCGGGCACCTCTCCCCTAACCGCCATCGCCGAATGGCATCGCTGTCGGGAGGGGCACGGGATCGGGCCGTCCGCCTGACGTCAGCTCTCAAAACTTCTGGAGAAGAAGAGAAAGAACGAGCAAGGTTCTCTCTCGTTGTTAAGCTCACAAATCCTTTGCCTCTTGATAGGCTTAGTTCCTGCACTAACCTAACTCGGAGCTAAAGAAGAAGGAGAAAGGACGAGTTAGATCATGCGCGCCGCTACAACCACAGGCTAGTTAGCCTATGCGCGCTTCATTAATCGTCATTATATGCGCCGTTAGAAACGGGGTCGAGTGGCCGGGGTTTTTTGTTTTCGTTTTTTAAACAACGATATATTAACATTAGGGTCTAGAGTACAACATAACTTGGCGTCGGCCGGGACCAAAGGTGCGTAAAGACGCAAAATGATCTAAACACTTGTAGTTGGCGCCAAAAATCGAGTGGAGATTTGGTGCACCTGGGCTCCAGTGATCTCGTTTTAAAAAAAAACAAAAGATACGGCTAAATTTTTTAAAAAAAAAATATGAAAAAAAATCATACATGTTCTAAATGATATATTCTACGAATGTGCAAAATCTCAATATAAAATACTTTATCTTTTGAGCTACACAAAAAAGACAAGTGTACAGATCTTAATATAGTAAACAATATGTAGTTTCAAATTTTCAACTTTTGTTATTTTTGTGTGGCTCAAACCGTATTGTATTTTGCACGTTTATAAGGTCAATCATTGAGAACATGCATGTTTTTTGTCAGAATTTTTTGAAACTTAAAAATATATATATATTTTTAAAAAAACCGAGATCACTGGAGCTCGGGTGACGAAAGGAGTTTCCGCCAAAAATCGTCTATAAAAGCCAAATAGCGACCGGTCATTGAGCGACAACACAGGCTCGATATTGCTGCATATATGCAATCTTCGAGGGCCTCCATCACACTCCATGCGAGTTGATGGGAAACTACAATTTGCAACTAGTTGTACCCGCAACCCATTGTCGGATACCTGATACGTCTCCAACGTATCTATAATTTCTTATGTTCCATGCTAGTTTTATGTCAATACCTACATGTTTTATTCACACTTTATAATGTTTTTATGCATTTTCTGGGACTAACCTATTAACAAGATGCCACAGTGCCAGTTCCCTGTTTTCTGCTGTTTTTGTTTCCAGAAAAGTACTTCTGCAAATATTCTCGGAATTGGACGAAACGAAAGCCCAAGGCCTTATTTTTTCCGGAGTGTTCCAGAAGACCGAAGAGGAGTCGACGAAGGCCAGCAGGGGGCCCACACCATAGGCCGGCGCGGGGCCCCCCCTCTGCCGCGCCGCCATATGGTGTGGGGGCCCTGCAGCCCCCCCCGACGCTGCCCCTTCGCCTATATATTGCCCCCGACGCGAAAACTCTAAAAGAACAAGTCATATTCCAGAAAGGGTTCCGCAGCGCCGCCGCCATCGACGACAAGTTTCGGGGGACAGAAGTCTCTGTTCCGGCACGCTGCCGGGACGGGGAAGTGCCCCCGGAGCCATCTCCATCGACTCCATCGCCATCTTCATCGCCGCTGCTGACTCCCATGATGAGGAGGGAGTAGTTCTCCCCCGAGGCTGAGGGCTCTACCGGTAGCTATGTGGTTCATCTCTCTCTCCCATGGTGTGATCTTTATGTGATCGTGTGTATTGCTAGTATCGCTGAATACATTAATAATGTTTATGCTACTCAAAGTGATTTTGTCTAGTTTCTGGAGTCATTGTGACAACACGGTATCAAGGTGACAGTGTGGGTACTTGTGTGACTCTATGAATAATTTAGATATCTATCATGGCTTGTTCTTGGGAACTGTGGTGTTTGTTTACTCAGACTTTGAGGTGTGCTTTTGCAGCCCTATGATGACCCACAAGTATAGGGGATCGCAACAGTCTTCGAGGGAAGTAAAACCCAAATTTATTGATTCGACACAAGGGGAGACAAAGAATACTTATAAGCCTTAACAACTGAGTTGTCAATTCAGCTGCACCTGGAAAAGCACTAGTAACAGGGGTGATGTGAAAGCAGCAGTAATATGAGAGCGGTAGTAACAATAACACAGCAGCAGTAGCAGTAACACAGAGGCAATGGCACCAGAAAATAGTTGATACTACTTCTAATGGCATATAGGACCGAGTGAGTATTTGATGATGAAAGATGGACCGGGGTTCCCAGCTATCTACACTAGTGGTAACTCTCCAATAACAAGTGTTGGGTGAACAAATTACAGTTGGGCAATTGATAGAATTGAAATAGCATTAAGACAGAACATCCAGTCTATTAATCATGTAGGCATGTTTTCCTTATATAGTCATACGTGCTCGCAATGAGAAACTTGCATAACATCTTTTGTCCTACCAGCCCGTTTGCAGCGGGGCCTCAAGGGAAACTACTGGTAATTAAGGTACTCCTTTTAATAGAGCACCGGAGCAAAGCATTAACACTTGGTGAAAACATGTGATCCTCATATCTAAGCCATCCCCTCCAGTTATCCCAGTTGCTGTCACTCTGGGGCCTCGGGTTCCGGACATAGACATGTGCAAACAACTTGTAGATACAATCTAAGCAATAATTATAGAGCTTAAATCTAAGATCATGCCACTCGTGCACTAGTGACAAGCATTAAACACAACAAGATTGCAGCAACAATAACTTCACAAACTTTAATAGATAGACTGATCATAATGTAACAATCCATCGGATCCCAACAAACACAACACCGATTACATCAGGTGGATCTCAATCATGTAAGGCAGCTCATGAGATCATTGTATTGAAGTACATGGGAGAGAGAGTACCAACTAGCTACTGCTAGAACCCGTAGTCCATGGGGGAACTACTCACGGAGCATGATGGAGGCGGTGGCGTCGATGGAGAAGGCTCCGGGGGTCAATCCCCGTCCCGGCAGGGTGCCGGAGCAGGAACTTCTGACCCCCCGAAACTAGGTTTCGATGGCGGCGGCGCTCCGGGAGTTCTTCTGGAATATGATCGATCTCCTTTGGGTTTTCGCATCGGAAGGAATATATAGGCGAAAGGGCGGCGCGAGGGGGTGACCGAGGGGCCCACCCCATATGGCGGCGCCGCCCCCCTCTTGGCCGCGCCGACCTATGGGGAGGAGGCCGTGGGCCTCCCCCTGGCTTGCCCTTCTGGCTCCGTGTGTCCCTCGGAAAAATAGGAGGTTTGGCTTTTGTTTCGTCGAATTCCGAGAATATTTGCAGAACAACTTTTCTGAAACCAAAAACAGCAGAAAACAGGAACTGGCACTGTGGCATCTTGTTAATAGGTTAGTCCCAGAAAATGCATAATAATGATATATAATGCATATAAAACATGTGACAATGATACATAAAACAAGCATGAAACATCAGAAATTATAGATACGTTGGAGACGTATCAAGCATCCCCAAGCTTAGTTCCTACTCGTCCTCGAGTAGGTAAACGATAAAAAGAAAATAATTTCTGAAGTGACATGCTACCAACATAATCCTGATCCAATAATGATGTAAGGCATGTGAACTGAGATCAAATCATTCAAAGCAAATGTCTATAGTTGATATAAGAGATGATAATGCAAGAGTTAATCAAGCTAAAAGTTTTCATGAACTATTGCTTTAAAGACATGAAACCGTACAAGGTTCATTAAAAATGTTTTAAGTATCCAGCGTAGGAGTTCTATCCTTCATTCCAAGCATCAAGTAAATTTTCACAACATAGAAGGATTCAGTCAAGTAAAAATAAACATGAACGTCATGAATCAACTGTTTCGAAGCCTACTCAACCGGTGAGCGCAAGCATTTGGTATTGGCACCAGGATGTTATGGCAAAAAGAACATTAATGGGGGTTTGGAAGGCCAAAGGAAGAAAGTCTCACAAAGCTATAAGTGATCATTAGACAAGAGGAAGTCTTATAATCGAAGCTATGTAAGGAGTAGTGATTGCCACGCAACGGATGCACATAGAGCTATATGTGTATGAAAGCTCTCCAATGGAACTAGTGGGGGTGCATCCAACTTGGTTGCTCATGAAGACCTAGAGCACTTTGAGGAAGCTCATCATTGGAATATACAACCCAAGTTTTATAGTGTAAATTCCCCACATAGTTATACTAGTAAAACATGAAAACTCTCTCACATGGAGTATATGTGCTAAACCATGAGCACAAATGATGACTATGAATATTGCAGGTGCTATAACATGAGCACAAGTGTGGATAAAGGATAGTAATGTTGCCCCCTTTTTCTTTATTCTTTTTTTTTCTTTTTTTTATATTTTTTTCTTTTTTTTTCTTTTTCTGTTTCTCTTTTCGATGGCCTCCATGGCTCTTTTCACTTTCAGGGGCAACACTCTAATATGACAACACACTTTTTGGTACAAATAACTCATAATGAACAAAACATGATGTATAAAACTGTATGCCTCTGCCAGTGTAGCAGGATGTGCAATGATCTAGCGTAACATGGGTAAACCACACATCAGCTGTATAGAATCATGCAAAGCAATATATAAATAATAAATGACAACAAGTCATGTAATGTAAAATGGAAGTTGCATGGCAATATATCTCGGAACAGCTATGGAAATGCTGTGGTAGGTAGGTATAGTGGCTGTTTTGAGGAAGATGTATGGGCTTATGTGTAGGAGAACAAGAGAAAGTCCTCCCACGGGTTTAGATGTACTGGCGAAGTATGCACAACTCTCAATGTGAGCAGAAGGCAATGCACAACACCGAAGAGGCTAGCAAATATGGATGGTGGAAGTGCCAAAAACCGTAGCTTAACATTAGTCAAAAAGAACTCACAAGTTTATTGCAAACAACTAGCAGGTTCAACATTAAGAGCATGATTAAAATTTACTCCAAGGAGGGCCGTTCACGGTGGCACAAGTACCCCGCTAGATCCCTCGACCTTCAGCACAACTTAGTTATTACGATGAACCTTTAGACATGGAAAGCTATCAAGTCCAACTACACCTTCAACCATTTAAGTAGAGTTTATAGTACGGCACAAGCTTAAAGACAACAATCCACTACTGATTTTAACTTAATTAACCAGCAAGCTTTACCATCTATTACTTATTATCTCAAAACGTTTGCAAAGAATCAGGTTATCAAAGCTCAATGATCTACAAGATTATGTAAGTATTTCATTATACCACTACCACATGCAACATTTTCTGAACCAACCAAATAACAATCAATGCTGAGGCTTTCAGCTTTCGCCATGAACATGAATAATAAATTAAGAACACAAGTGTTCAAATGAAAAAGCGGAGCGTGTCTCTCTCCCACACAAGAATGCTAGGATCCAATTTTATTCAGGAAACAAAAACAAACAAAAATAAAAGCACACAGACGCTCCAAGTAAAGCACATAAGATGTGGAAGAATTAAAATATAGTTTCACTAGAGATGACCTGATAAGTTGCTGATGAAGAAGGGGATGCCTTGGGCATCCCCAAGCTTAGACGCTTGAGTCTTCTTGAAATATGCTTGGGTGACCCACGGGGGCATCCCCAAGCTTAGGCTCTTCACTCTTCTTGATCACATTATATCACCCTTCTCTCTTGACCCTTGAAAACTTCTGCCACACCAAACTTCTCATAAACTTCATTAGAGGGGTTAGTACTCAAAAAAAAAACTTTAATCCACTTTAGTTCTGTAGTGACACATTGTAAGAACTCAATAAAACATTAGCTACAGCTCTCCACGTCTAGAAAGCCTTACTTAAAGTCCACAAGAGACAATGCAAAAAAAACAGAGACAGAATCTGTCAAAACAGAACAGCCAGTAAACATGAATTTTTTCGAGGTACTTCCGTTGCTCAAATTCAGAAACTTAAAACTAATGAAAGTTGCGTACATATCTAAGAATCAAGCGTGAATTTTTTCAGAATTTTTCAATTTTTCTGGAATTTATACAGCTCAAAACGGTGGACAGCAAAATCTGTCCCTGCGCAGAAATCCAAATCTAGCATCAACTTTCTATTAGAGACTTTACTTGGCACAACAATGCGATAAAATAAAGATACAAAGGAGTAGTTACAGAAGTAAGCAAGCTCCTTGACTCAAATAAAAGAAAAATTGCAGAAATAAAACAATGGGTTGTCTCCCATAAGCGCTTTTCTTTAACGCCTTTCAGCTAGGCGCAGAAGATTTTAATGATGCTCACATGAAAATAGAAAATGAAGCAAAAGGAGCATCAAGAAGAAAATTCAAAACACATTTAAGTCTAACCCACTTCCTATGCATAGGAATCTTGTACACAAATAAATTCTTATAGAACAAAGTGACAAGCATAAAAAGATATAACAAGAGTAACTTCAAAACTTTCAGCATATAGAGAGGTGTTTTAATACCATTAAAATTTCTACAACCATATTTTCCTCTCTCATAATAATTTTCAGTAGCATCATGAATAAACTCAACAATATAACTATCACATAAAGCATGTTTTTCATGATCCACAAACACATAATTTTTATCAAGCTCAAAAATAGTGGGATTAAAACTTTCAAACCCACTTTTAACAATTTTATAACAAGATGATTGATCATTCTCAAAAGGTATGGGAATCGTAGATAAAGTCAAGACCTCTCCAATCCCATTTTCATTAGTTGAATACATAATATTATCAAGTAACATAGGACCATCATCTAGAGCTTTATCATAAACATTTGCTAAGCAAAACTTTTTAGTACCATGCATTTCGATATCAGGCACAAATAAAGCATTATCATAAGATTTTTCGAAATAGCATGGATTATCATAAATAACAGTAGCATAATTATTCTCACAAGTTTTACTTATAGGAAAAATTTCAAGAGAATCCACAGGAACATAACATTCATCCTCCTTTGGTAAGCATGGAGGGCAATCAAATAGTGTAAGAGATAAAGAGTTACTCTCATTAGAAGGTTGGCATGGGTAGCTAATCCATTCTTCCTCCTTTTGTTCATCACTCTCCTCCTTTTTTTCATCTAATGAGCTTTCAGCTTCAGCAGTAGTTTCTTCCACAGGTTCCTGCAAATTGTGAGTGCATTCTTGTGCATGAATGAGTCTCTCTTTATAATCAATGATATAAGGATTATCGCTGTAATGTTCTATGCAATAATCAAGGATAGAAGAGACATAATCTTTAAGGTCCTTACAAGCAATACAAGTTTCATAATTTTTAGCCATGAAGGATTCTATCTCAGAGGCTCCCATAAATAAAACAAATTGTTCTACTTCTTCGAACCCAAGATGAATATAGTTATTCCAATGATAGTTCACAATTAAAACTTCTTCACTAAAGCCACATTGGAATTTAAGATGTTTAGTATTCTGTTTAGAGCAACAGTTTATATCATGGCGTTTAAGCAAGATTTTAGCAATTGTATTCAACTTTTCTAACACAGCACTCATGACTTTACCCTTTCTTGATTCTCTATACTTATATAATTCTATAAGCTCCATATAGGTTGTGGGTTCTTCCATAACAACAGTTTTTAATTTTTCGGTTTTTCAAATTTTTATGGATTTTTGGGTATATAAAAAAAAAAAAACAAGACAAAAATAAACTATATAAAGGTAAACTAAACAAAACACAACTAAACAGAAATAACTAAGCACAAATAAACTAGACAAAAGTAAACTAGAAAAAACAAAACAAAATAAAAACAGAGAGAGAGGTAGAGTGTACTCCCCAGGTGAACTTATGAGTAGAGCTATGCTCCCCGGCAACGGCGCCAGAAAATAATCTTGATGACCCACAAGTATAGGGGATCGCAACAGTCTTCGAGGGAAGTAAAACCCAAATTTATTGATTCGACACAAGGGGAGACAAAGAATACTTATAAGCCTTAACAACTGAGTTGTCAATTCAGCTGCACCTGGAAAAGCACTAGTAACAGGGGTGATGTGAAAGCAGCAGTAATATGAGAGCGGTAGTAACAATAACACAGCAGCAGTAGCAGTAACACAGAGGCAATGGCACCAGAAAATAGTTGATACTACTTCTAATGGCATATAGGACCGAGTGAGTATTTGATGATGAAAGATGGACCGGGGTTCCCAGCTATCTACACTAGTGGTAACTCTCCAATAACAAGTGTTGGGTGAACAAATTACAGTTGGGCAATTGATAGAATTGAAATAGCATTAAGACAGAACATCCAGTCTATTAATCATGTAGGCATGTTTTCCTTATATAGTCATACGTGCTCGCAATGAGAAACTTGCATAACATCTTTTGTCCTACCAGCCCGTTTGCAGCGGGGCCTCAAGGGAAACTACTGGTAATTAAGGTACTCCTTTTAATAGAGCACCGGAGCAAAGCATTAACACTTGGTGAAAACATGTGATCCTCATATCTAAGCCATCCCCTCCAGTTATCCCAGTTGCTGTCACTCTGGGGCCTCGGGTTCCGGACATAGACATGTGCAAACAACTTGTAGATACAATCTAAGCAATAATTATAGAGCTTAAATCTAAGATCATGCCACTCGTGCACTAGTGACAAGCATTAAACACAACAAGATTGCAGCAACAATAACTTCACAAACTTTAATAGATAGACTGATCATAATGTAACAATCCATCGGATCCCAACAAACACAACACCGATTACATCAGGTGGATCTCAATCATGTAAGGCAGCTCATGAGATCATTGTATTGAAGTACATGGGAGAGAGAGTACCAACTAGCTACTGCTAGAACCCGTAGTCCATGGGGGAACTACTCACGGAGCATGATGGAGGCGGTGGCGTCGATGGAGAAGGCTCCGGGGGTCAATCCCCGTCCCGGCAGGGTGCCGGAGCAGGAACTTCTGACCCCCGAAACTAGGTTTCGATGGCGGCGGCGCTCCGGGAGTTCTTCTGGAATATGATCGATCTCCTTTGGGTTTTCGCATCGGAAGGAATATATAGGCGAAAGGGCGGCGCGAGGGGGTGACCGAGGGGCCCACCCCATATGGCGGCGCCGCCCCCCTCTTGGCCGCGCCGACCTATGGGGAGGAGGCCGTGGGCCTCCCCCTGGCTTGCCCTTCTGGCTCCGTGTGTCCCTCGGAAAAATAGGAGGTTTGGCTTTTGTTTCGTCGAATTCCGAGAATATTTGCAGAACAACTTTTCTGAAACCAAAAACAGCAGAAAACAGGAACTGGCACTGTGGCATCTTGTTAATAGGTTAGTCCCAGAAAATGCATAATAATGATATATAATGCATATAAAACATGTGACAATGATACATAAAACAAGCATGAAACATCAGAAATTATAGATACGTTGGAGACGTATCAAGCATCCCCAAGCTTAGTTCCTACTCGTCCTCGAGTAGGTAAACGATAAAAAGAAAATAATTTCTGAAGTGACATGCTACCAACATAATCCTGATCCAATAATGATGTAAGGCATGTGAACTGAGATCAAATCATTCAAAGCAAATGTCTATAGTTGATATAAGAGATGATAATGCAAGAGTTAATCAAGCTAAAAGTTTTCATGAACTATTGCTTTAAAGACATGAAACCGTACAAGGTTCATTAAAATGTTTTAAGTATCCAGCGTAGGAGTTCTATCCTTCATTCCAAGCATCAAGTAAATTTTCACAACATAGAAGGATTCAGTCAAGTAAAAATAAACATGAACGTCATGAATCAACTGTTTCGAAGCCTACTCAACCGGTGAGCGCAAGCATTTGGTATTGGCACCAGGATGTTATGGCAAAAAGAACATTAATGGGGGTTTGGAAGGCCAAAGGAAGAAAGTCTCACAAAGCTATAAGTGATCATTAGACAAGAGGAAGTCTTATAATCGAAGCTATGTAAGGAGTAGTGATTGCCACGCAACGGATGCACATAGAGCTATATGTGTATGAAAGCTCTCCAATGGAACTAGTGGGGGTGCATCCAACTTGGTTGCTCATGAAGACCTAGAGCACTTTGAGGAAGCTCATCATTGGAATATACAACCCAAGTTTTATAGTGTAAATTCCCCACATAGTTATACTAGTAAAACATGAAAACTCTCTCACATGGAGTATAGGTGCTAAACATGAGCACAAATGATGACTATGAATATTGCAGGTGCTATAACATGAGCACAAGTGTGGATAAAGGATAGTAATGTTGCCCCCTTTTTCTTTATTCTTTTTTTTTCTTTTTTTATATTTTTTTTTTTTTTTTCTTTTTCTGTTTCTCTTTTCGATGGCCTCCATGGCTCTTTTCACTTTCAGGGGCAACACTCTAATATGACAACACACTTTTTGGTACAAATAACTCATAATGAACAAAACATGATGTATAAAACTGTATGCCTCTGCCAGTGTAGCAGGATGTGCAATGATCTAGCGTAACATGGGTAAACCACACATCAGCTGTATAGAATCATGCAAAGCAATATATAAATAATAAATGACAACAAGTCATGTAATGTAAAATGGAAGTTGCATGGCAATATATCTCGGAACAGCTATGGAAATGCTGTGGTAGGTAGGTATAGTGGCTGTTTTGAGGAAGATGTATGGGCTTATGTGTAGGAGAACAAGAGAAAGTCCTCCCACGGGTTTAGATGTACTGGCGAAGTATGCACAACTCTCAATGTGAGCAGAAGGCAATGCACAACACCGAAGAGGCTAGCAAATATGGATGGTGGAAGTGCCAAAAACCGTAGCTTAACATTAGTCAAAAAGAACTCACAAGTTTATTGCAAACAACTAGCAGGTTCAACATTAAGAGCATGATTAAAATTTACTCCAAGGAGGGCCGTTCACGGTGGCACAAGTACCCCGCTAGATCCCTCGACCTTCAGCACAACTTAGTTATTACGATGAACCTTTAGACATGGAAAGCTATCAAGTCCAACTACACCTTCAACCATTTAAGTAGAGTTTATAGTACGGCACAAGCTTAAAGACAACAATCCACTACTGATTTTAACTTAATTAACCAGCAAGCTTTACCATCTATTACTTATTATCTCAAAACGTTTGCAAAGAATCAGGTTATCAAAGCTCAATGATCTACAAGATTATGTAAGTATTTCATTATACCACTACCACATGCAACATTTTCTGAACCAACCAAATAACAATCAATGCTGAGGCTTTCAGCTTTCGCCATGAACATGAATAATAAATTAAGAACACAAGTGTTCAAATGAAAAAGCGGAGCGTGTCTCTCTCCCACACAAGAATGCTAGGATCCAATTTTATTCAGGAAACAAAAACAAACAAAAATAAAAGCACACAGACGCTCCAAGTAAAGCACATAAGATGTGGAAGAATTAAAATATAGTTTCACTAGAGATGACCTGATAAGTTGCTGATGAAGAAGGGGATGCCTTGGGCATCCCCAAGCTTAGACGCTTGAGTCTTCTTGAAATATGCTTGGGTGACCCACGGGGGCATCCCCAAGCTTAGGCTCTTCACTCTTCTTGATCACATTATATCACCCTTCTCTCTTGACCCTTGAAAACTTCTGCCACACCAAACTTCTCATAAACTTCATTAGAGGGGTTAGTACTCAAAAAAAAAACTTTAATCCACTTTAGTTCTGTAGTGACACATTGCAAGAACTCAATAAAACATTAGCTACAGCTCTCCACGTCTAGAAAGCCTTACTTAAAGTCCACAAGAGACAATGCAAAAAAAACAGAGACAGAATCTGTCAAAACAGAACAGCCAGTAAACATGAATTTTTTCGAGGTACTTCCGTTGCTCAAATTCAGAAACTTAAAACTAATGAAAGTTGCGTACATATCTAAGAATCAAGCGTGAATTTTTTCAGAATTTTTCAATTTTTCTGGAATTTATACAGCTCAAAACGGTGGACAGCAAAATCTGTCCCTGCGCAGAAATCCAAATCTAGCATCAACTTTCTATTAGAGACTTTACTTGGCACAACAATGCGATAAAATAAAGATACAAAGGAGTAGTTACAGAAGTAAGCAAGCTCCTTGACTCAAATAAAAGAAAAATTGCAGAAATAAAACAATGGGTTGTCTCCCATAAGCGCTTTTCTTTAACGCCTTTCAGCTAGGCGCAGAAGATTTTAATGATGCTCACATGAAAATAGAAAATGAAGCAAAAGGAGCATCAAGAAGCAAATTCAAAACACATTTAAGTCTAACCCACTTCCTATGCATAGGAATCTTGTACACAAATAAATTCTTATAGAACAAAGTGACAAGCATAAAAAGATATAACAAGAGTAACTTCAAAACTTTCAGCATATAGAGAGGTGTTTTAATACCATTAAAATTTCTACAACCATATTTTCCTCTCTCATAATAATTTTCAGTAGCATCATGAATAAACTCAACAATATAACTATCACATAAAGCATGTTTTTCATGATCCACAAACACATAATTTTTATCAAGCTCAAAAATAGTGGGATTAAAACTTTCAAACCCACTTTTAACAATTTTATAACAAGATGATTGATCATTCTCAAAAGGTATGGGAATCGTAGATAAAGTCAAGACCTCTCCAATCCCATTTTCATTAGTTGAATACATAATATTATCAAGTAACATAGGACCATCATCTAGAGCTTTATCATAAACATTTGCTAAGCAAAACTTTTTAGTACCATGCATTTCGATATCAGGCACAAATAAAGCATTATCA
Source organism: Poa pratensis (assembly GCA_947311845.1). Lineage (NCBI taxonomy): Eukaryota > Viridiplantae > Streptophyta > Magnoliopsida > Poales > Poaceae > Poa > Poa pratensis. Next base: position 25,212,543 of record CAMZMU010000111.1, read on the forward strand.
TAAGATTTTTCGAAATAGCATGGATTATCATAAATAACAGTAGCATAATTATTCTCACAAGTTTTACTTATAGGAAAAATTTCAAGAGAATCCACAGGAACATAACATTCATCCTCCTTTGGTAAGCATGGAGGGCAATCAAATAGTGTAAGAGATAAAGAGTTACTCTCATTAGAAGGTTGGCATGGGTAGCTAATCCATTCTTCCTCCTTTTGTTCATCACTCTCCTCCTTTTTTTCATCTAATGAGCTTTCAGCTTCAGCAGTAGTTTCTTCCACAGGTTCCTGCAAATTGTGAGTGCATTCTTGTGCATGAATGAGTCTCTCTTTATAATCAATGATATAAGGATTATCGCTGTAATGTTCTATGCAATAATCAAGGATAGAAGAGACATAATCTTTAAGGTCCTTACAAGCAATACAAGTTTCATAATTTTTAGCCATGAAGGATTCTATCTCAGAGGCTCCCATAAATAAAACAAATTGTTCTACTTCTTCGAACCCAAGATGAATATAGTTATTCCAATGATAGTTCACAATTAAAACTTCTTCACTAAAGCCACATTGGAATTTAAGATGTTTAGTATTCTGTTTAGAGCAACAGTTTATATCATGGCGTTTAAGCAAGATTTTAGCAATTGTATTCAACTTTTCTAACACAGCACTCATGACTTTACCCTTTCTTGATTCTCTATACTTATATAATTCTATAAGCTCCATATAGGTTGTGGGTTCTTCCATAACAACAGTTTTTAATTTTTCGGTTTTTCAAATTTTTATGGATTTTTGGGTATATAAAAAAAAATAAAACAAGACAAAAATAAACTATATAAAGGTAAACTAAACAAAACACAACTAAACAGAAATAAACTAAGCACAAATAAACTAGACAAAAGTAAACTAGAAAAAACAAAACAAAATAAAAACAGAGAGAGAGGTAGAGTGTACTCCCCAGGTGAACTTATGAGTAGAGCTATGCTCCCCGGCAACGGCGCCAGAAAATAGTCTTGATGACCCACAAGTATAGGGGATCGCAACAGTCTTCGAGGGAAGTAAAACCCAAATTTATTGATTCGACACAAGGGGAGACAAAGAATACTTATAAGCCTTAACAACTGAGTTGTCAATTCAGCTGCACCTGGAAAAGCACTAGTAACAGGGGTGATGTGAAAGCAGCAGTAATATGAGAGCGGTAGTAACAATAACACAGCAGCAGTAGCAGTAACACAGAGGCAATGGCACCAGAAAATAGTTGATACTACTTCTAATGGCATATAGGACCGAGTGAGTATTTGATGATGAAAGATGGACCGGGGTTCCCAGCTATCTACACTAGTGGTAACTCTCCAATAACAAGTGTTGGGTGAACAAATTACAGTTGGGCAATTGATAGAATTGAAATAGCATTAAGACAGAACATCCAGTCTATTAATCATGTAGGCATGTTTTCCTTATATAGTCATACGTGCTCGCAATGAGAAACTTGCATAACATCTTTTGTCCTACCAGCCCGTTTGCAGCGGGGCCTCAAGGGAAACTACTGGTAATTAAGGTACTCCTTTTAATAGAGCACCGGAGCAAAGCATTAACACTTGGTGAAAACATGTGATCCTCATATCTAAGCCATCCCCTCCAGTTATCCCAGTTGCTGTCACTCTGGGGCCTCGGGTTCCGGACATAGACATGTGCAAACAACTTGTAGATACAATCTAAGCAATAATTATAGAGCTTAAATCTAAGATCATGCCACTCGTGCACTAGTGACAAGCATTAAACACAACAAGATTGCAGCAACAATAACTTCACAAACTTTAATAGATAGACTGATCATAATGTAACAATCCATCGGATCCCAACAAACACAACACCGATTACATCAGGTGGATCTCAATCATGTAAGGCAGCTCATGAGATCATTGTATTGAAGTACATGGGAGAGAGAGTACCAACTAGCTACTGCTAGAACCCGTAGTCCATGGGGGAACTACTCACGGAGCATGATGGAGGCGGTGGCGTCGATGGAGAAGGCTCCGGGGGTCAATCCCCGTCCCGGCAGGGTGCCGGAGCAGGAACTTCTGACCCCCGAAACTAGGTTTCGATGGCGGCGGCGCTCCGGGAGTTCTTCTGGAATATGATCGATCTCCTTTGGGTTTTCGCATCGGAAGGAATATATAGGCGAAAGGGCGGCGCGAGGGGGTGACCGAGGGGCCCACCCCATATGGCGGCGCCGCCCCCCTCTTGGCCGCGCCGACCTATGGGGAGGAGGCCGTGGGCCTCCCCCTGGCTTGCCCTTCTGGCTCCGTGTGTCCCTCGGAAAAATAGGAGGTTTGGCTTTTGTTTCGTCGAATTCCGAGAATATTTGCAGAACAACTTTTCTGAAACCAAAAACAGCAGAAAACAGGAACTGGCACTGTGGCATCTTGTTAATAGGTTAGTCCCAGAAAATGCATAATAATGATATATAATGCATATAAAACATGTGACAATGATACATAAAACAAGCATGAAACATCAGAAATTATAGATACGTTGGAGACGTATCACCCTACGCATAGTACTCTTGCTTCATCAAGAAGGAGAATAATCCCGAGCAGTATTTACTTGTGTTCAGTTGTGCTAATCTAGTTGAATATGTAGATGTTACTCTTTATCTATTATGCACTCTATAGGTTACTTTAATATGAACTCCGGTACTCTCCACGGTGTAAAGGTGACAGTGTGTGCACCGTGTGTGATTCCTTTATGACGTTGTGGCGCTTGTTTACTCCGGCTTGAGGTGTGCTTTTGTAGCCCTACACAATGAATGGTGTTTGTTATCCAACAAGAGAGTGTTTAAGAGTAGCTTTTATTTATTCAGTTATGAGATCATTGTTGAGAGTGTCCACTAGTGAAAGTATGATCCCTAGGCCTTGTTTCTAAGCATTGAAACACCGTTTACAACAAGTTCTGCTACATGTTTGCTTGCTGCCATTTTTATTTCAGATTGCAATTACTACTTATAATCATCCATATTACTTGTATTTCACTATCTCTTCGCCGAACTAGTGCACCTATACATCTGACAAGTGTATTAGGTGTGTTGGGGACACAAGAGACTTCTTGTATCTTAATTGCAGGGTTGCTTGAGAGGGATATCTTTGACCTCTACCTCCCTGAGTTCGATAAACCTTGGGTGATTCACTTAAGGGAAACTTGCTGCTGTTCTACAAACCTCTGCACTTGGAGGCCCAACACTGTCTACAAGAATAGAAGCGTGAGTAGACATCAAGCTATTTTCTGGCGCCGTTGCCGGGGAGGTAAGTGTTGGAAGGTATCTCCTTTAGATTCTGCAATTATTTCTTTTTGTCTCTTGTTTTTATTTTCACTAGTTAGGCTTAATGGAAAACAACAAAAAAATTAGAGATCTTTATGAACTTTATATTGAATTAGGACATGATGCTTTTGAAGAGAAAATTAAAAAACCTATGGAGGCTTGTTTGCATAATAGTGGTAGTACTGTTATTAGTATGAATTCTTTGGACACCATTATTGTTAATGCTATGGAAAAGCCCAAGCTTGGGGAAGCTAGTTTATATAAAAATAATCTCTTTTGCTCCTCAGCTTTGGATGAAATATTTTGCCTTGATAATGTTTTGTCTCCAATATGTGATAATTCTAATGATGCTTGTGATATTTTAAATCCACCTACTGAAAGTATTGCTTTTGAAATACCTATGGAAATAGTTGAAATGGTTATAGATGAACCTTATGTAGGAGATGGAACAGTCCATCCAAGTGACCACTTGTTGAAACTTAAAGGATTTTGTGAGTTGTTTAAGCTTGCAGGTTTATCAAGAGAAAATGCCATGAAGAAATTATTTCCATTGTCACTTAAGGACAAAGCAAGGGAGTGGTATGAGCTATTGGATGATCCTCATCATTCGGAGTGGAAGGAACTTGAATATCTCTTTTACTCTAAATTTTATCCTCCTTATGAATTGCATTTAGATAGGAATTACATTTATAATTTTTATCCTCATGATGGAGAAAGCATTGCTCGAGCTTGGGGAAGGCTGAAAACATTAATACTCAAATGTCCTAACCATGAGCTTCCTGAGAAAATAATTGTTAATAATTTTTATGCAAGGCTTTCAGGACATTGTAAGGATTATCTAGATGCCTGTTCAGAGGGCTCTTTCACAAGTAAGAAGGTTCAAGCTAGATGGGATCTTCTTGAAAGAATTCAAAACAATGCTGAAGATTGGGAGAATGACAAAGGTAAAGAATCAGGTATAAACTATGAATATGATTGCATTAAGTCTTTCGTTGAAACTGCTGGTTTTCAAGAGCTTTGTGCTAAATATGGTCTTGATTCTCATATTATTGTTGATTGTTTTAGAACCTTTGCTTCTCATATTAATGTTCCAAAAGAAAATTGGGACGTGTATCATGAACCTTTCAAAGACACTTGCATGGAAAATGAAATTGTTGTTAATGATTGCAATAAACAAGCTCAAACTTCTGAAAATACTATTTCTTATAAGCATGTTAATTTTTGTGGAATGCATAGACCTTGTGAAAAGAATCAAATCGAAGATGAATATTGTATCCATCATAGGAATGAAAAAACTAGAACATGGAACAGAGCTCTTGATGATCTTGGTGAAAAAGTTTGTGCCCTTTATCCTTTTATTTGTGAACTTTGCCATGAAGTGGGTCATTTCAATTTTCAATGTTCTGGTCATGATGATAGTATTTCGAATTTAATGAGTACTTCAAGTTTGTATTGTGATAACATGATCACTCCTAATCAGCATGATGAACTTACATTATTCTTGGGGTGTGAAGAGTTATCAAGAAAAACTTCTTTGTTAGATATGAGTACTCTTGATATGAATAGCGTGTTGCATGGATGTCATCTCTATTGTGTTAATAATTGCCATGCCAACACCTACATACAAAATATTATAAAGGATGGGACTTTTCCAAAATATGTCAGGACTAATATGTGTTTTGTTCTTATTAATGAAAGAGAGGAATCCTCCCAAGTTTCTTCTGTTGTTTCTAACAATAAACCAGGTTATGTGGAGAAGCTTCCTTTCAAACCTCTCCCTCCTATAGATAAAATGAAGACAGGAAAGAAGAAGAAGAAGAGGAGTAAAAGGAGAGAGGAAACGGTATCTTCCCCTAAACATGTTGCTCATATTATAATTGATTCTTATAATTCTGAATTCGATGATTCTGAACTCGATGATGAACCTATACCTGTTACTTATATTAGTGATCATGATTGGGAAAAGCACACTTCTTTTGATATTGAAAATCTTTGGGGTACCAATTCTGAAAATGATGATGTTAATAATTGCCATACTATTAGTACTATCCATGCTTCTTCCAATGATGATATGAAAAGCTCTAAGCTTGGGGATGAGGTGTTTGAAAATCCTTTTGCTACTGATGATTATATGTTTGATACATCTCCTTCTAGTAAAAATGATGATATGTTTACAGATGAGCACACTTTGGAAGACAACTATTTTATTGCTTATGATGACACTATGCCTCCAATCTTTGATAATTATTATAAAGAATACTATGACATAGGTTATAATTACAATCATCCTCATGAAACTTGTCATAATTATGGAAGGATTACCCAAAACCATCTCTCTAATATACAGCTTGTCTATAATGTTCAAGTTCGTTATGATGATTGTGATATTTTCAGTCCATCTACTTTTGAGGATAAAATTCATTATGATTATTCCATGCCTCCAATTTATGATGATTACAATGATGGATGTGATACTTTTACTCCCACTGCTACTAATAAAACTGTTTATGATTATGTGGAGAGAAATGATATTTTTATGCATGGTGATCATGATAAGAATGCTTTATGTGATAGTTATATTGTTGAGTTTATCAATGATGCCACTGAAAATTATTATGAGAGAGGGAGACATGGTTTCATATATCTCAATAATATTAAGTCTCCTCTCTTTATGTCGAAAGTTTTGAAGTTGCACTTGTTTTGCCTTCCTATGCTAGTCACTTTGTGCTTCATTGATTTATTTTCTTACAAGATTCCTTTGCATAGGAAGTGGGTTAGACTTAAATGTGTTTGATATTTGCTTCTTGATGCTCTTTTATATTCAACTCTTATACATATGAGAGCATCATCATCAAAATTATCATGCCTAGCTAAAAGGCTTTAAAGAAAAGCGCTTGTGGGAGACAACCCATTATTTTATTTCTGCAATTTTTGTTTTATTTTTGAGTCAAGGTAATGCCTACTACTGTAGCAATACCTTTGTATCTTTAGTTTCTTGCATTGTTGTGCCAAGTAAAGTCTTTGATAGAAAGTTGATACTAGATTTGGATTTCTGCGCAGAAACAGATTTTTAGCTGTCACGAATTTGAGCTTTTCTCTCTGCAGAAAAATCGAAAAATTCTGAAAAAAATTCATGAGTAATCCTCAGATATGTACGCAACTTTCATGCAACTGGAGCTTTTCCATCTGAGCATGTTAAGTGCCTCGAAAAAATTCGTCTTTACGGACTGTTCTGTTTTTGACAGATTCTGCCTTTTATTTCGCATTGCCTCTTTTACTGTGTTTGAGTGGATTTCTTTGCTCTATTAAATTTCAGTAGCCTTGGGTAATGTCCAGAAGTGTTGGGAATGATCGTGTCCTTGCTGAACATGTGAATTTTTGATTATGCACTAACCCTCTAATGAGATTGTTTTGAGTTTGGTGTGAAGGAAGTTTTCAAGGATCAAGAGAGGAGGATGATACAATATGATTAAGAAGAGTGAAAAGCCTAAGCTTGGGGATGCCCCCGTTGGTCATCCCCGCATATTTCAAGAAGACTCAAGCGTCTAAGCTTGGGGATGCCCAAGGCATCCCCTTCTTCATCAACAACTTATCAGGTCACCTCTAGTGAAACTATATTCCGTCACATCTTATGTGCTTTGCTTGGAGCGTCCGTGTGCTTTTATTTTCGTTTTGTTATTTTAGTTTTCTGAATAAATCGGATCCTAGCATGCTTGTGTGGGAGAGAGACACGCTCCGCTTTTTCATTTGAACACTTGTGTTCTTCGTTTATCTTTAATGTTCATGGCGAAAGTTGAAAGCCTCAGCATTTATTGTTTATGTTTATGGCGAAAGCTGAAAGCCTCAGCATTGATTGTTATTTGGTTGGAAACAGAAAATGCTGCGTGTGGTAGTGGTATAGTAATAACTTGCATAGTCTTGTAGATCATTGAACTTTGATGACTTGATTCTTTGCAAATGTTTTGAGGTATTTAGATGGTAAAGCTTGCTGGTTAATTAAGTTAAAATTATGATTGGATAGTTGTCTTTAAGCTTGTACCGTACTACAAACTCTATTTAAATTGTTGAAGGTGTAGTTGGACTTGATAGCTTTCCATGTCTAAAAGTGATTCGTAATAACTAAGTTGTGCTGAAGGTCGAGGGATCTAGCGGGGTACTTGTGCCATCGTGAACGGCCCTCCTTGGAGTGAATTTTAATCATGCTCTTAATGTTGAACCTGCTAGTTGTTTGCAATAAACTTGTGAGTTCTTTTTGACTAATGTTAAGCTACGGTTTTTGGCACTTCCACCATCCATATTTGCTAGCCTCTTCGGTGCTGTGCATTGCCTTCTGCTCACATTGAGAGTTGTGCATACTTCGCCAGTACATCCAAACCCGTGGGAGGACTTTCTCTTGTTCTCCTACACATAAGCCCATCCATCTTCCTCAAAACAGCCACTATACCTACCTACCACAGCATTTCCATAGCTGTTCCGAGATATATTGCCATGCAACTTCCATTTTACATTACATGACTTGTTGTCATTCATTATTTATATATTGCTTTGCATGATTCTATACAGCTGATGTGTGGTTTACCCATGTTACGCTAGATCATTGCATATCCTGCTACACTGGCAGAGGCATACAGTTTACATCATGTTTTAGTTCGTTGTGAGTTATTTGTAACAAAAAGTGTGTTGTCATATTAGAGTGTTGCCCCTAAAAGTGAAAAGAGCCATGGAGGCCATCGAAAAGAGAAACAGAAAAAGAAAAAAAATAGAAAAAAGAGAAAAAGAAAAAAAAAATAAAGAAAAAGGGGGCAGCATTACTATCCTTTATCCACACTTGTGCTCATGTTATAGCACCTGCAGTATTCATAGTCATCATTTGTGCTCATGTTTAGCACCTATACTCCATGTGAGAGAGTTTTCATGTTTTACTAGTATAACTATGTGGGGAATTTACATTATAGAACTTGGGTTGTATATTCCAATGATGAGCTTCCTCAAAAGTGCTCTAGGTCTTCGTGAGCAACCAAGTTGGATGCACCCCCACTAGTTCCATTGGAGAGCTTTCATACACATATAGCTCTATGTGCATCCGTTGCATGGCAATCACTACTCCTTACATGGCTTCGATTATAAGACTTCCTCTTGTCTAATGATCACTTATAGCTTTGTGAGACTTTCTTCCTTTGGCCTTCCAAACCCCCATTAATGTTCTCTTAGCCATAACATCCTGGTGTCAATACCAAATGCTTACGCTCACCGGTTGAGTAGACTTCGAAACAGTTGATTCATGATGTTCATGTTTATTTTTACTTGGCTGAATCCTTCTATGTTGTGAAAGATTACTTGATGCTTGGAATTGAAGGATAGAACTCCTACATTGGATACTAAACACATCTTTAATGAACCTTGTACGGTTTCATGTCTTTAAAGCAATCATTCATGAAAACTTTTAGCTTGTTTAACTAACTTGTTTTGGTGTCTTTTATATCATTATAAACTTTTGCTTTGAATGATTTGATCTTAGCTCATATGCTTTACAATAGTATTGATCAAGATTATGATGGTAGCATGTCACTTCAGAAATTATTCTTTTTATCGTTTACCTACTCGAGGGCGAGTAGGAACTAAGCTTGGGGATGCTTGATACGTCTCCAACGTATCTATAATTTCTTATGTTCCATGCTAGTTTTATGTCAATACCTACATGTTTTATTCACACTTTATAATGTTTTTATGCATTTTCTGGGACTAACCTATTAACAAGATGCCACAGTGCCAGTTCCCTGTTTTCTGCTGTTTTTGTTTCCAGAAAAGTACTTCTGCAAATATTCTCGGAATTGGACGAAACGAAAGCCCAAGGCCTTATTTTTTCCGGAGTGTTCCAGAAGACCGAAGAGGAGTCGACGAAGGCCAGCAGGGGGCCCACACCATAGGCCGGCGCGGGGCCCCCCTCTGCCGCGCCGCCATATGGTGTGGGGGCCCTGCAGCCCCCCCGACGCTGCCCCTTCGCCTATATATTGCCCCGACGCGAAAACTCTAAAACAACAAGTCATATTCCAGAAAGGGTTCCGCAGCGCCGCCGCCATCGACGACAAGTTTCGGGGGACAGAAGTCTCTGTTCCGGCATGCTGCCGGGACGGGGAAGTGCCCCCGGAGCCATCTCCATCGACTCCATCGCCATCTTCATCGCCGCTGCTGACTCCCATGATGAGGAGGGAGTAGTTCTCCCCCGAGGCTGAGGGCTCTACCGGTAGCTATGTGGTTCATCTCTCTCTCCCATGGTGTGATCTTTATGTGATCGTGTGTATTGCTAGTATCGCTGAATACATTAATAATGTTTATGCTACTCAAGTGATTTTGTCTAGTTTCTGGAGTCATTGTGACAACACGGTATCAAGGTGACAGTGTGGGTACTTGTGTGACTCTATGAATAATTTAGATATCTATCATGGCTTGTTCTTGGGAACTGTGGTGTTTGTTTACTCAGACTTTGAGGTGTGCTTTTGCAGCCCTACGCATAGTACTCTTGCTTCATCAAGAAGGAGAATAATCCCGAGCAGTATTTACTTGTGTTCAGTTGTGCTAATCTAGTTGAATATGTAGATGTTACTCTTTATCTATTATGCACTCTATAGGTTACTTTAATATGAACTCCGGTACTCTCCACGGTGTAAAGGTGACAGTGTGTGCACCGTGTGTGATTCCTTTATGACGTTGTGGCGCTTGTTTACTCCGGCTTGAGGTGTGCTTTTGTAGCCCTACACAATGAATGGTGTTTGTTATCCAACAAGAGAGTGTTTAAGAGTAGCTTTTATTTATTCAGTTATGAGATCATTGTTGAGAGTGTCCACTAGTGAAAGTATGATCCCTAGGCCTTGTTTCTAAGCATTGAAACACCGTTTACAACAAGTTCTGCTACATGTTTGCTTGCTGCCATTTTTATTTCAGATTGCAATTACTACTTATAATCATCCATATTACTTGTATTTCACTATCTCTTCGCCGAACTAGTGCACCTATACATCTGACAAGTGTATTAGGTGTGTTGGGGACACAAGAGACTTCTTGTATCTTAATTGCAGGGTTGCTTGAGAGGGATATCTTTGACCTCTACCTCCCTGAGTTCGATAAACCTTGGGTGATTCACTTAAGGGAAACTTGCTGCTGTTCTACAAACCTCTGCACTTGGAGGCCCAACACTGTCTACAAGAATAGAAGCGTGAGTAGACATCAATACCCCACTTTGGAGTTTCTAAAAATTGTAAAATAAATCATGGACATAGAATATGTTGTGTCTTGTGCACCCATAAATTTTCATCAAAACATATGATCATATGTGACCTCTGCAAAAAAGACAAATATAATGTGAGTAGCACATGATACTATTCATTTCGATTTTTCTCTTTTTTTGCACACGTCACATATGTCCATGCGTTTTTGGATGAAACTTTGTGGGTGCTTAAGACACAACATAATCCATGTCCATGATTTATTTCGCAATTTTTGAAAACGTCGAAGTGGGACATCCGATAATAAGGTGCGGGTGCAACTAGTTGCAAAATATTCGTGCACCGGCCACCGGGGGTGGCGCTCCTGACAATCTGTAATGCTTATGCACTCGGGCCATAGAAGGATTGAGCTAAATGTTTTGTTGAATCATCAACCGATGGAGCTCAGTATCTGTTGACACAGCCCGAACCAAAGGAACAGACGACCTGAACATGCGCTGGGCTCACCGTCGCCGCTTGTCTGATTCATCGTCGATGTAGGATCCGGGATTGGCGGCGCGATCGGTCTACAGAGGTGTTTCCCGCGCGACGGCGCGAGGCGTCCACAATTTGCGCGCGCGCGATCGCCGATGGGTCCGGGAGGTGGGCGCCGCGCGCACCGCGGAGCTTGGCTGTGTGGCTCGGGGCGGGACACGATCGAGATGACGCGCATCCATCTTTTTGACTTGTTTGCGATCGAGCTGGTTGCCTGGTTACCTAGGAGCAGCGTACGTACGCACGCCCTTGGACTTTGGAGCAGAGCAAACACGTCAGCCGTTGACACCGGCTCCGGCCGTCCGTGGATGTCACGCGCAAGCACCTTATACTCCCACGTACACAACGGAAAAAAAGTCAACTACACACCATGAGTGGAGTGCCGGCCATGCATGCATGCATGCACGCACGAGCTAGCTCACAAACACGATGCGGTATATTGTCGCCGCGATCGGTAGGGAGCCACGAGGGAGAGGCGTCGTCGAGACTAGAGCGAGTGGATGCGAGCGATGGACTTAACGGTGGGGGTGGGAGCGGCGGGGGCGGAGGATGAGTTCGGGGCAGGGCAGAACGGTGAGGCGTCGCGGTAGCGCGTCGGCCACGGGCGAGGTGGACGGTGGTTTAGCCAGTGGTGGCTACGGATGAGGCGTTTTCTTCCTCTCCGACAAGCTCATCGTTTTCTGTGTCCGAACAGTACGAGCGCTCGCACGTGCGAAGAACAGCATCCCTCGATATACCGGCATTTCCATCGGCTCGCCGATACCGCCAAAAACCCGGTCGATCGACAAAATTAACCGGCCGGGTGGGTACATACGATCTCTCCTCGAGTCATCCACCACCCAGAGCCCCAGACCATGGACGCGTACGTAAACGCGTGGGGCCACCGGAGCTTTACGGCTACGTAAGTGGTACTCTACCGCTACCATGCATTCTCATCAACACACGAAAAAGCGTAACAAGAGTACTACGCAACAAGATCAATGCAGATTTTCAATGCGCGACATGCATGTAATCCTGCAGTGCCCTAATAATTAATCAAAAAGCGCACCTAAAAGCGTAACCGTCTTAACATACCCTGTCTCCCTCCTCTATGAGTGCCCACAAGAACACTAGCTACCGGAGTGGAGTACTTACCACTCCAGCTACCTGGTATAGGGCCGGCCGGCCGGCCGCTTAATCACTACGGAGTACGCTTGTCCTTCGCGGTAATCATCGCAGACATACTCCATATAGATTTGACTCCGTTGATCCATTTGCTTAGCTCTCTAGCGCCGTCGTTCAGATCGATTAATACACTAGTAATTAAAAGTGATGTAACTCGTGTCCCTACCGCGTGTTCTCTGATCTAGTTAGTGCTCACAAATCGATCTCGATCAGATGCAAAAGTAGCCAATGGCCGGCCGGCGTGCGTGAACTAAATGGCCCAGTAAGATAATTAATGTGCGCAGTAAGTTGTTTAGAACAACTCTAACAGCTGCCCCAAATTAGGCCTGGTGCCCTAAAAACGGTTTTATAGGGCACGAAGGGGTAAAAATCAGTCTCCAACAGCTGCCCTATGTGGTGCCCTATTATAGGGCAGCCCTATATTTTGATCATCTCTGCCCCATATTTGGGGCACGAGAGGCCGCGCGCGCCCCTTGCCCTATATTTTCCATTTCTGCGCGCGTGAGGCCAACTGCCGTTTCCTTTCCCCTCCACCCGCCGCCCCCGCGCGTGGTTCACCCGCCGCCACCGCAATTCGCCCACCCCGCCGCCGCTCCGCCCCCGATTCGCCCGCCACCATCGCTCCCTCACCCCCGCCGACCCTCCCCACCCGTCGCCGCCGCCGATTTGGCCAAGATTCGGCCGCTTCCGAGCTCGATTTGGCCGCCCGCCGCCGCGCCATGATATGGCCACGCCGCAACTCCGGGGGCGCGGATCCGGCGGCTACGGTGGCTATGGCCGCGGTGGCTCCCGCGGCAGCTCCGGTGGCTCCCGTGGCTACGGTGACTCGCCGTTGTGGCCGCGCCGCGACAGGAGGGGCCCCGCGCCGCCGCCGGTGCGTAGCTCCACGGGCTTCCGCGGCGTGCGGCTCCGTGACTCCGGCCTCTACGCGGCAGATATCACCATAGACCACACGCGGATGTGGCTCGGTGATACGTCTCCAACGTATCTATAATTTCTTATGTTCCATGCTAGTTTTATGTCAATACCTACATGTTTTATTCACACTTTATAATGTTTTTATGCATTTTCTGGGACTAACCTATTAACAAGATGCCACAGTGCCAGTTCCCTGTTTTCTGCTGTTTTTGTTTCCAGAAAAGTACTTCTGCAAATATTCTCGGAATTGGACGAAACGAAAGCCCAAGGCCTTATTTTTTCCGGAGTGTTCCAGAAGACCGAAGAGGAGTCGACGAAGGCCAGCAGGGGGCCCACACCATAGGCCGGCGCGGGGCCCCCCTCTGCCGCGCCGCCATATGGTGTGGGGGCCCTGCAGCCCCCCGACGCTGCCCCTTCGCCTATATATTGCCCCCGACGCGAAAACTCTAGAGGAACAAGTCATATTCCAGAAAGGGTTCCGCAGCGCCGCCGCCATCGACGACAAGTTTCGGGGGACAGAAGTCTCTGTTCCGGCACGCTGCCGGGACGGGGAAGTGCCCCCGGAGCCATCTCCATCGACTCCATCGCCATCTTCATCGCCGCTGCTGACTCCCATGATGAGGAGGGAGTAGTTCTCCCCCGAGGCTGAGGGCTCTACCGGTAGCTATGTGGTTCATCTCTCTCTCCCATGGTGTGATCTTTATGTGATCGTGTGTATTGCTAGTATCGCTGAATACATTAATAATGTTTATGCTACTCAAGTGATTTTGTCTAGTTTCTGGAGTCATTGTGACAACACAGTATCAAGGTGACAGTGTGGGTACTTGTGTGACTCTATGAATAATTTAGATATCTATCATGGCTTGTTCTTGGGAACTGTGGTGTTTGTTTACTCAGACTTTGAGGTGTGCTTTTGCAGCCCTACGCATAGTACTCTTGCTTCATCAAGAAGGAGAATAATCCCGAGCAGTATTTACTTGTGTTCAGTTGTGCTAATCTAGTTGAATATGTAGATGTTACTCTTTATCTATTATGCACTCTATAGGTTACTTTAATATGAACTCCGGTACTCTCCACGGTGTAAAGGTGACAGTGTGTGCACCGTGTGTGATTCCTTTATGACGTTGTGGCGCTTGTTTACTCCGGCTTGAGGTGTGCTTTTGTAGCCCTACACAATGAATGGTGTTTGTTATCCAACAAGAGAGTGTTTAAGAGTAGCTTTTATTTATTCAGTTATGAGATCATTGTTGAGAGTGTCCACTAGTGAAAGTATGATCCCTAGGCCTTGTTTCTAAGCATTGAAACACCGTTTACAACAAGTTCTGCTACATGTTTGCTTGCTGCCATTTTTATTTCAGATTGCAATTACTACTTATAATCATCCATATTACTTGTATTTCACTATCTCTTCGCCGAACTAGTGCACCTATACATCTGACAAGTGTATTAGGTGTGTTGGGGACACAAGAGACTTCTTGTATCTTAATTGCAGGGTTGCTTGAGAGGGATATCTTTGACCTCTACCTCCCTGAGTTCGATAAACCTTGGGTGATTCACTTAAGGGAAACTTGCTGCTGTTCTACAAACCTCTGCACTTGGAGGCCCAACACTGTCTACAAGAATAGAAGCGTGAGTAGACATCAAGCTATTTTCTGGCGCCGTTGCCGGGGAGGTAAGTGTTGGAAGGTATCTCCTTTAGATTCTGCAATTATTTCTTTTTGTCTCTTGTTTTTATTTTCACTAGTTAGGCTTAATGGAAAACAACAAAAAAATTAGAGATCTTTATGAACTTTATATTGAATTAGGACATGATGCTTTTGAAGAGAAAATTAAAAAACCTATGGAGGCTTGTTTGCATAATAGTGGTAGTACTGTTATTAGTATGAATTCTTTGGACACCATTATTGTTAATGCTATGGAAAAGCCCAAGCTTGGGGAAGCTAGTTTATATAAAAATAATCTCTTTTGCTCCTCAGCTTTGGATGAAATATTTTGCCTTGATAATGTTTTGTCTCCAATATGTGATAATTCTAATGATGCTTGTGATATTTTAAATCCACCTACTGAAAGTATTGCTTTTGAAATACCTATGGAAATAGTTGAAATGGTTATAGATGAACCTTATGTAGGAGATGGAACAGTCCATCCAAGTGACCACTTGTTGAAACTTAAAGGATTTTGTGAGTTGTTTAAGCTTGCAGGTTTATCAAGAGAAAATGCCATGAAGAAATTATTTCCATTGTCACTTAAGGACAAAGCAAGGGAGTGGTATGAGCTATTGGATGATCCTCATCATTCGGAGTGGAAGGAACTTGAATATCTCTTTTACTCTAAATTTTATCCTCCTTATGAATTGCATTTAGATAGGAATTACATTTATAATTTTTATCCTCATGATGGAGAAAGCATTGCTCGAGCTTGGGGAAGGCTGAAAACATTAATACTCAAATGTCCTAACCATGAGCTTCCTGAGAAAATAATTGTTAATAATTTTTATGCAAGGCTTTCAGGACATTGTAAGGATTATCTAGATGCCTGTTCAGAGGGCTCTTTCACAAGTAAGAAGGTTCAAGCTAGATGGGATCTTCTTGAAAGAATTCAAAACAATGCTGAAGATTGGGAGAATGACAAAGGTAAAGAATCAGGTATAAACTATGAATATGATTGCATTAAGTCTTTCGTTGAAACTGCTGGTTTTCAAGAGCTTTGTGCTAAATATGGTCTTGATTCTCATATTATTGTTGATTGTTTTAGAACCTTTGCTTCTCATATTAATGTTCCAAAAGAAAATTGGGACGTGTATCATGAACCTTTCAAAGACACTTGCATGGAAAATGAAATTGTTGTTAATGATTGCAATAAACAAGCTCAAACTTCTGAAAATACTATTTCTTATAAGCATGTTAATTTTTGTGGAATGCATAGACCTTGTGAAAAGAATCAAATCGAAGATGAATATTGTATCCATCATAGGAATGAAAAAACTAGAACATGGAACAGAGCTCTTGATGATCTTGGTGAAAAAGTTTGTGCCCTTTATCCTTTTATTTGTGAACTTTGCCATGAAGTGGGTCATTTCAATTTTCAATGTTCTGGTCATGATGATAGTATTTCGAATTTAATGAGTACTTCAAGTTTGTATTGTGATAACATGATCACTCCTAATCAGCATGATGAACTTACATTATTCTTGGGGTGTGAAGAGTTATCAAGAAAAACTTCTTTGTTAGATATGAGTACTCTTGATATGAATAGCGTGTTGCATGGATGTCATCTCTATTGTGTTAATAATTGCCATGCCAACACCTACATACAAAATATTATAAAGGATGGGACTTTTCCAAAATATGTCAGGACTAATATGTGTTTTGTTCTTATTAATGAAAGAGAGGAATCCTCCCAAGTTTCTTCTGTTGTTTCTAACAATAAACCAGGTTATGTGGAGAAGCTTCCTTTCAAACCTCTCCCTCCTATAGATAAAATGAAGACAGGAAAGAAGAAGAAGAAGAGGAGTAAAAGGAGAGAGGAAACGGTATCTTCCCCTAAACATGTTGCTCATATTATAATTGATTCTTATAATTCTGAATTCGATGATTCTGAACTCGATGATGAACCTATACCTGTTACTTATATTAGTGATCATGATTGGGAAAAGCACACTTCTTTTGATATTGAAAATCTTTGGGGTACCAATTCTGAAAATGATGATGTTAATAATTGCCATACTATTAGTACTATCCATGCTTCTTCCAATGATGATATGAAAAGCTCTAAGCTTGGGGATGAGGTGTTTGAAAATCCTTTTGCTACTGATGATTATATGTTTGATACATCTCCTTCTAGTAAAAATGATGATATGTTTACAGATGAGCACACTTTGGAAGACAACTATTTTATTGCTTATGATGACACTATGCCTCCAATCTTTGATAATTATTATAAAGAATACTATGACATAGGTTATAATTACAATCATCCTCATGAAACTTGTCATAATTATGGAAGGATTACCCAAAACCATCTCTCTAATATACAGCTTGTCTATAATGTTCAAGTTCGTTATGATGATTGTGATATTTTCAGTCCATCTACTTTTGAGGATAAAATTCATTATGATTATTCCATGCCTCCAATTTATGATGATTACAATGATGGATGTGATACTTTTACTCCCACTGCTACTAATAAAACTGTTTATGATTATGTGGAGAGAAATGATATTTTTATGCATGGTGATCATGATAAGAATGCTTTATGTGATAGTTATATTGTTGAGTTTATCAATGATGCCACTGAAAATTATTATGAGAGAGGGAGACATGGTTTCATATATCTCAATAATATTAAGTCTCCTCTCTTTATGTCGAAAGTTTTGAAGTTGCACTTGTTTTGCCTTCCTATGCTAGTCACTTTGTGCTTCATTGATTTATTTTCTTACAAGATTCCTTTGCATAGGAAGTGGGTTAGACTTAAATGTGTTTGATATTTGCTTCTTGATGCTCTTTTATATTCAACTCTTATACATATGAGAGCATCATCATCAAAATTATCATGCCTAGCTAAAAGGCTTTAAAGAAAAGCGCTTGTGGGAGACAACCCATTATTTTATTTCTGCAATTTTTGTTTTATTTTTGAGTCAAGGTAATGCCTACTACTGTAGCAATACCTTTGTATCTTTAGTTTCTTGCATTGTTGTGCCAAGTAAAGTCTTTGATAGAAAGTTGATACTAGATTTGGATTTCTGCGCAGAAACAGATTTTTAGCTGTCACGAATTTGAGCTTTTCTCTCTGCAGAAAAATCGAAAAATTCTGAAAAAAATTCATGAGTAATCCTCAGATATGTACGCAACTTTCATGCAACTGGAGCTTTTCCATCTGAGCATGTTAAGTGCCTCGAAAAAATTCGTCTTTACGGACTGTTCTGTTTTTGACAGATTCTGCCTTTTATTTCGCATTGCCTCTTTTACTGTGTTTGAGTGGATTTCTTTGCTCTATTAAATTTCAGTAGCCTTGGGTAATGTCCAGAAGTGTTGGGAATGATCGTGTCCTTGCTGAACATGTGAATTTTTGATTATGCACTAACCCTCTAATGAGATTGTTTTGAGTTTGGTGTGAAGGAAGTTTTCAAGGATCAAGAGAGGAGGATGATACAATATGATTAAGAAGAGTGAAAAGCCTAAGCTTGGGGATGCCCCCGTTGGTCATCCCCGCATATTTCAAGAAGACTCAAGCGTCTAAGCTTGGGGATGCCCAAGGCATCCCCTTCTTCATCAACAACTTATCAGGTCACCTCTAGTGAAACTATATTCCGTCACATCTTATGTGCTTTGCTTGGAGCGTCCGTGTGCTTTTATTTTCGTTTTGTTATTTTAGTTTTCTGAATAAATCGGATCCTAGCATGCTTGTGTGGGAGAGAGACACGCTCCGCTTTTTCATTTGAACACTTGTGTTCTTCGTTTATCTTTAATGTTCATGGCGAAAGCTGAAAGCCTCAGCATTGATTGTTATTTGGTTGGAAACAGAAAATGCTGCGTGTGGTAGTGGTATAGTAATAACTTGCATAGTCTTGTAGATCATTGAACTTTGATGACTTGATTCTTTGCAAATGTTTTGAGGTATTTAGATGGTAAAGCTTGCTGGTTAATTAAGTTAAAATTATGATTGGATAGTTGTCTTTAAGCTTGTACCGTACTACAAACTCTATTTAAATTGTTGAAGGTGTAGTTGGACTTGATAGCTTTCCATGTCTAAAAGTGATTCGTAATAACTAAGTTGTGCTGAAGGTCGAGGGATCTAGCGGGGTACTTGTGCCATCGTGAACGGCCCTCCTTGGAGTGAATTTTAATCATGCTCTTAATGTTGAACCTGCTAGTTGTTTGCAATAAACTTGTGAGTTCTTTTTGACTAATGTTAAGCTACGGTTTTTGGCACTTCCACCATCCATATTTGCTAGCCTCTTCGGTGCTGTGCATTGCCTTCTGCTCACATTGAGAGTTGTGCATACTTCGCCAGTACATCCAAACCCGTGGGAGGACTTTCTCTTGTTCTCCTACACATAAGCCCATCCATCTTCCTCAAAACAGCCACTATACCTACCTACCACAGCATTTCCATAGCTGTTCCGAGATATATTGCCATGCAACTTCCATTTTACATTACATGACTTGTTGTCATTCATTATTTATATATTGCTTTGCATGATTCTATACAGCTGATGTGTGGTTTACCCATGTTACGCTAGATCATTGCATATCCTGCTACACTGGCAGAGGCATACAGTTTACATCATGTTTTAGTTCGTTGTGAGTTATTTGTAACAAAAAGTGTGTTGTCATATTAGAGTGTTGCCCCTAAAAGTGAAAAGAGCCATGGAGGCCATCGAAAAGAGAAACAGAAAAAGGAAAAAAAAAATAGAAAAAAGAGAAAAAGAAAAAAAAAGAATAAAGAAAAAGGGGGCAGCATTACTATCCTTTATCCACACTTGTGCTCATGTTATAGCACCTGCAGTTTCATAGTCATCATTTTGTGCTCATGTTTAGCACCTATACTCCATGTGAGAGAGTTTTCATGTTTTACTAGTATAACTATGTGGGGAATTTACATTATAGAACTTGGGTTGTATATTCCAATGATGAGCTTCCTCAAAAGTGCTCTAGGTCTTCGTGAGCAACCAAGTTGGATGCACCCCCACTAGTTCCATTGGAGAGCTTTCATACACATATAGCTCTATGTGCATCCGTTGCATGGCAATCACTACTCCTTACATGGCTTCGATTATAAACTTCCTCTTGTCTAATGATCACTTATAGCTTTGTGAGACTTTCTTCCTTTGGCCTTCCAAACCCCCATTAATGTTCTCTTAGCCATAACATCCTGGTGTCAATACCAAATGCTTACGCTCACCGGTTGAGTAGACTTCGAAACAGTTGATTCATGATGTTCATGTTTACTTGGCTGAATCCTTCTATGTTGTGAAAGATTACTTGATGCTTGGAATTGAAGGATAGAACTCCTACATTGGATACTAAACACATCTTTAATGAACCTTGTACGGTTTCATGTCTTTAAAGCAATCATTCATGAAAACTTTTAGCTTGTTTAACTAACTTGTTTTGGTGTCTTTTATATCATTATAAACTTTTGCTTTGAATGATTTGATCTTAGCTCATATGCTTTACAATAGTATTGATCAAGATTATGATGGTAGCATGTCACTTCAGAAATTATTCTTTTTATCGTTTACCTACTCGAGGGCGAGTAGGAACTAAGCTTGGGGATGCTTGATACGTCTCCAACGTATCTATAATTTCTTATGTTCCATGCTAGTTTTATGTCAATACCTACATGTTTTATTCACACTTTATAATGTTTTTATGCATTTTCTGGGACTAACCTATTAACAAGATGCCACAGTGCCAGTTCCCTGTTTTCTGCTGTTTTTGTTTCCAGAAAAGTACTTCTGCAAATATTCTCGGAATTGGACGAAACGAAAGCCCAAGGCCTTATTTTTTCCGGAGTGTTCCAGAAGACCGAAGAGGAGTCGACGAAGGCCAGCAGGGGGCCCACACCATAGGCCGGCGCGGGGCCCCCCTCTGCCGCGCCGCCATATGGTGTGGGGGCCCTGCAGCCCCTGATACGTCTCCAACGTATCTATAATTTCTTACGTTCCATGCTAGTTTTATGACAATACCTACATGTTTTATTCACACTTTATAATGTTTTTATGCATTTTCTGGAACTAACCTATTAACAAGATGCCACAGTGCCAGTTCCTGTTTTCTGCTGTTTTTAGTTTCAGAAAAGCTGTTCTGCAAATATTCTCGGAATTGGACGAAACAAAAACCCATATGCCTATTTTTCCCGGAGTGTTCCAGAAGTCCGAAGAGGAGACGAAGAGGGCCAGCAGGGGGCCGTCCCCACATAGCGGCGCGGCTGGGCCCACTGCCGCGCCGGCCCATGGGGAGCACGCCTCCTCGCTCCACCGACGTCGCCCCTTCGCCTATTTATTCCCCCTGACGCGAAAACCCTAAAATAACAAGTTATATTTCCAGAAGAGTTCCGCAGCGCCGCCGCCATCGACGACAAGTTTCGGGGGACAGAAGTCTCTGTTCCGGCACGCTGCCGGGACGGGGAAGTGCCCCCGGAGCCATCTCCATCGACTCCATCGCCATCTTCATCGCCGCTGCTGACTCCCATGATGAGGAGGGAGTAGTTCTCCCCCGAGGCTGAGGGCTCTACCGGTAGCTATGTGGTTCATCTCTCTCTCCCATGGTGTGATCTTTATGTGATCATGAGCTTTGTAATCTAGTTGAATATGTAGATGTTACTCTTTGTCAATTATGCCACTCTAGAGGTTACTTTAATATGAACTCCGGATTCACTCTCCACGGTGTAAAGGTGACAGTGTGTGCATCGTGTGTGATTCCTTTATGACGTTGTGGAGCTTGTTTACTCCGGCTTGAGGTGTGCTTTTGCAGCCCTACACAATGAATGGTTTTCATTATCCAACAAGAGAGTGTTTGAGAGTAGCATTTATTTATTCAATTATGTGATCATTGTTGAGAGTGTCCACTAGTGAAAGTATGATCCCTAGGCCTTGTTTCTAAGCACTGAAACACCGTTTACAACAAGTTCTGCTACATGTTTGCTTGCTGCCATTTTTATTTCAGATTGCAATTACTACTTATAATCATCCATATTACTTGTATTTCACTATCTCTTCGCCGAACTAGTGCACCTATACATCTGACAAGTGTATTAGGTGTGTTGGGGACACAAGAGACTTCTTGTATCTTAATTGCAGGGTTGCTTGAGAGGGATATCTTTGACCTCTACCTCCCTGAGTTCGATAAACCTTGGGTGATTCACTTAAGGAAAACTTGCTGCTGTTTACAAACCTCTGCAGTTGGAGGCCCAACACTGTCTACAAGAATAGAAGCGTGCGTAGACATCAAGCTATTTTCTGGCGCCATTGCCGGGGAGGTAAGTGCTCGAAGGTATCTCCTTTAGATCCTGCAGTTGAATCTTTTTGTTTCTTGTTTTTATTTCACTAGTTAGGCTTAATGGAAAACAACAAAAAAATTAGAGATCTTTATGAACTTTATATTGAATTAGGACATGATGCTTTTGAAGAGAAAATTAAAAAACCTATGGAGGCTTGTTTGCATAATAGTGGTAGTACTGTTATTAGTATGAATTTTTGGACACCATTATTGTTAATGCTATGGAAAAGCCCAAGCTTGGGGAAGCTAGTTTATATAAAAATAATCTCTTTTGCTCCTCAGCTTTGGATGAAATATTTTGCCTTGATAATGTTTTGTCTCCAATATGTGATAATTCTAATGATGCTTGTGATATTTTAAATCCACCTACTGAAAGTATTGCTTTTGAAATACCTATGGAAATAGTTGAAATGGTTATAGATGAACCTTATGTAGGAGATGGAACAGTCCATCCAAGTGACCACTTGTTGAAACTTAAAGGATTTTGTGAGTTGTTTAAGCTTGCAGGTTTATCAAGAGAAAATGCCATGAAGAAATTATTTCCATTGTCACTTAAGGACAAAGCAAGGGAGTGGTATGAGCTATTGGATGATCCTCATCATTCGGAGTGGAAGGAACTTGAATATCTCTTTTACTCTAAATTTTATCCTCCTTATGAATTGCATTTAGATAGGAATTACATTTATAATTTTTATCCTCATGATGGAGAAAGCATTGCTCGAGCTTGGGGAAGGCTGAAAACATTAATACTCAAATGTCCTAACCATGAGCTTCTGAGAAAATAATTGTTAATAATTTTTATGCAAGGCTTTCAGGACATTGTAAGGATTATCTAGATGCCTGTTCAGAGGGCTCTTTCACAAGTAAGAAGGTTCAAGCTAGATGGGATCTTCTTGAAAGAATTCAAAACAATGCTGAAGATTGGGAGAATGACAAAGGTAAAGAATCAGGTATAAACTATGAATATGATTGCATTAAGTCTTTCGTTGAAACTGCTGGTTTTCAAGAGCTTTGTGCTAAATATGGTCTTGATTCTCATATTATTGTTGATTGTTTTAGAACCTTTGCTTCTCATATTAATGTTCCAAAAGAAAATTGGGACGTGTATCATGAACCTTTCAAAGACACTTGCATGGAAAATGAAATTGTTGTTAATGATTGCAATAAACAAGCTCAAACTTCTGAAAATACTATTTCTTATAAGCATGTTAATTTTTGTGGAATGCATAGACCTTGTGAAAAGAATCAAATCGAAGATGAATATTGTATCCATCATAGGAATGAAAAAACTAGAACATGGAACAGAGCTCTTGATGATCTTGGTGAAAAAGTTTGTGCCCTTTATCCTTTTATTTGTGAACTTTGCCATGAAGTGGGTCATTTCAATTTTCAATATTCTGGTCATGATGATAGTATTTCGAATTTAATGAGTACTGCAAGTTTGTATTGTGATAACATGATCACTCCTAATCAGCATGATGAACTTACATTATTCTTGGGGTGTGAAGAGTTATCAAGAAAAACTTCTTTGTTAAATATGAGTGATCTTGATATGAATAGTGTGTTGCATGGATGTTATCTCTATTGTGTTAATAATTGCCATGCCAACACCTACATACAAAATATTATAAAGGATGGGACTTTACCAAAATATGATAGGACTAATATGTGTTTTGTTCTTATTAATGAAAGAGAGGAATCCTCCCAAGTTTCTTCTGTTGTCTCTAATACTAAACCAGATTATGTGGAGAAGCTTCCTTTCAAGCCTCTCCCTCCTAAAGAGGAAAAGAAGAAGAAAAAGGGAAAGAGGAAGAAGAAGAAGAGGAGTAAAAGGAGAGAGGAAACGGTATCTTCCCCTAAACATGTTGCTCATATTATGATTGATTCTTATAATTCTGAATTCGATGATTCTGAACTCGATGATGAACCTATGCCTGTTACTTATATTAGTGATCATGATTGGGAAAAGCACACTTCTTTTGATATTGAAAATCTTTGGGGTACCAATTCTGAAAATGATGATGTTAATAATTGCCATACTATTAGTACTATCCATGCTTCTTCCAATGATGATATGAAAAGCTCTAAGCTTGGGGATGAGGTGTTTGAAAATCCTTTTGCTACTGATGATTATATGTTTGATACATCTCCTTCTAGTAAAAATGATGATATGTTTACAGATGAGCACACTTTGGAAGACAACTATTTTATTGCTTATGATGACACTATGCCTCCAATCTTTGATAATTATTATAAAGAATACTATGACATAGGTTATAATTACAATCATCCTCATGAAACTTGTCATAATTATGGAAGGATTACCCAAAACCATCTCTCTAATATACAACTTGTCTATAATGTTCAAGTTCGTTATGATGATTGTGATATTTTCAGTCCATCTACTTTTGAGGATAAAATTCATTATGATTATTCCATGCCTCCAATTTATGATGATTACAATGATGGATGTGATACTTTTACTCCCACTGCTACTAATAAAACTGTTTATGATTATGTGGAGAGAAATGATATTTTTATGCATGGTGATCATGATAAGAATGCTTTATGTGATAGTTATATTGTTGAGTTTATCAATGATGCCACTGAAAATTATTATGAGAGAGGGAGACATGGTTTCGTATATCTCAATAATATTAAGTCTCCTCTCTTTATGTCGAAAGTTTTGAAGTTGCACTTGTTTTGCCTTCCTATGCTAGTCACTTTGTGCTTCATTGATTTATTTTCTTACAAGATTCCTTTGCATAGGAAGTGGGGTAGACTTAAATGTGTTTGATATTTGCTTCTTGATGCTCTTTTATATTCAACTCTTATACATATGAGAGCATCATCATCAAAATTATCATGCCTAGCTAAAAGGCTTTAAAGAAAAGCGCTTGTGGGAGACAACCCATTATTTTATTTCTGCAATTTTTGTTTTATTTTTGAGTCAAGGTTTTGCTGCTACTGTAGCAACACCTTTGTATCTTTATTTTCTTGCATTGTTGTGCCAAGTAAAGTCTTTGATAAGAAAGTTGATACTAGATTTGGATTTCTGCGCAGAAACAGATTTGTTAGCTGTCACGGTTTTGAGCTTTTCTCTCTGTAGAAAATTCGAAAAATCCTGAAACAATTCATGAGTAATCCTCAGATATGTACGCAACTTTCATTCAACTGGAGCTTTTCCATCTGAGTATGTTAAGTGCCTCGAAAAATTCCGTCTTTACGGACTGTTCTGTTTTTGACAGATTCTGCCTTTTATTTCGCATTGCCTCTTTTACTGTGTTTGAGTGGATTTCTTTACTCCATTAAATTTCAGTAGCCTTGGGTAATGTCCAGAAGTGTTGGGAATGATTGTGTCCTTGCTGAACATGTGAATTTTTGATTTATGCACTAACCCTCTAATGAGATTGCTTTGAGTTTGGTGTGAAGGAAGTTTTCAAGGATCAAGAGAGGAGGATGATATAATATGATCAAGAAGAGTGAAAAGTCAAAGCTTGGGGATGCCCCCGTGGTTCATCCCCACATATTTCAAGAAGACTCAAGCGTCTAAGCTTGGGGATGCCCAAGGCATCCCCTTCTTCATCAACAAATTATCAGGTCACCTCTAGTGAAACTATATTTTAATTCCGTCACATCTTATGTGCTTTACTTGGAGCGTCCGTGTGCTTTTATTTTTGTTTTGTTATTTTAGTTTTCTGAATAAAATCGGATCCCAGCTTGCTTGTGTTGGAGAGAGACACGCTCCGCTTTTTCATGTGAACACTTGTTCTTCGTTTTACTTTTTAGTATTCATGGCGAAAGCTGAAAGCCGCAGCATTTACTTATTGATCATTTGGTTGGAAACAGAAAATGCTTCATGTGGTAGTTGGTATATTGTTTTGAATAATTTGATGCTTGGCAATTGTTTTGAGCTCTCAAGTAGATCATGTTTAAGCTCTTGCATCATGTAGTTTAAGCCTATTAGTGGAGAACTACCGTAGAGCTTGTTGAAAATTGGTTTGCATGATTGGTCTCTCTAAGGTCTAGATATTTTCTGGTAAAAGTGTTTGAGCAACAAGGATGACAGTGTAGAGTCTTATAATGCTTGCAATACGTTCTTATGTAAGTCTTGCTGTCCGGTTTATACTTGTGTTTGCTTCAAACAACCTTGCTAGCCAAAGCCTTGTACTGAGAGGGAATGCTTCTCGTGCATCCAAAACCTTGAGCCAAAACCCATGCCATTTGTGTCCACCATAACTACCTATTATGTGGTATTTTTCTGCCATTCCAAGTAAATACTTCATGTGCTACCTTTAAACAATTCAAAAGCTACTATCTCTTATTTGTGTCAATGTTTTATAGCTCATGAGGAAGTATGTGGTGTTTTATCTTTCAATCTTGTCATTTACTCCGGACAGACTTTCACCAATGGACTAGTGGCATATACATCCGCTTATCCAATAATTTTGCAAAAAGAGCTGGCAACGGGGTGCCCAGCCCCAATTAATCAACTTTCATTAATAATTCTCTTCACATGTTTTGCCCTGATTTATCAGTAAGCAACTTAATTTTGAAATAGACACTCCTCCATGGTATGTGAAATGTTGGAAGGCACCCGAGGATTCGGTTAGCCATGGCTTGTGAAAGCAAAAGGTTGGGAGGAGTGTCATCTATAATTATCACTAAAATACATGTGTAAACAAAAGAGAAGAGGGATGATCTACCTTGCTGGTAGAGATAACGTCCTTCATGGGAGCCGCTCTTGAAAGTCTGGTTGACAAGGGGGTTAGAGTGCCCACTACCATTCGTTGACAACAACAAACACCTCTCAAAACTTTATTTTTATGCTCTCTATATGATTTCAAAAACTTGAAAAGCTCTAGCACATGATTTAATCCCTGCTTCCCTCTGCGAAGGGCCTATCTTTTACTTTATGTTGAGTCAGTTTACCTACTTCTTTCTATCTTAGAAGCAAACACTTGTGTCAACTGTGTGCATTGATTCTTACATGCTTGCTTATTGCACTTATTATATTACTTTGTGTTGACAATTATCCATGAGATATGCATGTTGAAAGTTGAAAGCAATTGCTGAAACTTAAATCCTCCTTTGTGTTGCTTCAAAACCTTTTATTTAGAATCTATTGCTTTTTGAGTTAACTCTTATGCAAGACTTTTTGATACTTGTCTTGAAAGTACTATTCATGAAAAGTTTTGCTATATGATTCAGTTGTTTAGTCATTATCTATTTTGTTAGCAAACTATAGATCATTGCTTTGGATCACTTCATTCATCTCATATGCTTTACAATAGTGTTGATCAAGATTATGTTGGTAGCATGTCACTTCAGAAATTATTCTTTTTATCGTTTACCTACTCGAGGGCGAGTAGGAACTAAGCTTGGGGATGCTTGATACGTCTCCAACGTATCTATAATTTCTTACGTTCCATGCTAGTTTTATGACAATACCTACATGTTTTATTCACACTTTATAATGTTTTTATGCATTTTCTGGAACTAACCTATTAACAAGATGCCACAGTGCCAGTTCCTGTTTTCTGCTGTTTTTAGTTTCAGAAAAGCTGTTCTGCAAATATTCTCGGAATTGGACGAAACAAAAACCCATATGCCTATTTTTCCCGGAGTGTTCCAGAAGTCCGAAGAGGAGACGAAGAGGGCCAGCAGGGGGCCGTCCCCACATAGCGGCGCGGCTGGGCCCACTGCCGCGCCGGCCCATGGGGAGCACGCCTCCTCGCTCCACCGACGTCGCCCCTTCGCCTATTTATTCCCCCTGACGCGAAAACCCTAAAATAACAAGTTATATTTCCAGAAGAGTTCCGCAGCGCCGCCGCCATCGACGACAAGTTTCGGGGGACAGAAGTCTCTGTTCCGGCACGCTGCCGGGACGGGGAAGTGCCCCCGGAGCCATCTCCATCGACTCCATCGCCATCTTCATCGCCGCTGCTGACTCCCATGATGAGGAGGGAGTAGTTCTCCCCCGAGGCTGAGGGCTCTACCGGTAGCTATGTGGTTCATCTCTCTCTCCCATGGTGTGATCTTTATGTGATCATGAGCTTTGTAATCTAGTTGAATATGTAGATGTTACTCTTTGTCAATTATGCCACTCTAGAGGTTACTTTAATATGAACTCCGGATTCACTCTCCACGGTGTAAAGGTGACAGTGTGTGCATCGTGTGTGATTCCTTTATGACGTTGTGGAGCTTGTTTACTCCGGCTTGAGGTGTGCTTTTGCAGCCCTACACAATGAATGGTTTTCATTATCCAACAAGAGAGTGTTTGAGAGTAGCATTTATTTATTCAATTATGTGATCATTGTTGAGAGTGTCCACTAGTGAAAGTATGATCCCTAGGCCTTGTTTCTAAGCACTGAAACACCGTTTACAACAAGTTCTGCTACATGTTTGCTTGCTGCCATTTTTATTTCAGATTGCAATTACTACTTATAATCATCCATATTACTTGTATTTCACTATCTCTTCGCCGAACTAGTGCACCTATACATCTGACAAGTGTATTAGGTGTGTTGGGGACACAAGAGACTTCTTGTATCTTAATTGCAGGGTTGCTTGAGAGGGATATCTTTGACCTCTACCTCCCTGAGTTCGATAAACCTTGGGTGATTCACTTGAGGGAAACTTGCTGCTGTTCTACAAACCTCTGCACTTGGAGGCCCAACACTGTCTACAAGAATAGAAGCGTGCGTAGACATCACCCCCCCGACGCTGCCCCTTCGCCTATATATTGCCCCCGACGCGAAAACTCTAGAGGAACAAGTCATATTCCAGAAAGGGTTCCGCAGCGCCGCCGCCATCGACGACAAGTTTCGGGGGACAGAAGTCTCTGTTCCGGCACGCTGCCGGGACGGGGAAGTGCCCCCGGAGCCATCTCCATCGACTCCATCGCCATCTTCATCGCCGCTGCTGACTCCCATGATGAGGAGGGAGTAGTTCTCCCCCGAGGCTGAGGGCTCTACCGGTAGCTATGTGGTTCATCTCTCTCTCCCATGGTGTGATCTTTATGTGATCATGTGTATTGCTAGTATCGCTGAATACATTAATAATGTTTATGCTACTCAAGTGATTTTGTCTAGTTTCTGGAGTCATTGTGACAACACAGTATCAAGGTGACAGTGTGGGTACTTGTGTGACTCTATGAATAATTTAGATATCTATCATGGCTTGTTCTTGGGAACTGTGGTGTTTGTTTACTCAGACTTTGAGGTGTGCTTTTGCAGCCCTACGCATAGTACTCTTGCTTCATCAAGAAGGAGAATAATCCCGAGCAGTATTTACTTGTGTTCAGTTGTGCTAATCTAGTTGAATATGTAGATGTTACTCTTTATCTATTATGCACTCTATAGGTTACTTTAATATGAACTCCGGTACTCTCCACGGTGTAAAGGTGACAGTGTGTGCACCGTGTGTGATTCCTTTATGACGTTGTGGCGCTTGTTTACTCCGGCTTGAGGTGTGCTTTTGTAGCCCTACACAATGAATGGTGTTTGTTATCCAACAAGAGAGTGTTTAAGAGTAGCTTTTATTTATTCAGTTATGAGATCATTGTTGAGAGTG
This sequence comes from Poa pratensis, assembly GCA_947311845.1. Lineage (NCBI taxonomy): Eukaryota > Viridiplantae > Streptophyta > Magnoliopsida > Poales > Poaceae > Poa > Poa pratensis. Next base: position 25,242,271 of record CAMZMU010000111.1, read on the forward strand.
TCCACTAGTGAAAGTATGATCCCTAGGCCTTGTTTCTAAGCATTGAAACACCGTTTACAACAAGTTCTGCTACATGTTTGCTTGCTGCCATTTTTATTTCAGATTGCAATTACTACTTATAATCATCCATATTACTTGTATTTCACTATCTCTTCGCCGAACTAGTGCACCTATACATCTGACAAGTGTATTAGGTGTGTTGGGGACACAAGAGACTTCTTGTATCTTAATTGCAGGGTTGCTTGAGAGGGATATCTTTGACCTCTACCTCCCTGAGTTCGATAAACCTTGGGTGATTCACTTAAGGGAAACTTGCTGCTGTTCTACAAACCTCTGCACTTGGAGGCCCAACACTGTCTACAAGAATAGAAGCGTGAGTAGACATCACTCGGCACCTTCGCCACGCCGGAGCTCGCCACGCGCGCCTACGACGCCGTGGCGTGGCAGTACGACCGGCCGATGTCGGAGATGAATTTCTCCGACGTCGAGACCGCCGAGGATGCCACGGCCGTGGATCCGGCTTTTCGCGTGGCTTGACGTGCCATCGAGGAGGAAGACCGGCAGGCACGCCGCCAGCTCCGGGCTGCGCAGGCCGACGAAGCGGCGATGGAGAAGCTCCGGCGGGAGAATCCCGAGCTCGTGAAGGCCGAGGAAGAGTTCTTCGCGAGCCGGGGCGCAAAGAAGCCGAAGACGGAGGCCGGCCCATCTGCATCCTCGACTCCGGTGATCGATATCGGGGATTCTTCCGACGAGTCCGGTTTATCGGACTTCGACTTTGATTCCGATGACGATTCCGGTGTCGACTGGAAGGCATTAGCTAGGGGGCACTAGTTTAGGTCTAGTTTCGAAGTTTATTAGGTTGAACTTTTAAATTTGGGTCAGTTTGTTGAAGTTTATGTATGAAATGTCGTCAAACTATCTTAAATTCGGCTCAAATTTAGTTTGAAATTAGCTATGTATGCACTAAAATAGGGCAGCTGTTGGAGAGTAGGTGCCCTATTATGGGGCAGCTGGTAAAGCAGAAAACTTTGTGGTGCCCTAAAACGTTAAAACAGGTGCCCTATAACCAAAAAAGTGGCTCCTAAAATAGGGCAGCTGTTAGAGTTGCTCTTATCGTACCTATATGTACTACTCCCTCTCTCCTATAGGAGGAGTATTAGGATGTATATTAATTGTTGATTTACTTTGTAAAATTTGACCAATTATATTGGAAACATATATCAAGATCCCTAATACCAAATCCATACAATATGGAAATATATTGAGATCGTCTTGGCGGGGACGGCTTCAGACGATGTATAATCATAAAGGTGGAGAAGTCTCTCAGGAGTTGGGTAAGAAAGAAGCTTCGCGGCGCAAGGAAAACTTCCGCTTTTGCTTAACAGTTGTGTCCATTTCATGTTGTAGCTAGTGTTATCTCTTAGTGGTTGTAATAGGTTGGACGTTTTTGTTGGCGGTCGGGTGGTTGTTTGCTTGGGTTGTTCGCTTGTGGTTGTGGGTTTGTTGTACAGTTTTTTCGCTCGGTTTTTCGTTAATTAATCAGGCAACTCTCTTATTTTTAATTAATAGATTGGGGTAAACCATTTGTCCCCGTTTAAAAAAAATCTTATATATTGACAAACAGTACGTTGTTATCGTGCACACGTACTATACTGGATGTGTACAGGCCCTACAGGGCATTGAGACTGTCTAATGTGAGTGTATAGATCGTTTACTTTTCCCAAAGGATATGTACATCGGTTAAATTATTACTAAATCTAACCCCTTTACTACTTCTAACACTATAGCTGTTCATGTGTGCCTGCAGTAATGTCAGCCACTCGTGCAATTAACAGTAAGAATGGTTAATTAAATGATCTGCCGTTGAGAGAGTACAAGTAATCATGCATGCAGGTTAAATTAGTAGTACTTGTAGTACTCCTAAACATTAATCTTTCGTTACACTACCATAACTAATTAAGTACGTACAAGTAATTATGCATGCAGATTTGGAGTTGCATGCATATGTCACTGGTGACCAAGCGCTGCGTCATCTCGACTGCTCACGCATGCATGCATGACATCACACGCAGTATATTCTCGCGCGCATCTCCCAACAAAACAAAAATACGGAGTAGGTGTATAGAATAAGCAAAAGCAAAGAAACATATGCGTGCCACGTGATTCCTGATGTCACTGCTAATAAACTAATTCCGGCCGTTTATTTCGTAATAATCCCGCTCCCACCATCACATTCCCCTCCTTTTTCCTTTTGGACTACGTTGCTTCCCCGGGACTGCAGGAAAAACTAATACAATGTGGCGGTGCTGATTAATTAATTGATGTGTCGTCATCGATTCATGGTCTTATTCAGCTTTCCTAAAGTACTCCACTAAACGAATCGTGAAATGACCATGAATATGGTCCAATGCGTATAAAAATCTATATTGTGTTATGTGTTTTTATTCAAAGTTTGACCAAGTGTATATATATATCGATTAAAAATCTATAATATCAAATGCATATAATATACAATTTTGTTTACTATGATTTTAGTAATATTAAATTCATATTAGGTGTTCATATTTTTTATATATTTGGTCAATTTTATAGAGTTTGATTTTCACTAGACCTCACTCTCTCTCTCTTCCCGTAACTGGCGAATTAGTCGGTGATAGTGGTTGTGGGCGTGACCGGCCGCCAATGGCGCGGGGTAATGGCGGCATTCTTCAGGAGAGTGGCTCATCTCTTCCTGGCCGCACTTGGCACACGTCGAGCAGTTTTTTTTAGAGGAAAGGACAAAGGCTGTACTTTTATAAAAAGCAAAATGAAACCGGTGTGCAGTTATCAACAGGGACTCGCAGCTCGAACATCATCCTCCCTTGCAAGCTACCTCTCCGCCGTTCGCCCGTCCGGCGAGGCAGCCAGCTAACCCATCTCCAAGTCTGAAGTAATTTCTCCTTGCCTACAATTACAATCCTATTGTTGTCCTAACTCTAGCTCTTGCTCTTTTAGATCTGATTCTTGCATACCAGAATTGGGGAAATTCTGGTCACGCTCATAGATTTTGCGGTAAACTGAAATTGTTGGTTCCAAATTTTATTTTACATGTCTGTGCAGCTTCTTCCCCCGGAGATTTTCTTCAAGCTCCGCCACTGCACCCAACCAAGCTGCAAAATAACTAATGGCCATTTAGAACACGGATAAATATTTAGCAAAACTCCAGAAAAAGCAAAGACCATCCAAGGAGAAAATCTTGGCAACGCTAGTGCGAGCACGTCTATCATGCTGAAAGTATACGTACATACACAACTGTGCTGCTGGCCCGTACGTACTTAATTAAAATGCACGTGGTGCCACTCAAATTCGTGTGTACAACTAAAACTAGGTGGCCGGCCGGCGTGCGCTACGTATACCCGCCCGGCCGACCGTACGTATACGCGGTCTTATTAAGTTTCACCACTGTACGGTACTCTACGTACGTCCTTTCCTTTTTTTGTGGTGGCCGTACGTACTCAGTCCATGTATATATACGTACACCGTGTGTCGCATGTCAGGTGCTGTCAAACGTCAACTCTGTCTAGACACTAGACGTACTACGTTTCTACGGACTACCTGAACATGCATGACAAGCTCTATAATAATAGCAGGTCTGACAAGTAGTGATTAAAGCCAGGAAGGCAGGACATCGAAAACCTAAAATGGAGCCCAGGCTATATGGAGCCCAATTTTTTGAAATTCGAAATCGATATTTTTAAATTTTCAAAAAGCGTGAAAAACTCCCGGATGTGATATTGTCGAGATTTACAATCGTGCAAATTTTTAACTCCAGACATGCTATATAGCTGCAGTAGTACCAGAGTTATTGAGTTAATACTACTCCTAATCTCCTATAGTGTGGTTCGACGAGGTTGTTTCTTAAACCCTTTTCCATACAACGAAAAGCAACTATACATTCGCAAAAAGAAACTGCAAACGAACTATACATTTTCTATAGGCTTAACATCTTCGTTCGAATCTTGTCGTCATGAGAGCCCAACCTCTACTTATGTTAAAGAAGTGAGATGCTACCACCACCAGCATTTTGGCCCCGCAACGCAGAAACATCAGACTTTTTTCTTACAGAACAGCCCGAGAAAGAAATAATTGAGAAATTACTACTATTCTCTCTGTTTTTTAATATAAGATATTTTAGGTGTTACACATGTTGTCTAGATACATATTAAAATGAGTGAACACGCACACTAATACATGTATACATATATTTGTGTACATGTGTACGTGGACAAATAGTAAAACATCTTATATTAAAAGAGTTGTTTTACGGTACATCAAATCAACATGGGCCCTTCATTCGACAGGATCCAACGGACCAGATTCGAAATACTACACCATATTTTCTGTAGTATATTTTGGCCCCAGGGGCATTTTGGGCAGATCACTAGTGTTAAAAACATCCCGCAGCAACACCCTTCGCCAGCCGGCAGATTAAGCCCCTGTTGGCAGACCACAGCGTCATCTCGTCGCCCGCAATGGTGAAGCTCGGTGCCGGCAGTGTGCGCGAGCTGCAGCGACCGGTCGGTGAAAGTGTGCGGCGGATGCTCTACCAGCGGAAGAAATCGGTGTTGGCTCTCCGGCCAGTCGGCCACCAGACGACTACTGCCGTCCTTGCTGCGCCTCTACACATGGAGCTGGGCGACCGAATGGAGCGCTGGCAGTGGCGCCATGATAGAGCGTGGCCGTTGATTTGATTAGTTCTTTGGCCGAGGTTGGGGTGTGCAATCTGTAAACTAGTCAGTATACAAAGCTGCAGGTCCGTGTATGCAATCTAAGCCAGTATAGAAGCCAGTATTCAAAGTTAGCAGTGGAAGCTGTTCAATTTTCTAAGTTCGTGTACTCAATCTGTAATAGCACTAACTGATTGACAACACAAGCGGAGGGAGCAACAGGGTCTTTGATCACGAGGGTCAACTGGCTTCGACGGCCGCACGAATAGAGCGTTGGAGAGGCAGCTTAATTTTGCGGCATAATCTGGAGAATAATAGGCTGTAATCTGGAGAACAAGAGGCAGATGGAAAACGCGAGAAAAGAGAGGTGTGCGATACAGATGAATTAGATTTAGTAATAAATTTTCTACCTGCGTTGGAAAGTACCAAGTTGTCCTTGGCCCAACTATTAAAAAACGGAGAGAGTACTACCCATGACTTACTACAAGGGCAGATCCAACTAAGACCAAATTATTTTCGCCAGTCTCTTTGCTTGATCAAATTTAAAGTTTAAGAGCAGAGAGAATAGCTGGCGAGATGAAAGGTGATCAAGGTATCCCGCACATTTACCGCTTCTGATATGGGGTACAGTAAAGATTTACTATTAGTCAGTGCATCCGACGCAATTAGTGCACGCATTGCATGCAATATTAATCGGTCATCAAGACCAGCTATATTTGTAGCAGCTGTAATCTCAGAATCGGCAGTTGCATGCAGGAAAAGAATCAGCACGCGCGTACGGCCTGCCTACTCCAGAGCTAGCGCGCGATTGGAATCCATCCTCTTGACCGTAACCGAGGGGTTAATACGATTGATAGAATACTAATATCAGTAAGTTCTAACATCTCATTTGACAGCTAATTTGAAAAGAACTCAAAAGTTAAGCGTGCTTGGGTTGGAACAATTTGAAAATGGGTGACCGGATGAGAAGTTTGACCAGGGTAATTACTTTGACCTATGATTAAGTGTGTAATTAGAGATTAAGTATGTAGCTAAGTGGAAAATTTCGAAAAGGAATATAAAGTAAAATTTAAAAGTAAAAAAAGTTCAAAAAAGATTTAAAAAATATTTTTTAAAAAATTGAAAAAACATGCCGACGGCTTTTCTGGCCTTTGCCGACGGCTTCAGGCCGTCGGCGTATCAGCCGTTTCCTGTAGTGCAAGTGCAGATCCAATTAAGACCAAATTATTTTCGCCAGTCTCTTTGCTTGATCAAGTTTAAGAGCACATTTACCGCTTTTGATATGGGGGTACAGTAAAGATTTACTATTAGTCAGTGCATCCGACACAATTACGCACGCATTTCATGCAGTATTAATCGGTCATCAAGATGAGCTATATCTGTAGCAGCTGTAAGCTCAGAATCGGCAGCTGCATGCAGTAAAAGAATCAGCACGCGCGTACGGCCTGACTACTCGAGAGTCGAGAGCTAGCGCGCGATTGGAATCCATTCTCTTGACCGTGGCCGTTGGTCCTCAATCTTTGAATCTTGAGGGAGATTCTTCAGTCTGGACGGATCTGCGCGCAGAGGATGGATGCATATGCGCTGCATCTGCGAGCGAGATTGAACCGCACGGCACAAGGCCAGGAAGAAGAGGAGGCCATTTTGTCTTTTTTTTTTAACGATTTGTTACAAATGTCAGCTACAAAACAAATCATTAAAAAGATAGTTCGGTAACCGTGCTGGATGGACGTTATTGGCGGGTGCCGGCACAAGTTGTTGCTCTACTGGGCTGGGACCAGCTGCCCTCGCAACATATATTGCTTGGCAAAAAACAAAAAAAATCTAAACTGAAATGGCAAATTTCATTCAAACTAGCAGGGTGGCCCTCGCAAATGCGAGGGCATCTTCTTTAGTGTGTTCATTAGGTTTACGAACTAACTTCATATTTTCGTAGATAGTGGAAAGACGAAAATATAAATCATAACACATTTTATAACTGTCGTGGGTATTATTGTAAATAGATATCGCAAGCATGTAACTTTTTAAATTTACGGTGGATGTGGTATTCTCACATTTCCAAACGAAACCATCTCACATATTTTAGAATGACTTTTACTTTATAGCTGTGGGTAGTGCTATGGTAATATTTTTTTTTTCACTTTCTTCTTTTCATCTCGATCCTATTCTTCATTTTAATTCCTCACCGAAACATTTTAATTTTATCTTATAAAACTAATTACATTAACTTCGATGGCACGTAGTTTCATGTGACATAAAAAAAATTAAACTTGCATGGTCATAGTTTAAAATTTTAACCGGTCAACAATTTATTTGAAGTCATCATCTCAAAAAAAAAATTGTATTGCAAGACAAAACTTTGGCAAGGTGATTATTATCCTTGCGGCATCCCCATACCACCTAATGATTTAGGTTGATTATCTTACTCTGATTTAACACTTTCCCTAATAAAACCACTCTTGAACTCCACAATTATAGGCTCTAGCTCACTTGTATTTATCGTGTCATGAAACATGACTACACTGCTATGGACAACATTATTTTGGCATCCTCATCAGTCATTTTCTTTCTACATGTTTGCAAATTTCAGTTATGTCTTGCATTAAATTTTAGGAATAATAAACGAAATTAAGTTCTTCGCAAACAAAAACCCAATAGGAGCTAATTAAAAGATTACTTATTGAAATCATAGGAAACCCACAAGAACTCATTGCACATAATTATTTTGTAAAAGGTTATAATCACAATTTTATATTTCCAATTGAGTGTGATTTATATAATTGATTTTTTGTCTACATAGGTAAAATGGCTACATATCATTTCTGATAGAAATCAATATTACTCTGACATATCCCAAGAACAACCCATTTTCTCGGTATTCATGGTTCATCTTAATCCTTCAAAGTATACAATCATTGAATGATGTCTGATATCATGTTGAACTGTATACCTGAAATCCTTAAATTATGATGAGATTAAGTTATATTATTAAATTATACACTTTAGGAATATCTATCCCTTGGTAAAATTATTGTGATCTACTCATGAATAATATTTTGACTGCATAACAAAATTCTATCCAGTTGTTTACTATTGCTAAGGCACTCATTAGACATGATTACTTTTTAAAAGCTTATATTCGAAGAAAATTTTATTTCCAATTGAGTGTGGTCTATAGAAATAATTTTTAAAATTGGAGTTCTCAAAACTGGAATCGTGGATCATAGGAAATTCCTAAGAAATAACATTTTTCATAATTACTCTTGAATATTTTCAGTGAAAATGGTAGCGGATCAGTTCTGATAGAAAATCAAATAGTATCCGTGACATATCCTGAGAACAACATTTTGTGGTATCCATCGTTCAACTTAATCCTTCAAAGTTCAGTCACTGGATGATATTTTATATCATGTTGAACTATACTCATGAAATCGTTCGTTTGTGATGAGTTTAAGTTATATTATTAAACTTTATACACTTTAGGAAGGATTATAAATTGTTACAATTATTGTGATATATAGACCATAATTTTCTTAAGTGCAACTATGAAAATTGTGCTTTTGTTTTTCAAACACAATTATCATGATATGTTGGTTTTGATTGATCTACTTATGAGTAATTATAGACATTTGTTATCTATGATCTACTCCATCCTTTATCGACTTTCTAGCCTTTCTGATTTTGTCCATATGCATTACAAAATAAGTGAATCATAACACTAAAACATGTCTATATATGTACGAATCGTGACAAATCGAGAAAGTTTTATATTTTGATATGGAGGGAGTACTTACAAAGAAAGGTCTGGTAGACTAATGACCATGTGTTTTGCTTTTCTGAGAATTTTTTGCATGCCTATCTTTTCGACTATATGTTTTTGTATGGATCAACACTTATCGAGCTCAGACTACCAATGATCATCATGGCTTGTCTTTTTATTTGGTTATCAAGTCTTGGGCTCTGCGCCATATGTGTATAGTTATAGATGATTGAAATTTTGAATATGAGGGTCGATATCAAGCCAATAGTTTTAACTTTGTCAATCTCGAAGCTCGAACTCCTAGACTCAAGTCGTCAATGGACGACATAGTGCAAAAGTGTATATATATGGTGGTACCGTTTTAGTCTACATGTGACTTTATCTCATCATACTCGACATTCTTAATATCTATAGTTACCTGTGTGACTAACTTTTTATTCTAAATCATGCACACATAAATACACCACGTTCTACCTAGGATTCCTAGTTTATTTTCTTAATCAGCCGCTGTGTGGTTGGAAATACGTATTCAGTTCTAAAGCGAAAAAGGAGTCATGCTCTTTACACCAAGAGGAAGGTCAATGCAAAATGTCCACAATCTTGTGGGCTGCTATAGGAACCTGGAAGCAAGCGATACACCGAACATTCGACGGAACTGCCCGTCTCCATGACCTGCGTGTCGAGGGAGATCGCTTCTTTCCTTTTTTTTTTCTTTTTGAGATGTGTTTCCTTTAATTTTCTCCAGCGATTTGTCTGAGTAGATTTTGAAAAATCCCTAAACCGTTCAATCGTTAGCTGGCCATACATGAATGTATGGCTGCGTGTTATGTGTACATGAGGCCAGACTATTTTAATAGGTGATCAATTGGTGCATGTACGTTTCCTTATTAATAATTTAATATGGACGGGATCTGTTTAAGTCAGGATATCATCGCAAAACTATTTAGACGTGTCAAACGTAACCTTCACGGTTGCATAACTAATAATATTCATTAAATCCTAACCACATATTTTAGATCTAACAACTAAAATTAATTGAGATGATGTGGTTTAATGTGGTGGCTCGAAAAACTAACTCATTTTGCTTTTAGTATATAATAGATTGTGACGTATTATAAAACTAAACTAGCCCTAGTAGTAGCTATCGTATAACCGGTCGTACAACATCCAGTCGAGCATGCGACGTCGGTACCGCGTCATTTCCTACGTCGTTGTTGCCTCTGTTGGCTCTTCTGTTGGCGGCCCCATCATCCTCAAGATGTCGTGTCGGGGTCGTCTAGATGCCACACTACGCCGCCAGCCACGGCTCCGCAAACTCGGGCCCGAACGACGGCGAGGGCTGTCATGCCCGGCTGAGGCGGCCCCATCCACAGCTCCTGCTTGGGGCGAGGGAAAGTGCACTGGAGCATGTACGTTTCTACTATGTACTCTAACATGCATGACAAAAACCACCAAACACTACAAATTTAAAGTGAAATCGATGAGCCGGAAGCCGCCTCTAGCTTCAGGCTTGCATGTCGAAACAATGATCCTTTAGCTTCATCTAGGTACGTATGGCTTCTAATTGAGCTTCATCAATAATCAATTCCTCCAAGGAAATAATCGATCGCCCGTTCCTACTAGCTAGCCAGCCAGCCGAGGAGGATCGAGAAATTTGACACATTGACAGCAGGCAGCTGAGCCAGCCAGGACATATACACAAGGACTGGTCCAATTAAGACCAGATTATCTTGGCCTGCCTCTCGATCTGCTTGATGCTTTACTAGTATATATGATATGATCCATCATGCCCTTGTCTCCATGGATCATATCATTAAGCCACTGCATGCGTCGTCTGAGAAGGACGCATGCAGATGCAGTGGCGCGACAAAGCTACAGCTCAATTAGAGTAGTTACTCGATGAACACGTAACTATCCAAATCCGGCACATTTACTGTTTCCTGGGGGTAAAGATTTCGTCGCTGCCCCGCAGTAATTAATCGGTCATCAAGATGATCCAGTATCTGTAGCAGCTAGCTGTATGCATGGTGCTGCAGTCTGAAGCATATGCGTTGCGACTGCGAGTGCAGGCAGCGATCGAGGAGGAGGAGGAGGAGGAGGAAGAAGAAGAAGAAGAAGAGGCCATTTGGTCTTAAGGTCTTTCATGATTTTCTTGACGTACACAGTCTGTCTTTCATTATTTTCTGCTTGACGTACAGTTTGTCTTTCATTAACCATCTCTCCAGATGGTGGCCCACTTTATTACTACCGCGACGTACTACCTGCGTGTCCTTCGCAGTAATTGCAGATTTGACTCGAATGATCAATCCACGTACGGACCAGGGTCGTTCATTACCATTCGGGGGCCTTTTGTCGGGAGGGAAAAATATGTAGGAGTAGTACAATTCTTTTATTTGGTTCTTCAAAATTTTGTGTACTGATCATTTACTATAAAAAACATGCATAGATGATTGTCGATTGATCCTTTTATATTTATTTTTTTACTTTAGTAGGTAAAAGACAGTAGCAAGAGGTTGAGCACAAATTGTTCAAGCCTACAACAGTATGAAATGTGGAGAAAGGTCCGAGAAAAAGGAAATTCATGCTATTCTCTCCGATCCATAAAAAATGTTATGGAAAATGAACTTGTCTAGTACAAATCTATAACTATACTTGCGACACTTTTTGTGGATCGAACGGAGTATAAAAGAAAAATAGTAGCAAATAGATTTAGACAACCAAATTAAATCAACCAGATGAACTCTCACCATGACGGACGAAATATCGAGTTATTGTCAAGGATTGAAAAGTCCAGATTTCCGACCCTCGTCTCTATACGATTGGCTAGGTCCTGATGTTGCTAACCTTAACCTAATACTACCTCTGCTCCTAAATATAAACATTTTGGTGTGCTAATTCAGCCTACCAAAACATTTTATAATATGTGACCGAGAAAGTAACATATATGCATGGGTTCCAAATTATTGTGTTAAGCTTTTTTTTTTTTGCGAGGAAGTCGCAATTACATCAGCCAAAACTCTTATAGAAAAGCCCAGAAAACATAAAAAATACAACGAAGTCCTTCTGAGCTTCGGCGTCGTCGTCGAGCAGACCGCTGCGCCGGCGAAACCTGCCGCACCACCTCCGAAACCTTGGACTGGGAGGCTCCCCATCGCGACCAGGAAGGCGACGCTCCTCGGTACCTGAGCACCTTCACCCTGCGCGACAGACGGCAACACCATCCTGGCCAACTGCAACCGCAACTTCAAAGTCGTCAATCGCCGGATCCGCCACCTCTCGGACTCCGGCGAAGAGGAAACCCTCTCGAGCACTCCGTAGAGCCGCGAACGAGGGCGGGGCGGCAGATCCGCGGCGGAGCTCCACCGGAGCCGCACCAACGGAGGAGAAGACCACCGCCACCAAAAGCCACTCCGGCACCACCGCTACCTCCCAGCGCCGCCGGCTAGCACACCACCACGCACACCTAGGCTATGTACACACCGGGATCTGTGGATTCCCCGTCCTCCCGCCGCCGAAGCGGCCGCCGGAGGGCGAGGGATCCGACGAATCACCGGCGGCGAGCTGGCGCACGCGGAGTCGCCCAAGAAAACGCCATTTTTCTACTGTAGATGGGGAAAGGGGAAGAGGTCCAAGCTCTCGTGGAGAAAGGAGAAATTATTGTGTTAAGCTATAATTTATCAAAAGCAATGTATTGACCTAGCTGTCTCTTCATGGAACTAGCTGTCTCTTAGCAGTAGTACGGAGGCTGCAGCTGTCCAGTTTCGGTTTATTTAGTGATGTGTGGTTAGCTCGTAGGGATTAATTCCTGCCATGTTGGCTTAAGCACGAACTGGATAATCACTTTGTAGTAAATCAGCATACTAAACAACTAGAAATTAGGAGCACATTATTGTCGCCCTGCCTGACCTGGCTCCCTCAGGAACGGCCCTGGATGATGCATGGTCCGCGGACAGGGCAAGGGCAGATCAAATTAAGATCAAATTATCCATCTATCGTACGTATGCACTTGTCTCGGTGGATGAACACGCTCCATTAATAATCCACTGCGTCGTCTCAGAAGAAGCCATGCAGCGGCTTGAAAATAAAGCTACAGCTCAATCAGTTACTCTCGATGGATCGTGGGAACTGGGCGTCGACCAGTTGGCTAGCTGCGCGAGGTCGTCCTGCGCGCGCTGCCCACGACCTGCGTTCGAGCCTTGGCTCTGCGGTTGTGCCTGCAGATTTCTTCTTAATAAAAATCCGTGGAGGTTCCTCCCTCTGCTGGACTCGTTTTTTTTTTTTTTTTTTTTTTTTTTTTTTTTTTTACTCTCGATGGATCGTGGCATATAGAGAGCTAAAAGGTGAGCACGTAATTATCCAAATCCTGCTCATTTACTGTTCCCTGGGGGTAAGGATTTCGTCACTGCCGCGCACTTACGCACGCAGTAATTAATCGGTCATCATCAAGATCGGCGAGTATCTGTAGCAGCTGTATGCTCAGGTCCGGCCGACCATGGACGGCGGGTGGAGTTAGCCTATGCCTAATTGCCTATGCAATGTACGACAGAATCGGCACGCGATACGGCTGGCTGAGCGAGCAATCGATTGAACACGCGATCTAGCCTCTAGGAGGAAGAAGAAGAGGCCATTCTGTCTTTTTGGATTTGGTGGGCTGCAACTTCTGGGCCTGCTGCACTACCCCTGGTCATGCCGGACCAAGGCACCGGGCTGCAGCCCGGTCTGCCCGGGGTGCAGTCCCTATGACCTATGGCTAAACTGGCTCGAGAAAAAAGACATGCTAAGCACATTACTTTTTTTCCCAGAAACATAGTACAGACGCAAGCCCTCACATGTACACATATACATTCATCATTATGAACGCGCGCGCGCTCTACACCTATGAGTATCTTCGAAAGACTGAGTCGTTGGTTGAGTCTTAAAATTAACAAAGCCACCTCAATCGCCTTGCTATCGACGAGAATATCGTCTCCCACTGATTTCGCCCAGACAAGTGTCAAATCTGGGTTTAGGGTACACCATCCAGGTACTTTCTTAAAAAATTACAATGTGATTAATGAAAAATTTCAATGCGCTAGTACTACGTGCAATCCTGTCGTGCACTAATTGAAAAGGCGTCTAAAGCGTAACCGACTTAACCTACCATGTCTCCCTCCCTCCATGCGTGCCCACCTAAACACTACTCCAGCTACCTAGTATAGTAGCACCATTCACGTACGAGCCGGCCGCCGGTGTCCTTGGCAGCAATCGCAGACATAGATTTGACTCCATTGATCCATTTGCTTAGCTCTACCGCCGTCGCGTCGCGTTATGGCGGATCGATCGAATTAAGGCTAGTAATAATAGTGATGTTACTCGTGTCCCTACTACTCACAAATCTCAGATGCAAAATAGCCAATGGCTGGCCTGCGCGCGGATCTACAGTCGCTAGAGTACTCTACAAGTAATCATACAGGTTAATTAATTGTTAGTCCGGCAGTCCGGCTCCTTAAGTGTTTGCACAGTTTTAGCAGTACAGTACTCCTAACCATTCATTCATCTCGGCTAAGCTAAGCTGCCATAACTAATTAAGTACAACTAAGCATTAACCTCGCCTCGGACGAATGTACTGTTCCGGTGCTTGCTCGTCGGCGCAGCACTGGGATCTTCTCAACTAAAGTACTCTTGGATCTCCACTTGCCTTTCTCCCTGTGATGTGACCTAGCTTACACAAAGCACTACAGTAATGCATGGGATGATTGCAGTTGCATGCATTATGCATAGGGGGATTCGGATTCGCTGACTTCGTGCTGGCTGACTTTGGCTGACTTTGAGTCGCTGACATGTGGACCCCACGCATGGTGGGTCACACGTGTCAGTGACTCAAAGTCACCTGACTTGGTGGTTTCCAAACTCAGCGAATCTGGATCCTGCATAGGGTCACTGGTGAAGGAGAACAATGACATATATTCTCGCGTGCATCTCCCAAAACTACCGGAATGGTATAGAATATAAAAAAAAAAGAAGCAAAGAACATATTGTATATAAGGGCCGGTGATCCATGATGTCACTCCAATAAACTCGTATTAGGGTTTAGAGTTTAGGTATAACGCTGGATAGGAGCGTGTACGTAGTGTAGTTTACGGAGGGATCCTTCTGTTTAAGCTTCATTGATTCCTTGGAAGCTACGACAGGGCTAGGGCAGATCCAATTAAGATCAAATTATCTTCGCCTGCGTCTTGATCTGCTTCATGCATGCTTTACGTATCCATGGATCATTAATCCACAACTGCCGTCTCAGAAGGACGCAGCTAGCGGCGTGACAAAGCTACAGCTTAATTAGCTAGTTACTCGATGGATCCTGGCACACATACAGCTAAAAGGTGAACAAGTAATTATCCAAATCCGGCACATTTACTGTTTCCTGGGGTAAAGATTTCATCGCTGCCACTGTCGGGGGCTACCCCGAGGTAGGGTCATGGTGAGGAATAAACAGTGTCCAGGAGAGGACTGAGATACATGGCAACCGAGATATCACGGTCTAGAAAAGGCCGAGGTACATTCCTGAAGTAATGCGGCATGTCTTGGCCAGAAGGGGCCGAGGCATAGAGCTGTGAGCCGAGGTAACGTCAGGCACAGAATTGGCCGAGTTAAGCTAACCGAGGTACGTGGACCGACATATGAATGTCGGTATCTCCTTGTCTTTTGCTGTGTGTAGGGACTCTCCGAGTTAAGGAGGAGAGGCAATCAAACATTCCGAGATATACATGCCGAGTTAAAAAGAAGAGGCGCAAAGTCAATGTCTCTATCACGTCCTGCCTGATACGGGGGCGTGGCAGAGGATAAGCTGCAGAGGATAGGGATAAGCTGACCGACATGCTTATCTCTGTCACCAGGGGAGCAGAAGACGAGGTAACACTGGGCTCGAGGCACTGCGTGTCCCTGACAGAGGTCACAATGATGACCAAGAAGCTGACACATGCGTGCGTATCGGCGGGAGAGGGGGTCATCATAATCTTGAGGTTGACTCGGAAGTGACAGCTACAGTGTCGGTTTTGGACTGTGGTGTTTGGATTTTAGTGGCAACACTGTAACTCGGTTACTGTAACTCGGCTACAGTAGGTCGGTTACTGAAACTCGGTCTAGCCTATAAATAGGCTCCCACCCCCTCCTACGTGAGGGACGGTGCCCTGAGAGATCTTTTCCCTCATAGCTAGTTTCTTCCTCCTTGAGAACTTGGCAACAGCTGAGTGCATATAGCTCAAGGAGCACCATTGTATTTGTGAGTTCCCAGTATATCGAGATAGACAGGCAGGAGTAGGGGTTTTACCTCCTCACGAGGGCCCTGAACCTGGGTAGTTATTGCGTGTGCTTCACCATTTCCGTGTGCGCTCTTCAGCGCGCTAGCCCTCCACGGTATCACCAGCGTCCATCGGCCCCAACATAAGCCATCCTATGGCATCTGCCGTGTTCACACCACGACAGTTGGCGCCCACCGTGGGGCTGACAGAGGCGCTGGCTGGTGTGTTCATCCGGACGGGTTCCATCATCGCCTCGGGCGAGCGCGTGGTTTGTGGCCTTGTCCACAGACTCGGCTCGCTGAACTTCATCAGCGACAACGCGGGCTGCTTCGGCAGCAAGCCGCTGCCGAGGAACGGCTGCCTCGTCAATTTCGGCACGTTCGAGGTCTACGTCGCCACCGAATTTGTATGCAAGTACCCCGAGCAGGTGCTTGTAGCAGAGGATCCCCCTGCTATCTGCGTGGCTCGTGGCCGGCATGTCGCCCGTCTCGGGAGTTGCGCAGAGGTCATGATGACAGGGCCAGTGGGTGGTGCTGGCAGGGGCAATGCCGGTGGTCCCGCTGGCAAAGCCGCCAGAACGGCAAAGCCTCCGCTGGAAGGTGATGGGCACCTTCGAGACCAGGCTGGTGCATCGCAAGTGTCGGTCAAGCCTGCTCCCCTTGAGGCGTTGATAGAGAAGTTGGCTGTGCCGGTGGTTACCAGGGCAGATGCTGCCCAGACAGCAGCCGAGTTAGAGGTACAGCGGCAGAAGCTGCATCAAGAGGCCATTGAGGTGGCCGAGATCAGGAGAGATTTCGGGATAACCCTCCGTGAGTATAACCAAGCTCATGGTTTTACCCCCATAGCTACTCACCCCAAGCGCTTAGATGAAGTGCGCCAGAGGGGCAGAGACCTCAATGCCGAGATTGAGCGAGATGGTAAATCAAGTTCTGGTAGAACTCCTAGCCTTGTCTCGGTTGAGAAGCCTATGTATAGTTCTCCTGCTAAAACTCTTAGAGCTGTCGAGGCAGCTAGAGCCGAGTTATCTGGTCTATCCGGAGAAGCTCGGCGTAAGCAACAAGACCGAGTTAATGAGCTAGTGAGTGTTGCAGTGCGGCAGAATGAAACTTGCCTCAAGGGCAACACAGCTGCAGGTGGGTCCGGGTTGGTTCATTCGGCTAGAGGAGCGTCCAAGGGACAAGCTTCATCACCGCATGTCGGTGGAAGCCGTGACCGGAGTGTAAACTCTGGTAGAAACAAACAAATGCAGACGTATGACCCGGCACAGGCCGGAAAACATATAGTTGTGCAGGGCAGTGTTGGCCGGGGTAAGAGTTATCCCGGTGCGGGTAATCCCGGTGTTGGGAGAGGTAACTCGGCTGGCCGAGGTAATCCACCTCGGTATCCGATGCAAAGTCAGCCTCGGCAGGAGCAGAATGGTGGGCATCTGCAGCAGCCACAAGGTGCTGGCCATATGGCCAATCGTTATGATGATGGTTACTCGGCTATGGAGAGAGCTGGGTATCCGAGATATGAGAGTGCACTGGGATCTCGGTTGGGACCTCGTCAGTTGTCCGCGAATGATGCGCGGTACAAGTTGGACAGAATTTATATGTCGGAGATGCTGGAAGATCAAGGTCCACCCGGCCCTGCGTGCTTTGGATCTCGAATCATGAAGGATCCACCGGTGCCTCACTTTCAGTTGAACTGAGGTGCAAAGAAATATGACGGCAGCACTAAGCCGGAAGATTGGCTGACAGATTATCTGGCGGCAGTGCATATTGCGGGGGGAAACCGACGCTGGGCGGTGAGATATATCCCGCAAATGTTGGAAGGGCCAGCGCGGATCTGGCTAAACAACTTGCGGGAGGACAGTGTGGATTGTTGGCTTGACTTTGAAGAAGCCTTTGTTAGCAACTTTTCCAGCACGTACAAGAGGCCCAATCGCCCTCAGCAGCTTGCCATGTGCAGGCAGAGAAATGATGAGAATGACCGAGATTACTTAACTCGGTGGAGTACTATTCGCAATTCCTGCGAAGGAGTTGTTGAAGCGCAGACCATCTCGTGGTTTGCTCAGGGATGCCGGCATGGCTCCATGCTGTGGCAGAAGCTGCAGAGAGAAATGCCAGCCACTTTGGCTGAAACAATCCGGATTGCGGATAGCTACGCGTTGGGTGATCCAATGCAGCCCATGTTGAACTCGGTGGAACCGAGTAAAAGATACTCCGGTAACACTGGACCCTCCAGGCGAAGTGACCACCAGGATTACGGGGTCAAGAGAAGAGAGGACCGGCCGGATCATCGGTATGGTTCGAATCAAGTTGCAGCTGTTAATCAAGAGCAGCCAGATGCTGATAACCCACAAGTATAGGGGATCGCAACAGTCTTCGAGGGAAGTAAAACCCAAATTTATTGATTCGACACAAGGGGAGCCAAAGAATATTTATAAGCCTTGACAGATGAATTGTCAGTTCAGCTGCACCTGGAAGTGGACTTGCTCGACACAGATTATCAGTAGCAACAGTTTTATGACAGCAGCAGTAGTGAAATAATAGCAGCAGTAAAATAAAGACAGCAGTAATAATTGCAGTAGACAGCAGGATTAAAATACTGTAGGCATAGGGATGGATGAACGGGCGCTGCATGGATGAGATAGTTCATGTAATAAACATTCATAGGGCAATTGCAGATAAATGATAATAAGGTATCCAAGTAATAATCAATCATAAGCATGTGTTCCGTATTTAGTCGTACGTGCTCGCAATGAGAAACTTGCACAACATCTTTTGTCCTACCAGCCCGTTTGCAGCGGGGCCTCAAGGGAAACTACTGGTAATTAAGGTGCTCCTTTTAATAAAGCACCGGAGCAAAGCATTAACACTCCGTGAACACATGTGATCCTCACGTCAAAACCATCCCCTCCGGTTATCCCAATTGCTGTCACTTTGGGGCCTCGGGTTCCGGACAATAACGTGTGTATACAACTTGTAGATATGATCCAAAACAATAATTATCATCATGATTCAATAACATGTTCAGATCTGAATCATGGCACTCGGGCCCTAAGTGACAAGCATTAAGCATAACAAGTTGCAACAATGACATAAAGTACTACCGATGGATACTAGGCACCATGCCCTAACAAATCTCACAACTATTACATGAATGATCTCATCCAATCCCTACCATCCCCTCAGCCTACAGCGGGGAATTACTCACACATGGATGGGGGAATCATGGATGGTCGATGGAGAGGCGGCGGTGATGATGATGGCGATGATCTCCTCCAATTCCCCGTCCCGGCAGGGTGCCAGAACGGAGTTTCTGATCCCCGAAATAGGGTTTTCGATGGCGGCGGAGCTCTGGATGTTTTCTGGAAAAAGCGAACCCCCCGAAGTTTTTAGGTCAAGGCCTTATGTAGTCCAAAGGGAGAGCTGGGGGCCACACAGGGGGCCACACCACCCCTGGGCGCGGCCAAGGGCCAACCGCGCCCTGGGTGCGTGTGGGCCCTGTGCCCCCTCTTCTCGTCTTCTGGCTCCGTGGGTCTTCTGGAAAAATAGAATTTCTGGAATTTTTCTGGAATTTTCCTGAAACTTTGACTTTCTGCACAAAAAAAGACACCAAGGCAATTCTGCTGAAAACAGCGTTAGTCCGTGTTAGTTGCATTCAAATCACACAAATTAGAGGAAAACAATAGCAAAAGTGTTCGGAAAAGTAGATACGTTTTGGACGTATCAACTCCCCCCAAGCTTAGCTTTTGCTTGTCCTCAAGCAATTCAGTTAACAACTGAACGATAAAAAAAACTTTTACGAACACATTTGCTTCATATGATGTATACATACTTACTATATGATCAATACTTAGCAATTCATAATAGGAACCATGCAAATAATGACACCTAGTAGTTATGCAAATCATGAAAAGATACCAAAGTACTAAGAATGAATAACATAGCATATCTATCCACAAGAATTGCAATGTTCGTAAAAAGATATGACAAAGTGGTATCTCGCTTGCCTTTGTTTGAAGGGCAAAACATAAATGCCAAGGCACCTCTGAAGTTCAAGTGAAGACTAGATATAAAGATATCAAAGATAAGAGTATCATAGTTATACCTCAATTAATCGTATTCTGGGACAAGCACATTACACTAAGAACGACAGTTATGCTCTCGAAGAGGTGCTCAAAGAAAGGTGGTGACTCAACATAAAAATAAAAGATTGGCCCTTCGCAGAGGGAAGCAGGGATTAACACGTGCTAGAGCTTTTTATTTTAAAACAGAGATAAAAAGTTTTGAGAGGTGTTTGTTAATTGTCAACGAATGGTAGCGGGTGAGAACATATTCTACCTGTCAAACGGACTTTTAAGAGCGGCTCCCATGAGGACGTTATTTCTACCAGCAAGGCAGATCATCCCTTTTCTCTTTGGTTTACACACATGCAGGTATTTCACTGTTTGTCATTGCTTACTGATGAATCAGGGCAAAAGTGTGAAGAGAATTAATGGTTAAAGTTGTAATTAATTGGGACTGGGCACCCCGTTGCCAGCTCTTTTTGCAAAATTAGGATAAGCGGATGTATATGCCGCTAGTCCAGGTGTAAAAGTCCATTTGACAAAGAATAAAGAATAACCACACTAATTCCTCATGAGCTAGTAAACATTGACACAAAAAGGGAAATATTTTGAAGTTTTAAAGGTAGCACATGCAAATTTACTTGGAATGGCTTGAAATACCATGCATAGGAATTTTTGGTGGACTCTTTGGGATAACTTGGTTTAAAGGATTTGGATGCACGAGCAGCATTCCCGCTCAGTACAAGTGAAGGCTAGCAATAGACTGGGAAGCGACAACCACGAGAGCGATAACGGTCATAATCATGCTTGCGACAAAATAAAATTAACGGAGGCATAAAGATGATACTAAAACTCTGAGGCAAAATAGATCATCAAGGCTTAATTGACTTTATTTTTCAGTCATAACATGTGTGAGCATGTGCCAAGTCGAATCAAGTGAATTATTCAGAGGAGGATACCATCCTGCCATACCGTTTTACGAATAGAACAATGCATGTAATATCTATATGACATGTTATCCTATTAGCAATTTGGTACAGGTCATAAGAAGACATGAACTACTAAGCAATCATTAAATAACATAACCACTACCATGATAGCTAAGTGTTCACATGAGTAGGTATATTTACAAAAATGAAAAACAAATAGAGTTCATACCAGCCTTTTACCACATCCGGTTGTCGTAAATCGTCATTATTGCTTTTCACTTGTGTGGCTTGAATGATGTGAAATGATAACCAAGCCCAAGTGGAACCACGGAAATTTTTGAACTCCTGAAACAACTATACAAAACAGCAGAAGAACAACAAATATTTTTGGGTTTTCGATTTAAAGCAAGCATAGAAAGAAACAAGCAAACAAAGCAAAATCTTTTTGGATTTTTGAATAACAAACAAATGAAAAATAAAGTAAACTAGCACTACAAATTCAAAAACAAGAGAAATAAAGGAAATATTTTTGGTCTTTTGGTGTTTTGCGAAAATAAAATGAACAAGAAACAAAAGCGAAAAGAAAAAGAAACAAACTAAAACATGGATATACAAAGTACCGACATGATATGAATATGATAAAATGAGTGAGCTTCGGCATACCTCCCCCAAGCTTAGGCTTTTGGCCTAAGTGGGAGACATCATCCCCATGGCCCAGAACTCCATCCAGGCGGATCATACCTAGCGTGATCATAATCAGGATCCTGTGAAGAAGAAGCCTGAAGCTCCATAATCAGGATACTGGTGTGAAGAGCTCGCAGTGTCGAAGGGCTGAATGAAGTCCTCCTCAGGACCCCTTCCCTCGCTATCCGCATGAAGGCCATGCTCCTCCATGTATGCATCAAGGTCACCCTCCGAGAATGACCATCCTTGCCTGACATCAAGGTTAAACAAAAGAGGCGCAGGCAAACAGACTATGCGTTCATAGGTTTTAGTTCTCCACCTGATCTTTTAACAAAAACCAATTCATAGATAGATTATCAATGGTGGACCAGCGAGAAACAAAATGGTGGCTAATCATAGAGTTAAGATCAAGTCTTTCAATGGGAAGCTGAATATCAAATGATGTGGTCCTACACCATGCATGGCTAATAAACGAGAAGCAATGAGACCACCACAAACCCCTCCTTTTTCACGGTTAGTGGAGAGACGAAATGCAATCATAGCTCCCAAGTTATAAGTTCTATCACATCTTAAGGCAGCAGAAAGAAATGCCAAATCATAAACAGATAATTTACTTGCATTCTTCTAGCTAGAACACATTTGCTAATGTAGTAGGCAAAATATCGAATAGATGGGAGTTGGATGTTTCGAATTTTACCATCTTCGGCTGTAAAACCTCTCCCTTGGCAAATCTCTGAGTAAAGGTCTTGTAAATACTTTGGTTGACCTCTAATCCTCTCATGAGATCCCCAATGTGGTACCTTAATAGCTGCACAAAAATCATGAAGAGACAAATCTACAGCTTTATTATAGATATTATAATGAACCATGGGGTAGGCAAGTTCCAACTAAATCTAAAACTTTGAACCACTGACATAGTCAGCTTTACATATTGATGTGGTTCATCAGAAACAAAGTGTTCCAACCCTGCATTAGAGATTAAAGTGTGGAAATCATGCAAGATTCCTGCAGCATTCATAAATTCATAGCATGGATAAATAGAAGGAAACACAGAGTCTTCACGGTTGACCCCATGACCTCTGATACTTCCAATTCTTCATAATTAAGCTGGTTTCCAACCATCTTCCTTTTCGGAGAGCAATTGATCCAAATTTCAGCAGCAAAGATGGGCTGAGCAAGTAGATCGAAAAATCTCGAGCAAGAGCAGCAAGAACACGAGTTTGAGCAATGGTGGTGTGTTTGGTCGGGAGAGAGAAAGGAGTGGGAGGAGAGGAGTAAGTGGAGGGCCAGGTGGACCCCACACCAGGGCAGGGCGCGGCCTGCCCTCCACCGCGCCGTGGTGGTGTGGTGGCCTGGTGGGTCCCCCTGGTCATCCTCTGGTACTCCCACGTTCCTCTTTAAAAACTAGGACTTTTAAATATTTTTCAGAATTTTTTGAAAACTTTTATTTCTGACATTTTCTGGGTATTTTAAACAATGAAAACTAGACAAAATGAATTTATGTAAAGACCAAACATTACTTAACTTTGCAAATTACAGTAGCAAAACAGTAGGTAAAAACAAAGTGAGAAAGAAAAATGTTGTTTAGCAATTTTATGCATGTAAAACATATTTGTTAACAAGGTTGATCAAGTCTTGCCACCAAATACATTTTATATGACATAAAAGAATTAAACCACATTGAACAATCATGTTACCTTAAATGGTATAGCTATAGATCCAATCATAAATATTGAAGTTCTTCATGAGGTTCATATATAGGGCAATCAATACTTCCCACTTTGATACTTTTAATATTGGTAATTGTATTAACTCCAAATATTTTGTCCAGCTTCTTGGGAAAATAAACAGTATGCTCTTTGTCATTAACATGGAAAGTCACTTTTCCTTTGTTGCAATCAATAACAGCCCCTGCAGTGTTAAGAAAAGGTCTTCCAAGAATAATAGACATATTATCATCTTCAGGCATTTCAAGCACAACAAAATCAGTTAATATCAAGCAATTATTAGCCACTTGAACAGGAACATCTTCACATATACCAACAGGAACAGCAGTAGATTTATCAGCCATTTGCAAAGATATATCAGTTGGTATCAATTTTTCCAAGTAAAGTCTCTTGTAAAGAGAAAAAGGCATAACACTCACCCCTGCACCTAAATCACATAAGGCAGTTCTAACATAGTTATTTTTGATTGAGCAAGGAATAGTTGGTATACCTGGATCTCCAAGCTTCTTTGGAACCTTACCATTGAAAGAATAATTAGCAAGCATGGTAGAAATCTCTTCATTAGGAATCTTTCTCTTGTTAGAGACAATATCTTTCATGTACTTTGAATAGGGAGGTAACTTAATAGCATCAGTCAAAGGAATTTGCAAAAACAAAGGTTTCATCCATTCACAAAATTTGTTATAATGTTCTTCTTCCTTAGATTTGAGTTTCTTAGTAGGAAAAGGCATTTGTTTTTGCACCCAAGGTTCTCTTTCATTACCATGTTTCTTAGCAAGAAAATCTTCTTTAGTGTACTTTTTGTTTTTAGAATGCTTTTCAGGTTCCTCTTCACTTTCCTCTTTATCAGAAGCATCATTCTTATCTTTATCATTAGCATGTTCATTACCACTCTCAGTTTCAGCATCAGAGATAGATATACTATTTGGATTATTAACATGCTCATTGTCTTTAATAGGTTCAGGAGATTCCTCAACATGTTTATGTTTCTTCTTCTTCTTTTTCTTAGAAGGAGTAGTAGTTTCATTAACTAGTTGAGAATCTTGCTCAATTCTTTTAGGATGTCCCTCAGGATATAAAGGATCCTGAGTGGAAGCACCACCTCTAGTTGCTATACCAAAAGCATGTTTATCATTTTCTCTAGAAGCATTACCTAGCAAATCTTTTTGCACTTTAGTCAATTGCTCAATTTGAGTTTGAACCATATGAAAATGTTTAATGAGTATTTTAACATCATTAGAAGTTCTTTCCAAAACATCATGCAAATGATTAATGACATGAGAATTCTTTATGAAGCTATTTTCTATTCTCCAATTGAAATTGTTTTGCTTAACAATGAAATTATCAAACTCATCTAAGCATTGATCAGGAGGTTTAGAATAAGGGATATCTCTATCATCAAAGCGTTGGAGAGAGTGTACCTCAACTGTAGATGAGTGAGGAATTGGCTTACACAATTCTTCTATAGGTGGAAGATTTTTCACATCTTCAGATTTAATACCTTTCTCCTTAAGAGATTTCTTGGCTTCTCTCATTTCTTCATCATTCAATTCAATTACTCCTCTTTTCCTCGGCGTAGGTACCGGAGTTGGTTCAGGCAGGGTCCAATCATCATGATTTTGGCTTATCTTAGCCAATAATTCCTCGGCTTCATCTGGAGTTCTTTTCCTGAAAACACAACCAGCACAACTATCCAGGTATGTCCTAGATTCAACAGTTAGTCCATTATAAAATATATCAAGAAGTTCATTTTTAGCTAGTTGATGTCCAGGCCGAGCTCTAAGTAAAGAACAAAACCTTGCCCAAGATTCAGGCATTTTCTCTCCCTCATTTTGCTTAAAGTTAAAGATTTTCTGTAAAGCAGCATGTTGAGCACTAGCAGGAAAATATTTCTGAAAGAAAGCATTGACTAAACCCATCGGGCTCTCAATAGATCCAGGAGATAAATCATTAAACCAAGTTTTAGCTTCATCTTTCAATGAGAAAGGGAAAATTTTAGTAACAAAGTAACTGCGTTTCTTAATATCATCAGAAAACAAACTACTCAGAGTAGAGAGAGTGTTCATATGTTCTACAGCACTTTCATTTTCAGTTCCTCGAAAAGGTTCTTTCTCAGCAATAGTTATAAAAGACAAGTCCACAGAGAAATCATAATCTTTATCTTTTATATTTATGGGAGATGTAGCAAATTTAGCATCAGGAGAAAGTTTATAGTTGACAGCACGTCTTTGAAGAAGATTTTTAATAGCATTAACATCTTTAGAGGTATCACAATTCATGCATTCATCAATAAAGTCATCATCAAGTTCAACATAAGTTTCCTCAAGATCATCACTAGTAGTTTCTCTTGTTTCAGGTGAATAAGCAGGTGTAACAGGAGTTTCATTAGGTGTTTCAGTATTTTCAAGTTGTTTAGATTTAGCAATTGTAGCATCTAGAAAAGGACCTAGTGAACCTCTTTCATCAAGCACAGTAGAAGCATCATCAAATTCATCAGAAACATTCTCAGATTCAGCAGAAGTAGCAGCACGTGAAGCATGTGCATGTGGTGGTGTGACAAGTTGACTTATAACAGACGGTGAATCAAGAGCAGCAGAAGTGTTCAGAGTTGTACCTCTCCTTGTAGTGGATGGCAATATGCGAACCTTATCATCACGAGGTTTACCCATGATGAATGAATTGCAGCGAGCAGTATGACTCCCTGGTGAGCTTATAAATAGAGCTATGCTCCCCGGCAACGGCGCCAGAAAATAGTCTTGATGACCCACAAGTATAGGGGATCGCAACAGTCTTCGAGGGAAGTAAAACCCAAATTTATTGATTCGACACAAGGGGAGCCAAAGAATATTTATAAGCCTTGACAGATGATTTGTCAGTTCAGCTGCACCTGGAAGTAGACTTGCTCGACACAGTTTATCAGTAGCAACAGTTTTATGACAGTAGCAGTAGTGAAATAATAGCAGCAGTAAAATAAAGACAGCAGTAATAATTGCAGTAGACAGCAGGATTAAAATACTGTAGGCATAGGGATGGATGAACGGGCGCTGCATGGATGAGATAATTCATGAAATAGTCATACATAGGGCAATTGCAGATAAATAATAATAAGGTATCCAAGTAATAATCAATCATAAGCATGTGTTCCGTATTTAGTCGTACGTGCTCGCAATGAGAAACTTGCACAACATCTTTTGTCCTACCAGCCCGTTTGCAGCGGGGCCTCAAGGGAAACTACTGGTAATTAAGGTGCTCCTTTTAATAAAGCACCGGAGCAAAGCATTAACACTCCGTGAACACATGTGATCCTCACGTCGCAACCATCCCCTCCGGTTATCCCAATTTCTGTCACTTTGGGGCCTCGGGTTCCGGACAGTGACGTGTGTATACAACTTATAGATATGATCCAAAACAATAATTATCTCATGATTCAATAACATGTTCAGATCTGAGATCATGGCACTCGGGCCCTAAGTGACAAGCATTAAGCATAATAAGTTGCAACAATGACATAAAGTACTACCGATGGATACTAGGCACCATGCCCTAACAAATCTCACAACTATTACATGAATGATCTCATCCAATCCCTACCATCCCCTCAGCCTACAGCGGGGAATTACTCACACATGGATGGGGGAGTCATGGATGGTCGATGGAGAGGTGGCGGTGATGATGATGGCGATGATCTCCTCCAATTCCCCGTCCCGGCAGGGTGCCAGAACGGAGTTTCTGATCCCCGAAATAGGGTTTTCGATGGCGGCGGAGCTCTGGAAGTTTCTGGAAAAAGCGTCGATCCCCCGAAGTTTTTAGGTCAGAGGCTTTAGTAGTCCAAAGGGGAGCTGGGGGCCACACAGGGGGCCACACCACCCCTGGGCGCGGCAAGGGCCAACCGCGCCCTGGGTGCGTGTGGGCCCCTGTGCCCCCTCTGCTTCGTCTTCTGGCTCCGTGGGTCTTCTGGAAAAATAGAATTTCTGGAATTTTTCTGGAATTTTCCTGAAACTTTGACTTTCTGCACAAAAAAAGACACCAAGGCAATTCTGCTGAAAACAGCGTTAGTCCGTGTTAGTTGCATTCAAATCACACAAATTAGAGGAAAACAATAGCAAAAGTGTTCGGAAAAGTGGATACGTTTTGGACGTATCAGATGCCGGCAGCAGCCAGCGTCAGAAGAACAGTGGCCCTGCTTGGGGCTAGAACCAAGATGGGAAGAGGCAATTCGGGGTCAGCAGAAGCCTTGGGATGACAAGCCGAGGTTAACTTATGAGACCATGTTAGATGGGCCATGCAGCTACCACACGCATGACCCTCGCAGGCCTGCTAATCATTCAACTCGGCAGTGTAGTTGGTATCATCGCACATTGAAGGAAGGGGGAGGATCAGGAGCAAACCAGCAAATGGGAGCACCTCAGAGACCTCCAGCACAGAGGCATGTACCGCTCACCGGGGCAAACACTATCCCAGTGAATGCACCTCCTGCGAGGCCGGCAGCTCCTAGGCCTGTTAATCAGGTGAATATCGGAGGCAATGGTGGCAACGCTGGTCCGAGTCGTCAGGCAGAATATCGCCAGGGTGAATACAGAGAAGCTCATCAGAGCTATGTGCTGTTTGTGACGGAGCCATCTGACAAGCAAAGCTTGCATCGGCATTTGATGGAGGTAAATGCCGTTATGCCAGCTGTGCCGAAATATATGAACTGGGCTGATCAAAAGGTCAGTTGGGGCATAGATGATCATCCTCGGATCATGCCAAGTCCGGGATGTTACGCTCTAATTGTGGATCCGACATTCATCAGGCCCACCCTCAATGTCAGGTTCACCCGAGTTCTCGTTGACAATGGGAGCAGTATCAACATCATGTACCGAGACACCATGGTGAAGATGGGAATCGCGGCAAACATGTTGCAGCCAAGTCATACAACCTTTCATGGCATAGTACCGGGTGTGTCATGTGCACCTATGGGCAAAATCTGGGTTGATGTGTTGTTCGGCACCCAGGACAACTGCAGAACAGAGAGCATAGAGTTCGAGGTAGTGGATCTCGAAAGTCCATACCATGCTTTGCTCGGCAGGCCAGCCTTGGCCAAGTTCATTATATCTACCCATGTGGCTTACCTCAAAATGAAGATGCCTGGACCTAACGGTATTATCACCATCTCGGGGAACTACAAGTGCTCCATCGAGTGTGCCTCGGCTGGCTCGTGTCTGGCCGAGTCTTTAATCATAGCTGCTGAGAAGAAGAGAATTTATGAAGTGGTTGCGCTGGCCCAGTCAGCTCAACTCGGTATGCCGGGTATGGCCAACCCGGAGCAAAATGCGTCATTCCAGGTGCCCAAAGAGACAAAGAAAATCAATGTTGATCCGGCGTTCCCAGAGAACAATGCCATCATTGGAACCGGGTTAACTGAGAAATAGGAAAGCAAGCTCAGTCACTTCCTCCGTGAGAATCGGGATATATTTGCTTGGTCAAATCATGACCTGCCAGGTGTTCCGAGTGAGTTGGCTGAGCACTCTTTGTTTGTCAGACCGGATATGAAACCGGTAAAGCAACCAATGCGCCGTTGGGCGGATGAAAGGAGAAAGGTGATTGGCGATGAACTGGCCAAGTTACTCGCAGCTGGGTTTATCATGGAAGTACTGCACCCGGACTGGTTGGCTAATCCAGTTCTGGTAGAGAAGAAAAAGGATGAACCTTTGGTGATCAAGGTGTGGCGCATGTGTATAGACTTCACAAACTTGAACAAGGAATGTCCAAAGGATCCATTCCCGCTGCCTCGAATTGATCAAGTGATCGATTCCACAGCCGGGTGTGAGCTGTTATCCTTTGTGGATGCTTATTCTGGTTTTCACCAGATACCGCTTAACCCAGTCGATCAAATAAAGACTGCTTTCATTACCCCGTACGGGGCTTACTGCTTTCGAGTTATGACATTCGGTTTGAGAAATGCTGGTGCTACGTACCAGAGATGTATGCAAAAGTGCTTGCATGATCAGGTAGGCAAAAATGCGCAAGTATATGCTGATGATATAGTCATCAAAACCAAAGAAAAAGCCACGCTAATTGATGATCTTAGCGAAACATTTGCAAACTTGAGGAAATTCCGGTTGAAACTTAATCCGGACAAGTGCACTTTTGGTGTACCAGCAGGAAAGTTACTCGGTTTCCTCGTATCTAGCCGAGGTATCGAGGTAAATCCGACAAAGATCCATGCTATTGAAAGCATGAGGTTGCCGAGATGTCTCAAAGATGTGCAGAAATTCACTGGATGTTTAGCATCTTTAAGTCGGTTTGTTAGCAGGCTGGGAGAAAAGGCATTGCCTTTATACGAGCTAATGAAGAAAAGTGATAACTTCACGTGGACCCCGCAAGCGGATGCGGCGTTCACCGAGTTAAAAAGGATGTTAGCAACTGCACCGATACTGGCCTCACCATTGCCCAAAGAGCCGATGTTGCTCTACATTGCAGCCACAAACCGAGTTGTCAGTGCAGTCATTGTGGTGGAGAGAGAAGAAAATGGTAAAACCGTGCAGAGGCCGGTATATTATCTGAGCGAGGTGATCTCGTTGTCCAAGCAGAACTATCCTCATTACCAGAAAATGACCTATGGTGTCTACATGGCAGCCAAGAAATTAAAGCATTATTTTCAAGAGCATTCAGTCACAGTGGTATGTGAGGCTCCTATCTCGGAGATCATCAATTGCAAAGATGCGACTGGCCGAGTAGCCAAGTGGGCCATAGAGGTGTCCCCTTACGCACCACTTTATGAGAGAAGAGATACCATCAAGTCTCAGGCACTGCCGGATTTCTTGGTGGATTGGGCCGAGATGCAATATGAACCACCACTGCCTGACTCCAATTACTGGAGAATGCATTTTGATGGATCCAAGACAAAAATTGGTCTGGGTGCCGGGGTAGTTCTTACCTCGCCAAAGCAAGACCAGCTGAGATATGTGTTGCAAATCCATTTTGCGGCATCTAACAATGTGGCCGAGTATGAGGCACTTGTTCATGGGCTCAATGTGGCCAAGGAGATTGGTATTCGCCGGATTGAGTGCTTCGGAGATTCGGATCTGGTGGTGCAGCAAGCCTCGGGAAACTGGGATGCTTTGGACGCCAATATGGCGTTATATCGGTTTCATGTACAGAAGATCTCGGGGTTCTTTGAAGGCTGCGAGTTCAAGCATGTACCTCGGGCGGAAAATGAAGCAGCTGACATACTGTCCAAGCTAGGTTCGTCTCGGGATCCAATTCCTCCCGGCATATCCTTGGAGCATCTCAGGAAGCCATCCATCAAACCCTCGCCAGAG
This sequence comes from Poa pratensis, assembly GCA_947311845.1. Classification (NCBI taxonomy): domain Eukaryota; kingdom Viridiplantae; phylum Streptophyta; class Magnoliopsida; order Poales; family Poaceae; genus Poa; species Poa pratensis. The sequence goes on from CAMZMU010000111.1 coordinate 25,272,712, forward strand.
TCCGAGTCAATCTTTATCCCGGCAAAACCGGAATCTGGAGCTGTGCCCATGGACATTGATGTCGGGTGCATCTGGGAAAACCCGGGGACTGATTGGCAGGTCGCGGGGACTGGCTGCATAGTGTCGGAGGAGGCAATGTCGGTTTGTTTCATGGATGTGGATGATCCTTTGTTTCCAGTGCATACTGTGCCGGAATGGGCACAACCCACAATGACATATGACAGATGGAAGTTTGCCGAGCAATGAAGTTGAGGCCAGGCAAATACAAAGAAGATCCAAGGCATATACCATCATCAACCATGAGTTATACAAGAGAAGTGTGACCGGGGTGCTGCAGCGCTGTGTTGAGCTACAGGAAGGGCAAGAAATGCTCTTGGAAATTCATCAAGGAGAGTGTGGCTATCATGCTTCGTCAAGGGCCTTGGTGGCTAAGGTATTCCGGCATGGGTTCTATTGGCCCAATGCTTTGAATCAAGCAGAAGATATTGTTCGAAAGTGTGAGGGATGTCAGAGATTTGCTAAGAAGATCCACATGCAAGCTTCGGCACTCAAGACAATCCCAATCACTTGGCCCTTTGCTGTTTGGTGCTTAGATATGGTGGGAGAATTCAAGCCAGCCCGAGGTAACATGACTCATATGCTGGTAATGGTGGACAAATTCACCAAGTGGATTGAGGTAAAGCCAATCCGGAAATGTGATGGACACACTGCGGTGACCTTTTTGAAGGACATCATTTTGAGATATGGTTATCCCCATAGCATTATCTCGGATAATGGTACAAACTTTGCTGTGGGAGAGTTTGCACGGTTCTGTGCTGATAAGGGAATTCGCCTAGACATAGCCTCGGTGGCGCACCCTGAGGCAAATGGGCAAGTGGAGAGAGAAAATGCATTGGTGCTGGCTGGCATAAAAGCTCGGTTAATAGAACCACTAGTGAGAACTCCGGGATGCTGGATAGAGGAGATACCAGCAGTATTGTGGGGTCTAAGGACCACACCGAATCGATCAACTGGTTATACGCCATTTTTTCTGGTCTATGGATCAGAAGCGGTCTTGCCGACCGACATAGAGTATGACGCGCCGAGAGTAGCATTGTACACTGAAACCGAGGCAAAAGAAGCTCGGGAAAACGGTGTTGATTTGCTTGAAGAAGCAAGAGAGTTGACCTTGACTCGGTCAGCAATATATCAGCAAAATCTCCGACGCTATCATAGCCGGAAGATCAGCCCTCGAGTGTTCCAAGAGGGGGACATGGTGCTCAGGCTGGTGCAGCGCACTGCAGGCCGACTTAAGATGTCACCTCTGTGGGAGGGACCGTTCATTGTGAGCAAGGCTCTGCACAATGATTCATATTACCTTATAGATGCGCAGAAACCCATGAAGCACAGGAGGGACAAGTCTGGAGAGGAAACCAAACGTCCCTGGAATATAGCTCTACTACGACCCTTTTACTCATAAGGACATGATGTATGTATCTCGGTTTCCTTTGAATAAAATGCTGGCACTCCGAAACTTAACTCGGGGACTGCCTTTTGTATATATATATGCTTGTGTTTGTATCTCTGTTTTATCCGTGTTGTTTATATGTCGGATGATTTTTTGACTCTGTTTCAAAGCTCAAGTAGTGTGTGATGTTTTGTTGTGATCTTGTGACTCGACTGACGAATGCCAAAATGGCAGTCAAGAGCAGAGGTTATGATATGTGGTAAACATGAAAATGAACTCGGGGATTTGGTTCAAGAATGATCCGACATATGTAGTTTACTAACCCGGCTTTTTACATGTCGGATGACTCTGAATCTTGCCTCAAATTTTACAAGTACTGTATGCTATAATTTTGATCTTGTGACTCGACTGTCGAACGCCAAAATGGTAGACAAGAGCAAAGATTACTAAGTATAGTAAACGAGAAAGTAAACTCGGGGTCTTGATAAAAAAGTGATCCGGCATCAAGCCGTTCTCTTTCAGAAGTAGCAAGGCTAGAGTAGTCTCGAAGGAACTTAAAATGTATATTACATCTGCACCCGGCATTCCGGGGATTTAATAGTTTGAGTTCATCCAAGTTAAGCAGCAGCTTCAGAGGAAGGAGCAGATTCGGTTGCAGGGGCAGACCCGGATGAAGCAGCAACCTCGGTTGAAGGAGGAATCTCGGTTGCAGGAGTAGATTCGGCCAATGGAGTGGCAGACTCGGGCGCAGTTGGGGTGATTTCCTCCTGCTGGATCAAGGAAGTGTCGGCAGCACTTGGATTGGCCGAGACATGCATTGGCTCATTGGAAGTCTCGGCTGCAGACTGTTTTGCAGTCTTAGCCGAGGCATCGCGAGTTGACTCGGAATCAGAAGACTCGGAATCAGACCCACCATACTCTTGCTCGGAGCCATCATCAGCAGTGGCATCTTCTTCTTCTTCGTCTTCATCATCAGAGTAAACCTCACCAGCGTCAACAGATCGAGTGTTGGCAAACCTGGCCATGAAGGTAGCAGCTTCCTCGCGCTTTGCAATCAATGCCGGGTCAGTAGCCCATGGGGAGCCATCGCGTAAAGTACGCAGGGTATCGAGCTTGATATCCTCATACCAAGTCATCAGAAAGAGCAAAGCCGCGTCAGCTCCGGTGCGAGCAGAAGAAGACCGCCATTCCCTTAGTCGAGACTCGGTTTGTTGCAAGCATGCGGATAACTCGGCAATGGTCTTGGCACTGGGAGATTCGGGCCACAGCACGTAGTAGGCTCGGATGCTGGCATTAAGAAGCTCAACGCCGATGCTCCTCAAGGGAGAAATTCGAGCCTTGAGTGCAGTCAAGTGATCCTCAATATCCCAAGCTTCGGGTAGCGGAGCCCCGGATGCCTCGGCTCTCGCAGCTCGGGCCTTCGTCACGGTGTTGGTTGCTGCAGCTTGGCAGTGCTCAAAGTGTTCTGAGAGCAAATAGGCTGACGCCAAATCAAATGAGATATCGACACAAAATTTCATGGCAGAAAGGTACAAAGAAAAGAAATATGATTCGGAAAACTTACTGTCCATCTCTTCATTGAGCTTGGTGAGCTCAGCCAGCCACTTGGCAGCTTTTGCCTTGAAGGCGTCCAACTCTTCTTCAGCTTTGGTAGCCTTAGCCTCGCATTCGTCACTATGCGCTTTAATCTTCTTGTCACCAGCGGCACGCTTCTCGATAGCTTTCTTCAGCGTGTCCTTCTCCTTCTGCAACTCGGTCTTCTCTTTCTCGACCCGGTCAAGTTCCTGCCGGAGCCGAGTCACCTCAGACTTTTCTTCTTCAAGAGCACGCTTGTGCTCAGCGTCCTTCGTGGTCATTTCCTTCTGCTGGTTCTGGAAGGAGAGCTTAAGCGCCCGGTGCTCCAAGGCTAGTTTCTTGAAGATCCGGCTCCGAGCGTTGGTGCAATCCCGCCAAAAGAAAAAATGTTAGTAAGGGTAAAAAGAATCCCGGCGACTGAGAGCCCGAGATTGATAAGAAAGGATACCGGGTCAGCTAGACAGGAAACTCGGGGACTGGCTATCCGAGTTTACTGTAAGCTCGTGCCGAGTAAACTCAACATGGGACTCGGGGACTGAATGTCCCAGTGATTTTTGCAAGTTATGGTTAATGATCAAGTTTTTGAAGATTCGCGCCGAGTTACTTGTTACTCGGGCGAGTATCAATTACTCAGCCCAAATCTCGGGGACTGTGGATAGTATGATTATTGATCATTGTATAGTAAATGCTAAGTTCTGAGAAGTTTACCTCGACAACCCTGCTAGTCTGAAGGGCTGGAACCTGCATCGAATGCAGGGACTGTGTAATTAGGCCGGGGCCAACCGGGTGTGGATTTGCCGGAGTAGAAGAAACTTCGCTGGGGTCCGCGGCGTTCCAATCCATCACATACTGTCCAACCAAACCGAGGCTGTTGTTACTCGGAGTGCGAAGATTTGGAAGAACATGGCTGTTGACCCGGGGGCGGGAAATCAACTCGGAGAGGTCTTGGTACGCCCGGGTTGTTGTTGGGGTCACAGTGATTTGCCTGCTCTGACCCGGGGCCTGCTCCTTCTGCTGTTTCTCTTGCGGCAGCTTTTGCGGTTTCTCTGGCTGCTGTGACTTGTCCTTCTCCAGCTGTTGCTGCTGTTGCTGCTTCTGCTGTTGCTGCTGTTGTTGCCTCTGCTGTTGCTTCCACTGTTGCTGTTGCTTGTTGTGCTTTTGCTGGGCACGAGGTGAGAGTCGGGGATCCGGCTTAGGCGAGCTCTTAGTCGGAGTCTTGGCCTGCTCTTTCTCCAGGTCCTTAAGAGGAGAAAGGGGAATTTGGTCTTGACCCGGAGCCGAGGTTTGCTCGAGGCCTTGGCCCTCTCCCAAATCCGGATCAAGATTCGGCGAAGGAGACACGGCAGAAGTAGCACGCACCGGGGAAGGGATTGCTCCCCCGGGGCTGCTAATCCCGGTGCTGGCAGTCAGAGGTGGCGAGGAAGGAACAGGGGACCGAATAGAGCTGTGGGTCTGTTTTGCGGTGAGGAGATCGCTGCATAAACCTAGATAAAGTGTTAACTCGGATGATGTAACACCCCAAAAATTCAAACCAAATTTTTAGCGGTGTTTCCTGACACCTGAAAAACTTTTTCTATTTCTCCTAAAAGTTCTTCAAATATTTTGGGGATGTTTTGACTTTGGAATTTGCTCTCTCAGAATTTCCCGGTGATCCATGAACCTCCCCAATGCTCGTGGTAATTTTGTGCTTAGGTTTTCTCTCGAAAACCCTAGCCCTAATTATCGAATCTTTTTGAACCTTTTTCTCCACCTACAAAAGGGAAGCCCATTTCCATAGCCAGATAAATTCCACTAAAAATACCAGAGGACTCCCACATCCATATTAGGACATTCCATGCAAAAATATTGCATACTCCAATGCAATATTTCCAAGTTAGACATTAATTTCCGAAGTGCCATTTCTGATCCAGAAATTATCTAGACACCTTACACTCATCCAAAAATTATGCCATTTTGGGAAGGTGCATGATTTCAACTCCTGAACATTTCACTCCATTGTCCCAACCTCATTTGAGCAATATTTGAGGTACTTCCTTTGTAATGCCCATTTCATGCCTTTTTGCAATTTCCAAAGGAACCCCTATTTGAATGTTTCCAAAAATTCTATGAAAATTTGGGAGTGATCCCTAGGCAGTGTGTGACCCCTTTATGCAAAAACATTTGGTACCTTGCTAGGAAAATGTTGAACTTTTTCCCTTTGCAAGTTTCTGCCCTAAAATCCATTTGTGTTCAAAATCACACCAAATGATTTTTGTAGTGGGAAGTAAGCACCTAGATGCAAGCACTAGGAGACCCTACCCCTCTGGGCCAAGCCTTGTTCAAACCAAAAATGGTTTGCCTCTCCAAACAACAAATTTCAAAATAGTCCAGTACTGTATTTTGAAAATTGTAGTCGCACCAACTTGCAAATTTGCAAAAACTTTGGTCAGAAAAGTTGTTGGGATTTGCATTTGGCACAACGTGACGCGATTAGTTTTCCCTCTGGCGCCCTGGGATGAGAGAACCGTCTCAATGCCGATGTCGGCATGGCCCTCTGGCGTGGTCACCACCGGCATCGCCAAGCCCAACAGCGCCGCCGTGCTCTTCCTCCGGTTCCCGCGCTGTTGCCTGGTTCCGCTGAACCCCAGCCGCGACCCAGCCCTCTCCTGCTCCCAGGATAAGCTCGAGCTCGACCCTATCCCCTCACTGTGGCCGGAAGACGTGAGCCGTGACCTCACGGTGCCTTCAATGGCAGCACCGGCCATTACCTACCTCTCCTCCCCCTGGGATATAAAAGCCCACCCCCGAGCCCTCTCTAGCTCGCACCATCCCTCCTATCCCTCCTCACCTCCTCGCATCGCCAGGAACCGAAGGTTCCCCGAGCTCGAACCGTGGCCGTAGCTCAGCCGAGCTTGCTGGCACCGCGGCCGAGCCCCCCCTGCAGCCCTAGACCCCTCCACGGGTGCGGCCAGGGATCACGGCCTCGCCTCCGTCCTCAGCCGGGCCGCCCGTCGCCGCCGGCCGCTGCTGGCCGAGCTTCCCCGTGCGCACCCGTGCACACTCGCGGGAGGAGGGTGTTGACCGCATTCCCGCCGCCGGCTCCTCTTCCCCTGGCCGCGGCCCACCTCTGCCACTCCGTCCCCGCCGTCGGCCGGCCGGCCGGTGCGCAGAGCCGCCCGCTCCGGTGACCACGGCGCTCTGCCGTGCGGGAGCCAGAGAAAGAAGACGACGGATCCTTCGATCCGTTCGTCGTTTTTTTTCTCTCCTTCGTTTCCGTTGCATACCGTTTCAGATAGTGGGCTCGGCAGTAGGCCACGGCCCGCCAATGGCCCAGCCCAGGCGCAGCAGCACGCAGGCGCATGACGGCCCAGCGACGGCCCAGTCGCGCAGCGAGGCAGCCCATCCAGATTTTTTTCCCGCAGCCTGTTTTCTTTTCTTCCGGTGAGTAAATTCAAACGCCCGTAGTTTCTAAACCGTAGCTCCGATTTAGGTGATTCAAATTTGTAAATTCATAATTTTGAGAGATCTAGCCAGTGGTACCATTCTTGCTGTATTTGGAGCAATTTAGTTTCACAGCCTTTATTTAATACGTCGTTGGTCGTTTCGTGGAGTAGGCGTTCTCCGGGATACCGACCCCCGACGAGTCCGAGACTTTCCGAACCGTTCCAAGACCATCTCCAGAGGCAAGCTAACCCCTTGCTATGAGCCATCCCGCAATGTTTGTTTGTTATCTGTTGGTTGCCATACCGAGTGTTATGTTTTATGTTTGTCTCCTGTTCGATTGTTATGTCTGTCTGTTATTATCGTTGCATGTCTGTTTGTTGTCCCTATTTTATATGAGCCTTGTATTGTTGTATGTATATCATGTTGCGTTTTAAATATTTGCGCTACTTTATAACTGCTTATCTGTGCATCACTCACATTCCCGAGACAATGGCCGGTGGTACCGCCTCAGTCGAAGGAATGGGGGAATTATTACAATTGTGCGTCTCGCGCTTGAGGGCTTTGTTTGCTTCTTTCTTCTTCGCCGAGGTGAGGAGCGGACGAATGTCGTCTTATCATCCTCGGGGTTGGGGGCATTTGCCAAAAGAGTTATTTGCCTTGTCCCACCGTCAAATATGGTTGGCATAGACCACCCGGACTGCGACGCTGGGAGCTGCCTTTCCATTTGGTTCTTATTGCCGAGATTGCTGACACCACGTCTGGGTAACCCTCGAGTGGAATGGATGCTCTCTCATTCTTATGAGTGCTTTTCGGTTCATTCTTTTACGGTGACACCGGCCGGGTTGCCCGCCACCGTCATCCGTTTGAAATATTATGCTGTCATTCTGTGAACACTAACCCCCGAGTGACACCGGCCGGGTCTCCCGCCACAGTCACCCGGGTATTACTATTATTGTTATGTTGATATCTATACATGTAAGTATTATGTTGCTAATGCCTTGTTGTTGTTGATATATGATATTGATGTCGTGATTATTATGCTGGACTACAAATGAAGGCGAAAACAGAGAATATTTTGCTTAGTACGACTTTGGGCGTGATAAACCTGAGGTGCCGGCTGAGTGGGATGCATTCTGATAGGTGGTAGAGCAAACTCTCGAGAGCATCAACCTAGCCAGCTAGCCTTGTTCATGGGATATGGAACAACAGTTCAGTGTCGGTCACACTGTGTGTCCTCGTCGTGTCCGGAGGTTTAATCTAAGTATTGTTTGAAATAAAGATGAACAACCTGATTTCACTAAATGAACAATAAGATGATGCAGGGAATGTCACTTGAGTTGTGGGTGGTTACCGTGTCTAAGGATGACGGTGTGATCGTTGGGAGCCTAGAGCTAGGCCTGAGCCAACATCAACCGTGCACGCTTAGAGTGGAAAGTTGAGGCCAGAGGGCCTAGCAGAGATCACAGGTGCCGTTGTGTACTGTTTGGTACCAATTGGTACACTCGTCTACTTGTCACAGGTAAGCTCGTTGTGTGATTGCCGGTGCACGATCCAACCCCACCTGGCTTGGACTCTGTACTGGTGATACTCCAGTTGATTGCGTATGCGATGATTTGCTTGTGATGCCATGCTACTTTTATGTCATGTACCTAGAGTAGACTCTTGCCATGTGTAGGATTTTATTTCAAATGTATATCTTGCTGCATGATTGTTGGATTGTTTGTAGTAAGTGGCGAATTCTTGCTGAGTGCATAATAATGTACTCACGGGCCTTGTGATTGTGGCCAGATATTGGTGAGGAACATCTTCTACCATAGCAAGGAGAGGGAGCCAGAGCGTGCTAGGATCAGTAGCCCAGCCAGATGCCTGTGGAGTGGAGCCGCTCCAAGCCGTTGCCTTAGTCGTCTTCCACTGCCAGTTAAACTCTGTCCTGAGCCATGCTTGGCTTGATATTTTGTCATGCCTTGATGGCCTTGTAAACCATTTGTAGTACTTCTTGTGCCTGATTGTGTAATGATTTCCACTATGTTGCACTGTCGCGACGTGCGGCCAGATATCTTGGGCTGGCGCATGGGACGACCGCCTCTCTGGTGATATGTGCCAGGGAGGGGTGTCACAGATGATGTCAATTCGGTTAAGGGAAAGAAGGAAAGAGGGAAAGCAGTATCTTACCCCTTACTGGTTGATAGGACCTTGCCCTTGCGCTTGACAGCGGCTTTCTTGCCCTTCTTAGCCGGAGGAGCCACTGGCCCGGGCGCACCGGATCGTTTCCGGGATGTGCCTTGGGCACCCGGATTAGCTGTAGCACGAGGTGCATACCATGAGGCAGGAATAGCGTCAATGGGATCCAGGATTTGACAATCGTCATCTTCGTCCTCTGTCAAGTCTTGAACGACACGGGCGGATGGCTTACCCGGGTAGGAGCCTTGGCACGAGGAACCGGCATATAGTCCTCGTTATCCGGATCTTCAGTCTCCTCGGGTCGCGCACGGCGATCTTTGGTCCATTTCCGGGTCTTCAGGTCCCCATCTTCAGTGGCTTGTCGGGTAAACAGCTGCAGGAAAAGCGAAACAGATTCGGATTAGTGAAGTGGTGCAATACCGAGATAAAGTTAGATTCGGAAAGCAGAGTTATGTCAGTCCAAAGGTGATAAACTAACCCGAGGTGGAAGCCGGGATCGGCTAAACGGCTCTACGCCCCATTCCCAATTGTCCTCCATCTCGGTCTGGGCAATGGCCTTGACCCGTCTCCTAACTTGGGCATTGGTGAGGTCATGGGTGCTGACCCAGATAGGATCCAGCAAGCCACTCATATGGCAAATCTTGTGCACGCGGTACTGGAGGGGATTGACTCGGCGCATGACGAAAGTCCTCAAGAGGTCGTCTGCGCACATCTTCTGTTCCAGCAGCCCCTCAAGGGTTTGATGGATCATTTGGACCTCAGGAATTCTGTTCCGCGGGTCATAATCCCAGTTTAACTCGGCTATGGGGGGAGTGATGTCGAACTCTGGCAGGTTGAGAACATCCCGGTCATGTGGGCTCCTCACGTAGAAAAAGGACCGTTGCCATTTCCGGCAAGATTCTAACCCGGTAATCCGGGAAAGATGGAGTGCCTCCTCGGGGTGATGCTAGCCGCACCACACGCGGTCATATCCTTCTCGATCTCCCCCTTATTCGGAATGGTTTGCTTGCAGAGGCGAAAGTACTTGGCCCAGGCGGGGACAGTGGGCCAGAGGCCAAGATACCCCTCCATGAAGGAGGTGAAGGCTGAAAGAGATGTAATGGCGTTGGCAGGGAGATGGTGAGGTTGTAAGCCGAATTTGTCGAGAAATGCCCGGAAAAAGGGGCTAGCTGGGAGTCCAAACCCGCGCTGAAAGTGCGCAAGGAAGACCACCCGTTCACCCTCTTCCAGAGCCGGCTCGAGTTCCTTTCCCGGAAGCCGGCATATAACCTCGGCCGTGATGCGCCGGGTCTTGAGCAACCAATCGAGGTCATCTTGTTCTACGTCTGATCCTTCCCAGCCGCCTCGCGCTGACTCGGCCGGGTCTGGAGTATTGCGGCCTGACATCTCAGGGCTGAACCTGCAAAGAGTGCAAATACAACCGAGATAAGTAAATCCGAGTCTTAAGTCTAGAATCAGAGCAAGTGACACGGAGAAACAATGCAAATGACTCGGAAACCGAGTCAAATGACCCGGAAGAGCCGTGCAACTGCCCAGGGGCAGAGCCCGGAAACCGAGTTAAATAATTCGGAAACCGAGGTAAAAACACTCGGAAAGGTGATTCGGAAAAGGTGATTCGGGTGAAAAGTTACAAACAAGATTTTGCGTGATTCTGTGAGCAAAAGATCTACCGAGCGAGTAAAAAAGGAAATAAAACATGAGTTAAGGCAGAGAAAGATGAAACCCTCAGGGGCATTGTCAGGGTATCAGCGCAAGAAAGATCTGGAAATAGGTCCAAGTAGATTCACTAAGGAGCAAGCAAAGCAATCCTAGCAAGTATAGTATTTACAGATCCAGAACATCCTAAGGATGGACTAGGAAGAACAGGCTATGAAGAACACCGGAGAGGATTCATGGAGAAATGGAGATTGGGAATCCTTACCGCAATGCAGATCCCGCGGGAAGGAGTTTGGCGGTGGCGGCGCGGTCGATTCCAGGCGTCGGCGACGGCGAAATGCCTCGGCGTCGGGCGAGGGCAAGGTGCTCTTCGCGGCGGCGGCGTAGGAGATGATTTCATGGAGGAGAGGAGAGCGGAGGAAGAAGGAGGCCGAACCGTTCCCCTCTCCCCTATTTTATAGGCACGGGGGCGTGCGGTTGCTGAGGCGGCGGGAACGGTTCCCCAAATTGCGCTCGAAACCGCATTAGTGGGCTAGTGGTGGGCCCGCCATCATTGGCGCAGTTCCCCAAGCGTCGTGTGAGCTGGTCAACAGTGGTCAAAGGATCATGCGTGAAATGACCGAACGTGACACGTGGAACGTGTGCGACGTGCGACGCGCGGCGTGTGCAAAGGCATGATCGCCTGTGCGCGCGAATCAAGGCAAAGCTCGGTGGAGTTAAAGAGAATCTCGTTGATTCGGTTAAACCAACTGAAGGATGAAAGTCGGATAAGGTTGGCACTTTGACTCGGAGAAACTCGGCCTGACCGAGGTGCGTCTGACTCGGAAAGGCTGTTGGCTTGTTTTGTTTTGTTAAACCTGGTGTGGCCCTCCATCCGAGTCTGTAGGACCGCACCAGCTTCGGGGACTAATGTCGGGGGGCTACCCCGAGGTAGGGTCATGGTGAGGAATAAACAGTGTCCAGGAGAGGACCGAGATACATGGCAACCGAGATATCACGGCCTAGAAGAGGTCGAGGTACATTCCTGAAGTAATCCGGCATGTCTTGGCCAGAAGGGGCCGAGGCATAGAGCTGTGAGCCGAGGTAACGCTAGGCCCAGAATTGGCCGAGTTAAGCTAACCGAGGTACGTGGACCGACATATGAATGTCGGTATCTCCTTGTCTTTTGCTGTGTGCAGGGACTCTCCGAGTTAAGGAGGAGAGGCACTCAAACATTCCGAGATATACAGGCCGAGTTAAAAAGAAGAGGCGCAAAGTCAATGTCTCTGTCACGTCCTGCCTGATACGGGGGCGTGGCAGAGGATAAGCTGCAGAGGATAGGGATAAGCTGACCGACATGCTTATCTCTGTCATCAGGGGAGCAGAAGACGAGGTAACACTGGGCTCGAGGCACTGCGTGTCCCTGACAGAGGTCACAATGATGACCAAGAAGCTGACACATGCGTGCGTATCGGCGGGAGAGGGGGTCATCATGACCTTGAGGTTGACTCGGAAGTGACAGGTACAGTGTCGGTTTTGGACTGTGGTGTTTGGATTTTAGTGGCAACACTGTAACTCGGTTACTGTAACTCGGCTACAGTATGTCGGTTACTGAAACTCGGTCTAGCCTATAAATAGGCTCCCACCCCCTCCTGCGTGAGGGACGGTGCCCTGAGAGATCTTTTCCCTCATAGCTAGTTTCTTCCTCCTTGAGAACTTGGCAACAGCTGAGTGCATATAGCTCAAGGAGCACCATTGTATTTGTGAGTTCCCAGTATATCGAGATAGACAGGCAGGAGTAGGGGTTTTACCTCCTCACGAGGGCCCTGGACCTGGGTAGTTCTTGCGTGTGCTTCACCATTTCCGTGTGCGCTCTTCAGCGCGCCAGCCCTCCCCGGTATCACCAGCGTCCATCGGCCCCAACATAAGCCATCCTATGGCATCTGCCGTGTTCATACCACGACAGCCACGCAATTACCCATGCATTGCAATGCATGCAGTACTTTTTTTTTTGAAATTTTCCACCATATATATTAATCGGTCATAAGTATATCCGTAGCAGCTGTATGCCAAAGATCCGGCCGGTGGTGAATGAGCCGCCTGTGCCTATGCAAATGCAACGGGTCTGCGTGCAGAGGAGTGCGTGATTGAACAGGCGATCGAGGAGGAAGAAGAGGTCATTCTTGTCTTTCATGATTTGTTTTTTTTCAATCTTGTCTTTCATGTTTACTAAACCAGAGCTCTGATGGCATATACAATATCATTCACTTCATATTTTTTTCGGTTAAACAGTGCTTTCACCTCCGGCCTTGTGACAAATGTAGCCGTACCACTTGTCGTCTTTTCCAGTAACAGTTGTGGTACGTGCGGTGTGGAGCCATCCTGTCAGCCAGCACAGTGATCGATCGAGCGAGAGCGGGCCGGTGGTGAGGTGCGCACGGGCCCCATCATCCTGCTTTGTTCCACCGCGCACGGCCGATCCAACCCATTAGACAAAAGAAGAAATCGTTCTATGATCCTGGACGATAAAATTCTCCAACAAGCCCGAACTTCTACCATCACCCCCTCAATCGTTCTAGTATTTTTTTTTTGAGTTAAATACAATAACAGTCCCTGTACTTGTCCAGCTGACTCGATTTAGTCCTCGTACTCGGAATTTGAACAATTTTACCCTCGTTAATTGGACTCGATTTAGTCAAAACCATGTTTGCCGTCTAATTTGAGCTGACGCGGATGACACGTGGACGCGGGTCCCGCTTGCAGTAGAGCAGCTGCCCTGAAAACTTGCATGTATACCCTCCTGCGTGATTCCGTTACGGTAGTTAGCCTCCTACCAGTGTAAATATGCACACAAAAAAACGTATGTACTCTGCAACCACCTTCATAACCCAACTCTTCGACAATGTCATTTACCGCAGCAATAGACAACCAATCAACATCGCAGAAATCAAACCCAGCAGCTTTTCCATCCACATAGTCTTGGTTCTTTTCGTTCCCAACAAGAAATCAACCATGGAAAAGCATCATAGTGAACAGATTGTTGTTACCACCTAAATCGAATATCCAGAAAACGCTCGATTATTCGGTGACCAAAAACCCTAACTTTTTGCACAATGAGACCATGGGTCGATAGAATAATCATGCATATGTGATTACTACTAAACAGAAACGACCCTAAAGACGAAATCTTTGCAAAAAAAAAAAAAAAACAGCAACGGATTGTTCAAGGTGAGGGTCAGCCGTACTAAAACATGGCGGTTGTTCCCCTTCATGGCGGCGGTTGGGGCTATCGCCGCCGCGATCAACGCGGCCACCGGTGTCGCCTCGACACCGTATCCCCTCCACTAACAGCCGCCAAACGTTCCGGTTCAGCGATCACCACCTCCGTCGCCTGCCCGCCGCCTCTGTCGCCTCCCTCCTTTTTTCCTCCACGAACACAACTCTCTGAACTGAAACGCCGTGGAGCGCTGCCTAATGGATCAGATGGCGAGGGGGGTGCGTGCAAAATGCTGGAAGCTGAAAATAACGTTCTAGATGCGGGAGGTTGTTCCTGCAAAATTGCAGCCGGCGTGTCGTCCGTGTCAGCTCAAATTGGACTGCAAAAATGGCTTTGGACTAAATCGAGTACAATTAACGAGTACGTGGATAAAATTCTTCAAATTCCGAGTACGAGGACTAAATCGAGTCAGCTGGACAAGTACAGGGATTGTTACTGTTTTTAACTCTTTTTTTTTTGGAAAAACTTCACCTCTACGATCGAATCTCGTTGCCACCGAATGAAGCTAGCTTGTGGTTGCTTGAGCGGAGCCCAAACCAACCCGCTAGTAAGTATTTAGCTTGTGGTAATAACTTAGGCAATGATTTGTTCTTGGCAAAGTTTCGAGCTGCTTCTCTCTTCTCAATTTAGTAAACCATCTTGTCTCTCCGGTATTCCACTCCGGAGTTTTTACAACACATACATTACACATGTCCAGATCAATCGACATGGGATGATGCATCTGAAATCTGAATGCTGTTACGCCATCCTTTATTTGGAGTGCAGCAGTTCTGGTAATAGCGGGTGGCAAATGCAGCCTGGAGCCATGCGCCATCGGGCTCAAGCCGGGCTTTATCCTCTTTCCCCACAAACCCTAGCAGGCAGCTCCCTTCTAATTTCTCTCCCAGTCGATGAATTGATACTGAAAACCACACATGGACCAGCATATAATGAAAGCATAGAAACTAAGAATGACAAGACTTCGGTACTACAAATGAAGGCGAAAACAGAGAATAAAGATCAAAAACTGAGAACGAAGAGGAAAGATAGAAAACAGAGAATAAACATAAAATAACAACTGAGAGTGACTTGACAATGATAGAGATTAAGAATAAAGAATCTTGGCAGTAAACTAATCTTGCATGGCCTACCCAATCGGAAATTACAAAAGGATGTTTAGACCAGAAATGCAGCAGCCATATAAAATTAAACAATTAGATGGAGGACAACACAATCTTCAAGCATGTCTGCAAGTTATAGAACAAGCAACAGACAGTGCCATCTTCAGACATCAACCTCGTTTGCAAAACAACCAGTCAACATGGCAAATGATGTACAAGCCAATCCCCAAAAAACATCCACTGCAACTACAAAACAGCAGTCTCTTAGGTGCCCTAATTTCCTACGACAGCTATAGCAATACTCTTTCAGTTATCATTCTGCTTTAGCAATACCCAATAAACTAGGTGCATCCATAGTCTTTTTTCAGAAGGAAGACAATACAACCTTTAGGTACCCACGTCATCAGCAAAACAGGTAGTCAGTGAGATTGGCTATTGAAAGATCACAAATATTATTCTATTGCGAAATCATCTACCCCATCTACAAAACAACAGCTAAACGGGTCGGAAATTGACAAGTCGTGGGTATCCAAACAATTTTCCCACCAAGAACAGCCACCTTTGAATTTCAATTGAGCGTCTCGAGAAGCTCTAGTTTCCACTTCTAGCAGCCTGTGTTGATTGGTCATCCATTTCTTGTCGAAGCAAATTTTCTCACAGACTCCAACTTTAATTTTCTTTACAACTTTCGCATTCAAAACAAAGAACTTGGCAAAGACAACATCTTCCTCACCACCTTCGTAATTCTTCAACACCACTACTTTGAGATGGCTCTCAAGGCATTTGATTGGATCTAGTGGATAACACTGATGCACATTGTTCATCTCTGTCCCCCTATGTTCATCCCACTATAAGAGGATAGAACAGACACATGTTAAAGTAATTGCTAACTAGACTTTATTAGGTGAGAATCAAATATTCATTTTGAAATTAAAAGGACATAGAGTTTAATACTCACAATGACGTAGAGCTTTTCCAGGCAGGGGAAGCACCTGAGGATGTCAAGAACTCCATTCAATTCGGGGCCAGAAAACTTGAGAGCCAAAACCTTTACAGTGTGTATTGGGTTTTTCGAGCTGGATGGAGTTAGTCCCTGAAGAAAAGAATGGACATCAGAACAACATCAGCAAGAAAGAATGCCAAGCAGGAGTATAGAGGCTGATGCTGCTACCTGGAAGACAAGGTTTGCAATCTCAATTCCAGAGATGCGGGGTGATAGAAGGCCCAATATTTCTAGTTTAGGCGCCTTAACTACCCGGATAAACTCATCGCCTAAGCCCGGACGACGTAGTAGCAACCTTTCCAGGCCAGGAGTGTCCTCGATGACCACTTCTCCTTTGCCCTTAAACAAATCATCGATGACAATGATCCTGAGAGCTGGCGAGCTAATGCGGAGGCAACCCACATCACGAACTTTCTGGAGTTTTAGGGCCTCCAAGACAGGGCAGCTAGAGAGCACCCGACTGAAGACATCCTCGGAGATGGAAACGGACCACAGGCTGAGCTGCTTGAGGATGGGGAAGTTGAGCGACGGTGCAACCTCCTTTGGGAAATCGCACACACCAATTCTGGCAAATCGGAGGGTTGCAGCTAAGCGGAGCACGGACGATGGGAGTGGGTAGCGCTTCACAGGCCCATGCGCACCATGTACCAAGGGCGAGAAGCTGATATCGAGCTCCTGAAGGCCATCAAGGGCTGGGGCATGGAACCAGCTCTCGACCTGCTCAGCGTACATTTTTTTCCTTTCGCGGAGGCTGATGTCGGTGAAGACGAACCGGCGGGCGGGGCCATGGTGGTCGGAGAGGATCTTGGAAACCACGGATAAGCACTCTAACTCGCTCAAGACGAGGCGGTCGACATCCAGGTTGAGGGGCGCAGAACGCCAGAGGGGTCGCCACCGGCGGGCGAGAGCCTGCGTGCAGATGCCGTCCTTGGTGGGGAGGAGCGAGATGATGGTGCCGAGGATCGCGTCGGGAAGGTCGCTGATGAGATCGCGGTGGATGGGGGCATCGCCGTCGCCGTCGGCATACCGTGCCTACTTCCGTGGCTTGCCTCCACCCACTCCACCAGCGGGTGACGCCCTCTTCTTGCCAGCCGCAGGTGCCAGCGCCGTCGCCGCCTTCTTCTCCTTCATATCCGGCGACCGGCGGCCAGAGAGATGGGGATTTGGGGTTTCGATTGCTGCTGGAGTAGTTCTGCTGTCGGCCTGCTGGGCCACGCTATGCGTCTGGGCTGGGATGTGGCCTGGTTCCGGTTGTTTTCTTTGTCTGATTTGGCATTCCAAAATATTGGAAAACGGACAAAAAGTCTGCATTTTGTTTCTCTAATTTTTTTTGGTTTGCATTTTGTTCAAATTCGACCAGAACACTGATTTCAGTCATTCATTACTGTTACAGTACGCTTTGGAGCAGTTTCCAATCAAAACAAAAGAAAAAGAGTTTTATCTTGTGGGTCAGAAATAAATTGTTCCAACAGTTTGCACGTCATTTGACAGTGGATCGAAGCATCATCATCTAATATATTAAAGTTCCAACAGAAAGCATGCTACAGTAGTACTGTAGAAATCTACAGTGTTCTACAGTCCTCGATCCCGGCCGTCGCTCGGCGATCGGACGGTCCGCTGAAGACGTCCGTGACGCTTTCACAAAAAACCCCTCGCAATTTACAAAATTAACCCGCAGTCCATCGCGGATCTGATGTTTCAGCCGCAGGAGGGACCTATCTGTCATTTTGCGCAAACTCAGGGACTTCCTTGAAAAAACACCACAGAACTCGCCCCTCTCCTCTCTCTCTTTCCCCGCGCGCGGCCGGAGCTCCCACCGCCGCCGCCGCGCCATCCCGCCGCTGCAGGCCCTCCCGTCCAGATCGAAGTGCACCCGTGGGACGGCCTCGCTTCTCTCTCCGTCCTCGACGAAGATCGCGGGCCGGGAACTTCGGAGGCGCCCGCGCCGTGGCCTCCTTCGTCGTGTCCGTCCGCCGCCGTCGCCCCCCCCCGATTCGCCGCCTTCCCGACATCGCCCTGCCTAGCGCCGTCGTGCATCGGTTCCCCGCGACGCGCCGCGTCGACCGCGCTACGCCACGCCGCCTCCCTCGCCCCCAAATGACGCCGCCATGTTCGACGTCGCCGCACGGGAAGAACACGGTGGCCATTGATGACGTCATCGGATGACGTCATCACGGGCCCCATCTGTCATGGATACAACATTTTTGAAACTGATTTTGATAAATATTAAATCCCTGACAGTGGGCCCGGTTGTCAGTAGTTTAATAATTTCCAAAAAATTCCAGAATTTGATTCAAACTTTGGAAAACCATAACTAATTTATTTAAAACCAGAAAAAATGTAATTAATATACCAAAATGTGCAAAAAAAAAGTAATTTGCCTACTTATATCAATTTCATGCATATTTAACAAATTTGAACCATGTTTATTTAAATTCCCACACAACAAAAAAGTATACAAAAATCAAAAAAATGTGCGGAAAAAATGTAATCTATCTACTTATATCGATTTCATGCATATTTAACAAATTTAAATCATATTTATTTAAATTTCCGTACAACAAAAAAAATTACAAAAAAAATAATAATTCTGAATTTACTCAACAGAAAAATATACATAACATATCAAAATGGTCAAACCAAAATAAATGTTACCTATTTATGTAAAAAAAATGTTTTCGAGTAATAAAACAAAAATTACAAAAAAAAACAATAATTCTGAATTTACCCAACAGAAAAATATACATAACATATCAAAATGGTCAAAACAAAATAAATGTTACCTATTTATGTAAAAAAAAAATGTTTTCGAGTAATAACATATCAAAATGGTCAAAAAAATAAATGTTAGTTATTTATGGGGAAAAAATGTTTTCGAGTAATATCCAAACGGTCAGAAAAATAAATGTTAGCTGTTTGTGCCAAACATCAAACAATATTTTAATATCCAATTTAGCAAATATTTTCAATAACATCCAAATGTACTTCCTCTAAATATATGATGGATAATGTAATCTGTCTATTTATATCAGCTTCATGCATACTTAACAAATTTTAACAATGTTTACCAAAATTTCCATACAATAAAAAATATAGGAAAAACAATGATTTTGAATATATCCATCGGAAAAATATGCATAACATATCCAAATTGTCAGAAAAATAAATGCTAGCTATTGACGAAAAAAAAATTCGGGAAAATATTAACAACATATCCAAACGGTCAGGAAAAAAATGCTAGCTGTTTGTGTATCTATCTAACGCTTGCTTTATACTACATACGATCGCATACCATATTTGAATATTCCAAAAAAATTATAAGTCCTCCAAATCTGATCATTAATAAACGTAAACATAATTTAAAAAATAAGCACAACTTAAAACTATTAAAAAAATGAAATACAACATATTTAAATTCGAACAACTTCGGAACATATACATTTTCACAAGTTGGAAAAACCCACTCCCACTCTGCTGAGCCACGTCACTCCGTAAACACGTCCGTTCGACCCGCTCCATCCAACAGCCAAAAAACATCCACGTCATCCCCAACGTGCGATAATGAACAATGATTGCCCCCCCCCGCCAAAACAGGCCATAATAATGCAAACGATATATATAAAAAAAACTTCAAACTTAACGAATTCCCATAATTTTTACACACAGAAAATACACTAAAAAGATTCATGTTTTCACGTTCTACGCATAAATGCATTTTTGTTGTTGCACATACATTTGCTTTCGACATAATTTAACTTCTACCAAAAATATCACTACTCTTTCTCACAACTTTTTAACGATTAAATACATTTCTGTTGATCCATATAAACTTGATTCCACCATAATTTAACTTCTACCAAAAAAATATCAATACTTTTTCTCATTAAAGGCGCGGCGTGACGACGCGCCACATTTACCTAGTTGAGTCCTAAGATAGTACAGGTACTACCCGCAGAAACAACATATAGTACAGCTACTAGCCTACTAGGAATCAATAGTGTCAGGAGTTTTTTTCACAAGTGACCAAGGCAAATGCTATTAAATACAAGTCCCAGGTTAAACTTCATATACTCTTCTCGCAAAAAAAAAAATAGTACTCTTGTGTGAAAAAAAGGTTACTCGTGTTACTGACACAAGCATGAATTGCTGATTAAAACTGGACTCTTTTCAACACAGCTGGAGCAAACTAGATTGCATCATAGACAAAAGGCATTAGCCCTGCTTGATGAATAAAGCCTAGTAATATACAGTAGTTTGATGCTGAGTTTAATAGCTTCGGGATAAAACTTTTGGCAGTAAACTAATCTTGCATGACATACCCTATCAGAAATGACAAAGAAACTTTAGACCGGAAGTACAGCAGCCATGTAAATTTTAACAATTAGCTGGAGGACAACATAATCTTCAAGCATGTCTGCAGATTATAGAACAAGCAAAAGACAGTACCATCTCCAGATATCAACCTCATCTGCAAAACAACGAGTTAACATGGCAAATGTTGGACAAGCTAACTCCTAAAAAGCATCTACTGCAACTACAAAACAACTGTCGAAGGGCCTATCTCCTAGGTGCCCCAGTTTCCTGTATATTCTCACCACCCAAGCCCAGACAAGATAAGAGGCGCATCCTCGACGACCATTTCTCCTTTCCATGGAGAACATGGACATAGGCAGATGCTCCTAAGAGCTGGTGACAACAGCACCGTGTTCAGCAAGTGCTAATTTTTAGCCATTACTTACAACAGCACCCTCCCTTCGGCTGCTGCTACCACAACATCCAGACTGCTCCAGGTCATTGGGAAAAAGGATTACATCTTGCCCAGCTTCATCAACTGTGAATCCACGGGCATGGCTGCCACCTGCCCTCTACGACAGCTTCGAAACAATTAACATTACTCTTTCAGTTGTCACTCTGCTCGACACAAGCTAGCACCTCCCTGGCGTTTAAGGAAAATGAACTTTATTGTACCAACAACAAAGAGAAGTGGCACCTATAGCTGCAGTTACTTGAAATGTAACATTCACATGTGAGAACAGATAGGTAATAAAAATATGGTATCGTTAGTGAATTTGCATATGCACTTCAACACTAAGTCAATTGCCTGGGTCAACGGGACCAAGTCAAAGTACTGCATTGACCTTTTGTAAGCATGACAAGTGCACTGAAAACTAATTTTCAGATACGTAAATTCCATTCGAAATACCAGACAGACGACTTGCAAGCAATAGCTAATGTTATTAATACTTCTCGTTGGAATAGAAAAAGATAATTCACTCTTCAACACAAGCATGTCCACACTCTTCTTTTAGAAGGAAGAGAATACAGTTTTCATGTACAATGTCATCTGCAAAACAAGTAGTCAATGGGATTGGCAATTGATAATTCACAAATATGCTTCTCCTGAAACATCATCCACAGAACAGCAGTTAAAAGAGTCGGTGATTGAGAAGTCACAGGTATCGAAACAGTTATCAGAACAAGTACATGCGATTGTTAGTGAATGCACAAATATTAAGTAACAGTACTAATGTTGACCTTCTGCAAGCAACAGAAAGTACGTCAAAAGCTCTATTTCACAAATATATCAATTAGGAATATAAAATTAACCTCTCGCAAGCATTGACCAACAGTAATAAAAATTCACATAATAGGAAATGATAATTCAGTCTTCATCGCGTGCTGATTAAAAGCAAAAGTATGCACTGGGGACGAAAGCTAGAATAAACAAGGTGCATCCATAGTTTTTTTTTTCAGAAGGAAGACGATACAATCTTTAGGTACCCACGTCATCAGCAGAAGAGGCAGTCAGTGAGGTTGGCTATTGACAGATCACCGATATGATTCTATTGAGAGAACATCTACCCCATCAACAAAACAGCAGTTAAATGGGTCGGGAGTTGACAAGTCGTTGATATCCACACAATTCTCCCACACTGGAGCGCAACCTTTGAATTTCAATTGAGCGTCTTGAGAAGCTCTAGTTTCCACTTCTAGCAGCCTGTGTTGATCAGTCATCCATTTCTTGTCGATGTAAACTGTGTTACGGACTCTAAATCTGATTTCCTTTACCACTTTCGCATTCAAAACAAAGAACTTGGCAAAGGCAACATCTTCCTCACTACCATTGTAATTCTTCAACACCACTACTTTGAGATGGCTCTCAAGGCATTTGATTGGATCCAGTGGATCATACTGATGCACATTGTTCATCTTTAGATCTAACCACTGAAAGGATAAAACAAACATATGTTTAAGTAATTGCTATAGACTTTATTATTGTAGATGAGAACCAAATATTCATTTTGAAACTAAAAGCAAATAAAGATGGATACTCACAATGACATATAGCTTTTCCAGGCAGGGGAAGAACTTGAGGATGTCAATAACTCGATTCAAATCAGGGCCGGGGAACCTGAGAGCCAAAACCTTTACAGTGTGTATTGGATTTTTCGAGCTGATTGGAATTAATCTCTGTAGAAAAAAATGGAGATCAGAAAAATATCAAGCATGTAAGAATGCCAAGCAAGAGTCTAGAGGCTGATGCTGCTACCTGGAGGACAAGGTTTGCAATATCAATTCCGGAGATGCTGGGTGGCAGAAGGCCCAATATTTCTAGTTTAGGTGCCCTAACTAGCCGGATAATCTCACCGCGTAAGCCCGGAGGAAATATTAGCAACCTTTCCAGGGCAGGAGCGTCCTCAATGACCAATTCTCCTTTGCTCTCCTCAAACAAAGCATCGATGATGACAATGACCCTGAGAGTTGGTGAGCTAATGCGGAGGCAAGCCACATCATGAAGTTCATCGAGTTTTAGGGCCTCCAAGACAGGGCAGCTGGAAAGGATCTTATGTAGGACATCCTCAGAGATGGAAACGCACCACAGGGTGAGCTGCTTGAGGACGGGGAAACTGAGCGACGGTGCAACCTCCTTTGGGAAATCAAACATACCAATTCTGGCTAAGCGGAGGGTTGCAGCTAAGCGGAGCACGGACGGTGGGAGTGGGTAGCGCTTCAGCTTGTCAGGCTGCCCAATTACAGTAGTAATGCGTTCCTTGGGCTCGAAGTTGATATCCAGCTCCTGAAGGCCACCCAGAGCTGGGGCATGGAACCAGCCCTCGATCCGAGATGCATTCTCAAATCTCCGATGCTGTCCGTGGGGGGAGATGCGGCTGAAGACGAAACGGCGGGCGGGGCCATGGTGGTCGGAGAGGATCTTGGAGACGACGGGATAGATATTTAACTCGAACACGCGGTCTGGTCTCAGCGGACGCATGCGGTCGACGTCGAGGTTGAGAGGCGCGGTGCGCCAGAGGGGTCGCCAGCGGCGGGAGAAAGCCTGCGTGCGGACGCCGTCCTTGGTGGGGAGGAGCGAGATGATGGTGCCGAGGATCGCGTCGGGAAGGTCGCTGATGAGGTCGCCGTGGCTTGGGGCGTCGCCGTCGCCGTCGGCATCCCGTGCCCGCTTCCGTCGCCTGCCTCCGCCCGCTCCACCGGCGCGTGCCGCCCTCTTCATGCCAGCCGCAGGTGCCGGCGCCTTCGCCGCCTTCTTCTCCTTCATATCCGGCGACCGGCGACCGGAGAGATGGGGATTTGAGCCGGGCTTTCGGTTGCTGCTGGGGAATGGACTGGGAGGCTGGACGCCTTCGGTAGGGAATTCGGAAATGATGTAGAGCGGTCTGCTTTCGGCCTGCTGGGCCATGCTATGTGTCTGGGCTGGGATGTGGCCACACGGGTGCCCCTATACATCGACCTGGTCGATGCTAGGGAGCCATCGCCTACCCTTACGCTATATTGGGCCGGCCCATTAATGAACGCGCGCGCGAAAAAATGGGGCGACGTTAGGAATCGAACTTGCGACCCGAGATTTTCGCTGCGAACTAGTACGTACGTGCTAGCCACTTGGACACCAGTCGGTTAGTGTATAATTACTACTTTTCAGCCATCTATACGTTAAACTTTCCACAGATTATTAATATGTCTCTCTTATTCTACTTTTAATAAATCGGACGATTTTCAAAATTTTATATTTTGAATATGAACTATTTTAAAATATGATTATGAACCATTTTAAAAATATGAATATGAACGATTTATAAAAGTAAACAGAAAACGCCGGTGAACGAATTTATTTGAACGATTTCAAAACATGAACAGAAAAAAGTCTACGGACGGAAATTATTTTTGAACGATTTTTAAAAAGTGAACAAAAGAGGTATTTGAACGGAAATTATTTTTGAACAATTTTAAAAGGCGGACAGAAACAGTTTGTGAACGGAAATTATTTTTGAACGATTTTTAAAAAGTGAACAAAAGAGGTATTTGAACGGAAATTATTTTTGAACAATTTTAAAAGGCGGACAGAAAAAAGTCTACGAACGAAAATTATTTTTGAACGATTTTTAAAAAGTGAACAAAAGAGGTATTTGAACAGAAATTATTTTTGAACAATTTTAAAAGGCGGACAGAAACAGTTTGTGAACGGAAATTATTTTTGAACGATTTTTAAAAAGTGAACAAAAGAGGTATTTGAACGGAAATTATTTTTGAACAATTTTAAAAGGCGGACAGAAACAGTTTGTGAACGGAAATTATTTTTGAACGATTTTTAAAAAGTGAACAAAAGAGGTATTTGAACGGAAATTATTTTTGAACAATTTTAAAAGGCGGACAGAAACAGTTTGTGAACGGAAATTATTTTTGAATGATTTTTAAAAAGTGAACAAAAGAGGTATTTGAACGGAAATTCATTTTCAAAAAGTGAACAAACAAGGTATTTGAACGGAAACTATTTTTGAACGATTTTAAATGGTGACCAGAAAAGGTCTGTGAACGGAAATTGTTTTTGAACGATTTTGATTTTTGAAAATGGTTCCAGACCGAAAAAGGAAAAAAGAAAGATTTAAATAATATATAATTAGAAAACATAAAAGAAGAAAGAAGAACAAAAAAAGGAGGAAAAATCGAAAAAAGAAGAAAGAAAAAGAAACAACAGTAAAAACGAAAAAAGAAGAAAGAATAAACAAAAAAAGAAACCGAAAAAAAAATGAAAACCCGAAATCAAAAAACCGAAGAACGGAAACAGTAAAAGGCGTGATACGCTAGTAAAGACATGAAAGTGATCGTGGCGCAGTGGTTTTCCCTCTGGTGTCCTCTGTAGGTGGGAGGTTCGATTCCCACTCCCGAAGCTAATTCCCTCCTTTTTCTCTATTTAGCACAGCGATATTGGGCCGGCCCATAAACGTGAGGGGGTGTGCGATTCATCCCTAACGTCGACCTGGTCGGCGTATAGGGTTTGCCGGCCACACTAGTACAGTACGCTTTTCCCGGATTACATAATTATTTTGCGAATGTTTCCAATCTAAATTTAAAAAAAAAGCTTTATCTTGTAGTAGTAGTAGGTCGGAAATAAACTATTCCAACTGTCTACATATACCATACATATGCTCGATTCCTTTCTAATACCTCTATTTCAAAATATAAAATATTTTTATAAGTTATTTTAACATACCATCTTATATTTCGAAACAGAGGTAATATTGGTTAACTGATATTGGTTTCAGTTTCAAGGAAAAGAGCCTTGCAAACCCTTTAAAAATTAACACTGGAAAATGTGAACCCATAGTTTGTAAGAATATATTGTGAGAGATGTCACATAAGAGATAAGACCAATCATGTAAAAAAAAAATCATCCAAAGACTGCAGATTGGGTCCAGCGAGCAGGTGGTTTATATGGATGACAATGTTGTAGATTCTGGTGCTTTGGCACCTCTTCTTGGGGCCCTCCTCGCCAAAAAGCAAGCACCATCTTCTGGAGCTCTCTTCGCCAAAAAGTTTTGTGACTTTCTCGTTGACTTGGAGGCTCATGAATTTGAATCTGGCAAGACGATTGGGTGCCTTTTGAGGAGAGGGCCATCAGGAACAAAAGTTAAGAAGTTGGGATCTTGAAAGGAAAAATCATTCAACAGCAAAACCAAGAGTAGCGCCGCAAGGAAGGCGTCTGCAGGTGCTTCATGGATGAATCTCATCTCTTTGGTTTGTCGTGCCCACGATCTTTGTCGTTGTGTCTTCAGTTGGGTTTCTTTGCGATGTGGTGGATTTTGTGTGGAGAGTGCGATTGTAGTTGGTTGAGAGAGTTGATTGATCTACGTTCGCGATCAGAGAGTTGCATGCCTTAGGGACAGTCCGCATGTGAGTTTGTTATATTGTCCGGTTTTCTGTTAATTAATTGGGTAATTCTCTTCTTCTTAATTAATATGTTGGGGCAAATCTTTTGCTCCCGTTTAAAAAAAAACTGCTGATTTGGTTGATGCAGAAACAAATTGGTGGTTTTTTTATGAAAGTGAGATCATATCATGTAAGTTTAATGGATCAACAGACAACAGTTCTTTTTAACTCTAGCTATGCTAATCATTCAGGTGAAAAAAGCGGTGAGCTATCGAGGCATTGTTAGGGCCACTTCTTTTAGAGATTCCTGGCAGCTTCGGGGTGGCAAACCGCTAAAACCGAAAAGAAGTCTGCAGCTAGTCGATCGCTTTTTTCCACCGCGAAACCGCTGCCCTTCACGATTGGAGAAGCTGCTCGTCGGGTGTTTCTGAGCAGATTCCCGCAAAGGGGCCGAAGCGGTAGCGAGGCTTGCCCCAAGGTTTCATTTTATTTACGGGATACCTGCCACCGCAGGGAAACAAAGAAGAAAACGGTCAAACCTGCCACCACGAGTCGCTCCTCTCTCTCTCTTTTCTCTCGTGCTCGCTCGGTGCCCAGATGGGATCGAGGAAATAGAGGCTCCCACCGACGGACCGCCGCCTCCCCGCCTGCTGCTCCGACCGCCGCCTCCCCAGGTCCTCCGACCTCAGTCGCCACCAACGTCTCCATCCGCCGCCGTCCACGTTTCCATCCCCGCATCCTCCGACCGCCGCCGTCCACGTCTCCATCTCCTCCGACCGCCGCCTCCCCAGCTCCTCCGGCCCGCCGAGCATCTCGTCCGGCCGCCGCCTCCAAGCTCGCCAGTCGCCAACCTCCAGCCCCGACGATGTCGACCTCCCAGCCGTCGGTAACCAGCTCGTCCCATCTTTTATTTGCTGAATAAAGGTGACCAATTTGTACATTATATGCTGCTCAGTATGCTGTTGTTTCTTGCGTAGTATCCTGCTCAGTTGTTGGGTGTTTTTAGATCACCAATTTGTACATTATATGCTCATTTTCTTGTCTAGTACAAACATGTGTCCTGTTAGTCAAATACTGGCATGCTATGTACTTTAATTTCAGTGTTGGTCTACAAAGATTGATGAATGTGTACCTGTTGCTCTGATTGTCCTAGAATGTGTACTGGCTATTTTATTTTTGGCTGTCATATGGTTCGAATTTGTACATTGATAAGGATGAAGAAATTGGGCTTTGTTCGGCAATCAAACTTGCTTGGACGGTTGGTTGATTCTTTAGAACAGCACATCTGAAATTCTGAGTTCAAAGTGACATTCTTAGATTTAGGATGAAGTGCATAGAACATGGATTTTTCACATGAGTGCAATAACAGGACCAAAAATTCGTGGATATGCAACATAAACCTCGGTCCAGTTCTCCACTAGAGTCAGATTGATGAATGTGTACCTGTTGCTCTGATTGTCCTAGAATGTGTACTGGCTATTTTATTTTTGGCTGTCATATGGTTCGAATTTGTAGTAATTGTATAGCTATGAATTGATCTTTATATGCTGTCTGAATAGATGGTAAAGCCAAAAGCACCAAAAGCCAACTGGGATGCCCATGCTCACCGTGTATTTCTTGACGTGTGCATCGAAGAAGTGAATGCAAATAACCGTCCAGTGCAAGTGTTGAACAAGCATGGTTACATCAATTTGATTAGGAAGTTCAACGAGCGCACCAAAAGAGAGTACAATCGCACGCAAATGAAAAATAGGTGGGAAACACTAAAAAAAAGATTACACGATTTGGAAGGGATTGATGCTACATGCATCTGGTTTAGGAAGAGATCCAATCACTAATACCATTGATGCTAGCGACGATTGGTGGCAAACTGAGATACAGGTAATGAGTTTTTCTTTATGTTCGGAAGTAGTTGTTACATTTTATATGCTCTCATGCTGTTTTGTGATGTGCAGATGTGTCCCGATGCAGCCAAGTTTCGGACAACCCACTCCAAGATGAGGATGACATGAAGATAATTTTTGACAAAAATGTTGTGACCAATGTGACAGCCAGGGTGCCGGGATCTTCTCAGGCTAGAGCTTCTCATTCTAGCATCAACGTTGATGAGGACGGTTCAGGATGTGAAGGTGACGATGATAATAATGCCACTCCTTTGCGTTCACGGGACAATAACAAGAGAGCATGTCCGTACTCGCCGAGTCCATCAGCGACCCCAAGGTTGCGTAGTGGACCTGCTAGTGCCTCTAGGTTGGACCGTATGATGGATCTCATGGAAAAAAGGACAAAGAGAAGGAAACTGCCTCTAGGGAGAGGAGTAGGTTGATGGAGGAAGAGAGGGAGAGGAGTAGGTTGATGGAGGAAGAGAAGAGTAGAAACTCTGTGACATCTCCTGAAGAAGTTAAGGAAACTGCTAGGCAGGAGATTAGGAAGATGGTTTCTTTAATATCCGAGGATGGAGCTAAACCCGGGAGTATGGAGTACTTTTATGCAACCCAACTTTTCATTATAGAGGAGTACCGTGATGTATTCACTTGTCTGATGGAGGAGGCAACACCTAGCCAAAGAATTGAGTGGCTGAAAATGACATGGGAGCAGCATAACAAGAAGAAATAGTGCTATGTGATTTGTATTTCAATTTGTCATGGAACATGGTTAAAACTTGTCGTTCACGTGTGCTGTAATGAACCTATGTAATGAACCTTTGTTATTTGTTTTGAACCTGCCATTCCTGTGTGCTGCAATT
Organism: Poa pratensis; assembly: GCA_947311845.1. Lineage (NCBI taxonomy): Eukaryota > Viridiplantae > Streptophyta > Magnoliopsida > Poales > Poaceae > Poa > Poa pratensis. The sequence goes on from CAMZMU010000111.1 coordinate 25,301,263, forward strand.
TTGTTATATGCCCTCCTGTGTGCTGCTATTTTATATGCTCTCATGTGTGCTGTTATTTTATATGGTCTCCTGTGTGCTGCAATTTTATTATATGCCCTCCTGTGTGCTGCTATTTTATATGCTCTAATGTGTGCTGTTATTTTATATGGTCTCCTGTGTGCTGCAATTTTATTATATGCCCTCCTGTGTGCTGCTATTTTATATGGTCTCATGTGTGCTGCTATTTTTTCAATTGCAGATGCATTCCACCGATGATGACTCTGATGAAGAGTTACTAGATATGATGATGCTTGCGGCTTGTATTGAGGAGGATGAAAAGGTTCCTTATGCAGAAAGAAGAGTGCCAGAACTGACAGGGATACAATGGGTTCAGTCAAGGATGAAGGATCCAAAAAGATTCTATAGTTGTTTTCGCATGAGGAGGTCAGTTTTTACAATGCTGCATGACATTCTTGTTGCTGACTATGGCCTGCAGTCCACTTCTCAGATGTCAAGTATAGAATCACTAGCTCTGTTTTTGTGGATGGTGGGTGCACCTGAATCCAATAGTCAAGCTGCAGATCGTTTTGAGCGAAGTGCTTCTACAGTCAGCAACAAATTTCACCATGTATTAGACTGTATCGACCGTATGGCGGCTGATTATATTAGACCTAATGATCCCACTTTCACCCAAGTTCATCCTAAACTTACCACTCCTAGGTTCTGGCCGCATTTCAAAGATGCTATTGGAGCAATTGATGGAACACACATTCCTGTCACAGTTGCTGAGAAAGACAAGATGCAATACATGAACAGGAAAGGTTTTACAAGTCAGAATGTGCTCGCAATCTGTGACTTTGACATGAGGTTCACATTTGCTGTTGCTGGATGGCCTGGATCTGTTCATGATACACGTGTATGGACTGATGCCCGGCCTCATTTTCCCAATTATCCGCACCCTCCTATTGGTAATCTTTTTGCACATGTACATACAGTATTGTCTCATAACTATTCTAGTCATGTTCTAATTTCTTTTGGTACTTGTAGGAAAATACTATCTTGTTGACTCTGGATATCCAAACAGAACTGGTTATCTCGCCCCATTCAAGGAGCAGTGCTACCATGTTCCTGACTTCCAAGGGGCACCTGAAAGGGCATCTTTGATCTCTCTATGTTTTGTGTGTTAGATAACAACACCGGTAAAGGATTAATATGTTGCTAAGTGATTTCAGAAATCGTCCGGTATCTCCCCATAATCAAAAAGTAGAAAGTTCTTCGGGAATTTCGGAGTGGAGCGCGTTGCCCTGGGTGGCCGGTTCCCAGGCCGGCCGAACCGGGCTCCAGGCCGGGCGGCTCGGCTGGGTAGCCGGTCCCCAGGCCGGCCGAACCGGGCTCCTGGCCGGGTGGCTCGGCAGGGCAGCCGGCTCCCAGGCCGGCTGGAACCGGGCTCCAGGCCGGCTGGTTCTGGCAGCTGGCCGGTTCCCAGGCCGGTCCATCCGGGCCCCATGCCGGCCACCCTACAGCCAAGCCTCAGCACGTCAGGCCGGCTCCCAGGCCGGCCAAACCGGCCTGTAGACCGGGCAGGCAGTTCTTCCCAACGGCCACTTTTCAGCAAGTGGTATAAAAGACCCTTCACCTACCTTGGGACATGTAGCTCGCCCAGCATTCAAGTCAACCATTAAAGCAAGCTCAAGATTCACTAGATCTCCCAATCCCTCCACCCAAACTCGTCGATCTTTGGAGGATTGAAGGAGAAGGCCCGGATCTACATCTTCACCAAGCCGTTTTTCATTCCCCCCTTATTTACTTAAGGGCCCCTTTGCTAGGCTTTCCTTTGGGAAAACCTAGCTTCTTGTTGTACTCATAACTTGTCTTTGTGACAGATTTGTAGCTGTTTGGGAGCCCCCAATCCCTTGTGTGGGTTGTGCCCCGAATCGTTGTTGTAAAGGCTCCGGACTCCGCCTTGAAGGTTTCCGATAGTGGAAGGTGAACCAAACCTTTGTGGTGCGGTTCATCGGAGAATAAGGTGACACCTTTGTGGTGGTTGAGCTTTGAGCTTCGTGCTAGCTCACACCTCTCCAACGAGACGTACTCCCCTAAAAAGGAGGAACTCGGAAATACATCCGTGTCTCCGCGTGCTTTCACTTCGGTTACTTCTTTCCTTGTTTACCGTCTTTACTTGTTGTTTCGTGCTTAGTTGCTAGCTTGTCATATAGGTAAATTCACCGTAGTTGCATATCTAGAGAATTTACCTTTTGTGTCAAGCCTAATTTGAAAAAGTACTAAAATTGAAGTAGCACCTATTCACCCCCCCCCCTCTAGGTGTCATACCGATCCTTTCAATTGGTATCAGAGCCTCGGCTCTCTTGTTGGGCTTAACCGCCTAAGAGAAGTATGACAGACGGTGATGGTATGTCCGAGAAGGACCAAACCACTGCGGCATCCATGGCCGATCTCAAAGCGATGGAAGCATCATTGAAATCGTCCATGGATGTCAAATTTGATGAGATGCGGGACTTGCTCCTAAAATTCTCAAATGGTGGTATGGCTCCTTCGGAGATCACCAAGCCTCTAGAGGAAACGGATTCCGCTAACTCCAATGACGGTGAATCCGAGGAGGAAAAAGAGAAAAGAAGGAAGGTTAAAGAAGCCGAAGAACTTCTTAAGAAGGGGGATGAAGAAACCAAAATTAAAAATCCCCCTCCATCCACATCCGAGCATGATGGTGGGAAGGAAGGTTACCATGCGGTTCCGCATTTGTACTCTCCCGACCCACCTATCCCTTACACCCGCATAAACCCTTTAGGTCCTCCACCTAAGCTTAATGCATTAGCTTTTCTAGTTGGCAACACTCAATGAAATCTCATGTCAACAGTTCCTCTATCGAGCTTTGGAGGATCATCAAAGAGGGCTATAAGGTTGTGGATCCAAACAACTTATCAAGAAGAGAGGTGGCCGAGAAGCAACTCAATTGGTCCGCTCTCCACATGATTGAACTTGCCGTTGGAGAAAATGGCATGCATCACATTTCACATGTCACCACCGCCAAAGAAGCTTGGGATTGCCTTGAGGTGGCATTTCTTGGAAATGAAAGCATGAAGAGGAATAGATTTGATGCTTTGAGCAATGAAGCCGAAGGCTTCTACATGCTTGATAATGAAACTCATGAGGAGATGTTGGAAGACTCAAGATTCTTGCCAAAGCCTTTTATAATGTAGGGGCAACCTATGTGGATGATGCTTGGATCAAGAGGAAGTATGTGAATGCTCTCATGCCCTTCGAGCCCATTGAATTGAAGGCCATACAAGGAAGACACAACTACCTTGAATGTCATCCAATGAAGTTATGCAAGAAGTTCAAGCCTCCAAGGTTGCCACCAAGAATGCTCAAGACAACCGTGCTAGGGCTATGGGAATGAAACAAGGTCCCTCTCTTGCTTTGAAGGCCAAGGTGGTGAGTCTTGATGATAGTGTGGAAATTGAAGCATGCCCAACAACCTTCCTCCCGAAGATCTTGAACCGCTCTCAATGGTCACATAGCTCTTGCAACAAGGACCTTTTGGCGTGACCCGGCCAAGGCAAAGGCTCAAGTTGATCTAAAGAACAATCCAAGTGGGAAGAAGGAGTTTGCTACAAGGATAAAGACTTGCTACAATTGTCATGACAAGCATCACTACATCAAGGATTGCCCTTATGAGAACCGAGAACAAATGGTGGAAGGCTTGTCCCAAAGGATCACTCAAAGTTGATTCAAAAGAAGCCTTTAGCAAGAGGAAGCCATTCTTCAAGAAGGCACCGAGAATTGTGTTGGTGGCTCAAGAAGAGTATCCTTCCGAAGATTCCGAAGAAGAAGATGAACCCACCGACGAGGTGGCCGCATTGGCTATTGTATCAACTCCATCATCTTCTCTCTTTGAATCCCCCAATGAAAATCTCTCCACCAACAACGCTCGTTGCCTCATGGCTAAAGTTACCGAGGTATCATCTTCTACACCCAAGACCATGCATGAAATGAATGATGAATCTAGTCTTGTGGTTAAGAAAGAACTTGTTGCTCTCAATGCTTTCGATACTTTATGGCTAACTTGCAAGGTGAAGCTAAGGAACATGTTGAGTCTCTCTTGAGACAACTTAGTGGGGCCGAAGAACTCCTTGAAGACAAGGGTAAAATTGAGAGAGAGGATTCTCTCACCATAGCATCCTTGAATGCTTCCATAGAATCCTTGAATGCTTCTCTTGAAGAAGAGAGTGAATATAGAACTACTCTTGAGGAAAGACTTGAGTCTCTTGATGATAAAAATGATGAAATAATTGCTAAAATCATTAAGGATAGAGATCATGTCTTTGCTAAATATAAAGTGATTAAAAAGGAGAAAGTCGAATTTGTGGCTGCTAATGCTAGACTTCTTGAGGATTGGAGAAGCTTGACAAGGCTCACAAGGCCTTGGAAAGTGAACACTCCAACCTTGTCAAGTCTCATGAGCAACTTCAAACTCAACTTTCTAAATCTACTTCACCTAGTACCTCTATTCTCTCTCGTGATCATGCAAATGTTATTGAGGAAAATGCTAGGTTGAAGGTGGATCTTGCCAAGGCCACTAGTGCCAAGACCTCTACGCCCAAAGGTAAAGAAAAGGTTGTTGCTTATTTTTGAGCAAAAGCCACACAAAGGGAAGGAGGGTCTTGGTTATGTAGCCAAGGCAAAGAACAAGAAGGCAACAACAAGGAGAACAAGACCAAGCCCGCACAAGCCAAGACTTCCATTGCGGGTGGTAATGCCACTAGGGGCAAGACCACTCGTAGTGACTTTGCGGGGCATAACAATCCCAACTACATTCTTTATGTTGATTATTATGGGGATGTTTATGCACAATATGTTGGTCCTTATGATGGTTACATTGATTATTCTATTTGGGTTCCTAAGACCCTTGTTGCTAACAAAAGAGGACCCATTGAGAAATGGGTACCTAAATCCAAGCAATGATTTCTTGTAGGACTATGCTTCCGGTGGGTCTAAATGGGTGGTTGATAGTGGATGCACTAGTCATATGACCGGAAGCAAGGAGATTATGACGGAGTTGAGACCAAATCTAAATCATGCAACCGTCTCTTATGGTGATAAGTCAAAAGCTGAGGTAAAGAGTCTCGGCAAGGTGGTAGTTGCAAAGGATATCACCCTTGTAAATGTCATGCTTGTCGAGTCTCTCGGTTACAATCTTATGTCCGTTCGTGCACTTAATAAGATGAACTTTGATGTCCATTTTACTATTGATATGGTGGTACTCTTGAGGAGCAAGACTCTAAAGGTCATGTTCGTTGGGTATGTTGAAAATGAGTTGTTTGTGGTGGACTTTTCGGGGTCAACCAACACTCAAGCAATATGCCTATTCGGAAAGGCCGACGTGGGGTGGTTGTGGCATCGCCGCTTGTCCCATGTCAACATGAGAACTTTGCAAAGTCTTCACAAGGGTGGCCACATTCTTGGACTAAAAGACAATGTTTCTTTTTCTAGAGATCGTCTTTGTAGGGCTTGTGTTGAAGGAAAGATGCATGATTCTCCCCATCAAGCAAGAATATCATTTCATCAAAGAGGATATTGGAACTTCTTCATGTTGATCTCTTTGGTGCCGTGCCTCAACCTAGTCTTGGTGGGAAGAAATATTGTTTGGTGATTGTTGATGACTATTCAAGATTTACTTGGGTTTATTTCTTCAAGACGAAGGATGAGACCAACAAGCCGTCATCGACTTTCCAATGAAGTTCAACGTCAACACAATGTCCCATATTGGTCATTAGGAGTGACAATGGCTCCGAGTTCAAGAACTACACCTTAAATGAGTTTCTTAGTGAAGAGGGAATTCGTCATCAATATTCCGCTGCATATACCCCTCAACAAAATGGTGTAGCCGAGAGGAAGAACCGGACTCTCATGGATATGGCAAGGTCCATGTTGGCGGAGTTTAAGTCTCCGCTTTCTTGTGGGCCGAGGCCATCTCCACGGCGTGTCACTCATCTAACCGGTTATTCTTTCGTGTTGGCAAGAAGTTTACTCCATATGAATGCTTACCGGCAACAAGCCCAATGTCTCCTACTACCGTGTGTTTGGTTGTAAGTGTTTCTATAAAATCAAAGTGTTCGTTTATCTAAATTTGAATCTAAAGCTTTAGAGGGTGTTTTTGTTGGTTACGGTGCCGAATCTCACACTATAGAGTCTACGACAAACCTTGGGAGTTGTGGAATCTTGTAGTGTGAGGTTCGATGAGAATGGCTCCCAAGTGGCGCAATTTCATGTTTGTGATGTAGATAATGAGGAACCTCAAGATGCAATAAGAAGAATGGGCGTTGGTTTCTTCGCCCATTGAGATCCATCATGAGCCTCCTCAAGCAAGTCAAGCAAGTAAGCTCCACTCAAGTGGAGATCCATCATCACAAGTTGAACGGCGCCTCATGGAAGCAAATGATGCACCTACCCAAGAACAAGTTCAAGACCCTCCTCAAGTTGACCAAGTTGCTATGCAAGAACCAAGTTCTCCTAGTTGATGCTAGCCAAGGTCATGACCAAGATCAACCCTCTCCTTCTATTGTTGAAGATGTGCAAGATGATCAAGGTCAACACTCCGGTCAAGACGGGGACTCAAATGATCAAGATGATCAAGAGATATTCCTCGTCAATGAGGATATCGAAACCCGTCGTAAGCAAGAGTTAAAAGAGATTGGAAATAAAGAGTCATCTAGAAAAATCATTGTGATGCAAGTCGCAAGGTTACCACAAGAGTCAATTGGCAAGCTTTAGTGAACATCAAGCTCACATCTCCATGGTGGAACCAAAGAAAGTCTTTGAAGCTCTTGAAGATCCGGATTGGTTGGAAGCTATGCATGATGAACTCAATAACTTCAAGCGCAACAAAGTGTGGAATTAGTTGAGAAGCCAAAAGATTGCCGCAATGTTATAGGCACAAAGTGGATATTCAAGAACAAGCAAGATGAACATGGAATGGTTGTGAGGAACAAGGCAAGATTGGTTGCACAAGGGTACTCTCAAGTTGAAGGCATTGATTTTGGAGAGACTTATGCACCCGTGGCTCGCCTTGAGTCCATCCGTATCCTTCTTGCATATGCATCACATCATAATTTAAATTGCAACAAATGGATGTGAAAAGTGCTTTTCTTAATGGTCCTTTAAAGGAGTTGGTATATGTTAAGCAACCACCGGGTTTGAGGACCCAAACTTCCCTAACCATGTCTACAAGCTTGATAAGGCGCTCTATGGTCTCAAACAAGCACCTCGTGCTTGGTATGAGCACCTAAGAGAGCTATTGCTAGACCGTGGATTTGAAGTGGGGCAAATCGATCCCACTCTCTTTACCAAGAGGGTTAAAGGGGAGCTTTTCATATGCCAACTTTATGTTGATGATATTATCTTTGGCTCATCTAACAAAGCTTTTAATGATGAATTTTCAAAGCTTATGACCGATAGGTTCGAGATGTCCATGATGGGAGAGTTGAAGTTCTTCCTTGGTTTTGAGATCAAGCAATTGAGTGGAGGGACTTTCATCTCTCAAACAAATTACCCAAGACATGCTCAAGAGGTTCAAGATGCAAATGCTAAAGAGAAGAAGTTTCCTATGGACACCAAATGTCATCTTGAACTTAATCCAAAGGGTAAAGATGTTGATCAAAAACTCTATCGCTCTATGATTGGTTCTTTGCTTTATCTTTGTGCATCTAGACCCGATATTGTGTTGAGTGTAGGGTGTGTGCAAGGTATCAAGCGGCTCCTAAAGAAAGCCATTGCAAGCGGTCAATAGAATCCTTCGATATTTGGTTCATACCCAAGGTTTGGTTTGTGGTATCCTAAGGGCTCAATTTCTCTCTTGCCGGGTACACGGATTCGGATTGGGCTGGTTGCAAGGATGATAGGAAATCAACTTCCGGGGCATGCCAATTCCTTGGTAGGTCCTTGGTGAGTTGGTCTTCTAAGAAGCAAAATTGTATATCTCTCTCCACCACCGAAGCCGAGTATGTGGCGGCCGCTAGTGCTTGCACTCAATTGTTATGGATGAGGCAAACTTTAAAGGAATACGGTGTCCATTGTGACAAAGTGCCTCTTTTATGTGACAATGAAAGTGCTATCAAGATTGGTCACAACCCGGTGGAACACTCAAGAACGAAGCATATTGAGATTCGTATCATTTTATTCGTGATCACATCAACCGGGGTGACATTGAGCTTGGCTATATTCCAACCAAGAACCAACTTGCCGATATGTTCACGAAGCCACTTGATGAAGCAAGATTCACTTATTTGAGGCATGAGCTAAATATCGTGGATTCAAGGAGCGTGGCTTGACTATCTTGCATACACACCTATTTCTTGACTATCTATTTGGTTTAGGTGTAGGCATGGACATAGGGGGAGTGCGGTCCTAATCCATTGGACTATCCCTCCCCCCATTATGCCGATAGTAAGAACTCATTTGCATCTCTATATTCGTTCTATGAATTGTGAGCTTAAATGACGAGTAGTGGCGGTGAACCCAAGATATATCTTCGCGGTGTCACACCACATTCACTCATACATGGTGGCCTAGGCCACCGCCCTCTTCTTTTGAAGAGTTGAGTCTTGTTCGAGAATTCATTGCATATTTGTTGCTTTTCATATCTCATCATTTCCAATGTTGCTATTTGGTTTTTCTTGTTTTATCCATTGGAAGTGTGAAGATTTCATCATGTTTCATGTTTGCATCTCCCCGTGTCACTCTATTGCTCCATGGCTCCTCTTGAAGTTGGTTATCCGAAGCAGCTAGCAGTTATCAGTTGTGTGGTGGATTCAAGGTTTTCAAGTGGAGGTGGTCTGCTATGATTGTGCCAAGGTTTTGCAGAGAAAAGAAAGGAAGAAGGTGAAAATCTGCTGGCCGGTTTGCTGGCCGGTTCAGCCGGCCCCCGTGCCGGGCGCCTCGGGTGCCTGCCCGGTTCCCAGGCCGGTTGGAACCGGCCCCCATGCCGGGTGCGTCGGGTCCTTGCCCGGTCCCTGGCCGGACCAGCCGGCCCCCGTGCCGGGCAGCCTGTGTGTTAGAGATCGACCGTGTGGCAGTTTTTGGATCGTTCTCCTCACTTCCTCCCGTGCCCCTTCCACCCGTGCTCCTCCATGGCCGCCCCACCCAAGCTCCTTCACCACCACCTCCTCCATTAGAGCTGCTCCCCCACCCTGCTGCCTCAGATCTGAGAGATCCCCTCCCGATCTTCATTCCCATCCACGAGATTCATCCCTTGGTGAAGATTTGGGGGAGTTCTCCTCCATTGTTGGTGTGGTTGCGGATTTCTTGAAGAAGCTCGGATTTCTTGGCAATGGCTGATGATCAGGTGTTTGATGACCTTGAGGATATTGAGGAATCTTCCTCCCCGCTCTCCAAGTACCAAGGCAAGGCCAATCTTAGGGCCTCCACCTTCAACCCCAACTCGAAGAAGATCAAGAAAACCGTCACCAAAAAGGGGCCTCCTCCTTCTTCCAATCCAGCAGAACCGGTACGTACATCTTGGGGCAAAGTACCTAGTGATGAGTTTGAGCAGGATAGGTTGGAGTTCAACCCCTATACTTGGCCCCATAGCACTTGCACAAATGATAAGCGTTTCTATTGCAAGATGCATCAACGAGTGTATGATCAAATCATTACCAGTAGGAAGAACTCTCATGTCAGCACTCATTGCTATAATGTGGATAGTGCAAGGGGCATATGGCCGAGGTGATGGAGGTTATGGATTTTCATGGTATTTCTAACCTCATGGCAGTGAATACATCTTATTCTCCTGATTTGCTTCAAGAGCTCTATGCCACCGTTTACTTCTCGAGGGAAGGACCAAGGACAATGACTTGGATGAGTGCCGGTGTCAAATGTGAAGCTTCTCTTGCTGAGTTTGGTGCTATCTTTGGCATCGAGGAGCTGCCTCATTGCCCCTTGGCTTATGTCCGTATTCATCAGCAAACCCTCATGAAAGCCGATCTCGCGATCCATCATTGCTATCCCCGCGGGCAGGGCCTTGTTGGTAAGGTTCCCAAGTGCACTCATATGACTCCGTTTTGGCAAGCCACTTATGCAATCCTCCGGAACACTATTGCTATCAAGTTTGGGGAGAAGACGGAGGCTCGCGCATACATGATCAACCTCCTTCATCACATTATGCCCAGTTTTTGGAGGAAGAAGAAAATTGATGTTCTTGACTATATGTGGGAAGAGATGCACACCGTGATTCTTGACAAAAGGGTTCCCATCTATGGCCCTTATCTTCAGCAGCTCTTTGACAGAAAGGTGCCTCAGATTGCTCTCAATGCCTATCTCCCAACTTTGTATACGCCTGTTCTGCATTCTTTGCCATCTCGTCCTTCGGATGCGGTCATTCCTACTCGAGAGCAGCGTGCTAGCACAGCAGTTCCTGAAACTCAAGCTGAGCCCCCAAGAAACATGGCATTGTGGATGCTTTCAAGAGGATGAATTGCTTCTTTGCGGAGAAGCAAGATAAGGATTTCAAGATATATCGCAAGCAAAAGTCGTATAACCGCAATCAAAGAGAGATTAAGAAGAAACTGGATCTTCCCTTGCCATCTTGCTCGAGCTCAGAAGAGGTCTCGGAGAATACTTACAAGTCCAAGTACACCTTTTGGTTTGGCGACGATGCTTCCTCTCTTGCTCCCTATTGGCCGGGCACCCAAGGTGAATCAAGTTTCGGTCAAGCTTTTGGTGGCGGCAATGAAGATGTTGTTCAAGATGATGTGAATCAAGATGTTGATTGGTTTCCCGGCGAGTGATCCATGGACTTTCATATTTCTTTCTCCTTTTTGGTGTCTTGATGCCAAAGGGGGAGAGCCTTCCGGGGATTTGCATTTTGCATTCATGCATCCATTTGCATTTCGTTTTATTGCATCGCACTTGTTTTAGTTGAACCTTGAACTTTATGTGTTTTATGTTGTGGAACTTTGCTATCACTATTGTATGAGATGGATATATTATTGTATGACTATGGTTTTCGGTATTCGGATTTATCTAGTTGAGATCTCATGATATTGTGCATTGATATGAAATTGTCTACATCTCTTGGCACAAGGTATGATCATCTCCAAATCTCAACTTAGTTGGTTATGTGCGATTTTATTGTTCCTATATCATGTCGATTACCTTGTTGGGAATGCTTCCCTCCTTATGTGTGTATTTGCATTCCAAGGCAAACAAAACTATATGCACACAAGTAGGGGGAGCCATTTCTTGTTTTAAAAGCATGATATAGTGTGGTCTAAATTGCAAATCCGTGTGTTGTCATCTAACACCAAAAAGGGGGAGATTGAAAGGGCATCTTTGATCTCTCTATGTTTTGTGTGTTAGATAACAACACCGGTAAAGGATTAATATGTTGCTAAGTGATTTCAGAAATCGTCCGGTATCTCCCCATAATCAAAAAGTAGAAAGTTCTTCGGGAATTTCGGAGTGGAGCGCGTTGCCCTGGGTGGCCGGTTCCCAGGCCGGCCGAACCGGGCTCCAGGCCGGGCGGCTCGGCTGGGTAGCCGGTCCCCAGGCCGGCCGAACCGGGCTCCTGGCCGGGTGGCTCGGCAGGGCAGCCGGCTCCCAGGCCGGCTGGAACCGGGCTCCAGGCCGGCTGGTTCTGGCAGCTGGCCGGTTCCCAGGCCGGTCCATCCGGGCCCCATGCCGGCCACCCTGCAGCCAAGCCTCAGCACGTCAGGCCGGCTCCCAGGCCGGCCAAACCGGCCTGTAGACCGGGCAGGCAGTTCTTCCCAACGGCCACTTTTCAGCAAGTGGTATAAAAGACCCTTCACCTACCTTGGGACATGTAGCTCGCCCAGCATTCAAGTCAACCATTAAAGCAAGCTCAAGATTCACTAGATCTCCCAATCCCTCCACCCAAACTCGTCGATCTTTGGAGGATTGAAGGAGAAGGCCCGGATCTACATCTTCACCAAGCCGTTTTTCATTTCCCCCTTATTTACTTAAGGGCCCCTTTGCTAGGCTTTCCTTTGGGAAAACCTAGCTTCTTGTTGTACTCATAACTTGTCTTTGTGACAGATTTGTAGCTGTTTGGGAGCCCCCAATCCCTTGTGTGGGTTGTGCCCCGAATCGTTGTTGTAAAGGCTCCGGACTCCGCCTTGAAGGTTTCCGATAGTGGAAGGTGAACCAAACCTTTGTGGTGCGGTTCATCGGAGAATAAGGTGACACCTTTGTGGTGGTTGAGCTTTGAGCTTCGTGCTAGCTCACACCTCTCCAACGAGACGTACTCCCCTAAAAAGGAGGAACTCGGAAATACATCCGTGTCTCCGCGTGCTTTCACTTTGGTTACTTCTTTCCTTGTTTACCGTCTTTACTTGTTGTTTCGTGCTTAGTTGCTAGCTTGTCATATAGGTAAATTCACCGTAGTTGCATATCTAGAGAATTTACCTTTTGTGTCAAGCCTAATTTGAAAAAGTACTAAAATTGAAGTAGCACCTATTCACCCCCCCCCCCCCTCTAGGTGTCATACCGATCCTTTCAGCACCTCCAAGAAACATGCTAGAAAAATTCAACCATCTTCATTCTTGTCTACGAAATGCTATTGAAAGAGCATTTGGGGTTCTGAAGATGAAGTGGCGCATTCTGCTTGCTATTCCACATTTTCATGACCCTGAAACGCAAACGAAGATCATCACCGCGTGCATGTGTTTGCATAACTTCATCCGTGACAGTAAGCTTTATGATCAACATTTCGAGCAGTTTGAGCGATGCGCATATGTTCACGAGGACAGCGCATCTGTTACCGGTGGATCCGCTCCCTCCTCATCTGATAGCGCCATGGCAGCACTCCGACAGAGCATCGCCGAAGGAATTGTTGCTTGAGAAGTTATGGTTTTTGTAATTTTCAATTACTATGACATTTCTTTTATTTTGGCATGTACTGAATTTATAATGCAAAACTATGTTTTTATTATCATCTACCTTTTATTTTATTTCTACCTATTTTTATACTAATATGTAATATATCATTGCTTTTACTATGCATGAAATCAAATTTAGGGGCGTTATAGACATCTCACAACCCAACAAAGAGAAGAAACCAAAACTGCACAAGCCCAAAAGAACTGTCCAGACCAGTTTTTAGTAGTTTCTCCCCACAACAGTTTCTCCCCACCGGAATCCAAAAACCGGTTTCTGCATAAGCAGAAACTCAAAAGAAGTGGGCCTTAATCGTTAGTGAAATAATCTGCTCTCGGCTTGCTGGGCAATGCTACGTGTCTGGGCCTGGGTGTGGCCTGGTTCCGGTTGTTTACAGTACCCAGTCTGCATTTTTTTCCTTTTTTTTTGCATTATGTTCAAATTCGACACGAATTCAGCTTGATTTCAGTCATTGATTACTAGTAGTACAGTACGCTTTCCCCGGACAGGCTACTTGTTTTTGCAGCCGTTTCCAATCTGACCAAAAGAAAAGGAGTGTTATCTTGTACTCCCTCCGTATTAAAATATAAGTCACACTTGCTCATTACCAACCGCATGTATCTAGACATGTGGTTGGTAATGAACAAGTGTGACTTATATTTTGATACGGAGGGAGTAGGCCAGAAATAAATTGTTCCAACAGTTTGCTTTGTTGAATCGAACATATATGCTGGATTCTTTCTATTTAGTTAACTTTTCATGATCAGTGATCATGCGTCCGGCCAGAAGCATCACCCCTTTTCTTACTTTGTATATGCACGCTATTTTTTTCGAAACGAGGGGCAAAAGATTTGCCCCATTTCATTTAAATAAGGGAGAATTGGGACATGAAGTCGATTAACACCAAAAAAAAAATATTACAACCGGACTACTCTCCCGGCATTAATTTTCCAAGACGTTTTGCCCCCTCAAGCACCCATAATTTTGCCTCATGTTTGATCTTTGCGAGGATGTTGATAGACGAGGCGTGTTTGTTGCGTAACACCCGAGCATTCCGCTCATTCCAAATTTCCCAAAAAGTGAGAAGGACAAGGGTAGTCATCGCTTTGCGGTTCGTCATACCGGCACCGGACATGTGATGCCACCATTCCGTGAGGGAGAAGGTCGGCCAAGGAGTAATATCTAGATGATGTAGCCCAAGACAATCTTTCAAGAGGCTCCAAATCCTTGCGGTGAAATGACAATGGACTAGAAGGTGGGAAACCGACTCAGGAGCCCTCTTACATAGCGGACAAAGGCAAAAATTTGGCCAACCGCGATGCGCCAACCGGTGTGCCGTCCAAAGACGGTTTCGGAGAGCAAGCCAACCAAGAAATTTCGTTTTTTTTGGGGGGGGGGGGGGGGGGGAAGCTTTCCAAACCAAGGTCTTCATATCTGAGGAGGGACCTCCAAAGAATTGTGCCTTGTAAGCCATCTTTGCGGAATATTCACCATTTGCGGAGAGACTCCATGTTCTCATAAAGGTTCACATTGTATAGCTTGATCCAAAGGTTGACAAATTGGCGCACATGGAGGATGGAGAAGTCTTCGATCATGGCAATTTTCCCAATCCAAGCATTTGTTGAGAAGGCTTGGTGTATGGTCCACCTCTTGTTGGAGGAAATGTCAAAAATGAGTGGCGCAATATTTCTGGGCTTTTGTCCCTCAAGCCAAGGGTCTCCCAAAAGGATACCTTCTTACCATTTCCAACCGTGATGGTCATGGATGCGTCAACAAGGTCCATATCTTCCTTTGTACATGGGTTACTTGAGCCTGCCCAAATCTTGTTGGGGTCTCTCCAATGAAGTCATGGCCATCTCAAACACAAAGCTCTAGCGAATTTGTCGGTGTGAAGAACCCCTAGGCCACCAAGGAGGTAGGAAGGCAAACGGTCTCCCAATTCACCTTACATTGCCCTCCCGAAACCTTGTCCGATCCCGCCCAAAAGAAAGCACAGTCAATCTATTTCACCAAGGCATTCATCCTCTCACTTTGAAAATAACCAATTTGAGCGGGAAGCTCATCCAGGTGCTGATGAAGCGAGGATTCCAGTGACCCGTGCACCGTGCACCCCCTAGCGTAGTGTAGATCACGCAACATGGCCGCATCCGGTCACGGAGTGCACAATCAGCTCGCAGATCTGTGTGGTGTGGTGTGGAAAAATAAACAAAAAGCTCCCAAGTGAGTCCACGTCTGCCAGCTAGAAGAAATGCTCATCATGCTCACCTATGGCCAGATCGATAAAACATGAAGATAAACAGCTTCAACTTCACTTTATTCTTGCAACATGCCAAAGATACAAAGGCAGAGAGAATGGAGACGTCGCATCCATTATTCTCTTTCTAAAAGATTCAGACCTACATCTTCTAATTAACTAGCCTGCACTAACATATCACTCACAGAACTAGACTAGATCAGCGGTATGTATGTATGTACACATCTAGATCACTAGATGTACACGGATTTTCTGCTCTAGGTCCCTTCTTGTCGCTCTTCCCGCGCCGTGCCTTCTCTCTGCTCACCACCCTCTCTCTTCTCGCTGGCGGTGGTGGAATGTAACGTGGCGCGTAGCGGCCTGGGGTATCCCGTCCGCCGATCGAATCCTCTTACGCATACAT
Organism: Poa pratensis; assembly: GCA_947311845.1. Classification (NCBI taxonomy): domain Eukaryota; kingdom Viridiplantae; phylum Streptophyta; class Magnoliopsida; order Poales; family Poaceae; genus Poa; species Poa pratensis. Next base: position 25,316,808 of record CAMZMU010000111.1, read on the forward strand.
ATCCTGCAAAACGCAAACAAGAAAAGCGTCACATAAAATTGTCAGCTTCCATGAGAGCAAGCATAAAAGTTCAGATATCAACAAGTACTTGATACCTCTCTGGTAGCAGTCTTCAATGTCTTGTCTTGGTTGAGCTGAGATTAACAAGTATGCCAGTCAGTATCACTCGAAAGTAACCAACTATTTCACAGGTTTATATTTCAATGCTAAGCTATACCTTTCATGATAGAGTGTATCGATGAACCAACATACACAAAGCATCTCTTCAGCCTCGAGAGATGCTCTCTATGGATGGGCAATGGAAAACGACTAGACGCGTTATCTGCAAAGACCTGTAGAGGGTTCATTTCACAGGTTAGTGTCTAGCCAATTGATCCATCCGGTCTAGAATTGCCGCAGCGGAGGCTGCATACATACCTCATGATTCTGAAAGTAGGTACCATTCAATGGAAAGTTCCCTTTGCATGCTGTTCGACTGGGTATCTGCACGTTCATACAAGCACCAGTTAAAAATAGGGACAAAACTGTTCAACTGGGTATCTGCCAAAGCTACAAAAAAAGTAAACTACACTCCGAGTAAGTGGTTACTCACCAAAACTGTGCCTTTCACTATTTGGTCATCAGGACAAGGAATAACAATCAGGAGATATGGACATGTATCTTCTGGAACTCTCGGTTCAAACTGGAACTGGAAGACACGGAAAATCAGTCAATATATTTTTCGACTAACACACTTCATAATTTTAGTACAGAGTTAAAGGCGTCATGGCATACAACATACCTCTTTCAAGATAACATGACCATCTGGGAGTTCATACCTGCAATAACAACCATGCAACCTTAGCGGTGCACTGCTGATTTCTCAGGTAAAAAAATCTCAGTATACCATGAAAGTATGTTATTACGTACGCAAGGTGCTTCGTCCTAAGATGTCCTATGGTTTTCAATTTTCTGCTTGTATATCTTGAATCGCTCAATACCAAGCCTTTTCCACAATTTGGTGTCCAAGAGCCATTGCTCACCATAGGCTTGTTTGAACACAAATTGATTTCAGCGTCGTACTGTACTCCTTCTGGCATAATATCTTCTATATCAACAAGATCATCTTCATTGGGATATCCACGTTCATCAAGTGCTTCGTATTCATATTCTGGACTTGGTGGCACCTCAATAATGGGCTCACTGCTACGAGTGGGTTGTCTTCCAGGAGTCTTGCTTTCATCAATTTCAAGTTGACAGCCTTGCTGACTTGGCGTGCAGCTTGACAACAGGAGTCTCTCAGAAGGAATCATACTTGCTTGCCCTTCACCATGTTCATGCACATGCTCCTCCGCAGGCAGAGGAAGCGCATGTCTGATAATAACCAAATGTCAGTGTTCCGTGTTTTACTTTAAAATTAGTCCAAAGAATAATAGAAAGTTCACAAATGTTGCACAATAGCAAAAACTACTGATATTTCTATAATGCATCTTCTAAAAGATTTTACTTCTCCCAAAGTCCCAATGCTTTTCAATCCATTCTTAAAAGTTATTGCGCTTGAACAAGAATAAAAGTTTGCTGCACAAACACTTACGGCACAAAACTGACTAATCAATGACTAAATTTAAATAGCACATAAGAGTTCACTATGGTCGATAAAAACTATATTTGTGTATTGCTAAAATAAGCTCAAGTAAATAACCGTACAGCATGTGAACATACCTGGTAAGTTTACTTTTATACCACCTGCATCCTGGACGGAAAGGGCAAGCATCGCAATTTGGATCTACTTTTGTACAAATGACCTGCATGATGGAAGCATCCACCATAAAACATTTATAGCTAAACCTGTTATGTATCTTGTTAATCAATTTATGTGTATAGCAAATACCTTTCCAAAAGTTATCATGAGACAGTGTAGTTCATACCTATTATTTGTAGATATTTGTCAGATAGATGCACTAAAAGTTATTAAAACAACGCCAAGATATTTCGAAAGGTCAGCACTTACAATTTTTCCTTGTCAATAGTGCATAATCGTGGCCATAAGTAACTCTGTACATCCTCCATGAGTGGATATCTTCATAACGGAAAGAAAACATGAGAACAAAGTTATCAGTCATAAAAACAGAGTTATCAATCATGTTTTTACATTCAGGTGAGAAAAATCTTACAAGTCAACCGAATGAAACTCCTCAGAACAGCATTGGAGTTCGACCCATTGTAGCCTTGTGACTATGCGAGCTACGTTCACATCAACCTGAAAGGAGTGGAGTGTGACACAAGTTTGATTTAAAATGCATTCACTTGACTGAATTTGATTTGTATTTAAGAAACAAAATACAACTTACTGGGAATGCTTTATGCCCGAGTGACAAAAGACGTATGCAGTCAACACTTTTAGCTCCAAGCCCATTTATACTGAGTAGATATTTTCTAATGCCCAGGAAAAGGAACAATTAAAACATGAGTGATATAATTCAACTGAACATGCAGATTTTACATTGCTCTGAACAAATTAGATTTGCCTATTCTCTATCTAGCCTGCTTGCAGTTCCCTGCCACAAGTGCCATGATATGCCTATATAGTAGTATCTATATAGTTTCTGAGAGTAAATTGCTGACAACAAAGAAAACTGAACATGTACAATTAGGGAATGTATCTAGCAATTTCCTGACAGTTCAGCACCAATAAAACAAAGAACGCCAAAATGGTTATGGAACTGAATGCAGTGTGTTCTATAAAATAGGACCATACTTTGCGCTTTCCCGTGGTACATATCGAAGCCAATCCAGGTCAAAGCTTTCATGGTCTTTCTTTATGCGCGTGAGAAACGCCTGTAAGAGAAAGAATGACACAATTGTAGCTCTTGCGCCGAATGCAGAAAGAAGACTAGAAAAAACATATTGCTGGTAGTAGGAATAAGGAGAACTAGTTTAAATGACAAAATGATGTTTCACTTAAAACAGTTGTTAAAAGACAAAATTATAAAATTAGTACTAGCATGAATGGAGAATACATTAACTGGACTGAGAACAAGGACTTCCAAACTTCCAATGTAGATGACCATAGACAATCATTCTCTTGTTAATCGAACCAAAAAATTGAATAGATACTACTAAATCCATTAAAAAAATATTGTTTCAGATACCAATGTTTTCTCTGATGCATACTTTTTCCGTTACTTCTCTAATTGTGTGTCAAATGTCAACTAAGATTATAATTGTAAAATACATAATGCCACAGAAATACTTTTGACGACAAAATTTACACATATGATTTCTGTGAGATGGGTCACTGGACAGGGAGGTCGGTTGATGGATGTGTGGTCCATCTCATCCGATGGTCCGGGGTTTTTGACCAGTGGAAGATTGTTACTACAAAACTGTTTGGACAGACTTATAGAAACAAGTGACAGACTGACAGTGTATTCTAGTAATTAGTTACCTGTATCCGCAATGCCAGCAGGTAATGTTGTCCCCTGCATGCAATGCACCTTGCAACGTCGACAAGTGGTGCCTTCCGTACAGCTTCCCAATCTACTTTGTCAGGTACTTTTTCTTTTTCACTTCTGTTATTGTATCCTTTTTTAATAGCTTCTTTCCGTAACTTATCCCAGTGAGCAGTATCTTCCACCCGCAACGTAGCTATGAACTTTCTCAAGGTTTTTTCTGTGCATATTGGTTTTCCAGACTTATCCTTGACTAAGTTCAAAAGATCATCCTTCTCCCAAGTAGATATGTCTTTCTCTTGTATAGTAGCCAGGAAATTCTCCATAATTGTTTTATACTCTTGACCATAATGTCCTTTTACCTCGTCAGTGCAGCCAACTTCCTCACACTCACCCGTTTTGGAAGAAAATGAATTGATAGAATCATTCGCATCAGATGATGCTTCATTTCGATTCAAGACGTCAACTGTTAACGGAGGCACATATGAACATTCTTCAGCATTATCCTTCGTATCATTCATAGGAAATTTTGCCGCCAGGGTCATAAAAGCATTGCTGTAAAAAAAAACATTAGTTATGAATGGTGCATCGCATGTGCAAAAAATGGTTAGTGCCAGCACAAGCACGGAAGCTAAGACTGTATTCTCTACTATTTACCTTGATAAATTGTCAGCAACGTTTTGTGTAAGGAAAGTACCAACCACAGAATCAACTACAGATCCTCCCCATCTAGAAAATTCTCTGGAACCTGACACAAAAGCAGTTAAAAAATTATAATCCAATTTAAACCTGCATCTGTCATAGAGGCAGAAAGTTCTAAAACTTGCTTGATCCATTATCCATATGTTTACTGTGGATGCAAGGCTCTATTGCTCGTTATATATCATGAATTATTCATTTTGCAGCTGTTTAAATTTTCTTGGAATTGAGCACTCACTAACAACAGGTATAACCTCGTCCAATTGTTCACTGGTCCGTTGATTTAACTATTCACCTGTACAAAAAAAATGGAACCGGGTGCCACACTATCAAATCATATGACGCCCAACATGGTTTTTAAGGCATTCTACCCCCGCTCTGACGCCAAGGCGGACGCCTAAGCGCCTAAGTAAAAGGGAGGAACGGGGAAACAGAACAGTAGTGCCTCAGTAAGAAGCATATTAACATGTGGAATAAGAAACTTGGTGAAAGAATTAATTTTCTTGTTTGAACTAGTAAATCGTCAATAAGTTTGTTTCTCCACATAAGGAAACCGAGTTAATAGTAGACTGACTCAACTGACCTGATATTTATTTGATTATTTCGATAAGAGTTTGCAAACTTCAGGTTCTTTTTCTTTTGGGGCCAAACAAAAAGCTTCAAATTTTATCAAAGGCAATGCTATGTCACATACTTCACTTTTTTTATTGTCAACTTTGGACTCCACGAGAAGAGAAGGTGAAACATGAAATAGTTTCATGTCAGTGCATTATGTCATATTTTTCTTAATTGCAAGCTGTACAGGGACATGAATGAAGATAGACAAGAGAAAAAAAAGAGAAGTTCCATGAAGCAGGATCATACCGAATATGTCCTTCACGACAGCAATAAACCAATCCACAAGAACTCTATACTTGAGCCGTCTTGCATCCCAGTCAGGCCCGCTCCCGATATCCACCCCTTCGAAGCTCTCGGTGTCAATCTCGTCCCACTTCACCAGAGCGCCGTACGCTTTCAAGGTCTCGTCGTCGAGGCCGAGCACCTTGGCCCGTACCTTCTTATGTGGAACCACGGCGAGCTGCGTGGAAATCCCGGCCGGAACCAGCGCGGAGCACGACGCACCATCGGCCGGAGCATGTTGGTAAGGAACTATAGCCTGTTCAAAACCTGTTTTCTTCTTCTTCCTCCTCATCTTCTTCATCCCACCTGACGTCTCGGCGAGGCGCCTCAGATTCTCGACCAGCCTGGCTCTGCTGAAACTCCCCGTGATGACTTCTTGTGCATCTAAATCCAGCTTGCGCTTCGCCGACTTGTGGGCATTAACAGCGACGGCAGATTCACCGCCGCCGGGCTGCTTTGGTGCCGGCGGCGTCTTCCGAGCTTTAGTGGCCGGTGTGGGATCCTTCATCACCTTGAAGCGCGGGGCCCCCTTGGTGGACTTCTTCCTCGGCCTCCAATGCGCGCCCTCCTCCTTGTCCGGCGTAGGGATAGGAGTGGCGGCGCAATCGGAGGTCGTAGCATTGCGGGCGGGCGGCGGCTCTGCTCTTGCTTGTGCAGCCGTGCAGGTAGGGGACAATGGGCAGAGGCTCCCTCTTCGACGGGGGAGTTTAACGGCAATCTATCGATCTCCTCCTGGTAGTTGGAGTCCTGTCAGGGCCGGCCTCGGCCATGGCGATACGTTCGACGATGCAGGGCCCAACCGAGCCAAGAGCCCATATATCATTGTGATCCGGAGCTGCCCCTCCCAACTCGGTGACCATTTGCCAAATTTCTGACTGCGTGAGCCCACTAGGAGAATCACCTTGCAGACCAGGTCGTCGACTTAGAAATTTTTCCAAATTAATTGACTTCCATTTGTCCACATGTGAATGTATCTAGTACATCCACATTTGAACAAATGAAAGTCAATTAATTTGAAACGGATGGAGTACATGCTTTGGCTACCTGCAACTTCTCTTTATCGATGTCCCGTAAGGTCATCAAACGTTTGTCGTCTACCTCAACAATATTGTTCACCATAAAACTAATAAATCATTATGCTCCTCGAACCTCAAGGCAACCGGATTCACTCCGGGTAAACCGGCTGCTTGTCTGTAGACTAGCTCGTACGGTGGCACTTTATTTGCATCGTGCCTTGAGATTCTATGAGCCCGTCGTGCTTCGCATAGCATCTCGTGCGACCGTCTCGGATAATCCTCAACTTTAGTCTTAACAAGCCGAGTCAAAATTTTATTCATCGACATGGACTATCCGTTGGCTTGCTAATAACAAGAGAGGAATTGAGCATCTTAATCACATATGGTTATGCAAAATTGCTTTACCTCCTTCGTCATAAAGGAAGTGGCTTGATATGTAGTTAGAGTTTGTGCAATACCGAATCAGGGAATAATATGCTTTGTGATAAACTAGCTTACCTCCTTGTGGGCCCAACAATACCGAATCTGTTGGCGCTGGAGGTTGCTTTGAGGGTACCGGAACCCCTCGGAGCCTCACGAAAAATTGTCTATAATGGTTGGATTTTGGGACATGCTATATAAGCCCAGATTGTTCCACGAGTAAGGTGACGACTACACTACACTCTCTTCCATTGTTGCACAGCTTAAACCTTCGATCGATATCTCACGCCCTAGTGCTTAGATCTCATATATCTTATAGGGAAGTATAGAGGAGATCCAAACTACTATTTAACCAAATAAATTTGATTCTCCCTTGATTCCTTTGTGGTTCTTGTTAGTTTGAGCACCCTAGACAGAAGGAGTTTGTTCGATAGATTTTTATAGGGTTAATTCGATCTATGCCATTGGACTATTCAGAGATTGGAAAAATGATACAAAATAACTCTCAATATGCTAACCTCTTCATACCTCCACATATTCCATTTTTATCAATACCAAACAATACACGGCAATTATACCTTCGTATTACCCCAAATACTCACGTAGATACGAAAAAACAGCTACTCCAGATCAACAAATCGATAATTCAAAGCCTCGGTACGCATCATCCAGAACAGCATCTCGCGCCCATCTCAAAAGCTCTCCCGCCCGACGAACCCTAGTGGCGGCCGCGCTAGCAAGCACCAACGGCGGGAGGCGGCCGCGGCTAGAGGCGCACGCGCGCAGCAGGCACCAACGGTGGGAGGCGGACGCGGCTGGATTGTACATTCACTTTCGTAACCAAGTGAGCCCACTTGGTTAGGCTCAAAAGGTTTGACCCCTCTACAATAGAAGATCCGATCAAAACCTTCAACACGGAAATGCGGTATGTCTATCATTTGAACTCCGTTTTGAGGAACTCTGGTTTGTTATGAAGATAACAATAAGGACGAGATCCTCATATAGAGAGACAGCAAAAAAGCAACCCAAGAGAGGTATGCCAAGAATACAAAGAGTGAGCTCTCTATGCACGATGCGATCAAGCTACTCACCTTGAAAACCCCTCTTGATACAACTATCAATCTTATAAACCAGTATCCTACAAAGAACTTTGAGACTAGTAAAATTAGGATACTCTAGAAAATCCATAGATTTGCCTTCCGCTTTTGCAGCTGAGCTTGGCAAAGATGATTTATATATGCTTTGTTCGAGCGGGAACACTTAACTCGATCATTGTTGTTCAGTGTTGACTCACAAATTGCTCCCCCATAGTCCATAGAGGGAAATTTTCACTAAAGAACATATTCACATGTCTCTTATTACCGTCTGGGTGACAAGTTTTAAGCATACAATTGCATCGACATTATCATATTAAACTCACACTTCTCAATCTTGATGACGAACACCATTTGATGCCATCTTTTCACGGGGTGCCATGAAAGGATCTTCTGAAATCTTTATTTTGATACGAGCCCACGAAAATATACCTAACTCACGTCGAAACACCATTCACAAAGTATAATTCACAATTGCTTACCATACCACAAGATCATTTGATCTCACTTCGTACATCATGTATGGTTGTATGTTGACCAAGTTGAATCCACTCATTGTACGTCGTCGTGGTTAACCTTGTATATATCTTCTCATGTTGTATCACAATATATTAAGATATATATATAGAATTGTTTTCTTCATTGCATGCTCCAGCTCTTGCTCAACCAATAGCTCAATACATGAGTTCATCATGACATCGATTAGAGCAATATTTGGAATTATTCATTCTTAATAATCATCTTCTCAAAATCTTGATCTCCATGGCTTAACTCACCAGCTAGAGCAAGCCCCCAATTTAGTTCCACTTGAGAAATCTGTCTTCATTTTCTTCTTCTTCATCATATCGAATTTCTCTTTTCAAATCAGTGATCTTGATGCCAGAACTCAATCCATATCTTATATTCCTGTCATGTAATATTGAATCCAACACATGGTTTTCAAACATTGCCTATATATTAATTTATATAATTTTTTATTAGTTACCAAAACCACACATGGGAGCGCCATGCACTTTCATACAGGTCCAGTGCTGGTCGGTGGGACTGTGAGAAAGTGGACGTTGCGTAATATGAACTGTGAGATCTCATGCGAGGACGGCGCACAAAGAGGCTGATCACGGTGCATGATCGGCCGACGAACATGATCATTTTTCTTAGATTGATGTTTTTCATGATATATTAATCTCGTTGTGATATTATTTTTCTGTTGTCAAACTTTGTTATCTCCTATGCCCACAAATTTCTTGGAGAACCTGAAAAATAGAATGCTTTATTTTATTTGAATGCATACTCGATCTCTCTTGCATGCCTTTCATATTTTTAATCGAAATTAATTACTTGCACAAAACGCTTGTGGCACTAAATTACATTTATGAACAGAAAGGGGAAATACATCATGGGACAAGCATGCTAGCTAGCCTCACATGGAAATGCTTGTTACGCTAGCTGTACATGTGCTTATGCATATACGTGTTCCCGTGTTTGCTCAGGTTGCTTTACTATATATCATCGTGACCCTATGCAGTGTTATCACTAGAATCAAGCCTAGCTAGCTCCAAATGACCATGGCGTCCCTCGACCAGACTGCCGCCGCCACCTTCAACTTCCTCACGGCGAACTGCGTTCCGGAGTCGCACGTGTGGACGGAGCAGAAGGACTACCCGGTGGTGTCCAAGTCGGCAGGGCACGATACCGTGCCGGTGATTGATATGGCCGAGGATGGTGCCATCGCCGCCATTGCGCGGGCGGCGGAAGAGTGGGGCGGCTTCCTGCTTGTCGGACATGGCGTGCCGATCGGGCTCCTGGCGCGCGTGGAGGAGCTAGCAGATCAAGCGGCTCTTCGCGCGCCCCGCTCCGGAGAAGGAGCGCGCCGCGCGTGGCCAGGGCTACGGCTACGGCGTGCGAAAATGCAACACCACAACTAACATGATATCCACCAACTATCCACACTCTTCATTTCATTAAGATTCGTGCAACAAATTCATCAACGAATTTTCAAATATCAACGCATTATCAATAATTGATGGATTTATGTAACATGAATTTTAGATTCATGTACTAACATGAATTTTCTGTGCATGCATTGAAAAAAAATTAAAACCACGCGTTAACATATTTTTTAGTTTTTTTTAACACATAAAATAGTAGGAATAATATGGTTTGTTGGATGCATAATCAACTGTCATGATAATTTGTGGAGATCCTATTAGTTGTGGAAAAATCGCGTTGCTACGGCGTGCCGCCCTACACGCTCTACTTCTCCAAGTCGATGTGGTCTGAGGGCTACACCTCCTCCACTGCCCGACGTTCGCTCGGAGTTCCGACGCGTCTGGCCCGACGACGGCGAAGACTACCGGCGATTCTGGTACGTGAGAAAGCGCACTACGTACTGATCGATGCGCGTTTGTACCCAGCGACGTGATTGAGGAGTTCCACAAGGAGATGAGGTGCTCTGGGCGAGAAGGTTCTGGACATGTTCTACAAGGCGCTTGGGCTTGGCGCTGACCAGATCACCGGCGGCAAGGTGGAGCGCAGGATCCGCGACGAGATGACGGCCAACATGCACCTCAACGTGTGCCACCCTATATCCTCCTAGTATGGAATAAATACAAAACTTTGTTAGCATCATCTGATTGGAAGCATAGGTTCTGACACATTTAAATTTTAAATCAATTCCAACAACTTACCCATATTTGCTCCAATAACCAAAAAAGCAACTAAAAGAAATGCTCCAACGGCTTACCCATCCATGGCCTAAACAAAATTTTGTCGTGTAAGAACCCAAACTTTGATACCCAATTGACAAATTTGACAATCCATACCTAGGATTGCGAAACAAAAAAATTCAATGTGGGAAGCGGATACAACCATATGGTGAAACTTCACCCGCACACCGGCACCACTCTCGTCGCTCTCCCCTCCACCTCCGGCCTCCCGTCATCGGCGACCTCCCGTGCACCACCCACCCCACCCCACCGCCCTCTAGCCCCTTCTACCGGCTCGCGCGTAGCCAGCATCGAGCCCTCGCCGCCGCTCTCCTCGGCATGTCGTCACGCCACCGTTCTCGGCGCCCAGGGCCTCTCAGCGGTCGTCCGCAGGGAGTTTGTGGTCTCATTTGTCTCCTCCGATGTCTGCCCTCTTCGATCCTCCCCAAGCCAGTCTCCGTCCTCTTCCTCATCCTTGGCTAGTCTGTTGATTATCAAATATTTATAGTACATTTTCATTTGATTATTTTATTTGTGTAGATGAGTTGGTTTGATAAAATTGAGCTATGGGTTCGTCGACGAAGTAGAGGATGAATGGTATGAAGAGGAGGACCTTGTTGTTCTTATGATGATGGAGATGGAGCCAAAGAGATGGATTTGAGGCAAATGTTCCGAGCAAATGAATTTGTAGGTATCCGAAAATTAATGGATAATTTAGCAAATATAAAGAACGGATTCAAATTCGCCATGTAGCAAATTAATTAGTAGGTACAACAAACTCTTTGTGACAAGGTTTGTCCGACTCCGATGAGG